>CM037586.1:20946393-22146393 GCA_021018995.1 Chloranthus sessilifolius
TCCATCCACACTCCATCAATGATTTAAATATTTTCATAACAGCGAGCAAAAACGAGTAGCAGCTGATCCACAACCCTTCCACCCAGATGAAGCTCATTTCGCTGATGCAAAATTATATGAAATATCTACTTCATCTACATACGCTAGTGACTTCGAGTTATTGGATGAATACTCACCATTATCTGAGTCATCGCCACCTAAACAAAAGTCACAGGAGGCAAGTTCTAAAACTCATGTTAAGGAAACTATCCCTTTTAAAAGAAATCGATCTAAAAAGAAATTAGTTTCCTTTAAAACCCCGAAAGAAACCAACATACCCTTCATCTCAGCTCCTTATTCCCAACCTCAGAGAAGAATCATTCTTAATAAGAAAACAATCCCTCCAAAAGCCAACTCTCGTATCAAAATTGTTAGAAACTTATCCCAAAACCTGAAACCTAGTTCCCCTCTACTGGCCTCTTTCACCAAGCCACTCACCCAAGTTGATTCGGTACCCATTCAGCCAGATTATAAGGATTCGAAAGAACCTCTTCAATTTACACGATACAGCAAAAAGGCAGCGAATATGTTGAAAAAAATGGGATATGATCTCTCGAAAGGAAAACGTCTAAAAGATGGAGTAGGAATGGTTGCACCTTTCGATGCGATACCATCTCATGCGCAGAAACGGGCAAGCCTATAACAATGGATATCTACATCCATTAAAAGGTGGTCTCGGGCACAGGCCTACAGTGATTCTCACAAAATATCTCAGATCCTATGTAATCTCTATCCCAGCCTCGGAAGAGCCTATTCTTGCTCCTCATCAATTTGAAGAAGGTATACAAACCACCGTTGACGACCTACAAGAAGTCAACTTGGAAACTCCTGAAGATCCTCAGATTACCTATGTGAGTGTCACACTCTCTGCAGAGGAAATAACAACTTATACCGATTTTCTAAAGAATAATCGAGATGTGTTTGCATGGATATATCATGATATGCCAAGATTAGATGTTAAGATTGCCACTCACAAATTGGTCGTCAATCTTGACATCAAACCCGCTAAACAAGCTCAAAGACGACTTCATCCAGATGTAGCCATAAAGGTCGAAGCAGAAATCGACAAATTAGTCAATGCCGGCTTTATCCGTGAAGTCAAATATCCGACATGGGTTGCTAATGTAGTCCCGGTCAAGAAGAAGAATGGTCAAATTAGAATGTGTGTTGATTTCAAAGATCTAAATGCAACATGTCCTAAGGATGAATTCCCCTTGCCTATTTCAGAACTCTTGATCGATTATATTATCGGTTGTGAAACCATGTCCTTCATGGATGGATACTCCGGATACAACCAAATACGAATGGCACCTGGAGATGAACTAACAGCTTTCCGAACCCCAAGGGGAATCTTTTGCTATAAAGTCATGCCATTTGGACTAAAAAATGTTGGAGCTACTTATCAACGTGCAATGACGAAGATATTCAAGGAACTGCTACACGAAATAGTCGAATGCTATGTAGATGACCTCGTAGTAAAATCAAAGAATAGAGGTGATCACTTGGCCCACCTATATCAAGTATTATGTAAACTCCGAAAGTACAACTTGAAAATGAATCCACTAAAATGCGCCTTCGGAGTCACTTCCGGGAAGTTTCTTAGATTTTTTGTTCGACAAAGAGGTATACAAGTTGATCCAGCGAAAACCAAGGCCATCATAGAGATGCCACCTCCAAAGAACATTCATGAATTAAAAGGACTACAAGGAAGACTTGCGTATATCCGACGCTTCATATCAAATCTTCCGGGACGATGTCAACCATTCTCTCGTCTGATGAAGAAAGGGGTCCCATTCGAATGGAATGAAGATTGTCAAAGGGCATTTGATAGTTTGAAAGAATATTTATTGCATCCACCAATCCTAACTGCTCCAATTAAAGGGAAACATTTAATCCTATATATAGCAGTCATGGACAACTCGCTTGGGGCTTTGTTAGCTCAGGAGAACGAAGACGGTAAGGAAAGTGTCCTATATTACCTCAGCCGAACACTCATAAGAGCTGAAGGAAATTACTCACTTATTGAAAAGAATTGCTTAGCTTTTGTCTTTGCTTTTCAAAAGCTACGACATTATTTGCTAGATCATTCAATCCGCTTGATAAGTAGAACGGATCCATTGAAATTTCTCATGACAAAACCAGTTTTGTCAGGAAAACTTGCTAAATGGTCTTTACTCTTGTCAGAGTTTGACATAACTTTTGTACATCAGAAAGCTGTAAAAGGGCAAACCTTAGCCGATTTTCTAGCCGCTCATCCGATTTCGAGGAATTCACCATTATCCGAAGACCTACCAGATGAAGAGGTATATTATGCTGAAATAGCACAAAGATGGAAATTATATTTTGATGGGGCTTCGCAACCGGCAGGAGCAGGTGCTGGAATTGTATTTGTTACATCAAGTAATGGGTTGCTCCCGTATTCCTCAACATTAACAGAATCCCTATCTAATAACGCTGCCGAATATGAGGCATTAATCATTGGTTTAAAATTAGCCTTAGACATGGCCATTTACACCCTTGATGCATATGGGGATTCCTAGCTCGTCATAAGACGGTTAGAAGGATCTTACATAGTTAGAAAAACAGAGTTAATACCATATCATCAGAAGATCCAGGAACTCCTTCCACAGTTCGAGAATATACAGATTATGCATGTCCCGCGAAGTCAAAATAACCAAGCTGATGCTCTCGCAAAACTTGCAGCATCTCTGGATTGTAAAATGATGAAGTTGTCGAAATAAGAGTCGCAGGGAAAAGGGTCTTACCTTCCATCATGAGATGTCAAATTGAGCAAGCAAATTCGGTCAATATTATATCCGCTTTTGAAGTTGAGAAACTAAATTGGAGGCAAGAACTTATAAAATACCTTCAACATGGAAGGCTACCTTACGAAGCACGCCACAAGGCTGAAATTCGTCGAAGGGTGAGTCGATTTGTATACTTCAATGTTACTCTATATAAGAGATCATTCGATAACATCCTATTAAGATGTCTTTCAACTGAAGAAGTTCAACAAGCCATGCAAGAAGTACATGCTAGTATTTGTGGGCACATCAATCAGGCCCTAAGCTACATACCTGATTGAAACATTTAGGCTATTATTGGCCGACCATGGTGAATGATTGTATAGATTTTGCTAAAAGATGTCGAGTCTGCCAAATCCACGCTGATTTCATTCACCGTCCATCGAAACCCTTACACCCTACAGTCACATCATGGCCTTTTGAGGAATGGCCATGATGGACATCATAGGTCCAATACACCCTCACATCTCGGACATAAGTTCACATTAGAACCGACTATTTTTCAAATGGGCGTATGTAGAGTACTCAGAGAGGTTAAAGCCAACACAGTTGCAGACTTTATACGTACACATATCATTTACCGGTACGGGATTCCTTCTCGTATCATTAATGATAACGGCACGCCATTCAAAAAAAAAGTGATAAGCAAGTTTTGCGTTAAGTATCAAATAAAATAATGTTGCTCCACGATATTCAACCCATCAGCAAATGGCTTAGCAGAAGCTTTTAACAAGACATTGGTCAAATTGCTGAAAAAGACAGTTGCTAAAAATAAGCGTGACTGGCATGAAAGATTGCAGGAAGCCTTATGGGCTTATAGAACGACTCATCGTGCTCCAACACAGGCTACTCCATATGCATTAGTATTTGGAGGTGAAGCTTTATTACCTTTGGAGATCCAGATTCCTTCTTTAAGAGTAGCATTATGTAACAATCTCACCAAGGAACAAAATGCCGCACTCAGGTTCTCAGAACTAGAAGCCTTGGATGAGCGTAGGCTCAAAGCCCAACAAAGCTTGGAGGCAAACCGTGCACGCATGTCAAATTCATTCAAAAAGAATGTGAAGTGTCGATCCTTTAAGAAAGGGGAGTTGGTCCTTACTGTTCGTTGCCCTATGATTGTTACCCAGAAAACTCCAGGAAGTTTGAGCCTAAATGGGAGGGACCTTTTGTAATAGAAACTGTCTATTCAAATTGTGCTTATATATATTAGTGGATGTAGAAGGAAATGAATCCCCTCCTATTAACGGTCGCTTCCTGAAGTGATACTATCCATAGAATGTATACAAGTTGTCGCCTACTCGCATGAGGATAAACTGCGTAAGGCTTGTACTTATGTACATTGTTGATGTAAACAACATATGTATGTTTATAAGTTGTCTCCTACTCACATGGGGATAAACTGCGTAAGGCTTGTACTTAGGTACATTGTTGATGTAAACAACATAGGTATATTTATATGTTATCTCCTACTCGCATGAGGATAAACTGCGTAAGGCTTGACTTAGGTACATTGTTTATGTAAACAACATAGGTATGTTTATATGTTGTCTCCTGCTCGTATGAGGATAAATTGCGTAAGGCTTGTACTTATATACATTGTTGATGTAAACAACATAAGCATGTTTATATGTTATCTCCTACTCGCATGAGGATAAACAGTGTAAGGCTTGTACTTAGATACATTGTTTATGTAAACAACATAGGTATATTTATATGTTATCTCCTACTCGCATGAGGATAAACTGCGTAAGACTTGTCCTTAGGTACATTGTTAATGTAAACAACATAGGTATATTTATATGTTGTCTCCTACTAGCATGAGGATAAACTGCGTAAGGAATGAAGCAATAAAAGTTGACTTCCTCAAAATTTGAATAAAAATATATCTATATATGTATCAATTATTCAAAGAATGGAATAATGTATAATTCAACCAACCAAAAGAGTTTGTGAAATAAACATGAATCTTATTTATCAAATCTGCCTAATGAATCTATCATGGCATCCTTATCGGCCTTGAATTGACGCAAGACTGAAAGTCGTCTCTCTTTCTCAGCTCCTATTCCTTCTAGTCTCGCCAACAGATGATTCTTCTTTTTTTCCAGATCTCCAAAGGATCGCTGATCCTTCTTGACCAGTTCGGAATTGGCCACCAAAGTTTGTTTTGAAACGGCAATATCCTTTTCAAGCTCCTCAAGCTCAAGCCTTAAAATGTTTGTCTTCTCTATTCGAACCTTTACGGTTTCTTCAAGAGTTGAGATATCAAACATTTTATTTATCATTGCAGAGCTAATTGTATTATGATCTTCAATTTTTTGCAGTCCCTTCGTAATCTCATTCTTGATAGCCTCTTCAAAAGCCCACAACTCGCTTTTCTTTATTTTTTGAGATAAATTCAAAATATATTTAACTTCATACTTAAATGATAGATCATCACTGCCAATTCTGGAGTTCTCTTCACATGCCACATAAATCTTGCTCCATTATCATAAAATCATTTTCACTCTCCACATATGGGAGGACTTCCTTCAAAAGTTCGACAATATTTTTCAGATGACTCTTTATTCGATTCCTTTTAAAGGCCGATAGGATAGACTTATTGATCAAATCTTCAACATCTACGAAAAAGAAGATACACATAAGTAAATAAAAATAAATAATAATAATAATAGATGTGTAATTGTAAATAATGGGATGAAACTCACTCTTTGAAGAAACTCCGCTAGATGAGGTGACGACAGTTGACACGGATAGTTCCGGAGGATTGAAGGGAGTAACGTCCGTATTCATTGTCACTAAAGAAGGTTCTGGTCCATATAATGGGTCTTCCCTTGAAAATTGCTCATTAGGTGACTCCGTTATAATGGGTGTAGGAGAAGTGGTCGAGGCCTGAGTTAAGTCTTAGGGGCAAGATGAAATTAACCTTCTCCCGCGGAATGGCTTCAATGGTTGATGGAATCTTTATTTGAGATTCAGCAAAGGTAAATGTCAAAGGTGTCTCTGAAATTTGCGCATCTTCTTCAGAAGAGGAATACTCCTCAGAAGAACACAAACGGCTAGCGTCTGACCCATCATCGTAACTATTCTCCTCCCTGAATACCTTCATAGTCTTACTATCCGAAATGGGACAATTACCCAGATCACTATGTGGTCTTTCTAACCACGTAGTCTCGCTGGTTCCAGTGATGTGAGGAGGAATCCCAAACTCAAATTTCTGATCGTTTAGGATGTTCCAACCCCAATATTTGTAACAAACGAATCCTCGGCCATATCTCCAGTTCTGAGTAAATCATCCATCAACTCTTGTTGGTCATGCATATTTGTAGTGGTGATTTCTTCTTCAATACATCCAACAGAGTTCTTTCTTTATATATATACAAAAATTAAACAAATAAATAAATAAATATATATATATATATATATATATATATAAATTTACCCATGTTAAAGAAGTGTGAGGTTGTGGGAATACAACCTAACTCCGCAAGAAAAGCATCAGGAGAAAGAACAATTGGACCTTCGGCCATATACCCTTGATTCTGATTGGGTGGGAGTAGAACATAATATCCACCTGAAGGACTCGCAGAGGCCCCTTGAGTTTTCGACGGGCCGTAAGATGATAAGATACCCTCACCTTTCCCACTGATTTTGGCTTCTTGTTGTTCTCCCCACTTTTTTGTGACAGGACCCGTTTCCCAGATACATTAGAAGAGGATTTTTCTGCCTCAACAAGCTTATTTTCGAAAATCGTGTATGGTTTGGTAAAACCAACGACCGATGAACAATTGACCATATCAATATTTTTAGAACTTTTCGCAAAAGACATCTTCACAAGCCACGCCTCTCAAAAAATATCAGCAAAAAATTCGGAAAGAGTATGCATGAGTGCATTGAATTTTGCAACGTCACTATCTTGTTTATTAGGAACTAACTCTGATAGTCTCTTGGAAAAATAAACACTGGTATTCTCACGCCACCAATAACACCACATTAAGGAAGTGTGACCAGAAACTTGAGCAGGGCGAGTCGTGAAACAAGACATAGTTCCTCGGGCACTATACGTATTAAATGTCATCACTAAATCCACAGCAGTAACATCTTTGCGCGCATCCAAAGAAAGAGGAGTCGAAGGAATAATCTGATCATAACCTAATTGTCGAGCATATCGGACTGGATAATATGGCTCGAGCAATTTATAGTTGCCAAAATGTAATGGCAATAAATTTTGCCACAAACTCAAACAATAGTGAAGAATTTCGGTTGGGAACACAAAAGTATCTTTGTCTGGATTAGCTTGATCCTCCCATGAAAGATGGTCACTGTCTTGGTAAGAAATGCCCGAATGGTCGAAACTTGAACGATAGGGGATTCCGCACTAAATCTCGAGCCCCCTTCAAGCTATGAGGACCGGCTGCCCGCTCCAAAATACTCAGTAAGAAGGGAGTTCCTGACTTGAGCTCGAAATTCCTCAAATTATGTGGAAGGAAAATGGGCCCCCACCCATCCAAAGAAATAATGAGCAGGGAAATAAACTCCCGAATTCCCTGGATCTTTACATCTCTTTAATTGACCAAAGCCATCAAATATGCTAGCAAGGACGGTTGGACCGACACCATAAGTAGCTCCATTTTCCATTTCCCTCGCTATTACGAAAGTTTCAGCACGGACACTTTCTCCCTGGTTCAGAAGTGCGAACCAGCTTAAAAAAAGTGCTAAAAAAGCTGAGACATAGGTCCTGCGGCTCATTCTTAGCAAAGACTTTCTTTCAATTCAGGCTACTTGCAGGACACTCTTTTTGGAAGCAAAAGGGTGGATAATGTTGTCGTTCGAATCATAAAAATCTAGGAAATAAGGCATCCATTGTCCATGGTTTACATTTTTCCTTTTCACATTAGGATAACCCTTTTCAATTTCTTTTACAATTTGATCGAAGATTTCAAACAAGTTATGTGCTTCAGGCTTATAGAAAGGCGTCTCTCCGTCTTCTTGTACTTCATATAAAAGATTATTCTCAGGAATGCACTCATCATGTATAAAGTCCATAAGTGGCAAACCACTAATATGGAATAATTCCTCCAGCGTGATACCAGCTTCCCCCCAAGGAAATATCCAAGAGTTAGTGAGTGGACAGAAAGCTTCGATTAGAGCGCATCATATTTTTGTTATGGGTCATATCCTTCACAAGACACGTGAATCGCCACAAGAAATTACATCTTTTTAATTCATCACGAAACTCTGATAACATTTCTACTACCCAGAGATGGAAACTTAAATTGGTCGATGCCGCTCCTCTCAAACGAAACTTGACACCCCATCCGACCCCTCTCTTTTTATCTATGAACCCTTGAGCAAAAGTAGAAAAGGATTGTGGGCAATGAAATCCTTCACCCAGTGTAAGAACACGACCTGGTTTCAAAAACATTAGATCGATACCATCCTCTTGCCGGGGTTTAGAAAGATGAGTCCCCAAATTCCCAAAATCAAACGATTTGCTTAAACTTGTCCACCATTCGTTGGTTGGTGATGCATGGTGTCCTCTGTGAGCCATGTCTAGACTAAAACAAGGAAGATGCCTCTTCAAGGGTACCCCGGAAAAATCATTCTTGGTATCACCCGATCTTCTTATTCGTTCAACTTTACCATCAGAAGACTTCTCTTTTGACATGATTAATATAAGAAAATCTGTAAAAATAAAATAAAATAAATAAATAACAAATAAATAAATAATAATAATAACAAAAGAAAAGAATTAGACTACGTTTCAAAATATATTTGAATTATGTTATCTTATTGATGTCGAGATCAATGGTCAATAAAAATCAACTTTATAATTTTGTTGGTTTTTAGAAAATATTTTAAGGACGTTTTGATCTCTAAAAACGTCCTAAAATCGGTCAAATCTGCCAAGGTAGCCAAAGTAGATCTTTCGGATTTAATTTTGACCACCCGATCTACATCGAGATCGATAATCAATAAAAAATCAATTTCATAATTTGTGTGGATTTTTAGAAAATATTTTTAAGGACGTTTCGATCTCTGTAAACGTCCCAAAATCAATCATATCTGCCCAGGTAGCCAAAGTAGATCTTTCGAATTTAATTTTGACCACCCGATCTACATCAAGATCGATGGTCAATAAAAAATCAACTTCATAATTGTTATCGATTTATTAAGGTTCATAAATTTCAATCGAACCGTCTGAAAGATTTTAGGAGATTTATCTTGATATTCGGAGAGCGTTCTCGTAAGAATTACAAATCCAATTTAGGAGATTCATCTTGATAATCGGAGAGCGTCCTCGTAAGAATCACAAATCCTATAACCATACGTCAATATACAGTGTTCCCGTAGAACGTACAGTCCGATTAATCTCGAAATCCAAAATTCGTCCCCTAAAATCTCTCAGATTGACATAAGGTCATCCGATGGACTCCCAAATTTCAAATTTTCAATAATCAAATCTACGTAGAGAATAGGATCAGCAGTCAGATTTCGATGAATCGAATCTCCGTAGAGATTACGATCATTAGTCAGTGGTAAAATTCTCATAGGAAATAAATTTATATCGATTTTTATCAATTTTTTTCTATGATTTTCATTTTCTTTTTTCAGATCTGCCTAAGTAGCCAAAGTAGATCTTTCGGGTTTAATTTTGACCACCTGATCTACATTGAGATCGATGGTCAATAAAAATCAACTTTATAATTTTTGTTGATTTTCAGAAAATATTTTTTAAGGACGTTTCGATCTCTGTAAACGTCCCAAAATCAGTCAGATCTGTCAGGGTAGCCAAAGTAGATCTTTCGAATTTAATTTTGACCACCCGATCTACATCGAGATCAATGGTCAGTAAAAAATCAATTTCATAATTTTTGTGGATTTTTAGAAAATATTTTTAAGGACGTTTTGATCTCTGTAAACATCCCCAAATCAGTCAGATCTGCTCGGGTAGTCAAAGTAGATCTTTCGGATTTAATTTTGACCACCCGATCTATATGGAGATCGATGGTCAATAAAAAATCAACTTCATAATTGTTATCGATTTATTAAGGTTCATAAATTTCAATCGGACAGTCTGAAAGATTTTAGGAGATTTATCTTGATAGTCGGAGAGTGTTCTCGTAAGAATCGCAAATCCAATTTAGGAGATTCATCTTGATAATCGGAGAGTGTTCTCGTAAGAATCACAAATCCTATAACCATACATCAGTATACAATATTCTCGTAGGAATTACTGTCTGATTAATCTCGAAATCCAAAATCCGTCCCCTGAAATCTCTCAGATTAAAATAAGGTCATCCGATGGACCCCAAAATTCAAATTTTCAATGATCAAATCTCCTTAGAGAATAGGATCACTAGTCAGATTTCGATGAATCGCATCTTCGTAGAGAATATGATCATTAGTCAGTAGTAAAATTCTCATAGGAAATAAATTTATATCGATTTTTATCAATTTTTTATGATTTTTTTTTTAATAAATTAATAAAAATTGAGGCACATGTTGATTCAGAAATTTTGGAATCAGGAAGGAACTCTTTCTTCTTCCACTTAACCTCAAAAATTAGAGAGAATAAATTAATGGAAGGAATTAGGAAAGGAGACTCTATTTATAGTTTTTCCTTCTAATAAAACCTACTATAAATAGGATTAGACAAACCTACTCTAAATAGGATTTAAAGTCCTAAATTATGTCAGACACCTAGGTGCCTAAATATCATAATTAGGCACCTCGTAATTAGGCACCTAGGTGCCTAGATAATCGTACTTAGGCACCTAGGTGCCTAAATATCATAATCAAATATTAAAATTTCGATCAAAATTTGGGTTTCGGGCATGACCGAAACCGAAATTTCGGCCGAAAATCGATAACTTGGCCGAAATTTCGGCCGATAATTTGAGTCCCATACAAATTTAACCGAAATTTTGGTCCAAATTATCGTTTCGGTGAAGACCGAAACTGATAATTTGGACCGAAATTTTGATCCTTGATCATAATTAGGCACCTAGGTGCCGAGATAATCGTAATTAGGCACCTAGGTGCAAAAATATCATCATTAGGCACCTAGGTGCCTAGAAAATCGTACTTAGGCACCTGGGTGCCTAGAAAATCGTAATTAGGCACCTGGGTCCCTAAATATCATAATTTGAGTCCCATACAAATCTGACCGAAATTTCGGTCCAAATTATTGTTTCGGTGAAGACCGAAACTGATAATTTGGACCAAAATTTTGATCCTTAATCATAATTAGGCACCTAGGTGACGAGATAATCGTAATTAGGCACCTAGGTGCAATAATATCATCATTAGGCACCTACGTGCCTAGAAAATCGTACTTAAGCACCAAGGTGCCTAGATATCATAATTAGGCACCTAGGTGCCTAGATAATCGTAATTCAGCACCTAGGTGCCTAGATATCATAATTAAGCACCTAGATGCCTAGAAAATCGTACTTAGGCACCTAGATGCCTAGATATCATAATTAGGCACCTAGGTGCCTAAAAAATCGTACTTAGGCACCAAGGTGCCTAAAAAATCGTAATTAGATACCTAGGTGCCTAAATATCATAATTAGGCACCAATGTGCCTAGAAAATCATAATTAGACACCTGGGTGCCTAAATATCATAATTAGGCACCTAGGTGCTTAGATAATCGTACTTAGGCACCTGAGTGCCTAAATATCATAATTAGCCACCTAAGTGCCTAAAAAACACACTTAGGCACCTATGTGCCTAAAGTTTCATTCTTAGGCACCTAAGTGCCTAGATATCATAATTAGACACCTAGGTGCCTAGATAACATAGTTAGGCACCCAGGTGCCTAAATTTCACTCTTAGGCACTTAAGTGCCTAGATAACATAGTTAATCACCTAGGTGCCTAGAAAACATAGTTGTACACCTAGGTGCCTAGATAACACACTTAGGTACCTAGGTGCCTAAATTTCATTCTTAGGCACCCAAGTGCCTAGAAAGCATACTTACGCACCTACGTGCCTAGAAAACATACTTAGGCACCTACATGCCTAAATTTCATTCTTAAGCACCTAGGTGCCTAGATAACATAGTTAGGCACCTAAGTGCCTAAAAAACATACTTAGGCACCTAGGTGCTTAAATTTCATTCTTAGGCACTCAGGTGCCTAGAAAACATACTTAGGCACCTACGTGCCTAGATGTCATAGTTACACCAAGGTGCCTAAATTTCATTCTTAGGCACCTAGGTGCCTAGATAACATAGTTAGGCACCTGGGTGCCTAGAAAACACACTTAGGCACCTAAGTGCCTAAATTTCATTCTTAGACACTCAAGTGCCTAGATATCATAGTTACGCACCTAGGTGCATAGAAAACACACTTAGGCGCCTAGGTGCCTAAATTTCATTCTTAGGCACCTAAGTGCCTAGAAAACATACTTAGGCACCTACGTGCCTAGATGTCATAGTTAAGCACCTAGGTGCCTAAATTTCATTCTTAGGCACCTAGGTGCCTATATAACATAGTTAGGCACCTAGGTGCCTAGAAAACATACTTAGGCACATGGGCGCCTAGAAAACACAATTAGACATCTAGGTGCCTAAATTTCATTCTTAGGCACTCAAGTGCCTAGATATCATAGTTAGGGACCTAGGTGCTTAGAAGACATACTTAGGCACCTACGTGCCTAAATTTTATTCTTAGGCACCTAGGTGCCTAGATATCATAGTTAAGCACCTAGGTGCCTAGAAAAATATACTTATGCACCTAGGTGGTGGTGTGTTCTGGTACTAAGGCAGAGTAAATGATATGACTTAGACTTTATTTGTAGTTGTTTGTCATTGATTGCTATTATGGTGGTCATTATCCATCCCACTCTGTTGTGAGGAGTGTCAAATTGTGAGTGATTGAATGTTCCATGAAACACTAGGCACATCAAGATTGTCATTTTTTGTGCCATCATTAGTAGACTGGACACTTTCACTACCTCCTTTATCCTCTTATGTTCAAAAATGTGTGCTTATCTCTCAGAGTAGTTAATTTAAGTGAGGTTAATTAGGGTTAGGGTTAGGGTTAGGTAGGGAGGAAGAAAAAGAAGAGAAAGAATTAGGTTTTTTATGCTTTATTAGCACTCTTCCTAATGTCATTAAGCTTTATATATTAATCTATACATCACGTATTTCTGAGAATAAACCTATGCTAATTAGAGTAAGAGCATATACTTATTCTACACACACCCAATAAATGCTAAGTATAACCACACCTATAAAAGTAACTACATCACCAACACCCCCCCCCCTCTCCTCAAGTTGGAGTATATATATCTATCATGCCCAACTTGTAGGTGATGTCAAATAGGCGTTTTCCCCAACACCTTTGGTAAGGATATCGGCAAATTGGTCTTTCGAGCAAACTTGAGGTATGGTGATCACTTTCGATTCAACCTTTTCCCTGATGAAATGACAAATGACCTCAATGTGCTTTCTTCTTTCATGGTACATTGAGTTCTCTGCAATGTGATGTGCAGCCTCATTGTCACCATAACGTGTCATGGGTAATGTAATGTGAACCCCAAGATCAAAGAGGATATGATTCAACCACAAACCCTCACGAGCCCCTTGAGACATGGCTCTATACTCCCCCTCAGCACTAGAGTTGGAAACAACATGGTGCTTTTTCAATCTCCATGTTATCAAATTTCCTCCAAGGGTGTGGTATCCCGTAGTAAACCTTTTGTCATCTAGTGATCCAGCCCAATCTGCATCTGTAAAGATCTCAACATCAAAGTGACCATGATTCCCATAAAAAGAGACCTTTTCCAGGACTACCCTTCAAGTACCTGAGCATCCTATTAACGGAATTAAGGTGAGTATTTCTAGGTGCATGCAGGTACTGGCTCACCACACTCACAGCATACGTTATATCTGGACGGGTCATGACCAAATAGATTAGTTTACCAACTAATCTCTGATACGATATGGGATCCTTGAGGAGTTCCCCAATTTCTCCATTCAATCTATGATTATGTTCAATAGGATTAATAGCTGGTTTGCATCCTAACATTTTTGTCTCATGAAGAGGCATCAGTAATGATAGCATCACCAACATAAACCAAAATAGTTGCAGCGCACACGCCCCTTTTCACAAACAAGGTGTTATAATAGTGGCTTCTTTCGTATATGTACCCCATAAAACCCTCACTAAACTTTTGAAACCAAGCTTGAGGAGACTGCTTCAACCCTTCAAAAGACTTCTTGAGCTTACATACTTTGTTCTTCTCTCCCTCTTTCACAAACCTAGGAGGTAGAGCCATATACACTTTTTTAAGGTCTCCATGGAGAAAAGTGTTCTTCACATCGAGTTGGGTGAGAGGCCTATCTTTAAAAGCTGCAAGGGACGACAGAACTCTAATGGATTTGACTTTTCCACGGATGCAAAGGTGTCCTAGAAGCCAATGCCTTGGGTTTGAGTAAACCCACATGCCACAAATCTTGCCTTGTACCGTTCAACCGATCCATCTGGTCTATGCTTCACAACGTAGAGACCCATTTACAACCAACAACCTTCTTTCCTTGAGGCAAGTCCACCACATCCCAAGTATTGCTTTCATTTCTTGGCTCATGGCATCTTTCCACGGTGGCTGCAATAAAGAACTTGAAACAGATGTAGGAAGAGAAATAGAATCTATGACTGAAACAAAGGAGTAATAAGAAGTGGATACATTCTGATATGACACATAATTCTAATAGGGTGATGAGTGCATAAACGAGACCCTTTTCAAACAGCCATAGGGAGATCAAGATCAAATGAAGATGGACCTTCGTCGATAAAGGAACATGCTTAGTGGTTTGAAGAAAAGGCGCTTCTACTTGAACCTTCTCAATAATTTCCTCATGAGCTTCTTTTTTGCCTTTTCTCCTTTGAAAAACCAAATTCTTCCTGTATCTATCAAATTTAGGAACAGCACTTCTTTCTTTTTCTAAACTAACATTTGCATCACCATCACCAGAATCCAACATCGGCAGGCACCTGAGTGTTCTCTTCCAGTCTAGAACCAATAATCCCTCCCCCCCCCCCCCAAGAAGAGGACATGGGGAGAGTAAAAAGTAGAATCTTCAAAAGAAGTAACATCCATGGTTACAACGATCCAACAAGAAATACAACCAAGCATTTGCATCCCTTCTGAGAGGAGGGATACCCTGCAAACATTCACTGGGTAGCTCGAGGATTCAACTTAGAACGATGAAGAGTTGGGACATGAACAAACCAAAGAGATCCAAATATACGAGGAGGAACAAGAAAGGGAGCATTATGTGAAAACATAAGTTGGAATGGGGACTTGCCATCCAGAATGGGAGTGGGTATACAAGTGATAAGGTACGTAGCCGTACAAACAGCCTCCCCCCATAATTATCTCGGAATATTCATGCCCAGGAATAAGGAACAAGCGACTTCAAGGAGGTGCCATTAAACTTTCAAAGACCCCATTTTGCTGAGGGGTGTAAGGGCATGGTGATTACCATTCAATTCTATGTTCTCCAAGCTATATAACTGAAGGTGGTGGGAGGTGCACTCTCCACCATTTTCACATCGTAGAGTCTTCACAGTGTCATGAACTTGAGTGCCAACAAACCTGTGGAACAGAGAAAAAAGGGAGGCAACCTCGTCTTTCGAGCGCATAAAAAAAATGTAGTGAAGCGGGTGATCTCATCGATAAAAGTAAAAAAGTATTTATAACCAAAAAGAATAGTAACAGGGGAAGGCCCCCCAAATATCATAATGAATCAACTCAAAAGGAACACTACTTCTAGTATTACTCAATGGATAAGAACTACGAATGTGTTTGGACATTTGACAAATTTCACACTTGAGTAAAAAACTATCGAAGTTTACAATTTTTTGTGGGAATAAAAGTTTCAATCTACTAATATGCATGTACCCACATCTAGCATGCCATAACCGAGTTTCTTCGACTGAAAGTGTAGCAACAATAACTAGGTGAGCAATCTTCGTTGGAGCTTCAAATGGGTAGAGCCCTCTCTCTTCATTACCATGTCCAAGGATCCTCCTCAACGTCAGGTCCTGAAAAACACAAGGAGGGTAGAATGTTATACTAAAGTTCAAGGTATTAGTAATTTTGTTGACAGAGAATAAATTCAAGAGGAACATTTCCAAGATTTACAGTTCAATTTCCCTTTGCAGGGACAAGGGACCCCATCAGCTATGAGAATATGACATGAAACAGTGAGAATAGATATGGAATGAAAAAGATCTGACATACCAGACATGTGATCTTTAGCTCCTGAATCAATGATCAAGGAGACTAAGATGAAGTTGTCACATGAGCGGACCCCTAGATACCTGACTCAGTCACATGAGCGGACCCATAGATACCTGACTCAGCCACATAGGAAGAGGATGCCTAACCGTGGGTGGTACTCATCTGTTGTATCCAACCCTGAATATCCTGAAGCTCATGTTGTAAACTTCGTAATCTGGAGGTGCAACTGAAGCAATCATAGGAGTAGGAAGTATGTCAGACGAAGCTCCATCATCTATAGAGGTCTGGAAGGCACGACTAGAAGAAAACTTGGGCTTGCCATGAAGATCTCAGCATATTTATTGTCACTTCCTTCCACAATGGGTGCACACCAATTTTTCTTTTTCCTCCTTGGAAAGACCACCACCACGACCCCCTCCTCTACCCCCAGATAGACCACCACCTCCACCAAAGGAAGAGAAGGATGGAAGGGTTGATCTCAGCATATTTATTGTGTGTCGCTTCTTTCCACAATGGGTGCACACCAATTTTTCTTTTTCCTGCTTGGAAGACCACCACCACGACCCCCTCCTCTACCCCGAGACAGACCACCACCTCAAGCAAAGGAAGAGAAGGATGGAAGGATTGATCGATCCGGTCCAATGCTATCGGGAAATTGCACATACTGGTGGCGACTCTCCTCATGCTGAAGGAGGGTAAAAACAGTGCCAAGTGGGAAGCAATCCTCTCAACCAAGAACATTGGCTCTAATGTTTTCATGTTCAGGGTTCACCACTTTTAAGAGGTCAAAAAGTTTCTTCTGCTCGATTTCCTGGCTTTTCTGAACAAACTTTGCACAAAGGGAACTCATACTAGGAAAGATCCTCCCACAATCTCCTCATCTCAGTGTAGTAAGCTCCAATGGATTTCTCCCCTTGACGAAGTCAACTAATCTTATCGGTACTTGAAACTTCTTTGCTAGATTCTTCTTTAGGGAGTAGGCATCTCTCACGGCTTTTCCACGGCTCTTTGGCATTTTTTCCATTTCAATAAGGATTTACTGATGCTAGGTACCATTGAACGATGGAACCACATAATCACAGTGAGACCTGAACTCTTCCAATCCTCATAGTTCCTATCCGTAGAAGTTGGCTCAGGCATGGTTCCTAGGATAAAACCATACTTCTTCTTAGCCCCAAATACATGGCGCGGATTGGAACCATTCTAAATAATTATTACCATCAAACTTTACTGTAGTAATTTGTAGAGTACGGGAGCTATCTCCCTCATAATTATGCTTGTTGTTCGGATCATCCATGGCAAAGCAACCACACATCCAATATCACAAACTAGAGAGAACTCTGAGATGCAAACATCCATTTCTGGGCACTAAACTGTTCCACAACCACAGCAAGAACAATCTCTGCACATGGCTGCAAAAACAGGTTATGCTCACAAAACTGGGTGCTGCAACCCACAACAATTCAACCACAACATGCTGCAAACATGGAATTGAGCAACAAAACTGGGTTACACAACCCAAACCACGGTTCTACAACCAATTAGGGATTTCACAACTACCCCCTTCACCAGTAAGGAACAAAAAACATTTCAACACCCACATAAACCATCACCACAACAAATCACCCAAAAAACCATGCCGGAAAACGAGAAAATATGATCCATCCGCAATATTCACGGTAATCGACCAAAAAATATTAGAAAACAAAAGGAAAATGAATTATCTCGAGCATTTAATGCTCAGACGGATGATCCGGATGAATTTTGCAAGATTCGGCGAAGGAAATACGCTTTTCAGCGACTTCCAGACTTTTCTAGTGACTAGTTCATGTTCTCCGGTGGCCACCATAAGCAAAAAACACTTCTACAAATCTCAGTCACTTTTCCTTAATATTAGTGACTGAGATTTACATATCAAATTTCAAGAATAATCCATAGAAGAAGACCCTTCGAGCACAGCAATCAGATCTAGGGATCTCGTCGACGTAGTAGAGACTAGGAGAGATGAGGAAGACGACCCTCATACACAGAGATCTAGATATCTGTTGATGTTGGTGCAAGAGGAAAAAATGCTCCCCTCTAAACCCCTAGATTTACGATGGGTTCCGGAGATCCTCCAGAGACATTGCTGACATCGGCTAGGATGTCAGTGATGGCGTCACAAAGCGATGAATCGTTCTCTCAAAACCTTCTCTCTGATACCAAGTAAATTTATGTGAGGTTACTTACGGTTAGGGTTAGGTATGGAGGAAGAAGAAGAGGAGAAAGAATTAGGCTTGAGATGCTTTCTTAGCACTCATGCCAATGTTATTAAGCTTTATATATTAATCTATACATTAATCATGGATTTCTTAGGAATAAATCCATGCTAATTAGAGTAAGTTCATATACTTACTCTACGCACAGCCAATGAATGCTAACTACACCCACACATATAAAAGTATCTACATCAACAAAAGTAGCACACTTTATGGACCTCCTTAGCAAACTTTCGTTATCACAAGATAAATTAGAGTTTGAGGAATTTTGTTAGAGCCTAGAGTAGTTCTTTATGTGCAACATTTACATGGACAGTGTGGCATGTTGTATTCATAGCATTTGGTCATTTAAGCACTTAAGGGTAGATTAGAGGTTTTAACTTTTGTACATAAATATCTCAAGTAAAATTGATTAGAATAAGTGTATGAGATAGTAATCCTTCTTTGATACTCTTCAAGATATATCCCAACATAAAATACATAAAATTTTTACTCAACTGTTAGCAATAACAGTAATTGGAACTACATAAGGTTCATATCTTAGTTAAACACCATGGAAAAATATTTATAGGACAAGGAATGCTCATATGTTAAGAAGCTGCTTGCAGCATCTACAGAACAAGTAAATGGGTAATAATCAATTCACTGCCATCATAAGCAAGTAGATACACTAAAAGTCTACTACTCATAGTATATATATGCAAAAAACATGAAAAAAGTAGCAACAATAATGTGACAACCATTTGAAAGCCACCAGAGTCGGTAAGCAATGCTCGTGGCCAATTCATAAACTTGTGCAGACCCCCTAATTCATCAATCAATTCAGCACCAGGACGAAGTGCCAGATGATATGTATTTCCAAGTATTATTTGACAACCGATGTCCTCAAGCTGGCTCTTTGTTAAACCTTTTATTGTACCTGAAATAAATAGAGTACCAATTACCTCACAGAACAATAATGCCTATAGAAAGCCTACAATGCAAATAGTGGTTAGAATGTTAAATTCGACAAAGGTGATAAACCATCACCATTTATAGAAAAAATGAGGATAATTATAGTAGGCTGAAAAAGAAAAATGCATGCCTTTTACCTTGAATGCAACATTACAAGCACAAACTAAATGAGATTGGTTGTTTGACTTTCCAATAGGGAACAAAAATTGAAGCTTCGAAATTAGGAATAAACGCAAGCCAACTGACAATGAAAAAAAATAGAATGTAGCAATAAAGATTTGAAGAAGCTGCAAAGGCAATGAAACACAAGTTATAACTGATTGGGGGAGGGAAGCTCAACTGTCCTCGAGTTGTCACAAAGCGAAAGACCACACCAAGCTCCTCTAGAAGCACTTAGATTGAATCCCAGAATAGAGCAGAAGAAACAAGGCAAATAATATCGTAAGATTTGTTGCCCAAGCTTCAAGCAAAAATATCTGCCACCATCCACCAGCTTGCGCAAGAACTCCGAAGAAAAATCGGGGACTTTTTATTTTTGTCGTAAAAACCCCAGGAAAAGTTTTCTACAAAAAGCTTGTTTTTAAGATAAATCAGATAGTCCATCCCCTGGTTAAGGCAACAATTCAAATATATAAAATTAATTGGACTTGGACCAGTTCTTTTTCAGGACAATTGCTGTGCCATTCTAATCATAATAAGTTGAAAATCATGCTTTCTGCTTCCAATTAACTTTCATTCGCATGTAAATTATTATCTTGCATTAAGCTAGAAGAAAAGGCCTCATTTAATAACTAGCAATTCTGCACATTTAGTTACTAAAATGAAATCAGATAATTAAAAATCTAACCCTGTGTGCCAACAGGCATGAACAATGGTGTCTGAGCAACAAAGTGAGGCAGTGTGAGTCGAGCTGCACGAGCACGATTGAATCTCCCTAGAATCTGAAGAAGCCAGAATAATTCAGCAATGATTTTCCAAAACGTAATTTACAAATGACAAACAATAGAAGGTCAACATATAATAATAAAAGAATTCATATAATTATACATAGTGGACAAGCACATCAACATCATCAGCATAATAAAATATGGCACGACAAGTCAACAAATAAAACACGAAGGAAACAAATAGAAGATAATTCCAAGAAAAGTCTATTGAATATCAAGGTTAAACTTGTAACAGGACATAAACTAAAGTTGTTCAAGGCACCATGGGAAGAAGAGAACATAGACTATAGGTAAAGGTAAAGGAAAGAATTAACTATAAACGATGGAGAACTTGCAAGAAGAAGATATACTTTTAGGGTAGCTTTATTAACACCTATGCCAAAACAATTGACTGCTTTGAATCGGACGATGGAGATCGTGTTTCACCCAATCTTGCAAACAAGGGATCTTGAGATCATGGGCGTACCATCGGTCAGTTTTTTAGTACACGTGGAACACATCCCCAAAAGTGATCTGAAAATCAGGTTTGAGCGTGATGCATGCCACATGGTTTTTTTATCACATTTGGGGATGTGTGCCATGTGGAATAAAAAACTGAAAGTCTGATGATATGCCCATGAACTCAAGATCCCTTGCGTGCAAGAATGGGGCGAAAAACAATCTCCATCGTCTAATTCAAAGAACTCACAAACTTTCGACGTAGGTGCCCTCCAAGATTCCGTGGGTGTTAATAAAGCTACCCATACTTCTAAAGTTACACATCATGAAATAACTAGGATTATTATGCATTAAAAACAGCACAAATCAGTTCTTTGAGAATTACAAAGATCTCGAGTCATTTAACAAAAACATGTCAAATAGTGAACTTTAGCAAGGGGTGTTAGTAGTACTAGAGCAAGATAACAATCGTTGATGTACGAACGCCCCCTAATAATGACAATATTCTGTTGGTTGGAATAAAGAAGATAACAATAGAATTAGTGATAGTAGTACTAGAGCAAGATTTATGAAGACCACATCCAACAACAATTTATTTCAGGTTAGTAGATAAGAACATACTTATAAGTCAGGTTTAGCTCTAAACTGTCCCGATCTTATAGTATTAAGAGTGCATATTTCTGCCCAACAAATCTGTCTGAAAACACAGACTATTAACAGTGATAATCATGACTGTTCTGCACATTTCTGTGCAGATATACTGCCCATTACTCAAGAATTTTTAAGTGAAATCTGAACCCCAAACTACTGGTAAATATGAATATAGAAAATATTTGGCACACACCAGTTATTGCAGTGAGATGTGAAGAGGAAGAAGAAGAAGAAGAAGACGGAGAGGAAGAGGACGAAGAACGAGGATGAGGATTTCACGACTCAGTCTTCTCAGCAGCAAGCCCAGAAGAAGAGGATGAATAGGAAAAAAAAACGAAAAAAAAAGGTACCTGTGTTCGGGAGGGTCGATAAATCGGCGAAGTCGCCGACTCGACTGATTAATCGACGATATAATCAGGATGACTGCAAGTCATCGACTTTTTCCGATTTTTTGTAAAAGTTGACTATAATTTGTGATGGGGAGAAATATTTACGGGCCATCAATTGATAGAGAGAGGGGTGTGTTCTGGTTTGAGCTCGCAGCTATTGCCGCCAGATGGGACCTCCCGTTCTGTCTTGGGGGTGACTTCAATGCCATCAGAGGGGAACACGAGAAGTAAGGTGGACTGCCGGACGTTGCGCTCCTGCGTGACTTTAACACCTTCATTGCTGATTGGGCGCTACTCGATCTCCCGCTTTCCGGAGCGAGATTCACTTGGTCGAACCTTTAGGATAATCCTTCTCTAAACCGACTCGACAGATTTCTTTGTAGTGTGAAATGGCTGGATATTTTCCCAAGAGCAAGGTTAGATGGTTTCGCCCGGGCTGTCTCCGATCACCGACCAATTCTGCTATCCTGCGACTCACGGGCTTGACGGCCGTTTCCCTTCAGATTCGAGAACATGTGGCTTTTAGATGAGAAACTGCGGGCTTTGGTCCCCACTTGGTGGAATGAAACGACGCCAGTTGGGACCGCGGATTTCAGGTTCATATCAAAATTGCAACACACAAAGGAAAGAATTAAGGCTTGAAACAAAGAGGTGTTCGGTCAGATCCAAGTCAACAAAGAGAAGTTGTTGTTGAGGCTTAAGGAAATTGATAATCTGGAAGAAACAAGAAGGCTGGAGGAAGGAGAGAGAGGAAAGATATAGGGTTAAGCAGGAATTCAATAGGATGTGTATGGCGGAAGAGACTCACTGGAAACAAAAGTCTAAGGTGAAGTGGCTCAAGGAGGGTGACTCCAACACCAAATACTTCCATGCTATTGCCAACGTGCGGAACAAATCGAAGTATTTGGGAGAATCGTGGCTGATGGGGTGTCCTACTCGGGGGAAGAGCAGATCAAGAATCACATCGTTGCGTTCTACAAAAGGTTGTATTCGGATGAAAGACTGTGCTGACCTGGCTTGGACGGGATCCAGTTTCGGTCTATCTCCGAGGATGAGAGGACGGGTTTGGAAATGCAATTTACGGAAGAGGAGGTTTGGCGAGTGATCAAGTTCAGTGAAAAGAACAAGGCGTCGGGCACCGACGGATTTACGATGGAATTCTTCCAAAATTTTTGGATGTCTCTAAAATCGGATATAATGGAAGTGCTTCATGATTTCCACAAATCAGGTTTCATAGGGCGGAGCCTCAACTCCACATTCATTACCCTTATCCCCAAAAGGGAAGGAGCCGACAACATCGCCGATTTCCGCCCTACTTGTCTCATTAACTGTTTATACAAGATAATTGCCAAAGTGCTTGCCAATAGAATCCAACCGGTTTTGGGGAAGAACATTTCCAATAATCAGGGAGCTTTCATTAGGGGAAGACAGTTGGTGGATTTGGTGGTGGTGGCCCAAGAGACTATACACTCGGCTCATCGTGACCGCCGGCCGGCGGCGCTTTGGAAGGTCGATATGGAAAAGCATACGATCGTGTAAGTTGAGAATGCATCGACAATATGCTTGGGAGAATGGGTTTCAGCACTACTTGGAGAAAATGGCTAAAGGGGTGCTATTCGTCGGCTTGGTTCTCTGTTTTGATTAATGGTACTCCAGCTGGGTACTTCAAGAGTTCGAGAGGGATTCGGTAGGGAGATCCTCTTTCCCCTTTCTTATTCAACATTATTGGTGAAGCTCTAGCTGGGCTGATCAAGCATGGGAGAGTTAAATCTGGTTACCGGAATTCGAGTGGGGACCAATGATCGGTGCATCTCTCACCTCTAATACACTGATGACACTTTAATTTTTGGGAAAGCTAATGTGGTGGAGTTCAAAGCATTATTTGAGATACTAACAATTTATGAGGCCGTATCTGGACAACGGATAAATCTTGCCAAATCTACTATCACTAGAATTAGGACCAATGATCAGCTATTGAATTAGATAGCTCAAGTGGTGAATTGTGGGACCGAGAAGTTACCAATCAAATACCTCGAGTTGCCCCTCGGTTTGAGTCTTCCGGCTGAGAGGGACTGGGATCCAGTTGTTCAAAGATTTGAACAGCGGCTGGCTTCGTGGAAAGGCAAGTTACTCAGCAGCAGTGGGCGGCTGGTCCTTATTAAATCGGTTCTCGCGACGTTGCCAACGTTCTACATGTCTACGTTCAAATGTCCGATGCCTGTCACCAATCGGCTGAAGCAGATACAATGGAATTTCTTGTGGGACGGGGCTGGTCCGGACAAGCGGTATTACCTGATTAACTAGGGTACGTGCCACCTACCGGTCAGCTATGGGGGCCCGGGTATCCGCAGTCTGAAATGGACCAACATTGCTCTCCCAAGTAAATGGTTCTGGCGAGCGGGAAAAAGGGAAGAAAGTGGCAGCATTTGGCTCGAGGTGCTGATTGAGAAATACGAATACTCGGTGGGGAATTGGGATGTAGGCACTGAACCACAGAGAGGCACGTCTGCATGGTGGAAAAGCATCTGTCATACCTAGCCTCTTTTTGCCAGAGGTGTGCGCTTCAGATGAGGCTGTGGAACCCGTATTAGGTTCTGGGAGGATCCGTGGGTGGACGATTACCCGCTTAAAACCTACTACCCGGATATTTTCGCCATTTCTACTAATCCTACAGGAATGGTGGCGGATTATGGGTCGAAAAATCTGGTTGGGCAGCTGTGGGATGTCACCACTAGGTGTATGCTGAGTGGATCTGAGATAACTTCGTTCTCACATTTGCTGCATAGACTGTATCAGGTGCAGAAACTCCCTCAAGGACATGACTAGCGCCTTTGGTCCCCAAGCAGAGATGGTTTTTTCAAAGTCAAATCATACTACAAGATGCTCACTCGTCGACCGTTGATCAACTGGCTTGGCTCAACTTTGTGGAAGGCTAACATACCTTCAAATATTAAATTCCTTGCGTGGACGGTGTTCAAGGAAAAAATCCTAACGGTGGACCAGCTTATCCGGCGAGGGAAGGCCCTCCCTAATCGGTGCGTCATGTGCACGAATAGTGAGGAGTCTGCTGCTCACATGTTGCTTCACTGTGAGATGGCACACCAAGTTTGGAACGTGATCGTCTAGTCCTTCGATATGGTTTGGGTTATGCCTGCATCGTTGTACACTCAATTTCTGATGTGGGAGTCGGTTAATTTGGAGGGGCAGCAGGATAAATACTGGAGGGCGGCCTTGTACGCCATCTTTTGGAATTTATGGCGCGAGGGCAACCTTCGGATATTTGAGAACAAAACCCGTCCGTTGGGGATGATCTTAAAGGCTATCAAAGATCAAGTGTGGCTTTGGGCTTCTAGAGGCGAGAGGGTGCTGTGTGAGGACCTGTATATGTGGGATCCGGGTTAACCTGTATATGAGTGTGGCTTATAAATCCTTGGTGCTTTTTTTCCGATTTTTGATGGTTACGTCGATGTACTATCCTTTCCCAACATCTTGCTGGTTTCAATATATTACACATTACTGATCAAAAAAAAAAATTGTGATGGGGAGAAGGGACAAGCATGTCAGCTCATAAAGATAATATACACAGATGCAAAAAGTATGATTCAAAAAGGTTAGCGACGCAAGTATCAAATTTGGCTATAAGACATTATGACCATACCATATTTGTGAAAATAGGGGTCCGGTGCACCCACATTATTGTCACTGGTGATGATGAAGACGACATTATGACGCTTAAACAATACATGAGTCAAATGTTATCAAGAACTTGGGTCCTTTAAAATACTCCCCTGGAATTGAGGTTCCTAGAACAAAGAAGGGCATTTGTATGTCCGGAAGAAAGTACACTTGTGATGTTCTAAAACAAACAGGAATGTTAAGACGTAAGCCTATTGACTCTCCTTTGGATCAGCATCACACAATTAATGTTGAAGATGGTGATCATGTCAAGGATGTTTGCATGTATCAAACACTTGCAGGAAAGCTATGTTCTGAGTGCAGTGGGCCAGTACATGCACCCATCTCGCACTTCGATGTTGTGTACAAAATCCTAAGGTATCCAAGCAAGGGCCTATTATCCAGTGATGATGGCTATTTCCATTTTGAAGTCTTTATCAATGTTGATTGTGCTGAATCCCTAAGTGAAAGGATGTCCGCTACCGGTTACTACACCTTCCTTGGAGGCAATGGCGGGGACGCCGACATCATGGACATAGGTTTTGGACCATATCGTGTGTACCGGCGTCAGAGAAAACGGAAACCAGAACCAGTCATAAAGGAGTACGCAGTCGATCAATCGATTTCAGGCATTCAATCGATCCACTGAAGACAGGGGGGTCTTAAGTTTTGGCGAATTTATGTTCTCAGTAGATCAATCGATTAAAAATTTTCGATCGATCGAATGTGAACAGAGAGACCTAAGCGATTTATAAATCGATCGATAGATTTCAGAATCGATCGATCGATTTGTGGGGTAAGTGAGCTCTGCCAAAAGACGGAATTTCAATTTTTCTTACTTTAAGGAAAATTTCGTAAATTTTTTGTTTAGGGGTTTTTTCTATTTTGAGGCCTCACATAAAGGTCATTAAAAATATTGTAAAGTTAATTATTGATTATGAATGGAAAGAGCAAATGCTTTCAGCTTGAGATGAGCTTTTGAAGAGTGAATCTTCTCTCCCACGAAGGGTTTGGTGTGAAAGGGTGGGTGTGAAGCCCACAATTTCTTAAATCTTATATTTATCTCTTTGTTTATATTTTCTCTGTTTATCTACCGATCCCATAAAAAATAATTCAGCCATTATTTTTTTAATACCCCAAAAATCCTAAACCCTAAATTTTCCTTGAGACATTAAACCAATCTGAATCATATACACCTTAAGAGAACCAGTGATTCCACATTTGATCCAAGATTGACTCCCTAATCTAGAAGCAGCTAGAGTTCTATCTCTAGGATCCCCTTCTGCGAGGCTTACGGATCTAGCACATCGGACTGGACCCTACCCGAACCAAACGTGATCATCCAAGCGAAAATCTACAAAATCCTAAGGTATCACGAGCGTTTTGAGATTTTTGCTTAATTAATTTAGTTTAATTTTGGCAAACTAGCATTTCATTATCATTCGCGTAGTCTAGGGTTGTTGTCCTGCGTCAATTTGGCTATCAAAGCCAAGTTCTAGGTTAGGGCATATTTGCATGACATTTTAATTTTATTGCATTTTATTTCAATTGTGATCATTAGTGTGCATGTCTAGTGTTTGATAAAAGTCCTCATTCATTGTCGGTTCATATTTGCATGTCATTTAGAACCCGTGTTAGTAAGTCGTGATAACCATAGACATGAGCGAGGTTGTTGATGTCCTTAGGGACATCAAGGCTGAATTGTGTGTGATCAATGATAGGATGGCTGCCATGGAGCAAGCCCAAACGACCCTTGAGGCTTCTAAGGTTGCTTGACCTAATCAATCGATTAGAAGGGGTTGGTGAGCACATTGATCAACGCCGTGAGCGTAATGGTCCACGCTTTGAACGCGGTGGTCATCAGAATCGTAACCATAGGATAGATCATCGTGGAGAAGGCTACGACCCGGATGGGTGACTCCTCAAAAATATTCAAGTTGAGTTTCCAACCTTCAATGGGAGAATGGACCTTAAAGTCTTCCTCGATTGGTTATCCAATATGGATCAGCATTTTAAGTGGAATAGCATGAACGATGAGCGATGTGTTCGCCAAGATGAAGCTCATCGGCTAAGTTCGACTCTTTTGGGCCAACATCGAGCGCATAAGAATGAATGCGGGTTGTGCTCCCACTACCCATTAGGAGGACATGAAGGTACGACTTACGGAAAAGTAAGTTCCTCCATCATACTACCATTACCTACTTGATCAATGGCAAAATTTACGCCAAGGTAGTATGTCCGTGACCGAATACATTGGCAAATTTGAAGAGTTCATGATGAGAGCCAAGGTATCGAAAGATCTCCAAGTCACTCTCTCCACATTTCGCCCTGGATTGTGATTTGAATTGCAAAAAGAGTTGATCCCTCACCCCGTTGAAACTCTTGCAGAGTGTTACACCGTTGTTCAATACCTTGAACGGCATTTGAAAATGACGGTGGTGAGGCGACTTGAATCCCCTATCGGTCAACATCACGCCAGAGAGGTGAGGCTTAATGCGGGAAACCCACCTCTCAAACCTACACAATCCACTCCTATAGTCCTACCAATGTGAGGTCTGACAAAGGAAAGGGTCTGGTTGGAGAATCCTCGAAGGATGGTTCTCACCTTAAGTGCTATAAGTGTCGGGGGTTGGGACACTTTGCCGCCAAATGCCCTATGAGAGACCCTCAAAAGAATCTCTTCATGAGGGGAGAGGGA
This sequence comes from Chloranthus sessilifolius, assembly GCA_021018995.1. Classification (NCBI taxonomy): domain Eukaryota; kingdom Viridiplantae; phylum Streptophyta; class Magnoliopsida; order Chloranthales; family Chloranthaceae; genus Chloranthus; species Chloranthus sessilifolius. The sequence goes on from CM037586.1 coordinate 20,974,506, forward strand.
GATGTTGAAAATTTTGAGGAAGAAGTCTTCGAGCCGGATGTTATACCTAGTGATGAGGAAGGTGATGACAGTAATCGTGCTCTAATTGTGAGGTGTGCCCTTGCACAACCTCAACGGGGTGAACAAGAAGATTGGCGTAAGGAGAACATTTTTCACACTTTCGCCAAATGTGGAGAGAAGAGTTGCAGGGTTATCGTGGAATGTGGTGTCGACACCCCATCACCCACTTAGGGCTTACACCCAAAGCTCACCCGAGATCATACAAAGTCACATGGGTTGACTCTTCATCCATTCCCGTGACCCAAAGGTGTCGTGTGCCGATTCAATTGGATTCATATTCAGACACCTTGTGGTGTGATGTGGTGCCAATAGATGTGGGTCGTATCATTTTGGGAAGGTCGTGGCTCTCTGACTTGGATGTGACCCTCTTAGGTCGATCTAACGTATGCACGTTCATGTATAAGGGCAAGAAAATCACTTTAAACCCCTTGCCTCCTAAGACATCATCGACCAACAAAGTAAAGAAGAAGGGCGGTCAATCTAAGACCAACATTGTGTTCCCTTTGAAGTTTGAGCGTCTTTAGATGAGATCACGCATGGGAGGGAGCTCATTGGGTAAGTCCTCTAGGAAGACATTCGCAAATTGAGTCGAGCATGCTCTTGAGTTTATGGGCGAATACCCTAAGGAGGTTGAGTCGATGTTGAAAAAATTTGCGGATGTCTTCCCAAAGGACTTACCCAATGAGCTCCCTCCCATGCGTGACATTCAACAAGCCATAGACTTAGTTCCCGAGTCTACTCTACCAAACCTGCCCCATTATAGGCTGAATTTGGTTGAACATGCCAAGTTAACACAACAAGTCGATGAACTCCTTCAGAAGGGGTTCATCCAAGAGAAATTGAGCCCTTGTGCGGTACCAGTACTACTCACACACAAGAAAGATGGTACTTGGCGAATGTGTGTGGATAGTCGGGCCATCAACAAGATTACGGTCAAGTATCGGCTTCCTATACCGAGGCTCGATAACATGTTGGATATGATGGTTGGTGTCACTATCTTCTCCAAGATAGACCTCAAAAAGTAGTTACCATCAAGTCCGTATCCGCCCCGGTGATGAGTGGAAAACAGCCTTCAAAACCAAAGATGGTCTTTATGAGTGGATGGATGGTTATGCCTTTTGGGTTATCGAATGCCCCGAGCACTTTCATGAGGCTCATGACCCAAGTGTTGAGGTCGTTCCTAAGCAACTTCCTTGTTATGTATTTTGACGACATCTTAATCAATAGTCATGACAAGGAGCAACACCAAATCCACCTTAGTTTGGTTTGCAAGACCTTAAGGGGAGAAAATTTGTATGTGAATTTCAAGAAGTGCGCATTCATGCAACAATCGTTGTCTTCTTGGAATTCATTGTCTCGGCCGATGGGATGGTTGCAGACCCCGATAAAGTTAAGGGTATTGTGGAGTGGCCCGAAACTAAGAATATTCACGACGTCCATAGCTTCCATGGCTTGGCTACATTCTATCGTCTCTTCATTCGAAGTTTTAGCACCATTATGGCTCTCAACACCAACTGCGTGAAAGGGGGGAGTTTCAATTGAGCAAATCTGCGACGAAAGTCTTCGTCGAGATTAAGGAGAGAATGACTAGCGCATCTATCATGCGTCTACCAGATTTTTCTAAAGTCTTTGAAGTAGTATGTGATGCATCAGGTGTAGGTATAGGCGGAGTGCTTAGCCAAAAGGATCACCCTGTGGCCTACTTTAGCGAAAAGCTTAACAAGGCAAAGCAAAAATACTCCACCTATGATAATGAATTTTATGTGGTCGTCTGATCCCTTTGATATTGGAAGCATTACCTTAGACCGCAACAGTTTGTGTTGCTTTCTGACCATGAAGCCTTGCACCTTCTTGCTTCCCAAAAGAAGTTGAACCTGAGGCACACGACATGGGTAGAATACCTCCAAGGGTTCACATTCGTATTGAAGCACAAAGCCAGTGTTGAAAACAAAACGGTTGATGCGCTTAGTCGTCGGGTGACAACTTTGCAAACCATAAGCACCGATATCGTCGTGTTTGAGCAATTGAAAGAAGAGTATCCCGAGTGCCCAGATTTCGGGATAGACTATACTGATGTTCGTAATAATCCGACCAACACTAACTCCAAGCATACCTTGTACGACGAGTATTTGTTCAAAGGCAATCGCCTATGCATCCCTCGCACGTCATTGCGTGACTTCCTCATTTGGGAGTTACATGTCGGTGCGATTGCCGAACATTTCGGGAGTAACAAGACCATTGCACTCGTAAAGGATAGGTTTTATTGGCCTAGCCTAATGAGGGATGTTTCTCGGGTTGTGAAACAATATCATACATGCCAAGTGTCCAAACAGAGCAGACAAAATATTGGTCTATACACCCCTTTACTCGTGCCACACACACCGTGGCAAGACATCTCGATGGATTTCGTGCTGGGACTCCCCAAGACTACGCGAAAATACGATTCCATTTTTGTGGTAGTAGACCGCTTCTCCAAAATGCCTCACTTTATACCATGCTCTAAAACCTCCGATGCTGTTCATATCACAAAATTATTTTTTGAGGAGGTTGTGCGCCTCTATGGCCCTAAGACCATCGTATCAGATAGGGACGTCAAGTTCACTAGTTATTTTTGGAAGACTTTGTGGCACATGATGGATACCATGTTACAGTTCTCTTCGGCCTATCACCCTCAAACCGATGGCCAAACGAAAGTCACCAATAGAAGCTTAGGTAATCTCCTTCGTTGTCTTGTCGGTGATTACATTAGGATTGGGATTCCATCTTACCGATGGCCGAGTTTGCATATAACAATTCAGTCAATAGGTCCATAGGCGTGAGTTCATTTAAGGTCGTACATAGTCATAGGCTTAGAACACCCTTAGATTTGATCCCCATATCTGCATCGCACCGAGTGTCCGATTCCACAGATACATTGGTACAGCATATTCATAGTTTGCATGCCGAAGTTAGACAAAAAATTAATTCAAACAATGATAAATACAAATTATTGGCGTATGCGCATAAGCATATCAAAGAATTCCAAATTGGTGATCATGTGATGGTTCGAGTTAGACTTGAATGATTCCCATCGGGAGTCGCAAAGAAGCTTCAGGCCCGCAGTGCTGGACCTTTTAGAATTATTGCAAAGAGTGGTCTTAATGCGAAAGTTCTTGAGTTTCCTCCAGATACAAGGATTAGCTCAACGTTCAATGTGGACAACCTAGTTCCTTCTCTGGACTCAACCCCACCTCCTTGCAACCCTTTCCAAACACCCCTATCCACAAACCCAACCCAACCTTGCAACCTTTACCACTTTCTTCCCCAAGCATGCAGAGGAAAGATGTAATCGAAGAGATATTAGATGATCTTGTGGTGTCTACCCATGGTGGACGATTTCATAAGTATTTGGTGAAGTGGATGGGTAAGTCGAACTCTGAAAACGGATGGATAAATGAAGACGAGGCTTGTCGCCTAGATCCCGACATGCTCGATCAATATCACGACTCCGCTTCATCGGTGATGAAGCCCTTTTGGTCGAGGAGAATTAATGAGGACACTGACATCATAGACATAGGCTTTGGACCATATCGCGTGTACCGGTGTTGGAGGAAGCAGAACGAAAACCAAAACCAGGCATAAAGGAGTACACAGTCAATCGATCGATTTCAGGCACTCGATCGATCGATTGAAGACAAGGGGGATCTTAAGTTTTGGCGAATTTATGCTCTTAGTCGATCAATTGATTCAAAATTTTCGATCGATCGAATGTAAATAGAGACCGGAGCGATTTATAAATTTATAAATCGATCAATCGATTTCAAAATCAATCTATCGATTTGTCGCGTACTAAAAGACGGAATTTCGATTTTTCTTACTGTAAGGTCCGTTTTGTAAATTTCTATTTTAGGGTTTTTCTGCTTTGAGGCCTCCTATATAAGGTCACTAAAAACATTGTAAAGTTAATTATTGATTATAAATGAAAAGAGCAAATGCTTCCAGCTTGAGATGAGCTTTTGAAGAGTGAATCTTCTCTCCCGCGAAGGGTTTGGTGTGAAGCCCAGGGTGTGCAGCCCACAATTTCTTAAATCTTATCTTTATCTCTCTGTTTATCTTTTCCCTGTTTTATCTACAGACCCCATAAAACCTAATTTAGTCATTATTTTTTTCATATGCCGAAAATCTTAAACCATAAATTTCCCTGAGACATTAAACCAATCAAAATCATACACCCCAAGAGAACCATGATTCCACTTTTGATCGAAGAACGACGCCCTAATCGGGAAGCAACTAGAGTTCTATCTCTAGGATCCCCTTCTGTGAGGCTAACAGATCCAACGCATCGAAATGGACCCTACCCAAACCAAGCGTGATCATCCAAGCGAAAATCTACGAAATCCTAAGGAATCATGAGCGTTTTGAGATTTTGGCCTAATTAATTAGTTTAATTTCGGCAAACTAGCATTTCATCATCATTCACGTAGTCTAGGGTCGTTGTCCTGCGTCAGGCAATCTGATCACACAAAAGTAAGAAGTAACAGTTAGTATCTAATTCTAGTCAAAGTGAGTATCCTAGGGTGCATGTGAAGGGATGTGGTTCAGATTTATCTAAGCAGATATCGAGTTTCATGTGAAGCTCCCCCGACACTATGGTGATAATGAAGTCGCTCTTCACATAGTTGAAAATCCAGTATACCACGAAAGAACAAGCACATTGACGTGGATTGTCATGTCATAGAAGAAAAGATCGAAACAAATGAATTTTGCGTCACTCAAGTGAGTTCAAAAGGTCAATTAGTTACTATCCTGATGGGGACATCAAGATTGAGAGCGTCAGATTTGAGCCGAAAAGATTTTCCAACATCAGAAGAAACGGAAAGGGAGCCAAAACTGAGGAACCGAGAAGAACTGGGGAGTGTTGTAGTTGATCGATCGATCTCAGATACTTGATCGATCAATTGAGGATAGTGTCTTGTGAGTTTTAGAGAACTTATTCTTCTCAGTCAATCGATGGATCATGTACTTTCGATCAATCGATTGTGGACAGAGCCTTCGGGCAATTTTATTATTCATCAGTCGATCGATTGACTCCAGAATCGATCGATCGCGTGAAACAAGTCCGCCAGAGATGAGATTTTAGTTTTTTTGTAGGCAAACTTGTCCTTTTCAGTGTTTTAATTGTTTGAGTTTTCTTCTTTTGAGGCCTACTATATAAGGTCCTTATAAGCATTGTAACAAGATTGTTTATTATTAATGAATGAAAATTGAGAGCTTGCTTTTGTACAAACCCTAGAAGACTTGTGAGAAATTTTCAACCGAAAGAGTGAATCTTTCAAAACCTGAGTGAATCTTCAGTTCTCATGCGACTTGGTGCGAAGCAGACGTACAGCCTTCAAAACCCTTTGTGTGAAGCCTCAGAACCCTTTGTGTGAAGCCTTAGAACCCTATCTTTCTATTATATCTTTTCATTAATTATTGTCAGGTAATATTTTTCCTTATTTCCTTTTATAAAATCAAAACCTCAAACCCTTATTAATTGATATCTTTTGATCTACCCCCTTTGATTGATTTAATCCTTCGAGCCCTAATTATTTTAAATCCTAGAGGAGTCAAGATATGATACCGTAATTCTCGCTTGGTACCTTAACTAGATCGAAACTCGAGTTCCTTCATTGGAGCCATTTTTCTAGATCGGAAAACTTCGATGCCTGTGAGCGCTAAAAATTTGAGTTAACCTACTTGTTTTAATTAAACTTATTGGATTATTTTATGTGTTTGGGTGATTTCAAATATTTCAGCTATTCAATTTAATCTGAAGTTAACCCCAACTCGCATTAATTAGGGTTTTAGCGTTTGTCCCGCATCAGTTTTGGTATCAAAGCACAGTCTAGTTTAGGATTGCCAGTACCCATACTCAGTTTTAGGTTTCCTTTATATATAGGTGTGTTAGGGTTTTCTTTTATCTTGGGTGCACAATGAATCCGAAACAATTAGCAGCTTTCATGGAAAGCTTTAACACCCAGATGGCTGCCTTACAAGCCCAATTGCAAAATCAACAATCCCAACAGGTTGATTTAGCGACACAACTCCAAGAGTTGTCTAAATCAACTCACGGTGAACATCATAAGGTTAATTTTGATGAGAGGAGGGATCCTCCTATGCGTGAAAATCGTCCCGATCCACATGAGAGTCACAAAGTCGGTTAAAGTTGATGCTCCCACTTTTGAAGGAAAGATGGACCCAAAAAATCTATATAAATTGGGCAGCCGCCATGGACCATTATTTCTAATGGTATGAAATGTCGAAAGATCGAAAAGTGCGGTTTGCCAAGATGAAACTCGTGGGACAAGTCAAACTGTATTGGACAAGTGTGGAACGACGTCGAGAAGCACTCGAACGAGAACCCATTGCCACATGGGGGAACATGAAAGAGAAACTTCATGATAAATATGTTCCCCTGTCCTACAACTAACGACTCATGGATCAACGGCATGGTTTGAAACAGGGAAACATGTCTGTTGAAGATTATATCAATAAGTTTGAGGAGTATTTACTTCGGGCTAACGCTTATGAGAGAGTCCACATGTCACCTTATCTAGGCTTCGTACTGGCCTACGTCTTGAATTACGAAAAGAATTCATCCCTCACCTTATTAAAGATTTAGAAGAGTGTTATGCTAGAGTGCAAGAGTTAGAGAGGTATCTCGATGCTCCAGTCAGTGATTAATCTAAATCCTCTAATCTCGCATTTTGATCTAATCCTCCTAAAAGGGTGAATGATACCTATAATCAATCCTCAAAACCCGTGTGAATCCTCAGATTGACAAGGGTAAAGGAGAACTGATCGAGAACTCTAGGCGCGCCCCACAACAGTGTTATAAGTGTCAAGGCTTTGGTCACTTCGCATCTCAATATCCCAATAAAGCCCAAACCTTGATTATTCAGGAGTATACCAATAAAGAGGGCAATGAGTTAGAAGAAGTGGATGAACCTATTGAAATGCCAAGTGACGAGGAGGATGAAATTCCTGTAAAAACCGTAGGTTGTATTAGAATTTAGAAAGGTTCCTATTCCCGAAGAAAGTGGCGGTAGTGTGTCCATACCACATGAATTGTTAGAGTCGGTAGGAACGTGTCAGCATTCTAATTTGCACGGGACTAACAATCAGATTTTATTGAATGATAAAAATACATAGAATGTCTCTAACACAATGAATTTGTTAAATGAGTTTAATAATGACAATTTTGTGTTAATTGATGATAGTTTCAAACATGTGAAACTTTTTACCATCTTGAAAAAAGGTAATGATGAAAGTCTAGACTTTCCTCTAAACAAGGGTAAGCATCTGATAGTTGCAGGAGAAGATCTTACACCTATTCTAGATCCTGCAATTGTGTCCTTTGACCCATTCCTTGTTGCCCAAGCAATCGAACCAACCACATTTAATCAATTAATAACCCATACCCTACCTGTGCAATATGAGAAGAGGTTGAATGAGGAGATTCTAGAGTTTCCAAACTTCACTACCAATGCATGCAAGCATCATGCATATCTCCCAACATGGAAAGGCAAACCGGGAGCTGAACACCCAAAGTGTAACCACTCAAATTTTCATGTCGTTGATACACCCAAATAATCTATATGCGCTTAATAAGAGATATACCGCATGCTTCAATTTATGAAAACATTTTAAACTAAAGATACACATCGATTTTAAAATGACCCTGATATTTAATTTTGCCACTAATTACACAAGCTATAGGATAGCATGTTGGCCAAAGGGTTGAGTTATAAACGAGAGGTCTAAGGATCAATTCTTGGTAGGTAAATTTTAAAACCTTTATTTTCGACTTTGGGGTAAAAGCTTATACATTGTTCCTTTAAGTGTCAGCTTAATACAGGATGATCCCCAATAAGTTATAAAAATATGTCTGATCCCCAATAAGTTATAAAAATATGTCTGATCCCCAATAAGTTATAAAAATAGGTCTTACGGAGAACCTTAAATTACAATCTCCTTAAATTTCTTCTTAAGAAAAGAGCAGAGACAGAACCCTAGTCGTCTCTACCCTTCTTATTTTTCTTAAGAAAACCCTAATAATCACCACGTTTTCTCCCTTAACCATCTCTTCAACCTTCCCAAGATCTTTCGTGTGTTCTTTCACAAGACCCACGGCATTTTAATTCCATCATTAAGATCAAGGAAAAAGAAGAGACAAATATTGGACGGACGAGAGTTTTGGGACGCTGATCTCCTCAAACATCGACCATCATAGATCTACCTATCACGCCTCAAAAAGGTAGATATCAGCGTTCTTTATCACGGTCCAATTTTCGATAGATCTAGATTCTTGTTAGTAATTATCGGATTTTTATGTTGAAATTTGTGATTTTGATTTCGGACTAGAAAAGGAAAAGGGTTTACCTTCGTGCATGCCCAAGGTTGCGCAAGCGAATTCATTTGTCGCTCGAGCGAGAACGCTTAAGAAAACAAGACCAAACTTTCGGCCGAAACTCGCTCGAGCGAGTTTGGTTGTCGCTCGAGCGAGATGTCGAGAGTGCACGATAGTTTGCTCTTGAGTAAGTTGCTCAAGCGAACACCATTTGACGCTCGAGCGAGTTAAGTCAGACTTGTGAGTTGCAACCTTTCTGCTTAAAGTAATATTAAGTACTTCAGACCATTTGAATTATTATTCAATATTTTATTGCACCACTTGGACATGTGATGTAAAAAAGGGAATCGATCGCCATCAATAAGGAGCATCTCAAATCCCTATTGCGACGTTAAGACCCGAGGTAGGGGATACAATGCTCTCTTGCATATTATTTCTTAATTCATAGTTATTGGAGATTAACAAATTAGAAATGGCATTGTATTGTTAGCCTTGGAATGTGAAACCATCGATTGTTGCGCCACCATTGCATAATTCGAAATTGACTAATTTATGTTGAAAACGTGATATACCTAGCATGTGGAACTCTCGATGTATATCGAAATTTGTGAACATTGAAATACATCGAACTCTCATTGAATGTTAGAACTCATCAAACATCGAAATGCATTGACTCTCATTGAATATTAGAACTCATTGAACATTGAAACACATTGAACACTCATTGGATATTAGAACTCACCGAATATTGAAGGGCATTGACCGTCATTGAATATTAGAACTCATGTTGGAGAATACATCTGAATTTTGAATTAGCTATGTATTATGAACACATAATTACGCATGTTTAAAACATTGCATATGATTTAAGGTTGTTGTGAACGAATCCCGTGCGACGGCACCTTTTGAAAACTCTGAACCGCCATGACGGCCCTTTTGAAAATTTTAAACAGTTCTTCGGCACTTACTGAACTATGATGATGGCCTCGAAACCACCCAAGTATTCCTCACAATGCAAGAGCTTGGGCATACTAAAAAAGTATTCATGAACGGCGATAGTTGCGATTCTCATCGGTTGCCTCTAGCTCGAGCGCTATACTTGCGTTAGAAATCTTAAGTTATTATTTAAGTCATGCATGAATATAATAAGATGCATTTAACATGAAATGGAAATCTCTTTAACTATGCATTCATATGAATTGTGAAATGAGTGACAAAATATTCTTACGGAACTAAATCTCGAATATTATCATAAAGCCCTCTGAATCGGAAAATTGTAGAGATAAATCTTGAATTGATCATTGATAAACATGTTTGAGTAAATCAGATGTAAGTTTACATTTTGATTATCCTACAGAGCTTGTGGAATTTTAGCTCACCTCGACACTGTGTCACAGGTGCTGAGGTCGACAAGGATTCCAATTTGGTGCGAGAGGACGGGGAAGATCTTCCGCCTAAGAGTTATTATCCTTAGATTGATCTCGGTCTTATAATTGGTACAATGTTTATTGGTTATCTTTAGAATATTGGCTACCTTATTTAATTGCAAATGTTTAGGTGGTGTACGGTCGTCACCGATGGTATCAGTTAAATAGACTCTTTAATTGTATTGAATGTTTATCTCAGTTTATGATTGCTGGATCTCTAATAATACCAAGGAATTTCTGTATATTGATCATGATCTATGATCTAGCAACCTGGAAATCTCTACAGTTGGTATCAGAGCCTAGGCTTTAGGTCTTTATTGGGACTGAGGGATAGTAAGCAAGTACCATGATTGTGGATTAAGACTGAAAACTTAGATCGAGGATACATAGGCGATAGAGTTGAATTTATCGAAGACAAAGAGATGCTCCTAAGATTGATCACTTGAAGTCATAATATTAGAGATCAAGTTAAATGAAACCCTAGGTGACCTTAGATTGTGGACCCATAAGTTAGAAATGAATCGAATATGATTTATAGAGACGAATTTGGGTATTTCCTTTGTTACCAGGAAATGATGAGATTGTGTCGAACTAATAGGAAGTGTTGTGTTAGGCACCCACGTACGTCACCCCAAGAGATGAATGAGCCTCGTATGAAGCCAGTCGCTAGACACCTATGGCAAGACAGTTTCTCATCTTCGTCTGATGCGAGACGCCAAGATCGAGAGCCATAGATTGAAGCCGCAACAGATTTTCAGCCAAGAAGAAGCGGAATAGAAATCAGAACCAGGCGTTAAAATAAAATAAAAAATGAACAGTGCTATGAATAGTATCACGGACGTCCGTGAACAGTGTCACGGACATCCGTGATGAACAGTGACGGGCGTCCGTAATTTTGAGCCTTCACTGTTTTTTTTTAGACGGACGTCCGTAGTGCCCCACGGATGTCCGTAGACGTCGTGCCGCCAGCAACGGGATTTTGTTATTTTCTGCGAAAATTGTCTTTTCAATTTTTATTATTATTAGGACTCTTTATTTCGAATTAATTATTGGTGGCATATAAATAGAGGCTTGTAAAGACTTTTAATTAGTTTTTGCTTAATGAAAAGAGCATTTTACTTCCTTGCTTGAGATGAGCATCTTCGGAGAGTAAATCTTCGTTTCCCGAGAAAAGTTTGGTGTGAAGCCTAGGGTGTGAAGCCCAAAATCTATCCTCTATCTGTCTCTTTATTTTATTTTCTTTCTCTACTTTGTGTGATCCCATAAACCTTAAATTCTAACACCCATCGAAACCATTGATTCAAACCCATCTCACAAATCCCTATTTCAACCATTAAATCTCCAAACACCCGATCCCATAAACCATAAAAGGAATTGAGATCCCACCATTGAACCACAAGTAAACGCCCTAATCTGGAAAATCTAGAGTTCTACCTCTATGACCGATCTGCACCGCAACTCTAACGGATCTAGCGCAAAGATTGGGCCCTTTCCTGAACCTGAACGTGATCTTTCGTATGAAAAACGATGGAGCCCTAAGGTAACCGCATTTTTTTCAGGTTTATTGTTCAAGTTAACTTAAATTAATTTCGGCAAGTAATTAATTCATCGTATTCACGTAGTTTAGGGTTTTTGTCCTGCATCATCGTCTGAGTCCTCCAGTGAACCCTACTATACACCAGGACCCCTAGAAGTGATCGAAATCTCTGATGATGAAGATGTCCAAGTGGAACCTTCGTACACATTGTCCGATTTTGTCATATTATCTAATGACGATGAGGTAGAGGACGAGTTGGAACTGATGGAAGCAGTGGAGAAACCTAAATCCGATCCAAAAGAAATACCTGCTTTTGCTGAGAACGAAGAACTAAAAGAATTCAATGCCTCTTTTGATGACGAGAAACCTGGGGAGACAAAGAGCTATGATCAATCGAGGTTGATAAGACAAATATCTCTAATGACAAGTAGGGTAGCTTTAGTAATAGATTAAGATGATGCTTAAGATGTAAATGGTTTCCCAACAAACCATGTAGTATGTTGATCATTATTAATTGAATAAATATTCTATGAAATGTCTTTTACGACTTTTGATTGCGATTGGTAATTACCTTGGCATGTTATCATCGCTAGATGGCTGAAGAGAACATTTCTATTATCAGAATCTAGCTTTAAGCAAGTATGATGATTGTAGATTAAGACTCGAAACTTAGATTCGGAATATGTAGACGATAGAATTGAGTTATTAAAGACAAAAAGATATTCCTACAACAGATCCCTTAAAGTCCGTAGACTTGGGATTATATTAGAGATGAATTAAAGAAAGAACATTTAAAGATATTGATTTTAGATGATAATCAGGTCAAGAATTGAGAATTAAGAAGACCCTAGCGGTTGATAGATGATTTGAGGATATCTCTCCTTATGACCTGAAATTTAAATTTAAGGATTAAGGGGCCCTTATGGGATAATGTCATTATCCAGTCGACAATCTTCGATAACATTCGAAAAGCCGGATATGGTGAGAATCTTATGGGGAATAATTAGAAAAGATAAATCCTTAATGATTGGACGATTTGAATTTTCATTATAATCAGAGACGCCGACTATAAGAATAACTTGTTAGAAGTAAATTCAGACTGAAGAATAAATTTCACCATCAGCATCAATTTGAAATATTTTAGGATCAACAAGATATAACAAAGAATTTATCTCACAATGAAGTTTTAGGGGTTATTGAATTTAAGAAGTAATAGTAAATTTCGAATAAATTATTTAAGAGACAATGAGAATTTGACCTTGAAAAGATATATAAAGAGTGGAATGGCATCCTGCTGGTAGGAGATTTAAAAATATCCTTGAGAATACCTTTTTAGGATCGAAGGTTATAAGAAGAAATAACCATTGATGACTGCTGTCAGGACCTGTATTGAGCAGGTGATTTTAAAAATTAGAGAATTTTAAAATATCAATCAAAAGTACATAACTAAGAACTTGGACCAAATATGACACTTGAATTAACGAGTGCTTAATGGCAATTAGGCATGACACGCAAATTGATACTTGAAATATCAAATCTCGATATTATTCATTAAGGATTGATGAACTACGAGTAATAAGGTAATGAAAACCTGAGGGGGAAAAAAAAAAAAAGAAAAAAAAAGAGCAGACATCAGTTTTGATTCCCACATAGACGCGTTATTGAAGACTTGATCCAAGATTTGCTTATTGGGTGATGTTGCTATCGGGTAAGACCATCGTGACAAAAAAATTCGACTTACCAACTATTTGATATGGTATTAGTTCAGTCTAATTCGACAAATTGAGAAATTCATGATAAATTTGACAATTTCAAAGAAACTGAAAATAAATCAGGTTGACATTCAATAAAGTTTGGGTACACAAACGATTAGCAGGAATTCGTAATGAAGAATATAATTACTTATAGATTGATGAAGTCAAATCGACTTCTCGTATAAGGAGGGGAGAATCATGTCTTGGTGAGGTAAATGGTTAAAGAAATTTCAATTAATTAAGTATTGGATTAGACGATTAAGTATTGAGTTTGATGAGTTCTCACGTACCAAATTTTCAAGGACGAAATTTTATGAGGGGAGAATGTAATGATTCTGATTTTCGTTAATGTTGAATCATTGAATTCGATGAGAAATGCGACGAGTTTGACTAATTTGACTCAAGTCAAACCCTTGACCCACCCATGTGTCATGGCATCGGGCCTACCTTTGGCAATGAGGCTTATGCACCCCGGCACACTAGATTCCAACTCAAACCCTGTGTGGGGCATACCTTCCCAAATCCACGTGTCTATGTCAGGAAGGTACATAAAAGACCCGAATCATAGCTTGGCTTATCAGCCCATCGAGCTCCATGAAGATACCGTTACTGAGGAGCCAATGCAAATCCTTGATTTTAAAGAACAAGTCTTGCGTACCAAACAGATCCCGCTTGTACTCGTGAGATGACAGAATAATTCATCTGAGCAGGCTACTTGGGAGCACAAGGTTGAGATCCATAACAAATATCCGCATCTCTTCGAATAGCGTACGTAAATTTTTTAGGGCAAAAATTCTTTTAAGAGGGGGAAGAATGTAACAACTCAGATTTTCATGTCGTTGATACAACCAAATAATCTATATGTGCTTAATAAGAGATACGTCGCATGCTTCAATTTATGAAAACATTTTAAACTAAAGATACACATCGGTTTTAAAATGACCCTTATAATCAATTTTGTCACTAATTACACAAGCTAAGTGATAGCATGTTGGCCAAAGGGTTGAGTTATAGACAAGAGGTTTAAGGATCAAACCTTGGTAGGTAGATTTTAAAACTTTTATTTTGGACTTTGGGGTAAAAGCTTATACACCGTTCCTTGATGTGTCAGCTTAACACGGGATGATCCCCAATAAGTTATAAAAAGAGGTCTTACAGAGAACCTTAAATTATAATCTCCTTAGATTTCTTCTTAAGAATAGAGCCGAGAGAGAACCCTAGCCGTCTCTACCATTATTAATTTTCTTCTTAAGAAAACCCTAGTCGTCACCACGTTTTCTCGCTCAACCATCTCTTCAACCTTCCCAAGATCGTTCGTGTGTTCTTTCACAAGGCCCACGGCATTCTAATTCCATCATTAAGATCAAGGAAGAAACGGAGGGAAATATTGGACGAACGAGAGTTTTGGGACGCCGATCTCCTCAAACATCGACCATCATAGATCTACCTTTCACACCTCAAAAAGGTAGATTTCAGCGTTCTTTATCACGGTCCTATTTTTGAAAGATTTAGATTCTAGTTAGTAATTGTCGGATTTTTATGTCGAAATTTATGATTTCGATTTCGGACTAGAAAAGGAAAAGGATTTACCTTCGTGCTCAACGAGAAAGCTTAAGAAAACAAGACTAAACTTTCAGCCGAAACTCGCTCAAGATGTCGAGAGTGCACAAAAGTTCGTTCTGGAGTAAGTCGCTCGAGCAAACACCGTTTGTCGCTCGAGTGAGTTAAGCCAGACTTGTGAGTTGCAACCTTTTTTCTTTAAGTAAAATTAAGTACTTCGAAACATTTGAATTATTATTCGATTTTTTATCACATCACTTGGATATGTAATGTAGAAAAGGGGATCGATCGCCGTCAAGAAGGAGCATCTCAAATCCCTCTTGCGACGTTAGGATCCGAGGTAGGGGAATTACAATGCTCTCTTGCATATTATTTCTTAATTCATAGTTATTGGTGATTAACAAATTTGAAATGGCCTTGTATTGTTAGCCTTGGAATGTGAAACCATCGATTGTTGTGCCACCATTGCATAATTCGAAATTCACTAATTTATGTTGAAAACGTGATATACCTAGGATGTGGAACTCTCGCTGTATATCGAAATTTGTGAACATTGAAATACATCGAACTCGTGATATACCTAGGATGTGGATCTCTCGTTGTATATCGAAATTTGTGAACATTGAAATACATCGAACTCTCATTGAATGTTAGAACTCATCAAACATCGAAATGCATTGACTCTCATTGAATATTAGAACTCATTGAACATTGAAACACATTGAACACTCATTGGATATTAGAACTCACCGAATATTGAAGGGCATTAACCATCATTGAATATTAGAACTCATGTTGGAGAATACATCTGAATTCTAAATTAGCTATGTATTATGAATACATTATTACGTATGTTTAGAACATTGCATATGATTTGAGGTTGATGTGAACGAATCCCGTGTGACGGCACCTTTTGAAAACTCTAAACCGCCACGGCAGCCCTTTTGAAAATTATGAACCGTGCTTCGGCACTGAACTGTGACGACTGCCTCTGAACTGCCCAAGTATTCCTCACAGTGCAGGAGCTTGGGCATACTGAAAAAGTATTCATGAACGACGATGGTTGGGATTCTCATCGGCTGCCTCTGGCTCAAGCGCTATACTTGCATTAGAGATCTTAAGTTATTATTTAAGTTATGCATGAATATAACAAGATGCATTTAACATGAAATGGAAATCTCTTTTACTATGCATTCATATGAATTGTGAAATGAGTGACAAAACGAACTTATAGAACTAAATCTCGAATATGATTATAAAGCCCTCTAAATCGGAAATTTGTAGAGATAAATCTTGAATTGATCATTGATAAACAAGTTTGAGTAAATAAGATGTAAGTTTACATTTTGATTATCCTACTGAGTTCGTGGAATTTTAGCTCACCCCAACACTGTGTCACAGGTACTGAGGTCGACAGGGATTCCAATTTGGTGCGGGAGGATGGGGAATATCTTCTGCCTGAGAGTTCTTATCCTTAGATTGATCTCGGTCTTATAATTAGTACAATGTTTATTGGTTATCTTCATAATATTGGCTACCTTTTTAATTGCCACTGTTTAGGACACGTACGGCAGTCACCGGTGGTATCAATTGAATAGACTCTTTAATTGTATTAAATGTTTATCTCAGTTTATGATTGCTTGATCTCTAATAATACCAAGGAATTTCTATATATTGATCATGATCTATGATCTAGCGACCCGAAAATCTCTACGATTCGGCTTGAGAATTTCATATTATTACATAAAGAATACCATACATGCGTTCTACAACTCATCGGAGATGAGTTCTCCCACCCGGGGAGAATTGATGGCGACATCAAGATTGAGAGCGATGGATTTGGGCCGAAAAGATTTTCCAGAATCAGAAGAAACAGAAAGGGAGTCAGAACTGAGGAACCGAGAAGAAATTGAAGAATTGGGTTGTATTATAGTCGACCGATCGATCCCAAATATTCAATCGATCGATTGACGACAGCGGCTTGTGAGTTTTGGCAAACTTATTCTTCTCAGTTGATCGATCAATCATCTACTTTCGATCGATCGACTATGGACAGAGCCTTCGGGTAATTTTATTATTTATCAATCGATCATGTGAAACAAGTCCACCAGAGACGAAATTTTAGTTTATTTTTAGGGCAAATTTGTCCTTTTTAGTGTTTTAATTGTTTTAGGGTTTTCTTCTTTTGAGGCATACTATATAAGGTCCTTATAAGCATTGTAACAGGATAGTTGATTATTAATGAATGAAAATTGAGAGCTTGCTTTTGTGCAAACCTAGAAGACTTGTGAAAAGTTTTCAACCAAAAGAGTGAATCTTTCAAAACCTGAGGAGTGAATCTTCATTTCTCGTGCGACTTGGTGCGAAGCCGACGTACAACTTTGGTGAGAAGCCTCGGAACCCTTGGTGTGAAGCCTTGGAACCCCATCTTTCTATTATCTATTTTCATTAATTATTGTCAGAATGTCAGGTAATATTTTCCCTTATTTCCTTTGATAAAATCAAAACCTCAAACCCTTATTAATTGATATCTTTTGATCTTCCCCCTTTGATTTATTTAATCCTTCGAGCCCCAATTATTCTAAATAATAGAGGAGTCAAGAAACTATACAGTAATTGTCGCTTGGTGCCCTAAACTAGATCGAAACTTGAGTTCCTTCATCGGAGCCGTTTTTCTAGATCGGAAATTTTTGATGCATGTGAGAGCTAAAATTTGAGTTAGCCTACTTGTTTTAATTAAACTTATTGGATTATTTTATGTGTTTGGGTGATTTCGAATATATCCACTATTCAATTTAATCTGAAGTTAATCCCAACTCACATTAATTAGGGTTTTAGCGTTTGTCCCGCATCATATCCTCACCAAAACTATGGGTAGGAAAAGATTGTGCGAAATCACCTCCAAGTGGAGAATGATAGACATCTAGGCACCAACTTCAAGGGGATTGATAGTGTAGTATAAGTATGTTGGTGTATGTCTAGTCTATGAGATACATGTCCATTAGTATGAGTGATGTACAATGGATCCTATTGTATGTGATATAAACAATAAGATAATGGTGTGAGAATTATCATCTCACAACTCTAATTTTTCCCCATCCCTTGTCTCTCTCGTTTCTTCTTCTTTTTGTCCTAACCCTAACTTGCTAACCTTATCCATCATTCACCTATTATCACAACCTTTATTTCACCACGGATTAGGCAAAGGCCCTCTAGTCAGCACTATAATGTAGCAAGTTAGTGAAGGGAATAAAAGAGGGTCATTTGTATGTGCCGAAACTGAGAGATTTAAGGAAGTAACTACTTAAGGAATGCCACCATACTTTGTGTGCAGGTGATCATGGTGTTCATTAAAATGATAGTGATGTGGGACAAAACCCTAGACTACGTGAATGAATATGAAATAATTATTTTGCCGAAATTAAATGAAATTAATTAAGCAAAAATCAATACATAATCGTGAATACCTTAAGGTTCATGGTTTTCCTCATAGAAGATTGTGTAGATTTGGGTAGGGTCTAGTCCGTGCGCTAGATCCGTTAGCCTTGCGAAAGGAAGATTCTAGAGATAGAACTCTAGCCGCTTCCAGATTAGGGCGCTCGTAGTTCAATAATGGGATCGCTGGTTTTCTCAGAGATTTTGATGCAGAATGGCTTAATGGTTAAGATGAGATTTAAGGTGTATTGGATTAATCGATTCAACGGTTTAGATGAAGGCTGGGGTTGATGATTTTCGGGTTATTTAAAAGGATGATGGCTGAATTTAAGATTTATGAAATCAAAAGAAAGCAGAGAAAGATGAATCAAAAGAGATAAAAATATAAAAGGATAGATTGTGGGCTTCACAACCATGGCTTCACACCAAACCCTTCTCGGGAAGAAGAATCACTCTTTGAGAAAACTCATCTCAAGTTCCAAAAGCAAAAGCCCATTCATTCAATAATCAAAACTAATTACATTGTTTATTAAAAGACCTTATATAGATAGCCTCCAAAACAAAAGAAAACTCTAAAACAAATACTAAAAAAAGACAAGTATGCCCTTAAAACTTAAATTCCGCCAAAATTCGCATTGTAGCTCGATCAATCAAGATACTGTAGCATTGTAGCTCGATCAATCGAGTTACTGTAGCACTGTGGCTCCATTAATCGAATTACTGTAGCAACTTTCAGTTTTTCGAATTTGAATCGATCGATCGATTTAATGGTTGATCGATCAACTGGGCATTACTCCAACACACGAATTATGCTCCTTTAAGCCTGGTTCTGATTTTCGTTCCGCTTCTTTCAACACCGGTACACATGATATGCTCCATAACCTATGTCCACGATGTCAGCGTCCCTGCCAGATAGCCTTAATGGAATGTGATAATACTAGCCCAAGATGGAGGACAATATCGAAGAGTATCTTAGGGCCTGCCTGATAGGTCAATAAAAAACGATTAAGAGGACCAAGTCATTGGAGCTTTCGCAACAATTACTAGTGTTGAAACAACCATAGGAGGGTCTCCATGAACTTCTGGCCCACCAAAAGTAGGGGATCGTGTATCTATTTTAGTTTTTGTAGACATATTTTCAAATATGTAACCCTTGATTCCAATATAGTAGAATCGGACAACTAAACAAGCAACAAGATTTGCACTGTCAAACCAACAGGTTTTCATTCTCCCATTACTTTATTAAAATTGGAATTATTGTTTTTACCCTATTTATCATAAGGGAGCCCAATACGCAAGATTTTTTGCTTTATTCCAATGTCTAGCAGGGTGATACGTGATGGATCTGTGTGTGTGCATGACTTGGTTTTACTAGAGGGTGTTTCTAGAGTCTCCTTGCTTCCCTTGGTGTGGGGCAAAGATGATCCCATATCAGCATTGAGCGTGCATGCTTAAGGTGAGGTTTCTTGTTAGAACCTATACTTAATTTGCTCACTCGCTCAAAGAATCGCGAACTGAAGGCAGCGAATCAAATCCGGCATAACAATTGAATTGTCAAATTAATCCCTGCGAATTGGATTCACTTTTTAAAAGCATAAAGAGATTATTTGAACTTAATATTTTATGTAATTAATAAATAATTTAAAAAGTCATCCTACCCCAACAAATTTGATTCATTTAAAAATTGCAAATTGTGAACTGCGAACCCAAATTCGAATCATGCGAATCAGCGAACTAAGTAACCATGGTTACAACTACAGGCCGCAGCACTGTTTCAACCTTTGCAAGAACTAACACTACATAGAGTTATGCAAGGAACACTTGGCACCATAGTGACCAAGTCTGGGTACAAGAATAAAACAGCTCTAAAGATACACAGAGAAAACCGGTAAATTTCGGCAATTTCGGGAAAAAAAAGGAGGAAATTTTCATAAATTAAATAATATTAATAATTATAACAAAATAAAAAATAGATACATTTTGAACAAAAAACAGTTTTAAACAGGAAAAAAAAACGGGACAAAACGTTCTTTTTGAAAAACATGGATTTAAAGCACGTTTGTTTCGAAAAAACAGGAAGTTTTCGGAAAACCGTTATTTTCGCGTTTTTTTTCGTTTTACCAAAAAAACGTGTTTTTGGTCACTATGCTTGGCACAGTCCAACATAACAAAGTGAGTGAAAGACAAGTTGCTTGGATAGCATTGACAGAAGAGAAAGCTGACTTGGGCGCATTGGGTGTTAGGGTTGCATGAGGTGTGCAACTCAAAAGAGTCATCCTATGACACCAGGCTAGCAATTTTTATTATCACCAATTATCGATGCTACTAATTTTCATGTCAAAATTACGAAAATCAATTGATGGACAAGTTTATGGAACTACATGTTTGTACTTTTTCTAAATGCAAGTTGAATCGGTAAACATTTGTTATCATCGTCTTATTATAAAATATGGTTGACAGTCTCGTAGAAAGATTTGATGTAAATAAAAACCTATGTTGTCATAAAGCAATCACCTCCAAATATCGTAAAGGGCCACCAAAATCCATTTCATACCTCAAAATGGAGTGCCATTTTATGAATAACTCTTGCTCCTCTTCAATCTACAAGTATACAATAGCATCATTAATGAATAAAGAACAAGGGATTGAATCACCATATGCATGAAAACAGTGTACCAATACAAGGATATAATAAGCAAAGCAAATCAAAGGTTCAAAGTTTGATTGTTTATGATTGAGGGATATAAAAAAGAACTGTGTTTTCTAAAACCACAGTTCAAACTCTGCATGCAAAAAACTCAGTATCATCAAGATAATGGGCCAGCAACAATTAGCTAATGTCATAACACCAAGACTACAGGGCTACTAACTTCTGAGACGGAAATTATGAAGTTGAAACTAAAACTTGTAAATCTTCTCTCTCTTTTTTTAACATGTTAAATTGTATTAGTATGAAATGTAGCACAACAGAAAAAGATACAACTTCTACTAAATGGATAGGAAAATATAGAAACATGAATTATTATGTAACGCATAAGTAGAAGAACCATCAAACCACCAATTTAAGAGGAACAATACTGTTTTTAGCCAATTTATCTGTCCTAAATTACCGCCCTATGAATATGAGTTACCAGCTAAGCAATAATTAACTAAGAATTTGGTTAATTGCTTTGTACATGGTGCTATGGAGGATATGATTCCTTACAAAGCCACACGGCCACACCTAATCATGCTCCAGAAATCACCTCTGATCCACAACTTACTCAAAAGTCACATAGGAGTTAACTTTGTTATACGAAAGCCGATAGTGGCGGACCCAGGATTTCACGTATGGGGGGCAAAACTCATTTCAGAATCGCATTTGATTAAAATTACTCGACGCTTTGAAATGAACATGTAAAACTGATTTTAGGGTTTCACATGATAACCGGTCATTTTCTCTTCTTAAAAAATGGTCTGTTCAAGGCCCAGGGGAACTGTTCACTAGTAAAGATAGTCATTCTTGAAATAATTATTAAAAGAACGACATGCTTCCCAATGCCCAAATTGAAGAATGAATAAAGTCTCCAATTTGAAATTTTCAGCATGTTGATGTCTTCTTAGAATTTGTGAGCAAACTCAAAAGAGGTGGCCAAATTGAGTCCTTTAGTTTTGACTTTACTTCTCTTGATTTCTATCCTAGCTTTTCATTACCAATGTTGTACAAAGTTTGAGTTAAAATCAACATCAAAACGAAGTATCCTGTTGTCATCAACATCAAATAGTGTATTCATCTATTTCTGAAAATTTGATTGGAGTCCAGGTTAAGTTGAGAACCGTTTTTTGGCATTTGAGACAAGATCACCAAATTCTCTGGCTTTTTGAAAAGGTTTTGATTAAAGCATAAATCAATATTCAGGCGAGTTTTTCACAATTTAATTGTGTGCAATTGAAAAGGCTAATTACTTAATTTTTCAATTTTTTGTGAACTTTGCATTTCAATCAGAATTTAATCGACTAAAAGATGATTTTGCCAGTTACTTTTTTCTTTAAATAGAAATTTTTTTTAAATCCAGGTTTCTCATTCTTTTAACCAACTAGAAATGAAAAAACCCACTTCTCATTTTAAAAATGTAAAGAAATTAGTTTCAAGTTAAAACTTGGGGTTTGAAAGTTTAAAAATTTTGAGTTTTAAAATTGATACCCATCCCTTATCTTGGTTGTCAGTAATTTTCTACTTTCCTTAGTCCTTTTCCGTTTTTCTTCTGACTTTCACACACACATTGTAAGTCATCTACTACTTACATTATAGAGCGACTTTAAAAGGGTCAAGTACCTCAGATTCCATAAACATGATCTTTTTCTTTACGGCATTGGCAGAAGAGAAATCTTCGATAACTCAAAATCAAATTTCAAAACTATTTTATTATATGTTGAAAATTAAACGATTCCTTGATGCAGCCCGCGACACTTTTTGTCCTATTCATTGTAGTAAACATAGATCATTCATAAATTTCTATAACAAATATCAGAAACAAAATTATTTAGCCTAATTCAATGAAAAAAAAAAACTAAAATCAAACTCCATTTTTCATCAAAAAATTTACACATCTGGAAAGTAAACAATCAGTAGTAGAACCTACAATAAAATGAATTATCAAAGCTAAACAAACATTCAACAAATCAATAAATAAACAATTAAAGAAAACAGTAGAAGACAAAAGTAACACACATAATCAACAAATAACGAACCATCTCTACGAATTAGGAAAAGAAACTCTTTATCCTAAGATTCTAGATTTTCCAGAATTCCGCTAAAATGGATTATAAGGAGAGAAGAGAGGTGGGGAGTTTTGAATCTTGTGAGCATCGAAAACACAGAACAGATAGGGCAGACACATGGAACTTACGGTGTATCGAAGTGCTAGGGTTTGAGGTGAGAGCAATGGGGAAGAGACGACCTTTTCCTATGGAGTGTAAAGAAACACTAGTGGGCGGCGACTAGGGAGGGATTCGAACATAGAGTCAGAAGAAAACGGCTCCAAAGTCTAAATGGCTGTGAACCGTTGATCCTGTGTAGACGGTGATGGTTGAGACTGCCGATTTTCATGACTTCTTAGACTAGTTTAAAAGTGAAGATTGATAGGTGTTGTTACTAGATCTTTCAAAGATGGACTGTTCACGGATCTGAAGGTTCAAACAAATTAATGATTTTTTATTTTATTTTTAGGGAAAATAAAAGCTATATTCAATAAGAAATATCAGCAATTACAATAAGGCTGCGTTTGGGGACGTGGATTTGGATTTGGGAATTTGGATTTAGGTCCTCAAAATCCAATACTTTGTTTGGGTGATAAGTAATTGTATTTGGATTTGGATTTGAGAAATCTCGCATCATTCCAAATCCACACTCGTAGTGTAAAATCGGGAATTCACAAATGACGCCCCATACTTGTTATTTGGAATTCCAAAACAAGGTGTGCCCTTCTCGATAACAAAAAGCTCATCGAGGTGCGCTCTTCTCTCTCTCTCTCTCCCATTTCCATTTTCCTCCAAAAAAAGCTAGGGTTTGATAGTCTTCTTCATTTTTCTCTGCAAGAAAATTGGGTTTGATAGATCTCCTTGCCTCCTTTATTTTTTCTATAAAAAATTAGGGATTGATTGATCTCTTTGACCGATCTCCTAGTCTCCTTCATTTTTCTCTGGAAAAAAACTTGAGTTTGATCAATCTCCTTGTCTCCTTCATTTTCTCTGCAAAATATTAGGGTTTGATCGATCTCCTTGTCTCCACAGCAGCCAGTAGCATAGTTTGATCAGATTGTAATTGTTGATATTTCTTCTTGAATATAACTTTTATTTTCCCTAAAAAAAAAAAATCATTAATTTGTTTGAACCTTCAGATCCGTGAGCAATCCATCTTTGAAAGATCTAGTAACGGCACCTATCAATTTTCAATTTTAAACTAGTCTAAGAAGTTATGAAAATCGGCAATCTCAACCATCACCGTCTACACATGATCAAACGGTTCACGGCCATTTAAACTTTGGAGCCGTTTTCTTCTATGACTCTAGGTTCGAATCCCTCCCTAGTCGCCGCCCACTAGTCTCTTTACACTCCACAAGAAAAGGTTGTCTCTTCCTCATTGCCGTCACCTCAAACCCTAGCACTTCGATACATTGTAAGTTCTGTGTATCTGCCCTATCTGTTCTGTGTTTTCGATGCTCACAAGATTCAAAACTCCCCACCTCTCCTCTCCTTAGAATCCATTTTAGCGGAATTCTGGAAAATCTAGAATCGGAATTTCTGTTCCTAATTCGTAGAGATTGATTATTATTTTTATATATTTGGTATATATAAATATACCCAAATTAATTGATTCTATGCTTCTTCTGTTTATATTTCCGTTACCGTGCTTCCCCTACTTTGATAAACTTTGATAGTTTTTTGTATATTTATATATACCAAAAAGATATCTGTCAGGGGTTCTTATGCCCCTTCCTATGATGTTTGATCTGTGCGAAAAGTGTGTGCAGGATCAAGTCAACGACCCAATTCGCGCTTCAAGACACGGATATGTGCACGCAGAGCATCCTCTCAAGCATTCCGGTCAGTCATCCACCGACCATGGAGGCTCCTATATCACTTCCGGGAAGCATCAATGGCACCAAGAGCATCACTCAGAGCCCCTTCCAGGCAAAGGATCTCACACTCTGCAACTTCGGCTCTGGTTTCGACAACATCAGCTCTACTTTGCTCTTTCTCTAAACGCTCGTGCAAGACCCGCTCCTCATCTACCAGCAACTCAATCCGGATCCGGAGCGCCAACTCTTTCATCAGCCAAGGTCCCTCTGAATCGCTGCTCTCAGCTTGATCTAGTTGGCGAGCAGAAGGCCTCTCAGATGTAGCCAAGCCTCATACTCAGGAGAAGTCAAAAGGAAGGTCCCTTGCTCCAGGTCGCACATATGCGTCGACTGATGCGTTTCCCAAAGAGCGGCTATCCTATCCAAGTCACCAGAAGACCCCCAAGAGAAAATCAAGCCGCATAGGGAGGTCTCGTTGCATCAGGCACCTGCTGGACATAGCCAAATTGGCGTAGCACTCGAGATGGGAAGCAATGAGTACTACCAGTCAAGCCGAGAAGGGTGATACCTCATAATCCCTAGATCGGACTATCGGGAAGGTACCGTCAAGCCATGGAAGCCTCCATATCAGCTCAGCCTCAATCAGCCAAAGACATGTCTCACATATATTCCCCTGAGGCAACTTGGAACATCGGCCAAAAAAGCAACGAGCTACCTCTCCTCGGACCACATAAAAGCGGGGAAGGGATCTCAAAATGGCCAAATGCTCCCCAAGCCAGACCTGAAGAAGAGCAGGGCATCCCCTGAAGCACTCCACCTTGCCCGAGGCAAAGGCATCAAGACCGGGATAAAGCTCGGTCAGCAAAAAATGCACCACGGAGCGACCCCCTCCAAGCTCCGCTAGTACGTCGCAGTGTGCAAGGGAGAAACTCTCTCAGAGAGGGCAAAGAGCAAAAGCGTTCACATTATGAACATTTCTAATCGGCAATTTTTGCAAACTTTCATTGCCAAAAAGTTCTCTCAGGAATTTCACCGAACACCTGATGGGCCCACCGGCAAAGCTCTTCTCATACTCACTCCTCTTCAGGCCCAAAGTTGCATGGACAGTCTTAACATAACCTGGTTTTGGTACCACCTTAGCAAGACCACGATGCAACCTCAAACCTGACAAAACAGAGAATTCTTCAAGTGTCGGAGTCAGCTCACGGGTCCCAAAGAGGAAGACATGGTTTTCCGCATCCCAATGAGAAACCATCGCGTTAATAAAACCCCAAAGCAAGGGAACATCATGAAAAGAGGAGAGACGGGCAAGCCCGAGTTGAACTAAAATCTACAAGCTCGCTCTCATTCAAGCTATCAAACCAACGCTTCAGAAAGTTGGGCCCTACACCCAAGGAAGGAAGTATAAAATCTCGGATCCCCTCGGAGGAGCGGGGTGGCGGGGTAGTGACGTGGGTCTATGGTCATACAAGGCCGTTTAAGGAATCACGATACGATGTAGGACAATGGACCCATCCTCGGGAAGAAAAGACAAAAAGATGGGAGCATAATCCAAAACCCAACTGAAAATAAAGGAAAAAGAGTGCATTCTCGGGTCTTATAGGCCCACCACTGTCACAAAAAGCGCCTAGCGTGTATAATATACATGCTCGTTCAAAAACACCTAGAAATTGCCTAGCATATATATTATACACGCTAGACACTAGAGACCAAAATACCCAAAAAAAAGCCTAACGTGTATAATATACACGCTAGATCAATGGACTCACCCTCGGGAAGACAAGACAAAAAGATGGGAGCAAAATCCAAAACCCAACTGAAAATAAAGAAAAAAGAGTGCATTCTAGGGTCTTATAAGCTCACCATTGTCAGGGAAAGCGCTTAGCGTGTATAATATACACGCTCGTTCAAAAACACCTAGAATTTGCGTAGCGTGTATATTATACACGCTAGACCAAAATACCCAAAAAAACTCTCATCTAAGCGGGGCGCAAGATGAATTAGAGATAAATTTTGTACAATAAATATAAATTTAAGTAAAGGGACCAACTCTCCTGGCAGTCATGTAAGCACTAAATGGTGTTTAAATGATCTTACCCCATCAATAGTTTAAGATGTAGGTGATCCGAACCATTAGGCATTTAACACGTGAAATCTAGGTCCTAGGATCCTAGAGATATCCAATCATCTAAAATAATTCCTATATTATTGCAACTCGAAGACAAAAATGAAACTAAACCAAAAAATTGGTGCATTTAAACTTTAATCATTGAAAAAAGGAACAATGGTTTAAGATGTGGGTGATCCGTACAATCAAAGTCATAGATCATAGAATGAAGTGCAAAAGGCCCAAAAATGGAGTTTTATGGAGAGATTTAGAACAAATTCTAATAAAGAAGCCATTAACAGTTGAAGAGATCATAGAATGAAGCCATTAACAGTTGAAGACTCAGATCTATTTAAGAAAATAATAATACTAATAAAGAACAAATCAAAACATCACTAGATTGACTGCATTTCAGCTTAAATATACATCAATAAAGAGGACAAAATAAAAATATCATAAATTTGGGAAAAATAACATATAAATGAAACCGGGCCGCATTTCAGCTTTAGTAAGAGGAAAAAAAAACAGAATCTCAGGAACAAATTGAATGCATTTCAGCTCATATAAGCACAAAAAAACTCAATTTATAAAAAATAGATGAAATATTCACCAGATTTCAGCTCACTCATTGAGAATCCAATAAAAAAAGGCTTAAACCAAAACAAAGTAATTCCCAAAAGAATCATCAAATCTAGCACAAATTCTTTAAAAAGTTTTAAAAATTCAAAAAGTAAAACAAAAATCGTCAACTTACTAATCAAACCATCAAAGACCAATCTAAATATGTAAGGATGAGAAATGCAGTAGAAATCGAGAAATATTGTCATATTGGTGTCTTTTCTGACACTCGCCAACTTGAAGTAGAGAAGAAAGCAAAGGCATTGAATGAAAAAAATAATAATAATTAGGAAAAGACAAAGAGGGATTACTTGCAAATGGCTTGGGCCTTGGAGACTTGCTTTGGAGAGATGAAGAAGATGAAGAAGACGAAGCAGATGAATGGATATGGCCTTGGAGTTGCAGAAGATGTCTGGTTTGGACTTTGGAGCGAGGAAGAAGACGAAGCCGACGTAGAGGGCGACTAGGGATTTAGAGAGAGCAAAGACTAAAGAGGGAGGACGACTAGCGGTTTAGAGAGAGATAATAATAGGGGTTTAGAGAGAGAAATGACTAAAGAGGGAGGGCGGTTTGCGGGCGCGAATTTAGTTGACGTGTTGGGATTTCAGAAGTTAAATTTGAAAAAAAGAAATTGCGTTGAGTGAATATGGTTTCACTACTGACCACAACTGTTTGATAAAATGTCCCAAATAACATACCAGCTAAATGTCTGCGCTTCTTAATTTGAGTGGGATAAGTTTAGATTTTTATCTCCTGCATATCTTCTCATGCTTAGATCTGCTCCTCCAGTTTATTGTGTCGGCTGATGTATTAAAGTTCACAGACTTGGAGATCGATACTTCAGTTGCTTTTTTGTTGTCCACCATACTCGATGAAGGACAAGTGGTAGTGGCATCAACTATCTGCCAAAATTCTGGAAGAAATTTTGTTGTAAATTGTTTGTGAAGTTATGGCTGAATACTCTTTGAAGATTGTTTGTTGTTGCATCCACATTTTTTATGATTTTTTCTACAGTAGTTTGTGTTAATCAATCTATATGATATGGTATGGTCTAAGATTGAGTGAGCACTTCTGCTAGTGGAAATGGTTTGTTATTGGCCAATCTGTATGTTCTAAAATTTGCCCAGACGTTTGGACATTTGAAGTCACCTTTTGTGCTTATATATTGTCCATCCATTATTTGGTAAAAGGGGGATTCCTATCTTGGCAAAATGACAGAAAAATATTAACGCATAAGTATTGACAATTTTCCCACCAATATTGTTGGTATTGCGGTTGTTTATACCCTTTTAATACCTCTGCTTGTTTATACCACTAGACCAATACTAATGTCACCTAGAGTCAGATATTGTCTCGACCTTCAACTTTCTACCTTGCACCATCGGACCATGCAATGAAGTCCTTCATCCGTCAAGCTGACAATGTTGCTGAAGGGTATTGGAATTGATTTGGCCACATTCAAGAATTCCATGTCCAAAATATATTAAAGGAAAAATTTTAAAATAACCCATCAACTTACAACCCGTTATCAATAATGCACTTAAACTATTAATAATATCAAATAGGCACCTGAAGTACACTTAAGTTCATCAACTAAACCCCTACCGTCACCTTCCGTTAATGATTGAATGGAAAACGTTGAGTTGACATACAACTCAGCAAAATAGCGTACGTGGCACTCATGTGGCACCACGTGGGGGTGCGACATATGCACTTTTGCTGAGATGTATGCCAATGTGGCACCCATGTGAATGCCACACACGCTATTTTGTTGAGTTGTATGCTAACTCAGCGTTTTCCGTTCAGTCATTAACGGAAGGTGACGGTAGGGGCTTAGTTGATGAACTTAAGTATACTTTGGGTACCGATTTGATATTATCAATAGTTTAGGTGTGTTATTGATGACGGGGTGAAAGTTCAGGGGTTAGTTTGAAATTTTCCCTATATTAAAAGTCATCTAATAGAACAACATGAAGGTTTATGGCTACCGACCACACACCTAGTCTCATTGTTACTCCCTTGACGACGCTACGGATTGGTTTAGCCTATAAATTTACTCTTTATCCTATAAATTTAGCCATAAACCTTCATGTTGCTCCATAGCGTGGTCAAGGGAGCAACATGAAGGTTTATGGCTACCGACCACACACCTAGTTGCATTGTTACTCCCTTGATCACACTATGGGTTGGTTTAGCCTATAAATTCACTTGATGAGTACTTGAATTTGATTTGTTTTTTAATTGTTGGTATTTTCCTTGGATCTTTCGTGGTGTTTTTTTTTATCAAAAGATTGGTATCTCTTACTGCTTTTGTTGTGCTATTGTTGGGTATTTTCTGTTCAAAAGTTATTTACTCTTCTTAGTTGTGTGTTTGCTGTTTTGAATTTTTGATTGAGCAATATATTTCATGTCCATGCCTGCTAAACAGAGTAGTCAAGCAATGAGTCTTAGTTTTTGGTATCTCTCTCTCTCTCTCAAGTTACTTGTAGGTAGAATTGTTGTTTTTCATGCAAGAATTTGGGGTAAAAAACCTACTTCTAATTTGGTACTGGACAGGCGAGTTAGTATTTGATCAGTTAGAGTTCATTAAATCACTCTTACTGGCTCTCTCAATCACAACTTCTGCATCTAGGTATCTTTGTTTTCTGCATTTAATTGAATGGAAACAAAGAGAAGAATAGGTGTTTACTGGTTGATCGGTTTTTGTTCATGTTTTGGAACTCTGCTACTGGCATGTTTTCTCCTAAAGGTACTAATCTATTTTTTTAATTATTTAGGCTTTCGATTTAAAGATTGGTGGAAGAAAGAGTTTCTGTTCTGGTTTTCCTTTTTTCTTGTTTGTTTTAGTGCAAGCTTTGATGGGTATTAAAGCTACTTTGAAGGATCCACATGGTGTTTTTGAAAATTGGGATCAAGACTCTTTTGATCACTATGGTTACTTGTTCTTCTGAAAATCTAGTCACTAGTTTGTAAGTTTTAATGCAAAAATCAGTAACTTTTGTTTTTTAAAAATATTTCTAGTTGGCTATATGTGTGAAAAATCAAACCAAAGATGAAACCCATTGTTTAGTTTGTGAAGTTGTTTTAATGGTGGTGTTGCAGAGGAGCTCCAAGTTAGAATTTAGCTGACATTCCCAACCTACTTTTCACAGATTGGCAAATCCATTGCGTATACCTACATTTGAAAATTAAGTGTTCATTCATTTCCATATCTTCCCAACAAAGAACATATCAAGAAGGGATATTGAATCCTCTTTTCATTAGATTTTCGATAGTCATGAGTTTATCATGGACTGCAAGCCATGAAATAAAGTTGTGTTTGGGAATATTCATCCCATGACAGAGGATTTTATACCACAGTACTCTTTGGTTCCTTTCCCTTTTTTTATTTTGATTGGTTCTTGTTACAGGCTACGATGAAAATATGGTGGCTTCAAGAATGGATGTTATGAGTAAGTCTAGAGCGGTTTCTATCGTAATGATCCCTTGATGATGGCTATGAGGTCTTGGCTGACGAGTTCATTCGGATTCAAATTCTAAAGTTTCAGCAACTGAATCAGTGGTGGTGGAGAACAACATAAACCCAAGTCTATATCTGTATGCTAAGATTGATCAAGGAACAAAGATCACTACCAAGTTGTCCTTCATTGATTTGATTGAAGTTGGTGCAACATAGGAGTTTGTTATAGATTAAAAAGCCCATGTTGGCCTTTTGTTTTATTGGAGTTCACCGTGCTAGTTGTTGCAACAATTGCTATATTTTAGACCAAATTTTATTCATTACTTAATGAAGATGACCTTCCATGGCTCTCCATTTCAATATTTGGAAAAAAAGTTTCTATTTACATAATTCAAAGCAACCAAATTTTTGCACCAAAAAATGGTTATGTCATTGCCTTCAAATTAGATGGAAGCCATGGCATGTGTTCCCGAGTGGTGCGCGCATCCCAAAAAGTGGTCCAAGTATGAGGGCACCTGACATAATACCGAGGCTAGCTCCATTTGTGCCCATTGAACTATTGAGGGACCCACACTGATAGCCACAAACTGCATTGAATCAGACCATGGAGATTTGTTTTCATCCCAATCTTCCACACAATGAATCTAGAGACCATCGGCGTACTATAAAACGGTCAGTTTTTATTTCACGTGACATGAATCCTTAAGAAAGTGATTCTAAAAACACGCGACTCACATCACACTCAAACATCATTTTATGAGATCTGTGCCATGTGGAAACAAAAACTGATTGTACGTTTGATGGTACATGCATGGTCTAGAGATGCTTTATGTGGAAGATTGGGATGAAAACCAATCTCCATAGTCTGATTCAAAGCAGCCAATAAATTTTCCTCGGTGCCCTAGTAATTCCATAGGGGCCAACACTGACATGCATGGCGTCGGAGTTAGATTGGTGACCATGCTTTGTACGAAACTGAAGATGTCATTCAAATTAGTGTCACTGATCTATGTGTTCTTCAGTAATTCGGTGCCTTTGAGGTTGTGTGAGATTGACTTGAGAGCTAGTGGTAGCAAAGTTACTTAGTTCGCTAGTTCGTTGGTTTTGAATTCGGGTTCACAATTTGCTATATATTAAAATTTGGATTATTAGAATCTCAATCTATTTTTATTTTTAAACTTGTCTAATGCAACATTTATAAATCTTATAAATGCTAAGGATAAACCCAAATACACTCAATAAGAATCCAAACAAGAGATTTGCACATCCAAATATTTCAAATTATGGATTTAAAATGCTCAGATTTGAAATGCTTGAATTTGAAATACTCAAATGCAAATTCCTCTATCTAAACACAGCCTTCTAGGAATCACTTCAACCAAAAAGGATAGGAACAACAATTTAACCCTTCTGTGTTTGGGTTAGCTCCTATAAGAGGAGAAGCAACTCTCTGCCTGCTCTTTGTTAGAGCAGAAAAAATTTGCCCCGGCATAGAACAAACAAAGAGCAATTTTATCACTTAAAATATCTTCCCGTCAGAGCAAATGGGGCGATGAGCTGTGTTACCAAACATGAAAGCAGTTCTCTATCAAAGCTAGAGAGCAAAAGAGCTGCTCTTTGTCTTAACATTGCTAACCCAAATGCAAACAATCCTCAGCCTTGTTTGCACCTATTCAAATGATGCCACGGACTTACCTATTCAAATCAAAACATGGATTTTGATTCCACGGAGCCCCCTCGGTTTTACGAGAGTTAGTATTTACCAAATTGAGTAGTAAAACCAACAATAAAAAAAAATTCAAAATGACCAAACCAAACCAACAATCAAATTTTTGTTTTCGGGTCGATTCAGCCCAAACCGAAATCGAATAAAACGGTTTCAGTTCAGTTTGGTAATTTTTATTTCTTTGGAAGCCGAAATATTTGATTTTTTTCGTTCAGTTTTATTATTTTTACTATTTTTTCATATTTTTAATGTATTTTTTTTCTGTTTTTTTAATTTTTATCTCCTCAGATTTTTGGTTTTGCCAGCCTAAACTGAAATGGAATCGGTTTGGGTCGTTCTGAGTCGGTTTTTGGGCTGGTTCGATTCGCTCAGGTTTTAGACCGATTTGATTCGTTTGATTTAAGCAGTCAAAGGCAATCTAAAATTAATAGAGATTTTTGTCCCACTCTTATGCAAAAATATTTAGACCATACTGGATCTATTAGACGACACGCACGATCATTCTACGTGACATAGATGTCAAAAAGTGGCCTAGAGCATGGATGAAAATTTCGGCCGAAATTGCATCGGTTTCGGGCATGCCCGAAATGAAACCGAGAACCACAATTTCGGTCTAGATTTGTATGGAGGAGAAAATTTCTTCTGAAATTTTGGTTCAAAATTTCGGTTTCGGTCATGCCTAAAACCTAAATTGAACCTGATATTTTGATCCTTGACCTACCGTACCAAAAAAACATGGCACCCACAATGCTTACCTAACACTAACTCTTTAAAATGGGTTAACTCCCATACTGCCCCATCTATCCATCAAACTTATTTAGAAAATGTCACCTGACCAACATTTAAACACAAGAATGGTGTTTAAATGATCTTACACCATTAAAATCATACACACCATTGAAGTGTGATATAGATTTAATCGTCCAGCTTTTAGGCTACATGACACAATGCTTTGAGCAAACCAAGCCATCAAGATATTAATTCATATCTTAATCTAAACTGAGGCAAAATCAAACTCATTAGAGGATCTGAACTATATGATATGCACGTTTATTATGCCAAATGCAATAATGAAAGGAAAGAAGAGTTTCGTTTCAAGAACGAGAATCCATGTACTTTTTTTGTTGATGGATTGCTATTTTCTCTTAGTAAGAAGACACTGTGACGCACCCACTACACACCACGCACTCAGACCACTAGCATAGTCCTTCCACTATCAAAGAGTCACGTATCCAGGATTGACCGCATAATCCTTGTTTGATCAAGGTGTGGCCACGGTCTCAATTGGATAAGTGTAAAGTATATCTAAGTTTCGTAGAGATTTTGACTGTGTATGGCATAGCTCTCTGCTAACCTCTATCATAGCAGAGTTCACCTGCTTTAGCAGGTTCCCATCCTCATTGTTAATATCCTGCCACCTACTTTAGCAAGTGCCTCTTCTCCTTGATAACTCTTAGCATAGCAAGATTTTATACAAGGTTTACCTGTTGAGTAGTTCTACCCTCATCTCTACTCACTCCTTGCTAGAATATATTTTATTTGCTCTAGTAGGGAGTTACTAGAAAGCAGAGAGGTTGCTGCTAGAACTTGTAAATCCTCCTTTGCAAAGAGTTAGAAAAAACAACTAAAGCAAATGAATTCTAGCTCCCTTATGCAGTGGAAGACAAGACAAACACATGCATTCCACTTTGCAGGTTCCGTTAACTTCACACGAAGGCTCGCTCAGAACACATACCAAGCCAAGAAAGGAGTGCTCCACTCCGAAAGAGAAGGAATGGAAAGAGCAGGTAGCATCTCTTGTCGCCTTCATAGAATTATGCATCTGAATGACCGAAAAAAGATAGCTGAACTATATACGTTTGATTCTGGATCGGAAAGGTTGGCAGTCAGATGAGGATCAAGATCATTGTCTAGTGACACCGAGCCCACTAGGAAGTCCCGCGTTTCACCTCCTAAATCAGATCTGAAGACCTTGATCTAACATTCAAACTGATTTCCCAATTACCGCTTGAAATTCCTTAAACCGGTCTAAACCCAAATTTCCACTTGCCTCTCACATTTGCATGCACACCTTTCACCGGATCAATAAGAAGAGGAGGTGAGGGGTAGATTTGGGAAGAAACAATTGGAATACAACACAAGTCGTAAGTCCATCCAATGATCTCGAAGGATCAATCACCGAAGGAGAATGAATCAAGAGCGACACCTAAAATCTAAAGCTTAGTTGCTTTTTGCTTCTTATTCATAGCATACCTTGACTTCACATGTCTTCATTTATTAGTTGACATTCACTTAAACAAAAAAAAAAGGACGATTGCCCTAAAAAATCCCCCATTATCCTGATTTATCCCAATCGAACCCCTTAAGTTAGAAATATCATAGCAAGACTTTTTTTATTTTTTTAGCCTAAAATGCCCTTCATATATAAAGGGTTTAAACCTACACTATTCCCTTTTTCCCCTCTCTTCCTTTCTTTCTCACGCTGGTTCCCCTTCTTCTTCGTGCAAACCTTGCCGACTTCGTGCCAACCTCCCCGACGAAGAAAACGGTAGGGTTTCTCTCTCTCTCACTGTAAGTCTCTCTATCTCTCTCAATGATTCTTCTTCCTCTTATTTTTCTTCTTTATTTCTCTACATCAAAATCAGAAATGGGTTAGATAAGATGCCCTAGCTCATTTTTTTCATGTCATGGTTGGATCACCTGATGAAATCTTCTCTGTAAACTGATTTAAGGTGGCGCAAACAGACCTAGAGTGGCACAAACCGACCTAGGGCAGTTTGAAAATAGAGAAATGAGTGAGAAAAACTACCCTGAGTCAGTTTGAAACTACCCTAGGTCAGTTTAAAACGTCCTAGGTTAGTTTTGGTCATCACCTAGTGCATTCTACTTTGTAAACTGATCTAGGATGGCACAAACTGACCTAGAGTGGCGCAAACTGACCTAGGGCAGTTTAAAACTGATAAATGGGTGAGATAAACTACCCTGGGTCAGTTTGCAACTATCCTAGGTCAGTTTGAAACTACCCTAGGTCAATTTTGGAGATCACCTGATACAGTCTACTCACGAATCGACTTAGGTGGTGGCGCCGACCTGGTGGCAAAACCCGACCTAGGCGTTTGAAAATAGATAAATGGGTGAGATAAACTATCTCGGGTCGGGCTTGAAACTATCCTAGGTGGAGTTTAAAATGCCCTAGGTCGATTTTGGTGATCACTTAGTGCGATCTACTCAGAACGGTCCTAGGGTGGCCCTGACCTGAGTAGCTAAACCGACTCGACATTTAAAACATATAAATGGCAGAGATAAACTACCCTGGATCAGTTTGCAATTATTCTAGGTCAGTTTTGGAGATCACCTGATACAGTTTACTCTGTAAACTGACCTAGGGTGGCGCAAACTGACCTAGAGTGGCGCAAACTGACCTAAGGCAGTTTGAAAATAGATAAATGGGTGAGATAAACTACCCTGGGTCAGTTTGAAACTACCCTAGGTCAGTTTAAAATGCCCTAGGTCAGTTTTGGTGATCACTTAGTGCAGTCTACTCTATAAACGGGCCTAGGGTGGCGAAAACTGACCTAGAGTGGCGCAAACTGACCTAGGGCAGTTTAAAACAGATAAATGGGTGAAATAAACTATCCTGGGTCAGTTTGAAACAACCCTGAGTCAGTTTAAAATGCCCTAGGTCAGTTTTGGTGATCACCTGATACAGTCTTTTCTGTAAACTGACTTAGGGTGGCGCAAACTGACCTAGAGTGGCGCAAACAGACCTAGGGCAGTTTGAAAATAGAGAAATGGGTGAGATAAACTACTATGGGTCAGTTTGAAACTACCCTAGGTCAGTTTTGATCATCACCTAGTGAATTCTACTCAGAATCGATCTAGGATGGCAAACCCGACCTAGAGTGGCATCCCACCTAGGCGCTTTAAAATAAATGAGTGAGATAAACTACCCTGGGTAAGTTTACAACTATCCTCGGTCAGTTTGAAACTACCCTAGGTCAGTTTTGGAGATCACCTGATACAGTCTACTCTGTAAACTGACCTAGGGTGGCGCAAACTGACCTAGAGTGGCGCAAACTGACCTAGGACAGTTTGAAAACAGATAAATGGGTGAGATAAACTACCCTGGGTCAGTTTGAAACTATCCTAGGTCAGTTTAAAATGTCCTAGGTCAGTTTTGGTGATCACTTAGTGCAGTCTACTCTGTAAACGGTACAGTCTACACTATATGGTTCAGTAGTTATACCAGTTAATTTATGATATTAATCTGTTTCCCCTTGTTTTTAGGTCTTCATAATCCAAGGACTAAAGCAATGGTAATATAGTTTAATATTATTTAAAAAAATTTCAATCATGATATCTCTTTCATATATGTGAGCATAACCTTCTACTTTTATTTTTGCTTCTGATAGGCTCATCGTTGTGCCAGATGTACTCTAAAATCAACCGTCTCTCGCCTTGAGAGATGTCTAAAATATTTATGCCCCGATTGTGAAGAAAGTATTTCTAATGCTTGCTTTGGTCAATTTGTAGGTGTTAGTGCATTCAAATTTTTAAGTTCCATTTTTACATGTGTATTAAGGAGATATAGTGTTCCAAATTCAGTAACAATTGGTGAAATTATCCACCAAATCGATCCCATAGACATTGCGTTGATTATGGGATTGAGAGTTGTCAGGGACACTTCAATTGAGTTTGACCTACAAGCCAAAGAGCCCACGTATCTTATTGGGAGATTTTTTCCTAGGCATGCGACCTCGGTTAACGCTGATGACATAGAGGCTCTTTTTGATCGAGAACTTGGGGTAGAGGACTATGTAAAATTAAAACTCTGCCTCGTTCTTATAGTTTTTTTGCTTTCTAATACATCTAATTCATTAGATAAAAAATACATACATCTCGTAGACGACTTAGATAGATTTAATAAGTATCCTTGGGGGCTAGTCGTCTACAACACACTCCTCTCAGAGATGTAAAAGGCAAGTAAATTCAACTTGGAGGCCTTCTACAATATGTATGGATGTGCCATTGTTGTGCAGGTGAGCCTTATATCCTTTAATGTTTGCCAAATTGAAAGTTTTGTCATATTATCAAATTGAAAGTTCCAATTATTTTACCTTTTGTAGTTGTGGGCGTATAAACATCTAAATTTTACTGCCCCGTCTGTAAGAGATGGACCACAGTTTCCTCGATTCAAGCGATGGGAGCGCTATCCATTTCCTCCACACATGAGGCAAATGGAGTTAAAATTTTGAGAAATGCAAACTGGTATTAAGACTTACTACAATTCTTGATTTCAAGAAGGAAGAGAACTAAAGCATGCTACAATTATTTGCAACCATCATCAGGCCATTCATAAAGATCAGCTAGGTTCCTCAATTCTTCGTTGGAGAGAGGTTTTTTCTTCTTGGGTTGGGGCTTCTGGGCTGCCTGGCTTGGTGCCTCCTCAGACTGGGCCACAG
The DNA here is from genome assembly GCA_021018995.1 of Chloranthus sessilifolius. Taxonomy (NCBI): domain Eukaryota; kingdom Viridiplantae; phylum Streptophyta; class Magnoliopsida; order Chloranthales; family Chloranthaceae; genus Chloranthus; species Chloranthus sessilifolius. Next base: position 21,012,583 of record CM037586.1, read on the forward strand.
GTCCTTTGTCTTTCTTCAGAGTAGCACTAGATGGGACAGATCTTTTTACAGTGACCTTGCTCCTTGAAGAAGTTTGCTTAGGCTCTGGAGGGGCAAGTTCAGTGTGGGGCGGAGCAACATCCACAGGTGGAGTAGGAGTAGGTTAGGTGGACGTGGGATCGGAGGGAGGAGCAGTAGCTAGGGGGGTTGGCTGAAATGGTTGAGAGGTCAGCGTAGTAATCCTTCTCTCTATAATTTCAATTTTCTTCTGTGCATAAAGGAGAATGGACTAAGCGAATTCCTGTGTGGCTTTGTTTATCTCCTGGGCATTGTCCAATTTTTTCTGGAGGAATTCAACTTTCTTCTTCTCGGCTGCAGAAATGAGACGCTCAACATCAGCAAGTAGTTTTGCTGACTCATAACGAATCAGGATTTTCTCCCAACCTTGCTAGATATCCCGGAGTTGGATTCTGTGTTCCAGCTCCATGACAACAATCCTCTCCTTATAGGTGGCTTCAAGGGAAGCGTGGAGAGCAGCCATTCCTCTGAGGACATCCCTATGGATGTAGGCATTATCCTGCATTGCATACAAAAGGGTGAGGTAAGGGGGAATGTAGAAGGAATGGCGAGGAACAATGGGGAGGGAGGGGAGTGGAGTGGAGGAAGATGAGGGAATGTAGGATGCCAGTTCCTCAAGGGGAGGTAAAGTGACAGGGCTAGGTGTGAGCTGGGGTGGAGGAGATTCAAGGTCAGTTTAGATGGAGGTAGCTGTGAAGGCAGGTGGAGTGACCTCTACAATATGGTGGGGGGAGAAGTAGGTGGGGTAGGTTCATGAGTAGGTGGCTGTGAAGCTGGTTGGGCTAAATTTGTCAATGAAGATTGGATGGCTGCTAAGGTCTGGGAGATAGGGGCCTGGTTGAGAAGGGTGGAAATTATGGATAAGAGTGTGGCCTCAATGGAAGATTGGGTAGTGGTATTGGCTATGACATGGGATTGTATTGATTGGAGGAGGTCTAGGATTTGGGGTAAGGGGTCAGGTTTGATAGCTGGTGAGCATTGGAAGAGAGGGGGTAGTGGAAATGAGGAAGTGTGGGCATGTTGGTCAGAGGTTGAAGGAGGTTGAGAATGAGAAAAATGGGGGAATGTGGACTGTGGAGAGTTAGATAGTGGATTATAGTCATGCCCAATATCCTCCACTATGGATGTCAGCAGGGATGAAAATCCTTCAGTGGTTGATAGGTCTTGGGTTAGGGCAGGTGAGATGGAAAAAATTGGCTCACTCGCAAGTGGAGTGAAGAGTGGAGAAGGCATGGAAGGGCTGAAAGGGCTAGTGGTTGAGATAAATGAGCTAGCTGGAATAGTGACTGAGGGCAAGTAGGGATGGGGTCTATGAGGGAAGGAGCTAAAAATGGGTTGGATGTGGAAATGGTTGTGGAAAGGGAGAGTGGGCTGTGTTGGAGAGTGGGAACTGGCAAGGAAGGAAAAGAAGGGGCTATGATTGGTGGGAGAGATGGAGGGGTGGTGGAGCTTATAGCAATGGAACTAGCCATAGAGGAATGCAGATCAATGGTCGAGGTGAATGAGGGTGCAGGAGATACGAGTGGAGGCTCCAAGTCAGGAGCAACATATGTGAGCAAATGCTCACGGGTGACTGAGGTGGAGGCCGAAGGAGGGGGTGCTGAGCTCGGGGCAACAAAGGTGTCAGGAGTTTCTTCTTCAATCTCTTAAGTTGACCTGTGGGTGCCTTTACCAATGGGGGTCCCACTGGCAGACCAAGCCCTTTTTCCAAACACTGTGGGCTTCACCTTCTCTATTTCCTCATTTTCTTTAAACATGAATCCCTTATTCCTAAGTAAAGCCGTGATGAGCTTGCTGTAGGGAAGCCCTGATAGGGCTTGAGCTTTCTTACATTTATCATTCACATCTATCATTGCTTCACACACCAACCAGGCAACATTAACAAATTGCCCTTTAGCGAAGAAGTACAGGGCATCCACTATTGGCGTTCTTTTCTCTTGCTGATGACCACTAACATAGACATTCTTTCGCAAAATTAAATTAAAAATTCACAAGCTAGGGGATAAATCTCTTCTCCTAATTGAGTCCCCAGACCCTACAATGCCTTGAGTCAGTAGCCTGGCCATAGATTTGAAAGAGACCTTCTCAGATGTAGCCAGGCCATAAACTGGGTCATAAACAGAAGGGACTCCTAATGCGATCCCTATATCTCTGTAATCCACCACCATTTTCATATGATCAATCTGGATTACCAGGCAGGGCTCAAGAGAATCTGGCTTGGTTTTTTTCTCGAGATTCTGATACCACAACTTGACCAACCTTGGGTAAGATTTTTCATTCAATGGGCTCATCATGGGTGTCAGGCCTGCCTTCACCAGATAATTCAAAGTATCTTGACACTCCCCTAGCTTAGAAAAATAGGGGGTGTCAAAAATGGTTTTCGAGATTAGATCTAATTCATCCACGAATTCATTGGGTGTGGACAAGTTGACATTGACCTCCAACTCAAGGATTTTAGGCTCAGTGGCCGATACTGTCTCAGGGGCTTCCTCAACCACTTCTTCACTAATTTGGACCTTTTTAGCCTTTTTGGTCTTCTTGTGTCTTGTAGTCTGCCCAGCTTCATCCAAGGCAAGTTTCCTTTTTGCAAGGGGAGTCTCCTTAGGCTTTGTAGGTTGCCTAACGGATGTCCTAGTGGCTCTGGTGGTGGATTTAGAAGGCATTTTGAAAAGATTTTCTAAGACGTCCTCTTGCTCATCCATTGATTATTCAAATGCTTCAAATTCATAATTAATCACCACACAAGCTTCTAAGGATGCTCAAATTATTCCCCCAGATTCACAATATAAACTCCCAAACTTGAAACTACAGAGCGAAGCAAAAGGAAAGCTTACCGTCAGAAATCTAGGGTTTGTGATATCTTGATGGGCGCGGGACCAAAACAGCTTGAACTGGGTACAAAATGTAGCTTTTGATGGAATGAAACAATGTGGAAATTTGCTAGGAGGTTGCAATAACAGCTAGTGAGGTGGAGAGGGAGAAAGTAAAAACGGGAAAAATCGCTAGAGTAACTCTCAGCACAAAGAGAAGGTGTCGAATGGTGGAAAATGAAGCTGTTGTTAGGTTTTAACAAGAAAAAGTCAATTTTCGATAGGATTGGGGAAAGTGTCGACAGGTAGTTCCTACTTGTCGACAGGTGAAAAGTGACCATTCCTTGCGAGCGATTCGATTTTGATCTTGTCGATAGATTTCAAAACTACTCAGGAGCCTTTCGAGAGGATTAGAGATCCTCTCGACAGCCATTTTAGCTCAGTGCGACATATTCTCAATAGGTTCCAGGTTCCAGAGGCATAAACACTTCGAGAGGTTTGAATATCCTCTCGACATGTATCCTTAACCTATCGAGAACTTCACCGATCAGCGTCAGAACCTATCGACGGTCACTTTTACACCTCCAATACCTGTCGATAATGAATTCAAACCTCTCGACAAGTTAAAAAGCAGTCCCATTTGATTTAAATCATTCCTCAGTACCACTCTGCACATCATTTTGTCGACTCCCAAGTCAACTCACACAGATGCTTCCCAAAGTTAACCAATGAATGACTCCAATTTAGTGCTTGCCTGTATTACACCTTATTTAGAATGCTAAATAGTAATGAACAAAAAGCAAAAACAACAACAAAATTAACAAAACAAAACAACTAGTATACATAGTGTACATCGTTGAAATCCAGACCTGCTATGGGGGTTCATGGAAATGGATGATCTTCCCCAGCATCACTGCATTTTCAAACATATCACCACCATCATCAAGTAATTTATCATAGGACAGCATCTTAGGCAAATTATCAACAATAAGCTCGCCTAATGCATTAATGAAAAAACAGTCCTCACTATTCAGGCGAGTTTGATTAGCTACATTATAAACATTCAATTTGACCTTCATATTTCCAAAAGTTATTTCCATGTCCCCTGATCTGCATTGTATGCATGCATTTGCAGTGGCCAAAAATGGTCTGCCTAGGATCACAGGGATAGAAGTAGCACATTTGCTCGGTTCCATATCTTGCACCAGAAAATCAGCAGGATAAAAAAATTTGTCAACCCCAAGCAAGACATCTTCTAGGATCCCCACAGGTTTCTTCTTAGATCTGTCAGCTAGTTGTAAGACTACATGAATGGGCTTCAATTTTCCTAAGCCCAGCTTCTCATATACTGAATATGGAAGCAAATTTACACTAGCTCCCAGATCTAATAAGGCTTTTTTAATGGTATGATCCCCAATGATGTAGGGGATAGTGGGGACTCCAGGGTCTTGGAGCTTTGTTGGGGTTGCAATATTCAGTATCTGCTTCACTTTATCTGTTGAAAAGACTTTCTTAGAGAGATGTATCCTTAATTGTCTTTTGTGGGTGCAAAGGTCTTTTAAAAACTTGGCATAGGCTGGAACTTGCTTGATTGCATCAAGTAAAGGCAAATTGATTTTTACTTGTTTAAAGATTTTCATAATTTTCTCTACTTTGGCATGCCTTTTATCAAAAGGAGAAGGAGCTTGCATTGCCCTAGGAAATGGCAAATGTGGGATTGCTTCCCCATTCGCAGCCTTAACCAACTCATCATCTTTCTTTTTATTTTTATGTTTTTGTTGAGGATCATCATTATCCTCTTTATTCAACATGAGTTGCTCTTGCTGTCCATTCTCTGTAGTTACTTCTTTTTCTTTTTCCAGAAATTTTCACAGGCCCACAACCTACTTAATTGTCCACCAGCCCTCCACTTCTCAATGTGGTGACAGATTTGGCTTCCTCATGAGAAAAAGAGATCTCCCCTACTGCATATTGCCTCCTTGGGTTGTCCATGAGTTGGCTAGGTAGCCTCCCTTTCTCTCTCTTTGTCAAAGCATTAGACAACTGACCAAGATGGTCTTCTATCTTTTTAATGCTTTGGCTATGCAAGTGCACAGTTTGAGACAAGGGTCCTAAATTTTGAAATGAGGCTAGAACTTTTTCCTCAAAGGAAAGTGAACTAACAGTTGGAGGGGGTGCAGTTTGTTGTACAGGCTGAGCCATGGGCTGTCGGTAATGGGGCCTTGGAAAGTAATTCTGTTGGTAGGGCTAAGCATTTCTATAAGGCATGGACTGTTGTTGCTGGTTTGGAAGAGTATCTTGTCTCCACCTCAGATTGGGGTGGTTTCTCCATTGATAACCAGCAGTAGGCTGTTGCCCAAAAGACTGAGTAGCAGCCATATGTTCCATCACAAGATCTGGAAATTGGACAGATGAAGGGCATTTCTTAAGGGAGTGAGTGGGGGACTGACATATAACACATGCCTCCTCTACTTTAGCAGCCATGGGTGACTGCATTGCTCCCATGAGCTTATCAAAATTTTGGGTTAAATTGCCCACTTTCCTCTCCAACTCATTGTGTCCACTCACCTCATACATTTTTCCACTCATGGTATTGTCTCTCACCATTGTAGGGGTTTCACAATCCCTGACCAATGTCTCTTTTTGCATAGAGTTCTCACTAATGATGTCAAATAGTTCCCAAGTCTCCTCAACAGTTTTGTGGAGATTGGTACCACCACAGGAGGCATCTACCATATCTCTGCTTTTAGAGTCAATTCCCTGATAGAAATTTTGAACAAGTTGCCATTCGGGGATTTGATGATGAAGACATTCCTCCAGGAGCTCCTTGAATCTCTCCCATGCTTGGTGAAAGTCCTCTGTTGGGGCTTGAGCAAATAAAATAATGCCCTTCCTCAACTGGCTTGTCTTGGACATGGGGAAAAACTTGGCCAAACATTGACATTGAAGGTCACTCCAGGACTGAATACTGTTGGTTGGGAGCATTGACAACCAACTTCTGGCTCTATCCTTTAGTGAAAAAGGAAAGAGTCTCATCCTGGTTGCTTCCTCTCCCAAACATGCAATATTGAATGTGGTACACAATCCTAGAAATTCATCAATATGCTTGTATGGGTTTTCTTTGCTCAGGCCATGGAATGAGGGTAGCATTTGGATTATGGATGGCTTGATCTCATAGTTCCCTTGAACAGTAGGGAATTGAATGCAGAAGGGTGAATTGTAAACCCCTGGTGCATTGTATTCCTTCAAGGTCCTAGGTTACTCACCCACTGCAGAATTACCAGAATCAATGACAGAAGTGTGTAAGGGGTGCTTAGGTCTGAGAAGTCTTTCAATCTCAGGATTGAAAGGAGCAATCTCAAGATTAAGAGATCTCCTCCCAAGCATACACACCTCATGAACAACACAGGAAATCATAGCAATTCAATCACAAAATAGACAACTACACAACTACTGATATACTAGACTACAGATCTAGAAATAGAAACAAAGTTAAGAGATGAAAAGTTAAGCAATGAATGCTTTTCCAAGTGATACAGAGCTCCTCTTAGCTTCACAGATCCAGATCTGAAACAGAGTTAAACTATAGCAAAAACTAAAGCACCAATTAATCAAACACTTCTCAAACAATTAAAAAATGTTAACCAAAAAAATGAGAAAAACTTAGATCTACCAAGTTAGAAACACAGATCCCTGGCAGCGGCGCTAAAAACTTGTTGGGATGCTTACTTTGTGCTACAAAGGGGTTTAAAATTAAACAATTATAGAATCTATGGATTGCACATACACCAAGGCAAACAAACTCATAGACCTGCAAGTATTCAGGGCTATTGCAGCAAGTTCTAAAAGGGTAAGTAAGGGTATTTCCACAGGGAAATGTGGTCTAACTTTCAGTAAATCTCCAGATCCAGAGTGGATATGGCACTTTATTCTAATCTAAGAAAGAGGAGAGGTTTTGGGATTTTATCACTTTAACAACAAACTACAGAATTAAATGCTACTGATCCAGATCTAATTCAACACAATGATCAGGGGAGATATAGAATAGATGAAAAATCAAAGGATGAGAACAACAGCTAGGGGTATTGGTCTCTCATTAAAAATCAAAGGAATCAATGGCAATGCTAAGATCTGATTTGCTACAATCCTCTTTTCTGGCTCTCAGCTTCTCAGGTTATCCTAGCAGAGGTGAGGTATAAGAATCTAATCTCAATCAGAGAATTGAAGCAATCCTAAGGCTATGATCTATCCACTTTAATGATCACAGACCATCCTAGAGATTGTTCCACTTCAAAGATCTTGAGTAGAATGGGAAAACCATTGCAAATGCTGTAGATGCCAGGATATGAGACCCTCATAGGCTAACATCTATAGGAATATCCAACCCAGGAAAAACAAATACGAAAAAGTAAAATATAGATCAAAATCACCTTTAAAATCCATAATTATATTGCAAAACTACAATATAATTATGCTCAGATATGCAATCTATGCATCTTACAGTTCCTTACAATGCCTTTGAATCTCTCAATTTATAGCTTAAGACCTCACCCTAACTACTGAGAAGAGTTTATCCACTCATGATTTGCTAAAGAGAGGAGGAAAGGAAGAAGAAGGGAGAATTTTCAAAAAATGGATCTCGCCCTAAGCTCTGGTTTTCTCAATTTCTGGATTATTTCTTCTGCATTTTGTCCAAGCTTTTATACTCTCCTCCTCTATCCTCAAATCCATTTCAGCCAATCAGAACACAAGGGAATAATTCTGTAATGCTGATGTGGCAGATTTCTCTTCTAGAAGCTCTTCTCTCATTGGTTCTCATCTGACAAGTACATGTGATACCGTTAGGGTTTTCGCGTGTGGCCCATTGTGTGCCTAAAATACCCCCAGGGGTCGCTGACGTGCTTTGGAACACATGCACAGGCTTCTGGCATGGACAGCTACTGAAGACATAACTGAGAAATTCCCCAAATCAGTGTTGAGAGGTTTTGGGATCCTCTCGACAGGTTCTATTTAGCTCTGAATGCAAATCGACAGGTCTATAGACCTATCGATAGGATTGACAATTCTTGTCGATAGGATTGACAATCGTCTTGTTTATCTCCTCAATAGGTTCTGATTGACTCGTCGATTGGTTATCGCAGATCCTGTCAATAGCTTCTTTTCATCCTCTCGACGACTACGCCTAGCAGTTGTCGATAGGATTGGGTGCACTGCACGATGGGTTCTCGACAGGTTCCAACAGGAGATCGACAGGTTCATTCATCCTCTCAACATGTAAATCGATCCTCTCGGCTTCCTTTGTACCTGTAGGTATCCTCTTGACAGGATCCGGATCCTCTCGGTATCTTCTAATTTAGGCACCAGATCCTCTCGACAACTTTATTTCTATGCTTCCTTGGCTGGCGCGCACTTCTAATGTGCCGTCTTTCATCTGTCTCAACCTCAACCATCTCTGGGTGGATTCAATATTCATCCCTTGGCATTGTACTTGGTCTCAGGTGCACCCAGTTGGGTTCATGGCTTTTCATGAGTTTCTAAGGCTTTGTGGATCGTTGGAGTTTGAGTAAAGGCTGAGGCTGCAGATTGATTATCTGCCCTGTTTATTGGTTGTCTGTGCTAAGGCTGCAATTTATTGCTTATCTACAAAACATACTTAACACACATTATTAAACACCTCAAGGGTCTTCCAAAGGTCAGGTTAGAAGGTGAAAAATGGTATTTTTCACTGCTTAACAGTCGTGGTATCTCTCTCACTTCGTCGAAGCTCCCCTACCCTAGGAACAATCTCCTCATCATAAACTTCCTCCTCTTTACCTTTCCCCTTCTCTGCGGCCATAGCGTTTAGGGTGGCCTTCTATGGGCACTCCCGCACCAGATGCGGCCCACCACTTAAGAAGCAACTCTTCGTCTTCAGCATATCATCTCTCTTCCTCATATCTATCCCTCTCGTGACTTAACCTCTCATGCCCGTTCTCATTCGGCTTCTTCACTTGCTTGTCAACATTGTCTTTGGGTGTCTAGTCCGCCTTCTCTCACTCTTGGCGGTTCTCGCTTAGCTGCTCGATAGTAGCCAATGTCTCATCCAGGTTATTGACTTGATTTTATATATGAATCTTATTAAGTCTTAACCTATTGCAAGTGCATAATGGAAATCATAGTACTAGCAAAGGATCGTTCCCACAAAGATTGGTTTAATAAATATTAATTCAATTTTTTAAAAAACTTATACTTATCTTTTAAAATTCTAAACTACTGGAGAAATATGAATAAAGAATTTATTTATTAATCTAATTGCATAAAATAAATCCTAATCTTGTAACTGCAGATTATGGTCGTTAATCATAATCTTTTGCTATCAGATATTTATAAAATTAAATAATACCATTACACTATATCTCAAGTATCCTAGTGTTGGTCGTCAATCAAAACTAGAATCCTATCAATACAGATTTAATCTAATTAATAACTTCCTAAAATTTGGGCTTCAATCAAATTCTAGAAAACTAAAGATGGAAAAGTAAAAACCGTTACACTAATCTTCAAACTTCAACCTGAGTCGTCAATTCAAATTAAAATCTGAAGATGTTTACAAAGCAGGAAATAAAAGAAAATAAAATCTAAACTAGAAAGCAAAATAAATATATCCTTCACCCCTCAGCCGCAGTCATTAATTTCTTCTGAGAAACTACAGATATCTATACTAATCTTCAGTACCTAATTGCAGTCATCAATTGCTCTTGAGAAACCTCTGATATCTAATCTACAAGGCAATAAAAATCTACTCTAAATTGATCAAAAGAAAACCCAACTTCAGTCGCCAATTGATGCTGAGAATTTCTTTGATGGTTTATTCCTACACCGAGCTCTCTTATTTATAAATTATAAGGAGTCAGTTTACAAGACTTCTAATTCTAATAAAAGAAATTAAACTATCCTAATATAACTCTAATTATAATTTTATTCTTCCTTTCTTTCTTTAGTTGATGCGCTTATGGATTTCTTTCTTTATTTCAATAGTAGTTTAAAGACCTAAAAAAATTGATTTTCGAACCATCCGACTTGGAATGCTTGCCTGACGGGTCACACAGTTCAAGACAATAAATTAATGTAATAAGTCAAATAAGAATGAGAATTAAAGATAAGTTGATGGCTAGATGTGGTGACGTACATCGAAGTACAGTGTATTGGCTTCACACCCAACTAAGACCTTAAGTATAAAAGTTAGACGTAGAAGGGAAATTCGTTTCCTTGCCTTTTATTAAGATTCTTGTGTAAGAGAGTAGCCTTGCAAAAGGAGAAGGGAGAAAGAGGGCTTTTTGCTCCTACCAACAAGTTGAAGGAGGAGTTGAATTCGTGTGGAAGCAGTTCGATTGTAAGAAGACGGCTCTCGAAACCTTTGATGTGTGGAAAAAGGGAAACTAGAGATCTAAAGACCTAAGGATCCATGTGCAAGTTCTTATTTTTAGGTGAAGATTTATGATTTAAATCATTTCATTTATGATTGTAGATGAACAATAAATGCCCTAGGAGAGTTGAATTAAATGTGTGAGGGTGTGTTGTGATTTGGGAAAATAAATGCCCTAGAAAATTAGCAATAAATGAAATGGGTTTTGGGTTTTCGAGAGAAACAAAGCGTGAGGAGAAAAGCTCGAAGGACTGAGAATCCGTCAAAACCGATCGATCGAAATGAGAATTGATCGATCAATTTTGATAAGAAAATCATACATATATATATATAATAGAGAGTTGTGGTTTATGTAGGGGAATCAGATTGATCAAATGTGAATTCGATCGATCGAATTATGTCTCGCGAGGATCTGAGCTCAGGTCGCGAGGTTCTCACGTGGTTCGAGCGGGTTCTGTGCACAACCTCCCTAGGTTGTTTTGGTGACCTCGAGAAGATGCTCGCCAGGTTGCCTGTGAGCTCGCGAGGGTGATTTGTGAAACTGATCGATCGATTTTGAGAACCGATCGATTGATTGTGAAACCAGTTAGGCACATAGAGAATTGGTTATTTTGAAAGAAACTGACCGATTGAAATGGATTTTGATAGATCGAATTATGGGACCGATCGATCAGATTGGGATTCGATCGATCGATTTTTCCAGATTCTGGCATTTGTTAGTTTTGAGAGGAAGGACTTTTAAGACCTCTTTTGCTTCTTCAGTTTCGATGTGTAAGACACGTGTTGATGCGTTCTAGGTTCAGACTATGTACGTATGATGTGAAAGTATCATTGTGAAGAAAAGACCTTCGTGTGGATTGCGAGTGAGGTAGGGAAAATTCTATAGCATGTACCTTGTTACGATTAGCATATGAATTATGATGTGATCAGTGTGTGTGTGTGTGCAAACTATGCTGCCTTGTCATTTCAATTATATGAACTTATACATTGACTCAACAATGAAGAATGTATGTGCATGTGTGAGTGTGAACTCAGCATGATTCGTGTATGTGTGTGTGAACCCCAGCTCTCAAATTCTAAAACTAGCTATAGATTATCATAATTTATGGTGAATAACTATATATATATTTAGCACGTTGATTTAAGGTTTATATGTGAATACCCGACCGACACGGTTGGATATTCATGACCGACACGGCGGGGTATCTATGACTGGTACAGCGGGATATCTGTACAACTTTGTGTGACATGTGGACCAAGAATGGTCAATATGAGTTTGATATGTGGACCGAGAATGGCCAATATGAGTCAAGTTACCTTTGTAATGGATTTCAGGGGCTTCACATCGTGTAAATGGTTCATATGAACAACGATGGTGGGTATTCCATCGGGGGCTCGATGCTATAGATTGTCGAGGGACTATTTAAATTAATCGAATTAAGTTTTCTTTTTGTGAGATACGAAAAGGTTTTGAAGCTATGTGATACTTTAGAATCCCATATTATGAATCAGTTCACTTTCATTGAATGCTTTGCAAATGTATCATTCAATTATTTCAATTTCAGTCATGAGATATATGTGTATGGTGATAAAATGCATGCTATAGATATTTTCTCTGTTGAGCTTGGATGAAGCTCACCCTTCGACTATACGTCAAAGGTTCAGGTGAAGATGCTGGTACCGAGGATATTCGATTGGAGGACTCCGAGTACATTCCGGGGGAGGAGTCAGAGCCTCCACTTGAGGAGTTTTTCCAGCTGAGATAGTGACTTAGTTTGTGTGAGATTTTATGTATATACGGCTTGGTACATCCAGCCATTTTGTTGAGCAAATTCAGATACTTGTAATTTAATTATATTATTATTTTGTGAACCATGTTTCGGTAATGGATGGCCATCACTGGTGGTTCTTTTCGGTTCTTTTGTTCATGTGCACTCGCATGAAATTAGAACCGTTATTTTGTGCGCACTTTGATATTAGAAATGAAGATTTCCTTTGTTAGCATTAGTTCGTGCTTTGTTTCGCTTTGCGTGTGGATGTGCTAAGTGTTCGGGGGTCGGTCTTACTGACCGACCTGACGGTGTGGGTTTTCGGGGCCAAAAATCCGGGCTATCACAGGTAGTCCTTTCAAGATTCCTTTTCATCAATCTCTCAGATTTGTGCTCAGCCAAACTTCTAATTTAAGAGTTCTTCTAATTCAGTTCATGGCAGTGTTCATTCTCACATGATCAACAGCAATAACAACAAAGGAAAGCTCTACAATCATAATTGCAAATTACGATTATCCTCTTTTCTTCTTCTTAGAAAATCGTAAATCACGATTTTCTATCTTTTATAGCTTTCTTTTTGTTTAGACGATTATCTGAATTACGATTCATCACTTTTCCTCTTTTATATCATACTCTTGCTCTGAAGAATTGTAAATTACGATTTTATATAACTCAGTAGTAACAATGCTCAATCGTCTGTAAAATCGTAAAACATGATTTTCCCTCTTCAGTAAGCGATAAATTGTCTTTTTACGCTTAATCTTCTTTTACTGCTCTTTTTGAGTTTATTTTGACAAAGATTAACACTTTGGCTCTTTTTTATTGATTATCTTTAATATATGCACATCATCAACTTATTAGTAACAGACTAAGTCCTAGTATCACTAAGTTAAGGGTGATAAATTGGTATATTATGTGACTGATCACACTCTCAAACTTACGTTTTGCTAGTCCCTAGCAAACAAGGAAATATCATCTAAGGACTTAAATTAAATGTCACTTTCATAAGGAGCACGATTGTGTTTAGCAGATACAACAAGCCTTTAAATCCCTAGGTGATCCCTAGTGGAGGAGTTGTAGTCTCCTGAAGGTTTTTAGTGAAGTTATCTACAAACTTCAAATATTTTTCATTTTTAAAAAATTAAAATTTAAAACAAAACAAAAGTTAAGAATCTAAACTAATTTTATACACTAATTAAATTAACTATGTGGAAAAAATTGTCAATACATAATTTGTTACAATTTTCTAAAATTTCCAGTCTTTTTTCCTTACTTTCCATTATAACAGTTATCTTTGATTAGAACTCCAACAATTTAATTCATAATAAGCACAGAGTGTATATGCATTAGTGAATAGTTTATTCTTCATAATTTTTTCTAAATCTGCTCTTCATAATTTTTTCTAAACTGCAGATTTAGAAAATATTTTCCTTCAAAAACTCACAATTGACATACTCTCAAAAAGATATCGAAACTTTTGGGTTCTCTCAGTATATTTTTCAGAAAAATTTAAAGGTAATTTAAAAACTAATGAATTTCATGGAAAGAATAATCTCTCAGTGTATTTTTCTTCAGCTTGTAATGGGGTTTTGGGTTTCAGAGGTATCAAAGAAAGGTAGAAAATGATTCAAAGTTTTTCTAAGAAATTAGTTCTTCTTCTTCCTATCTTTTTCTGACTTCTTTATTCAATTTCAGTAAGTATCCATGATTGGATAACTTCTTCCCATTTTTCTTTATTCTTCAGTGAATCCCAGTCTTCAGCTGTAAAATCGTATTTTACGATTTTTCTTCTTTTGAAAGCTTATTTGCTAAATTGTAATTTTCTTTTCAAAATCATTTATTTAAGATTTTTCTTTCTTTTCCCATATTCTCTTTTATTTTCTTCATTGTACCTCTTTTTGCATTCCCTTTATCTGTTCTATTTTTACTCCTTTCACTCCCTATTCTCCCCTTCCTTTATATTCTAAATTCTTAGAAATTATAAGGGTTTTAGAAAGCTTTAGGTAGTATATATGGTTAAAGGTTTATCAAATTTTGGTACAAAGGAATTCAGTTTAGGCTTCTAATATGGGTTCAAAGGATAAATTTTTTTGGGATTTTAGCTTTTTGTTTTTAAAAAAAATAAAAGATGGCCTTAAATCATCTTTATTATTTACTAGCATAGATGTCTTATTTCTTTAATATTTCTAATAGATAGTTCTAGAGAAAAAATTAGTTCATCATATTCATAGAATATTCTGTGATAGCCCGGATTTTTCCCAATCTGAATTTCACGAGATTTTTTTTTTCTTCAAACACTAATGGGAAAACGCGGACCGTCAGATTGTAGATCACAACCTGATACAGAATACTTGGTATGAAACATAGCATAAATAAAATCTCTAATTCTAATATTAAATATTACAATAACTAACAATGACTACCGATGATGTACCAGCATCACCAAACAGTGGTGTATAACTAGTATATAATAACACATTGTACCAAGCCACACTCACCAAACTCCACAAGGCACTCGATCTACGATCCCAAAAATTTCAGCACTCCTCAAGTCCTCAATCTACAAGTTTGGTGTCCTGATAGCGTTATACCTGTGACGTATAGTCGGGGTGAGCTACATCTAAGCTCAGTAGAGAAAATCGATACCAATGTACATGTCATCAGTCATACATAGATCCAAAGACGAAGATCAAAACATTTTCATATTAAAAATTGATGACATTTTCAAACTCACAATAGAAACTGAATTCCAAAAGCATTTTCTTATCAAAAGCGAAACTGATTTCGAAGGCATTTTCTTATCAAAATCGAAGCTTATTTCAAAGGCAAACTGATTTCACAGGCAAACTAATGTTAAAAGCAAGATGATTTCAAAAGTAAACTGAATTCAAAGGCAAGCTGATTTAAAAAATAAACTGAATTCAAAGGCAAGATGATTTCAAAAGAAAACTTATTTCAAAGACATTTTCTTATCAAAACTGAAACTATTTTCAATTCATTTATATGTCTTATCTTGATTTGCTGAGTTCGCTTATATTCCCTTACGTGTCTTACACATTCTTACATAGCTTCACTTACATGTCTTACACATTCTTACATCACTTACAAAGTCGATTCATGGATATCCCGCCGTGCCGGTTCGAATCACGGATATTCCGTCGTGCCGATCTTACTTATTCTTACGTAGTGAGTTCGAAGTTTTGGATTCAATATTCGAATTTCAAAGCACGATATAAATAAACTGCCGTACCAGTTCAAATTACGGATATCCCGCCGTACCGGTTCAAATTACGGATATCCCGCCGTACCGGTTCAAATTACGGATATCCTGCCGTACCGATTTAAATTACGGATAGCCCGCTGTACCGATCAAATTACTGTTCTTATGTTCAAATTACATGTCATACAGATTCGATTTAGGAAGTTCGATTTGCTTAAATGACTTATACATCTTATTTGCGAAGTTCAATTCATTCACGTGGTTTACTGATTTGATTTACTTATAATCCGCCCTAGCGGTCCACAATCCCAAGAACAATCCGCCCTAGCGGTCTACAAATGCACATAATCCGCCCATTGCGGTCTATAGTGTACTTATAATCCGCCCATAGCTGTCTACAATATACTTATAATCCACCCATAGCGATCCACAGTGTACTTATAATCCGCCCATAACGGTCCACAGTATACTTATAATCCGCCCATAGCAGTCCACAATATACTTATAATCCGCCCATTACGGTCCACTTCAATTTACTTAACTTATGGTTTGATTTACTTATTTGATGTTCAATATTTCGTTTTAGATCTTTCTAAAACTTTGGAATAAAGCATTTTCAATCCTCCAAATGATTCCAAAGCAAAACACATTTTCAATATTTCAAGATGTTTCAAACGGATGTATTTTCGATATTTAAAAAGGGTAGAAAGCACTATATGTTTCGAAATCTCAAAAGTTATAAGGCAAATACACAAATCCATATGTCGATATTTCAAAAGATTTTAAAGCAAACATGCATTTGATATTTCAAAGAGTCTAAGTACAATTCAAATATGGTCAATTTATCTCACATTCCGAATGATCATATCTAAGCATTTATGAAAAATCAAATCGAAATGCAATTGTGTATGGAACTTTTCCCCCCTTAACCTCGAAGTTGCGCGAAGCCAAGCTAAGCCTTATCGATAGATTCCTGCCCTCAATCTACATCACAAATAGATGACGATGTATCAAGTATCAATTCTAATTACTAATAACTTAGACCTATTTAAGTATTTTTTTCAAAGCTGAGTCGGAATGGGCAATTTCATGCTAATATAGAATTTGATGCAACCTTCTCCCCAAATTTTGACCTTTAAAATTTTAGATTTATGAGTTGGTTAAAACTCAAAAGTTGTAGATCTTTTTATTATCTTTCCAACACCTCAAGAATTGCATCAATTGGAGTTCGGAACAGAAAGTTATAGTCAAAATACCAAAATAGTACTGGCAAGCACAGTCAAAATCGATTAATCGATTCCTATATCGATCAATCGATTAATCAAAAATTTCAAACTCTACCTTTTTCAGCCACTGGAAGTACCCATTCAATTAATCGATTCCAAATCGATCAATTGAAATTCAAAAATTGATCAATCAAATTAAATTCGATTAATCGGTTTCGCTTATCGAAAAATCAGCATTTGACCCAGATTATTACTAAATTTTGACCTTTAAAATGATTGATTCACAAGTTAGTCAATTCATGAAAGTTGTAGGGCTTGCTATCCTCGTTCCAATTCAATAGAATCATGTCAATCAGAGTTTGGCACAAAACGTTATGGCCAAAATACTACAGTAGTGTCAGCAAGCTCAGGCAAAATCGATCAATCGAAATTTTCTTCGATTGATCGGTTTCGTGAAGTTCCTCTTAAATTTCTCTTTTTTCAAAATCAATTAATCGATTTTCAAAATCGATCAATCGATTTTCAAAATCGATCAATCGATTTTGGCGGTTTCTAAGCACTTTTCGGGTTTGAACCTTGAAATCCATTTTTTACATCAAAATTCAATCCTTTTGATCCTAATCTTTTGCACACATCTAAGCAACCTATATTTAGTTAAATTTATGGAAAAATTGTGTTATTTATCTCTTTAAATTGGAAATCTACCAGTAGATCGGATTGTTCTCTTTGTTGCACAAAAGGGTTTCTAAAACCCACATCGATCCTTTTCGAGCTCTACAATCACGACCAAACTAACGAATTCGTCAGTGATCCTTCCTTACACGCCACACCCAAATCTCGCTACGATTTGTGGCTCCAAATACACGATCTCTTCACGAGAAGCAAAAGTTTTCAAACTCCAATCGGCTTCAATCAAACTACACGATTCCCCAATATCGAAATGGACGACATTTCTCTTCCTTACACAAGCTCATACATTATTTTCCACGGAATCGCGAGCTCGGCGCACACAGATCCGACCATTCTTTCTCTTTCTTCTTCTTCCTCTCTCTAAATCTCAAAACCCCCAAAATAGTGCAAACCGGGTGTTAGCTTCTATAGGAAGCTATTCGCTTTTCTTTAATTCAAGGGGACTAGTTTCCATACAAAACACATACGCACCACTTTGGGTATATTAGCTCTCATCCCAAGGACTAATTCCCATGTAGAACCGGTATACTTAACTCTGGTGTTACATCATAAAAAGGATCTTTGATTCGGTATGGGGCCTATACACCCAACCCATCTATCCATCGGATTCGGTGTTGAGCCAATACACCAAAGCTTGGTGTATATTAAAATCATCTAATGACTAACACCATCTTATCAATCTTTTCCACTTAAGACCTAACCCAAAGTAACTTAATTAATTAATTTCACAAAGTCGGGTACGTGATCAGTCGGACATGCACCCAAGGCACACTATTCAAAGTCGGGCATGCATCCCGAGGTACACTATTTAAATTCAAAATTTTTAGGATGTTACATATTCGATTCTAAATTCAACAATATGAGATTTCATAGCAGTGTAGAAGTTCAAAGAATTTAAGCTTGAATAGAAACAGTCTCTCTCTGAATAAAAGAAGAAATATGGCTCAAATCTCACTGGTTTATAATCTTGAAACTATAGTCTAAATTTTTGTAGTTTAGATCAATCTATTGTGTCAAACATTCATTCTAATACAGTGTTCAATGAGCTAAGCATGAATTGTAACTGTTCTAAATTCTAATTTAAAACTTCTACTATAATGAATCATAAGTTTTTAAGAATTGTAATTTTTTCTATCATACTTCCTATGTACTGAACAACTTTAAAAAATTGATTTTTTTTTTTTGGTACAGAAATAAACTGTTAAACTGATATAAACTACTATTATACTAAATAAACTACTATTATTGTGCGACCATGGATTCTCTCGAACCTGTCACGATGATGTGCTCTCGATGGAATAAATGTAGAGTCGCCACCCGGAGCTTTTGGTGATTCGGGAAACCTTTAAATCAATATTTTGAGCACCGAAGTGCTAAATATGACTCTGATTTATCGGTCTTTGCCAAAGACTCTAGGGTAGGGGCTTCAGTTATCGATCGGGAAGGGTTTAGGAACCCGATCAACCCGCACATAGCGGTCTCTATCTATGGCCAAAATGAAAAAATAAATGGGCGGAGCTTCCGCTTGCCCGAAGGCAAAATAGTCCTATCAAGCTTAGAGCCAAACTGAAATTTCGGCGGCATAACGGCTTGAATCCTTGGACGGAGGAAACACCAAGAAGGTAGAGGAAGAGAGGGGTGAGCCGGAGCTCATGGGCCCTTATTGCACTGTGGAAGACCTTCGCTTCGGTGTACCTCCGATGGCTTTAAATGGCTTAAACGGTAGGGGAATGGATTCTAATGCTAGGATTCGGTAGATGGGAAGTGTAGGATGAAGCTAGAGACTAAGCTTGACTAAAAAGGGGTGATCTAATGGCTGAAATTGATTGAAAGGGGTGAACTAAGCATGCTAGAATTCTGGTTGAAGAATGAAAAATAAAAGGGCACTTTCTCTCACTAGTCTCTCTCTCTTATGCTCAAACTTTCAACCCTAATTTTTTCCAACCCTTTGGGAAGAGGGGGGGCCTCTCTATTTATAGAGAAAAGGTGTTTTAGAGGGTTACTTAAGAGCTAATTAATTTAGCAATTAGGTAATCCCCCATCTAAGGTTTTCTAGGTTTTTAGGGTCCTAGGGGTTTGGGGAACCGATTTCAATGGCAGATGATGGGGTGAGACCATATAGGTGACTTAAGGATTGTATATAAGCTCAAAGGGGGTGCAACCAACCTTAAGACACCCACCTCAACCAAGGGGATGGTCAAAAGGTCAAACCTTATGAAGGGATTTCGAGCATCTGATGGCGATTCGATGCTAAAAGGGCGTATATATTACATACGCCCAGTTTATGTACAGTGATTTTCATGAAAACCAGAGGAGATCTGAGAAGGTGGGTGCCGCGGTGGGCCCTACTTATGCTGGGCGTATGTATTATGTACACCCGGCTAAATTTAGCCCAAATATGTCAGGCATATATAATATATACGCCTGACCAAACTGGGGTCAAATTTGCTGGGCGTATGTAATACATACGCCTGAGCAAAAGTCATGATTTTATGTAAAACTTTAATTGGCCATAACTTTTGAACCATAACTCCAAACTGGGTGATCTTTGGCTTGCTAGAAAGCTGGAGAAGTCCTCCTTCCAATGGTATCTGGCTCATCCTCGGCAGTTGTCTATGTAAAATGTTGTAGCTCTCCTCCCATCAAATGCTCAGAAGGGTTCAAGTTGGGTCTGGGAAGGGATCCTAGGGTTTAGGAGTGATCTCTAAGGGTTAGGGGAATGGTTCTAAAGGGTTCAGGGCAATTCCTAAAGGTCTGGGTAGGTTCCTAAGGGTTCAGGGCGATTCCTAAGTGTTCAAGGGTGCCATCAGCAGCACATGGGTACATCTCTCTCGGAGTACAGACTGATCGGACCTTGGACCGAATTTGGGTGTCTGCAGATACCCCTCTTTGGTATTCGATCACTAATGATCGAATGCCAAAGACAAGAGACATCCGAATAGGTCCAAGGAATGTTTGATGAGTCCGCCTGGTTCAACTTAATTCTCAAACATTCATGGTGATGGTGAGTGTACGTAAGCCCTCTCATTTCGGGATATCGTCCATACCTCAATGCTAACAGTCCCCAAGCGCATTGCGACATTACTGGGCATAACTGCGATGATCACAAAAAAGTGTAAGCCCGCTAGCCGGGATATCATCCACTTCCTGAGGGAAATTATAGATTTATGATGTTGAGTATTAATCTGAACCAGACAGCTCCATGAAACGGGGTGATCGATCTATGCTTCGGAATCGACGCGAAGCACACAAAGCGAAGGCCTACAAAATGTGTCCAATCCTATAGGGTATCGACAGCTCCATTGGATTGGCCACGGGTGCCCTTACCTAGGTAAGGATCAGAGTCTTTGGGCGAACCCATCAACCTCGGGGTTTCTTTAGCATGATTTACCCGAGTGAAGCAAATATTGATGTCGCAACACTTCTTGGGAATGTATGCCCATTTTCAGAGTGAATTTTTGTGTGTTATTTTTTTTTTGAATTTTTTTTTGTTTTAAGGCCTCTAAGCAAAGCTCAAGGAACTCTGACAATTTTATTCTTGCACAACTCTTTAAGTGGATCAAATGCTAGTTGATACGCTTTAAGAGTGCGTTTGCTCTGCCGGGGATAGGTACACCTTGGGGATGTGCATGTTCCGGTGGTGAGGTGCTCCTGATTCACACGAATTGGAGTGCCTTAACTCGAGACAAAGCTAAAAAAGATCGGGCTAGGACCAAACATCCATCGAAAGAGATGGCCAATTCTAGCCTCCATCCCCAATGAAATCACATCTAAGGTACAATTTACGAGGACAAACGACCATCCTACGAACACCCAGATGGAAGTGCGTATATTCAACAGGGACACCATGCCTATACAGGTTTTAAGCCTGTGTAAAAGGAAATAAAAGGGAATGAGCCCTTCGGTCTGTATGTTTGCACATAGTTTGGTTGGTTGTAATTTCATTTTTGATGGGTCAGTTTCAACTGACAATAGACTTTTCAAATGGTTTGAAGTCGGGTGCACTCTTGGTCAAACATAGATCCGAAGGTGGATGATCAGAGCCAATGCTTGGAAGGTGGGGTCAACCTACACAGGATTTTAACTACATAACAAAAGGTTGTTATCCCGAACCTTCTCCTTTTTTTTTTTTTTTTTTTTTCTTCCACTTTTTTTTCTCTTCTTTTTTTCTTCTTCTTTTCTCTTTTTTTTTGCACATGTCAGTTCAAGACTTTGAGCATGCTCAAACTATTTTTATTTTTGCATGTATCCTTAGGCAGATTAACTTGCCATGTTGATACACCTTAAGGACGTGCGCATTCCGGTGATAGGTCCTTGGTTTGCCTGCTGGATCAGGTCTCGCCTCCTGTTGGAGAGGATTTTGGGCTAGGTGTAAGTTCCCAGGAGCGACCAGTGATGGATGAGTTTATTTGCCTGCCGGATTAGGCTCTGACTCCTGGGGAATGTTTAGGGGACAGTGACCGAGGATGGGTAAAATTATCTACCTGCCGAATCAGGTCTTGACTCTTAGGGATGCGTGGTCTTGGTCTTTAAACAAATTAGACCCAGGTATCTTATTTAGGGAAGTGGGTTCGGAAGTGGGCTCCTAATGACCGGGGATCAACATGACAAGTATTTTGCCTGCCGGATCAAGCATGAGGTGTCCCTGTGTGAAACAGGGTTTGAGAATTTTCGGGTGAACCCGATCATTCCGAATTGATTTAACACGGCTCTCGGAGTGGGGCAAACAGGCGTTGCGACGCTCTTTTAAGAACTAGTGTTGTGTTTCAGGATTTTTCCTTTTTCTCTCTTTTTTTTGTTGTTATTTCATGTGAATCTCTTTTTTTCTTGGTTTTATGCAAATTTTTTTTTTGATTTTATGATTTTATGGGAGCACTCGGCGGGCACTTATAGATCTAGATCCGTTTATTGTAGCACGGTCCCTTTGGGCCAATCGAAGGGAGCTTGAAGGGCCATTTGGGGATGCATGCACCATCGCCTGGTGATACGTGGGCTTCTAAGAGGGGCCGAGCCTTAATCTGGGGCATACAAAGGGCCTGTCGAGTCACCAAAGCCAAAAATTGGCTGGGCGTATATAATATATATGCCTGGCAAATCCGCAACGAAAATAGCCGAGCGTATATATTATATATGCCTAACCGAAATCAGGCAAACTGTTCGAGCCCGAGCACAAAAGGGGCCCTCCTTTCAAATTCTATTTTCTTCCCTCCTTCCTTCCCAAGTCCGGGACAGCCTCCTAGGGTTTCTGTGTTTGATTTTGCTTGAGTTCTTCCACTGGGAGTCGCTCGTGCCGATCAAGAGCGTTCACTCGCCGCCGATCTTTAGATCTATTTCCTCTCCTATTGAAGGTAATCTCCACCCTTCTTTCACCTTTCCTTTAGATTTTGATAATGATTTTTATTTGAAATGCTTGATGCTCTTCCTCTTTGTGGTGAAAGATCAATGCTTTTGATTTTTTTTCAAGCATATGTGATTCCTTATGCCTATGTTCCCCTTTTTTCATTTTTTTTTTAATGTTTCTTTCATGATGGATTAGTGCATTTCTCCCCCCTCTTTTTTCCTTTTTTTTTGGCAACCTTTTCTTATACTGATGTGTTCCAAATTTTTAGGATGTCTGGTGACGAAGGGCAAGATCAACAGGAGGGGCCAGAGATGGCCTATGGTCATCATGGGGAGCAGTTTATTATTTCTCAGTGCTCCTCTCAACCCTGGTATGAAATGCAAGGTGAAGCCGCCCGTACCAGTGTCCTCCATTGTCAGCACACCCATATCTCCAACTTCGGGATTGCTGGCGAGGTAAATAGATGAGTCCTTTTTCTTTTCCTTTAATGCTTTACCACTTCACTCCTATTTGATAGATTCCTTTTGTTTGTAGCCTTTACCTCATATCATGTTCCGAGGTGGCTGGTTCGATTTTCAGTGCCTCGTGCTCTATCTTCTCCCAGTGGTGAAGGGCCTGCTTGCTCATGCCGATTTTGGGGATTTTATTTCGTGCCCCGCTGTGAGGGCCGACACAGCCTATGTGAAGGCCCTGCTAGAGCGCTTTCGCCCTGAGACCATGTCTTTTCATATGGCCATGGCTGAGATGATCCTTACACCCGTGGACTGGTCCATGATTACTAGGATTCACATTGGAGGGGTGCCAGTGACACCTACCTGCACACCGGATAAGGAGGAGGTGACTTGGCTGATAGGGGCCTACCCAACCTCAGGGAATGTTCGCGGTTCTGAAGTCAAGTTATCCTAGCTGGTTAGTCTGTTTGAGCCTCATGAGTTAATGGATCTGGGCCAGCCCAATGTGGCCATTTATCTCGAGCCAGAGCGTGCACTGATGCTGGCCCGTATTTCTCTGTTGTTCCTTTTGGGAAAGACTCTTCTTTCAAATACCAGCGGAGGGCGGGTCTCATTGTCCCTTCTCAGTCTTATGGTGAACTGGGATAACGTGCATCGGTTTGATTGGGGCGGTGCTGGCTATGCGGTGCTCATGTCTAGCCTGGCGCGAGCCGTACTTGGGGATTCCAGCTCCGTTGTGGGCTTTTGGCCCGCACTTGAGGTATTTTATCCTTTGGTTTCAGTTTTTCCAACTTTTCCCTTTTATGGCATATCTGTTTTTATCTGCTTGCCTTCTCAGGTTTGGGGGTATCTGCATTTCTAACCCGGTCTCCCTCTGCTTCTATCTTAAATTCTTACATTCCCCCTTATGAGCAATTGGCACGCAAACCGCCGTCGGGACGTAGGCATGAAGCACCTGGAGTTAGGGCTACTCTCCCAGTTTGATCTGTTGATCCCTGAGCAGGTATAATGATTTATCTCTTTACAAATTTGATAGTTCTTTCGTGCTGTCGGTTTTGACCAAATGTATATATCCCTCCTCTCCTTTTTTTTTTAGCAGGTCATCCTTGACCCCTACGTCAAATCTCCCTTCTGGAACTTGGCTACAGTGGGTCCTTCTCGTCTTTTGTTAGACCGATGCATCATTTTCTTTTATTGGTAGGGCCTATTACCTAGGAGAGAGGGTGGTTCATCAGTACCGTCTTCTTTTCGCTATGCCCCAAGCTCCTCCGGTGATGTCTTTGGCTCTGAAGTTCCACCTGCTTCATGGGGTCCCCATTGATGACCTTCTTTTTTCGGGGGGATATCAGATGTGGTATGAGTCTCTGCCCTATCGTTCTCTACTGCCCCATTTTGTGCCTGGTGCCAACTTTTTAGCTTTTAGCGGTCTGCGGTCTCAGGTAATATTCTTTCCTCTTTTTATTTAACAGCCTTCCTGTGATTGCCTTGATTGCCCTGCTATTTGAACAAAAACTGTCTCTCTCTATAGTTTGGGCAAGGTGGCGACTTAGATGAGGGGGATGAGACAGCTGCTCCTGATGAGGCTACAGGTGCTGGACCTTCTGACCCTTCTGGCGCTGGTGCTTCCGGCAGTTCGCCAGCCGAGGTCCAGGGGACCTTTAAGCGCTTGGATGATGCTTTCCTGTCGCGTATGTGTTTTGATGTGGCTGAGAAGGCACGCATATCTGCTGAAGCTATTTGGATCCCACCTCCTGAGCTGATCCCCGGGGTAATCTCTCCCTTGTTGCTTTGCTCTCTTTTTTTCTTGAACTATGCTGATGACCTGTGTGACTGACATCTCTTTTTCTTGTTGTGCAGAATTATGAGTCGGCCGTGAACCAAGCCAAATATTACCGCAACATCGCTGGGCTTAGAGAGGCTGAGGTGGTGAGTGAATACTGACCAAACCTAATCATCTTCTTATTTACCTTCTGCTTGTTTCCCTACCTGATGGCCTCTGGTGTGCTCCTGCAGCGTGCTCGTGAAAAGGAGTCGCGCTCTCTGCTCGGCCGCATTTCTCAGGCGTGGACTCGGGTGGGAGAGACTCGTACTTTTCAAAGCGCGACCCGGCGCCGAAAGAAGTCGAAGGGGGTTGCCCATGACTAGTTTATTTTCTGAAAATTTGAAACATTGAAATAGTTTAGACTTTTATTTATTGGGGAATATGTAATCTTTTAAACAACATTTTTTTTTGAATGATTTTATAATTTTTTATGGTTTATATGAACGCTCTGTTTGGTTATCTCTCCACTTTTATGGTTTCCTTTTCTTTGACATGAAGCGGGCCAAAGCCCCTCCAATGATGAAATTGAGCCCGCATATGATCCTCCACATATGACCCACGGATACCGTGTCATCCGAGGATTTCCCATGGGTGTGCAAGCGTGCTCAACTGTGGGCTGCCCCGAGATAAAAAAGTAGGCCAAGTGAAACTCGTCCCTCTCTTGGGGGAAGTAAAAAAACAAAGACCAATGTGAGGGGAGCCACACTTCCCTGCAATTTTAGCTGGGCGTATATATTATATACGCCTGGGAAAATATTTAAAATTTTTCCTTGGCGTATATAATATATACGCCTTATATAACTGGGCTCAACGGGGTCTTCATAACCCGAACTTGGCCCTCTTTGCCTCTCTTTTCATCCAGACTTGGCCTTTTTGCCCCTCCTTTTTTCTTTCTCTTTTTTTTTTTTACAAGCGGATCCATCGCCCCACATTGACTGATTTTTATAAAGAACATCTTTGTACGTCAATGGACCCACTTCTTGGCCCAAATTCTCATACGGGGGGCTGGGGCTATTATACTTCCCTGTTTGAACCCAGGGCCCAGTTTTTTGCAAAATGGTGCGATAGCTTGGTTGAGGGCGAGCTCGCTGTTCTGGATCACCTCGAGTTATCCCGCCTTTCCTCTTTCCTTGCTATTCCTCTGTTGCCCAACCTCTTGCAAGCGGCTTTGGCGTCGTGGGACTATAGGGCCCATGTCTTCAGATTTGGGTCCAGGGAGCTCACCCCAACCTTGGAAGAGCTAGCCTCTATTACTGGCTTGAGGATGCATTGGGGACTTGCCAAAGTGGTGCCCAAACTGGGGTATGCAAAGGCGGTCCATGTGGTTCTCGGTTTGAAAAAGGGTGGGTATGAGAAGGGCTTCGCCGGGGGGCCCACCAGGTGCTCGGTGAAATTCCTGAGAGAACTTTTCGGCGACTCAAGTCTCCGAAAGTTTCCTTTCCGAGATCCTTTCAATGTAAAGGCCTTTGCCCTTTATTTTCTGTCGAAAGTTCTCTTCTTTACTGGGGGTGAGACATTTTCCCTCGAGTTATGCGATGTCTTGACCGAATTGGAGGGAGGTCGTTCACTGGTACACCTAGTCCTGGCTGAGATGTATCGGGGCCTGGATGCCTCGGCCTCGGGCCTGGTCGGGATTCTTAGCGGGAGTCCACTCCTCATTCATATTTGGCTAGGAGAGCATTTGGCTATCATGGGGCCCGTACCGAGATTTTGCTTGGTAAGAGGGGATGTGGCTCGGGGCTTTCTGACCCGGTGCTCAAGACTGCCCCATGGGAGTATCGAGGAATTGAGCCTGTGGCTATCTGATGCAGAGTTGATCTGGCAACTTCCCTGGATGGACGGCACCTTTCGGATTGTCCGCTCTCGAGATTGTGAGGGTATCACGCTTTTGGGGTTGACTGGTAGTACCTACTATTTCCCATCTCGGGTGCTCCGTCAATTCGGATATACCCAACATGTGCCATGCACTGTGAGGCCGCCCTTATGCTCTCTGATATTCTCTCAGTGACCTAGACCGCATAGCAGCCCTCTGGGAGACCCGCCAATCGGCCCACATGTGCAGCTTAGTTCAGGGGGGCGTTCTCTCTTATGCTTACAAGGTTTGGCTGGCATCCAAGGATTTACTTGCCCCTAGCCCGGTTTCGATAGATGTGATAGGGACGGGGCCCTGACCATACAAGGAAACGATACTCTGGACTAGGATTGAGTCTTTTTCTACAGAGAGGTTGGCTTTGATTGAGGCTTTGGAGAAGGAAAGGGCCAGAGCTGAGATTGCGGAGGTGAGAGCTGCTATGGCCGAGAGTGAGGTTCTTCGGTTGACTAGGCTTTTGACTGAGTCTCGCAGTGCAGCTGACGCTTCGCGGAGGCGGCAGAAGAGTCTTCATGGTAGGTGGTTGTCTGATCGGATTGCCCGTGAGGACTCTCGCCTTGCAGAGATCAGTGCTTTGAAGCGTGGTCCCTGCCCCTGACCTGTTCCTGCACATACCATAGATCATATACATAGAGGGGGGCTGATGCCCCTTAACAGTGATCTCTTTTCTTTTTGGGTTGTTTTTTTTTTTTTCTTTTTCTCTCTTTTTTTATACTTTTAAAGAAGGCAGAAAATAGAAAGTGTGTCATGTTGTTATCTTTTTGGGCCGTGACACTTCACATGTAACGCTGTAAGTAAAGAAATGAAATCTATTATATATATATATTTTATTATTATTATTATTATTTTTTTGTTCAAATTTTCTTCCTACGTCTCACAACGTAAGGCCTTTTATGGAAAAGGAAAATCTATTATCTTTTTTAAAATTTTCTCCTACACAGTGTGGGGCTCTTTATGAAAAAGTAAAATCTATTATCTTTTTTGAAATTTTTTCCTACACAGTGTGGGGCTCTTTATGGAAAAGGAGAATCTATTATCTTTTTT
This sequence comes from Chloranthus sessilifolius, assembly GCA_021018995.1. NCBI lineage: Eukaryota > Viridiplantae > Streptophyta > Magnoliopsida > Chloranthales > Chloranthaceae > Chloranthus > Chloranthus sessilifolius. Next base: position 21,040,289 of record CM037586.1, read on the forward strand.
TAAATTTTCTCCTTTTCTCCTTCTTTTTGTGATGTCGGTATTTACGAGGCCAACTGGTGGGTCCTTTTTTGAGCATGGTCAAACCATGTTCATGAGGCTCAAGTTTTTCTTTTAAGCATGGGAAGGTCAGCTTCCCTGAGATTGATTAGTCTTCTACCTTTATCCTTGGTCATGTGTCAGACGACGTGGTAGAGACGACATACTTGATCAGGATCCGATCCAATTTTTAACATGAGCGGCCCAGCAAAGGGGAGAAGAGGCTCAAGGGGTCCAGACTAAAATAGGCGGGCCAGAACAGATCCTCTCATAATCTCTCTTTTCTTGACATTTTTGCTCACAGTGCCCAAGACGGGTTTTCGCTATGCCTGTCATCCCTATTTTTACCCGTAGCACCCTTTCGAGTTTTCACTACATCCATGGGTTCGCTCTCTTACCCTAGGTGCCTTTTCAGGTTTTCACCTGGTCCGCGTGAGTTCGCTGTTTTTACCCGCAGTGCCCTTACGAGTTTTCACCACGTCCATCTTGCTTTGAACTCAAATTAATTTTATTTATTATTATTATTTTTTTCTTCTTACTTTCTTCAAGAACTAGAAAGCCACGACATGGACATCGATTCCATGATAGCCGGCTGGATGAAGTTCTATGTGGTCCGTTAACTCAGCTTGTGCTGATGCAACAGATGTTATGACTACTTGTGGACCTTAAAGAGGGCTTTCCTCCAGGTTTTAATGTGGCCGGGGCTCAAACAGGCTAGGTTTTTCTGGGATTTTAGATTTAAGCTTTGAGTGAATTCCAGATTTAGTGATTCCTCTTCCTTTCCAGGGGCTTTTTGCTGTACGTGCCCCAGTCGTTTCTTTTTCATTCTTGATCCCCCCTTTTGATTCTATATATATATATATATTTATTTGGTTTGGATTTTTCCTCTCTTTTTTTTGGGATTTTTCCTCTCTTTTTTTTTTGTTGGTATTAACACATATTTCTCTTTTCTACTCTTCTTCTTTTTTTTTAGGTGTTTTTGGGAGGGGTATATGAAAGAAATGGTTATTGGCCCGACGTGTGTAGCAAAAGGGTAAAGGTATTTAGGGAATATATATATATATATATATATTTTTTTGCTACTTGTCTTTGAAATGATGGCCTCTTCTATGGGGTCCTTAAGCGGTCACGCATCTACCTTTATCAACACTTACCTTGTCGCAAGATCTATGAGTAAAACCTCTGAAAGTATCCAGCATTGATGGGCTCAGGAAAGTGGTCTCCGTCCATGGTGGCAAGGCGAACGGCGTACCCCGGCAACACTTCTCGGATGACGTAGGGTCCTTCCCAATTCGGCTTAAACTTCCCTCTTGGATCGGCATGGAGATACGGGAAAATCCTCTTCAGTACCGTGTCACCTATCTGCAAGTCTCAAGCGCGAACACACTTATTCTAAGCACATGTAATTCTCCTCTGATAGACCTGGGTGTGACACAAAGCTAGGAGTCTCTTCTCGTTAATCAAATCTAGTTGCTCAAAATGGGATCTTTCCTTCTCAGCTTCGGGCAGATGAGATTCCAAAAGGATATGAAGTGACGGTACTTCGACCTCAACGGGTAGCACGGTCTCGGTTCCATACACAAGGGAGAATGGTGTTGCCCTTGTAGCAGTACGGATAGACATTCTATAGGCCCAAAGCGCGAAGGGTAACTGCTCACTCCAATCTCTGTAAGTGACTACCATCTTCTCCAGAATGCGGATCAGAGTTTTATTGGCCGCTGCTTGTTGTGTTATTTTTATGTAATGTTTTACTCGCAAGTGCACGAATCGGTTTGTATATAGTGGGTGCGGAGTACGAGATCGTTCCCACGAGGATTAATTTTGAAATACCTAAAAGAGATAAGCAATTCTAGAAATCTATTAAGATCTAACAGTATTCTACCAGTTTTATGATTTAAGTGGTTGATGGTAATTAATGACTATAAACTAAAATTCAATTGATGATTCACAAATAAAAGTGAAGATGATGATAAAGACGAAGATACTAAATCCTCCCATCTTTGGTCCGTTCTTCCTATAATATAAATCTAAAGATTAAATTATGAGATATTTTATTAGTAACAAACATCTTTTATGGAAGATCAATGGTCAACACCCTAATAGGTTCCATGTTGCATCCCTGCAATCAGGACTTAGATGATTTTCATATATAGATCTGGGATCAAGGGCACGGCTAGGCACGCATGATCTCAGGTTCAAATAAAAATCATCCCCAAGGTGGGTGAAAATTCCAACAAGAATACCACTTACAAATCTGAAATCAAGGGCATGGCTCGGCACACTTTATTCAGATTAGGGATATTTAAGATAAAATTACCATTACAGAACCAAGATCCAGGGCATGGCTCGGCACACTCGATCCCAGAACATAATCGTAATTAGATCCACACAATGAAAACACAAAGACCATAACAATGATAGGGTAAAATTACCGTCACAGATCTGAGATCCCGGGCATGGCTCGGCACACGCGATCCCGGTTAGTGGCGGGGATTTCATCCATTCATGATAGCACAACAACCATAAAAATAAAATATCATATTTTAATCCTAAATTTATATTATTAAAAGTACATCCCTCGGATGAGAATCATTAGATCCCCATCCCTATAAATTTAGCTACACATATTGTAAGTAAATGACATAAATAAATAAAGACGGGAAAATAACATTAATTAAAATTACCTCAAACTTCAAAATAAATTACGTTGATCCACACGGATGATAATCTTCAGAAATGAAATAAATGCAAGAATAAACTTTGAACAAAATTTATAAACTGAAGGAATGAGTACTGAAAAATTAAAGGGAACAAAGCTCTCAAAAAGAAATAATAAAACTTCCCTATTTCTAGGTCTAACTATGAAAAACAATGGCTAAAAACTAAGAACACTAAAAACTAAAACTCTCTAAAAAAAAACTCTAATTCTAATCTCCTCTTCCCCGAAGTGTTTGAGTCACTTTAAATAGACCCGTCGTGCGGAGGTCTCCTAAGCCAATTTTTTAGGGTCGATTAATCGACCAAGGGATGTCTATGCATCGAGCCGACAGAGAGTCCCAAAAAACAGGTTCACAGTGTCATATTCGTGTCAAACTTAAACTCTGGCTCGATTAATCGACCCCAGAAATCCGTGAAATTCAGCACTTCTTCTTGGTTCAGATATGGCTTTGGTAGTTTGGTCATAACTTTCTATCTCAAACTCGGATTGAGACGATTCATACGCCGTTGGAAAGCTGACGAAAAGATCTACAACTTTCATGTTTTGACAATTTCGTAATTCGACCGTCTTGAAGGTCCAAATTTAGCCGCAAGTCGTACCAAGTTCTTGATTACCCGAAGTTGCAGTGTTTTGACATTATATTCAGAATTCTTGTACTGTTTTCTATACTTGGCTTGTATTTACCTGAAACACTTCAAATCTAATCAATCTCATCAGATAGCCTTCATCGGACAGCTAAATATAGGTATTTAGGGGCGAAATATCCTCATTTTTCAGTACTCATCATACCCCCAAACCTACACTTTGCTAGTCCTCGAGCAAAGCAAACTAAAGAAAATAAATGCCACTTTCGTAGGGAACACGATTGCACTTAGCATGTGCAACAAGCCTTTAAACCCCTAGGTGATCCTAGTGGAGGAGTTATGTCTCCTGAGGGTTTACAGTGAAGTTACCCACAAACTTCAATACATTTTTGAAATCATCGATAAAATTGAGTTTTCAAAATATGATTTTGATAACATATATACCATTCAAAAACAAAAATCATTAATCAATTCAACATGCGAATCCTCAATTTTAAATAACAATGTTATACTAATCATACTAATATCCATTCAAATTAGTCTAATGCTCAAATCGTTAGATAGCTCATCCATTCATGCCTAAACGTGAAGTGTGTGCATAACCAAACCAAAATTCATTCATTTCAGAACTAGTTCAAACGGAAAATCGTTGGATCTGTTGTTTTGACTCAATCCTCACTTTAGGTATACTCTCAAAATATAAAAACACCGATAGTGGATAAGTTTTCGCACATATGTGAGAGGTCAATACAAAACAAATAAAAAGGTCTCACATGATAAATGAAACACGATGCAATCAATGAACAAAAATAAATCTCATAAGAAGATACTTGTATATCCTAAGCATGTCATATCAAGTGTCATAAGTATCACATATTTACTCTCCACAAGCGATTACTAATGCAAGATCAGATCATGAAGGTCTTTTTAGGGTTGTAATGGGGCTCAGGAAAGGGTAAGAAAGAATTGGAAGTTGGGATTCAAAGTTTCTGAGAAATTGGAAAAGAAACAACTTTTTGATTTTTTCTATTTCTCTTCTTTTCTTTTCTACTCTCTCTCAATTTTTTCTATTTTTCTCAACTCACTTTTTCTTTTGAATTTCCTTTTCTTGAAGCACCTCAGATTTTTCATTATTTTTCATAATTTTCTTTTTCTTTTTCTCTCCCCTTTTTCTTTTTATTTTTTGCCATACACTCTCAGTAAACACCACAACTCAGTATCTCTCCACTTACTCTCTTTTCGTTCACTCTCATCCCTCGTTCCTAATTTCTCAGAAATAAGAAGGGTAAAGCTGAATTTTCAGAAATGGTGAAGGGTTAAAGGTTAACGTGGCTTATCAAAGAATGTATAAAGGAAAATTTTCAATAGGCTCAAAGGGGTACTAGAAAGATAAATTTGTTTGAGGTGGGGCATTTTAAGCACAAACGAGCCAAAGATGGCCTTCAATCATGTCCTTAAAAGATAGTAACTTTGCCTATTTGTCTTGAGTAGATATACAGTACATTCTAACATAATGATATGAATTTGATTTCATGCAAAGTCACAAGTCAAAATGAAGTGTATGAGATTATGCAAAATAAGTCGTATTCAAAGAAAACTCCGAGTTTATATATTCACTCATCAATGACGGGAAATTAGCTATAGAGCTCACTGGGTTTAGTCTCCACTGAGATCCTAAGATTCAACATTCAAAACAGTTCATCGATTTCTAAGTCTTAGCTTGGTATAAGTGTAAAAATTCTAGGCATGAATATCAAAATTATCCACAACATATCACATTAACCTTCATCATCTTAGATACAAGTAATCAAAATATGACACTAGTATTCTCAAAATTAAATTCACATGCATCATCAACTAAAGTTTGAAAACAATCGTAAAATAATGTGCATGATGACTTCAAAAATAATTTTTTTTTTTTTTTTTTTTTCAGATAAAACATATAAATGACGTAAAATAATTAACCATACCCCCAAACCTAAAGATGACAATGTCCTCATTGACTGAAAGAAGTAGCGCACCCCCAAACCTGTTTGAAAAAAGTACCTCAACACAAAGATCAGGTGCAGAGAATATGTGTATCAAATTGGAACATGACAAAAAATATAATGAAGAGAATATGATTACACTATTGAGGGAATTAAAAAAACAATTCAAACTAAACACAACAAAACAAAAAAGAAAGAAAAAAAACTAAAAAATCCTAAATCCTAAACCAAACGAAAACTATACAATTGGGTTGCCTCCCAATGAGCGCTAGTTTAAAGTCGATAGCTCGACCTTGGGAATTGCTCAGTCAGGGTGAGCCAGTGGCTCACCCAAAGAAATAGTGTCAGAGAATGCAATCGCATTCTCAAGGAACGGTTTCAATCGCTGACCGTTAACTCGAAAAACATTCCCGTGTTTCGGGTTTATAATATCTACTGCCCCATTGGGGAGTATTCGAGAGATTTTGAAAGGACCACTCCAACGGGTTTTTAGTTTCCCTGGAAATAGATGAAGTCGGGAATTGTAGAGTAGAACTAGTTGACCAACAACGAACGATTTCCGCAGAATAGATTGATCATGAACCCGTTTCATATGGTCCTTATACGATTTAGCACAATCATATGCATCAGCACGGAGTTGCTCTAATTCATTTATTTGGAGACCCCTTTGGGTACCAGATTTCAGGAAATCGAAATTCAATGACTTAACGGCCCAAAATGCTCGATGTTCCAATTCAACTGGGAGGTGACACCCTTTACCAAAGACCAACCGATACGGCGACATGCCAATCGGAGTTTTAAATGCAGTTCTATACGCCCATAGAGCGTCATTCAGCTTTAACAACCAGTCTTTACGGTTTGGATTGATTGTCTTTTCTAAAATCCGCTTAAGTTCCCGATTAGAGACTTCAACTTGGCCACTTGTCTGAGGGTGGTATGGTGTAGCAACTTTGTGTGTAACACCATATTTCTTCATTAATTGGGTGAACACTTTATTGCAAAAGTGCTTTCCACCATCACTGATTATCGCCTTTGGAATGCCAAAACGTGAAAACACTTGATCCTTGAGAAATTTGATCACTACTCTGTGATCATTAGATTTACAAGCTACGGCCTCTACCCATTTCGAAACATAGTCAACGCCGACAAGAATGAACGTATTTCCAAACGAATTCGGGAAAGGACCCATAAAATCGATCCCCCAAACATCAAATAACTCAACTTCTAAAATTGGATTGAGCGGCATCATGTTGCGCTTTGAGATTCGGCCTAGCATTTGACAGTTGTGACAGGATTTGCAATGTTGATGGCAATCCTTAAATATCGTCGGCCAGTAAAAACCACTTTGAAAGATCTTAGCTGCAGTCTTTTTGGAACTAAAGTGACCTCCACAAGCTAACTCATGACAGAACGAGATGATTTGTGGTTGCTCAGATTCAGGAATACATCGTCGTATGATTTGATCAGGACAGTATTTGAATAAGTACGGATCTTCGAAAAAATAGTGTTTCACCCGAGCTAAGAAAATAGATTTCTCATTCTTTGACCAATGGTGAGGTAATTTCTCGGTGACTAGGAAATTGACAAGATCCGCATACCAAGGTGGGCAATCAATCCTGAACAACTGTTCATCCGGGAAGTGCTCCAAGATCGGAACAGGCTCGTCAGGTTTCTCAATAATTATTCGTGACAAGTGATCGGCCACCACATTTTCTGAACCTTTCTTGTCCTTGATCTCCAAATCGAACTCTTGCAACAACAAGATCCACCTAATTAAACGTGCCTTAGCCTCTTTCTTAGCGAACAGATATCGCAGAGCAGCGTGATCTGTGAATACCACAACTTTAGATCCTAATAAATAGGATCGAAATTTATCCAACGCGAAAACTACCGCCAAAAGTTCCTTTTCAGTGGTCGAGTAGTTTAACTGGGCATCGTTGAGAGTGCGACTGCATAATAGATTACATGCGGTAATTTTTCTATTCGTTGCCCCAAAACAGCTCCAATTGCATAATCGGGCGTCAGATATAATTTGAGCAGGAAGGCCCAGTTCGGAGATTGAATTATTGGAGCTTTTATTAATTCGGCCTTAATGGTTTCAAAGGCCCGCAAACATTTATCATCAAAGATGAATGGGACATCTTTGGAAAGTAAGCTGCAGAGCGGTCGTGCTATCTTACTGAAATCTTTAATAAAACGCCTGTAAAAACCAGCGTGGCCCAGAAAAGATCTGATTTCCTTAACTGTCCTCGGTGGTGGTAGGTCGGCAATTAAATCAACTTTAGCCTTATCGACCTCAATACCCTGAGACGATATGATATGTCCCAAAACAATGCCATCTTTAACCATGAAGTGACATTCTCCCGATTAAGAACAAGATTCTTCTCCGGCATCGTGCAAGCACTAGCGACAAATGATTCAAGCAGTCGAAAGCTGTTTCCATGTATCGAGTCAGTCCATGAAGACTTCCAAGAATCGCCGACCATATCCGAAAAATACTCAAAGATACATCTTTGGAATGTATGGTGCATTACAAAGCCCAAACGACATTCGTCGGTGGGAGAAAGTACCAAAGGACATGTGAAAGTGGTCTTTTCCGATGCTCCGGTGCAATGACTATTTGGTTATACCCGAATAGCCATCGAGAAAGCAATAGTACTCATGCCCGCCAATCTTTCTAACATCGATCGATAAAGCGGAAGTGGAAAGTGATCTTTTCTCGTCATCAAATTTAACTTCCGATAATCAATGCACACTCTCCACCCTGTTTGAATTTTTGTAGGGACCAGTATGTTTTCTTCATTCTTAACCACTGTGATTCCCGATTTCTTAGGGACCACTTGTGTGGGGCTGACCCATTTACTGTCCGAGATGGGGTATATGATTCCAGCATCTAAAAGTTTAATTACCTCATTTCGGACCACATCTTGCATTATAGGGTTCAGTCTCCTCTGTGGTTCCCTAGAAGGCTTAGCATTGTCTTCCAAATGGATTCGGTGCATACACACCGTCGGACTAATGCCTTTGATATCTTTTATCGACCAACCGAGGGCACTTTTGTGCTCTTTGAGTACATTCATGAGTTGGCCTTGCTGATTCGCATCCAGTGTTGATGATATGATAACAGGTTGAGTTTCATTCTCCCCCAGGTAGGCATACTTGAGATTTTTCGGAAGAGGTTTAAGTTCTAAGGACACTTTCTCCTCCTCTTTCGGCTTTTCCTTGATTAATTCAATTTGAGTTCCACACTCTATTTCCTGTTCTTCACCCAGACGTGGTGTGGAATCCAACATGTGATTTACTTCTTGGATTAGGTGATCCACATCGAAATTTTCTCCAAAATGCGCAAGACAAGCTGCTAGAGGATCGTCAGATTCAGATGCATTAAATATTTCCTCTACAATTTCATCGAGTATGCATGCTTGTGCATGTTCGTCATCCTCCATGGGCTGCTTGGCAATATTAAAAATGTTGAGTTCCACTGTCATATTCCCGAATGACAGATTCATGATCCTATTTCGACAATTGATCAGCGCATTGGAGGTTGCTAGGAATGGTCTTCCTAGAATCACTGGAATATTATTCTTCAAATTTGATGTTGGTTCAGTGTCTAGAACAACAAAATCTACAGGAAAGTAGAAAGAATCCACCTTGATGAGGACATCTTCTATAATTCCTCGAGGGATCTTTACGGACCGATCAGCTAACTGAAGGGTCATCGCAGTGGTCTTAAGTTCTCCCAATTTGAGCTCCTTATACACAGAATAAGGCAACAAGTTGACACTTGCTCCTAAGTCTAAAAGGGCCTGATCAATACGGTTATCGCCGATAATGATCGAGATTGTAGGACAACCTGGGTCCTTGTATTTGATTAGAGCTTTGCTTGCAACATCTTGAACTAACATTTCGGCTAAGAAAGCCTTTTTCGGAATATTGGTCTTTCTTTTGATTGTGACCAATTCCTTCAAAAATTTAGCATAAGCAGGTACTTGACGGATGGCATCCAGAAAGGGAATATTAATTTTTAATTGCTTGAAAATCTCATTTATTCCTTCCACATCGCGATTTCTCAGTGGTGCCATCAATCTTTGCGGGTACGGTGCTTTCGGAACTAGACTTTTCTTCTGTTCACTCTTGTCATCTGATATTTCTTTTGCTTGTACTTTGTCATCAATTTCTTCTCTCTTCAGATTTCTTCTCTCCATCAGACTCTTCCTCCTCCTCTGGCAACACTACTTTGTTATCGACCTGCTTTCCAGATCTCAACGTTGTGATCGCCCGAATTTGTTGTTGATTCTCCTCTTGTGTTGAAGTTGATGTTTGTTCAACAACCATTTGGCCCCTTGGGTTAGGAACAGGTTGGCTTGGAAACGAACCTTTTTCTCTCTCACAGAGAAAGGATGCCAATTGCCCAATTTGGGTCTCTATTTTAGAGATTGAGGACGTGTGAGAATGGATGAGTTTCATCAGATCCTCAGTAGAAGGCGTTTGTGTATGAGGACGCCAAGCGGATTTTGGGTTGTTAAATCCAGGTGGTGGAAATGTCGGCACAAAATTTTGTTCTGGTTGGTTTTGATAACCTCCCATTGGCTGCGTAAACTAAAAATTCTGGTTCATTTGCCGTGGCTGCCCAACTGATTTTGATTGTATTGAAATTGATTCGGGTTATTGAACCCTTGCTGCTGAAATTGCCCTTGACCGTAGTTCTGCTGCGGTCCTTGATTGAAATTTTGTTGGGGATAAAAGTTCGTCCCCTGTTTCCTGGGCTGCATTCTTTGATTATCTTGTTTCCATGAGAAATTTGGGTGGTATCTCCAGCTATTTGGGTTATTCTCATTGAAAACGTTTCCTTGATTCCGCCCATAATTATTCACAACATTTAACTGTTCAGATGTGTCTTCATGATAGTTCTGCATTGAAGGACAATCATCTGCCATATGCATTGGACTTGCACAAATTGAACATGGCTCAGGTTGTGTATTGACCATATGCACATTCTTCTTTACTTTCAATTCCTCCACTTGTTGAGTGAGGAAATCAAGTTTAGCCATCAGATCTGGGGAATCCTTTACTACATATAGTCCTCCTTTCTTGGTTGAACTCCCGGCTTGATCACGGGCTTTGACTGCTTGTTCCCGAGTCTTTGTGAAATCCCAGTGCTGAGAATCCTCAGCTAGCTTTTCTAAGAAAGCATAAGATTCGGTTTCTTTAAGGCTCAGGAATCCTCCGCCATTCATTGACTCCACCAGATGTCTATTTGGTTGATTTAGTCCATTGTAGAAACACCGACCCTCCACTTTGAGTATCCATGGTGCGGGCATTTGAGTAAGAGATCCATGAATCTATCCCAAGCTTCATATAATCTCATCTTCCTCTTGTGTGAAATCCGTGATTTCACGTCTAAGGACATTCGTCTTCGCCATAGGGAAGAACTTTGACAGAAACTTTTTGACCATCTGATCCCAGGTGGTTATGGATCCCGATGGTAGAGAATTTAACCATGCTTTTGCTTTATCCTTTATAGAGAAAGGAAATAAGCACACCTATGATTCTTTCTTTGAAATTTTGGTAAGCAGATGATGGCGGACTTGCGAAGTCTTTAACATCTTGGTATGGATCTTCTCGCTCCATGCCATGAAAGATTGAAAGGATTTGGATGACATTTGTCCGAATTTCAAACCGGCCACCAGGTGTGGCGGGGTATACAATGCATGATGGGGTATTTGTAGTTATCGGAGAAAACAGTTCTCTCAATGTTGGTTCTTCCTCTTGTTCGAGTTGCCCATTCATGTTGTCAGTCATATTGACTTCAGTGGATGATTCACTTAAAAATTTCTGCCTTGATCTAGCGTCCTTACGATTTGACCGACAGGCACGTTCGATCTCAGAATTTAACGGTTCTAAATTTCTTTCTTTAGAAGACCTAGTGTGCATGCAAATAATGCACAGAGTGGAGGTTTCAGGCAGAAAAACCTCAACAATTTTTTTTTTTTTAAATTTTTTTTTTTTTTTTTTTTTAATTTGAAATTTTCGAATTTTCGAATTTTTTTTTTTTTTTTAATTAAGCAGAAATACTATTTTAATCCTCGAAAATTCCTAAAATTTACTGTCTACCAAAAATTCAGATTTTCTCAATGTGATCCCCGGCAACGGCGCCAAAAACTTGTTGTGTTATTTTTATGTAATGTTTTACTCGCAAGTGCACGAATCGGTTTGTATATAGTGGGTGCGGAGTACGAGATCGTTCCCACGAGGATTAATTTTGAAATACCTAAAAGAGATAAGCAATTCTAGAAATCTATTAAGATCTAACAGTATTCTACCAGTTTTATGATTTAAGTGGTTGATGGTAATTAATGACTATAAACTAAAATTCAATTGATGATTCACAAATAAAAGTGAAGATGATGATAAAGACGAAGATACTAAATCCTCCCATCTTTGGTCCGTTCTTCCTATAATATAAATCTAAAGATTAAATTATGAGATATTTCATTAGTAACAAACATCTTTTATGGAAGATCAATGGTCAACACCCTAATAGGTTCCATGTTGCATCCCTGCAATCAGGACTTAGATGATTTTCATATATAGATCTGGGATCAAGGGCACGGCTAGGCACGCATGATCTCAGGTTCAAATAAAAATCATCCCCAAGGTGGGTGAAAATTCCAACAAGAATACCACTTACAAATCTGAAATCAAGGGCATGGCTCGGCACACTTTATTCAGATTAGGGATATTTAAGATAAAATTACCATTACAGAACCAAGATCCAGGGCATGGCTCGGCACACTCGATCCCAGAACATAATCGTAATTAGATCCACACAATGAAAACACAAAGACCATAACAATGATAGGGTAAAATTACCGTCAGATCCGAGATCCGGGCATGGCTCACACGCGATCGGTTAGTGGCGGGGATTTCATCCATTCATGATAGCACAACAACCATAAAAATAAAATCTCATATTTTAATCCTAAATTTATATTATTAAAAGTACATCCCTCGGATGGGAATCATTAGATCCCCATCCCTATAAATTTAGCCACACATATTGTAAGTAAATGACATAAATAAATAAAGACGGGAAAATAACATTAATTAAAATTACCTCAAACTTCAAAATAAATTACGTTGATCCACACGGATGATAATCTTAAACGAAATAAATGCGAATAAACTTTGAACAAAATTTATAAACCCAAGGAATGAGTCGAAAAATTAAAGGAACAAAGCTCTCAAAAAGAAATAATAAAACTTCCCTATTTCTAGGTCTAACTATGAAAAACAATGGCTAAAAACTAAGAACACTAAAAACTAAAACTCTCTAAAAAAAAACTCTAATTCTAATCTCCTCTTCCCCGAAGTGTTTGAGTCACTTTAAATAGACCCGTCGTGCGGAGGTCTCCTAAGCCAATTTTTTAGGGTCGATTAATTAATCGAGATGTCTATGCATTGAGCCGACAGAGAGTCCCAAAAAACAGGTTCACAGTGTCATATTCGTGTCAAACTTAAACTCTGGCTCGATTAATCGACCCCAGAAATCCGTGAAATTCAGCACTTCTTCTTGGTTCAGACACTGCTTTGGTATTTTGGCCATAACTTTCTATCCCGAACTCGGATTGAGACGATTTGTACGCTGTTGGAAAGTGGACGAAAAGATCTACAACTTTCATGTTTTGACAATTTCGTAATTCGACCGTCTTGAAGGTCCAAATTTAGCCGCAAGTCGTACCAAGTTCTTGATTACCCGAAGTTGCAGTGTTTTGACATTATATTCAGAATTCTTGTACTGTTTTCTATACTTGGCTTGTATTTACCTGAAACACTTCAAATCTAATCAATCTCATCAGATAGCCTTCATCGGACAGCTAAATATAGGTATTTAGGGGCGAAATATCCTCATTTTTCAGTACTCATCACTGCTACAGCTCCGTTCGTCTGAGGTCTGTATGGGGATGAGCGATGATGGTTGATCTGGAACTGCTCACACAAGGCCTAGATGCGCCTATTAGTGAAATTAGTGTCATTATTAGTGATGATATCCTTCGACACGTCGAATCTATAAATGATGTTGTTCTTGATGAATTCTTGACATGACTGGCCTTAATGCTCGTATAGGAGGCTGCCTCTACCCACTTCGTGAAGTACTCTACTGCGACGAGGATGAACTGATGTCCGTTGGAAGCCTTAGGATTGATCTTGCCGATGACGTCAAGACCCCAGGTGGCGAATGACCAAGGAGTTGTCATGCTGTGTAAATCAATGACCGAAGCATGTATTAGACTGGAGTGTTCTTGGCACTTGTAGCACTTTTGAACATGTTTACAACAATCAATCTCTAAAGTGGTCCAAAAGTATCCTTGCCTTAGGATTTTCTTAGCGAGCATGTGTCCACTAACGTGTGCCCCGCAGACTGCTTCATGGATCCCCTTCATGATCTCGACTGCTTCTCTCTCGATTAAGCATCGGAGCAGAACATTGTCGTGAGACCGTCTGTATAGGAGATCGCCGCAGATAACATAGTTCATTGCCAATCGCTGGATGGTGCGTCTGTCTACCTTTGATGTTCCTTCTGGGACAGTTCGAGTCTCGAGGAAATTCTTGATGTCTAAGAACCAAGGTGGCTCATCATCTAACTTGGTAGATCCCTCGATCAGGTGACAGAATGTCGGTTCATCCCTCTGCTCTATCATGATCGGCTTCATTTCAACTCCGTATGAAATCTCAACCATAGAGGCCAGGGTAGCCAGGGCATCGACAAACCAATTTCTTGCTCGTGGCACATAGGAGAAGGTGACTTCCTCAAAGTAGGTTATCAGATCCTCAAGATGTTCATTGTATAGGATCAGCTTCTCATCCTTGGTCTTCCAATCTCTGTTGGTCTGGCATATGATTAACTGTGAATCCCCAAAGACCCTGAGGTGAGCTATATTCAGATCAAGAGCCGCCTGTAAACCAGCTGTACAGGCTTCATACTCGGCCATATTGTTGGTGCATGGGAAGTTCAACTTGATTGAGATGGGGACATGCGATCCTCTTGGCGAGATAAGAATGGCGCCAACTCCTTGGCCTTCAACATTCGATGCCCAATCAAAGTGCATTACCCAGGACTCCTTTGTTTCCTCTGTATCCTCTTCAGTCATGAATAGGATGTTCTCATCGAGGAATTCAGTCTTTAGAGGCTCATAGTCAGGTAGAGGGTTCTCAGCGAGATGATCAATGAGTGCTTGCCCCTTGATCGACTTTTGGGTGACATAAGTAATGTCAAATTCGAAGAGAAGTAGTTGCCATCATGCAGTTCGACCAGTGAGAGCAGGTTTCTCGAACAGGTACTTCAACGGATCCATCCGTTCTAGAAGTAGGACGACTTGGGATAATAGGTAGTGTCGAAGTCTTTGAGTAGCCCATACGAGCGCTAAGCATGCTTTCTCCATATGAGAATAGCGCGTCTCATAATTAGTGAACTTCTTGCTCAGGTAGTAGATGACCTGCTCTCTTCTTCCTGTCTCATCATGCTACCCTAACACATAGCCCATGGAAAACTCTGTCGTGGACAGGTACATTATCAGGGGTCTATCAGGTACAAGTGGTACCAATACTGGAGGATTTAGGAGGTAACCTTTGATTTTGTCAAATGCAGCTTGGCAGTCATCATTCCACTCAACTGGTGAATCCTTTCTTAGTAGCTTGAAGATCGGTGCGCATATCAGAGTTAACTATGCAATGAACCGGCTGATGTACTGGATTCTGCCTAAAAAGCCTCTGACCTCCTTCTCTATAGACGGTGGTGGCATTTCAGTGATGGCCTTGATCTTGGTTGGATCGACCTCAATCCCTCTCCTACTGACAATAAAGCCTAATAGTTTTCCTAACATAGCGCCGAATGCGCACTTTTGGAGATTCAACCGCAACCTGTACTTTCTCAACCTCTCGAATAGCTTCTGAAGGTTCACCAGGTGGTCATCCCCTTCCGGTGATTTGGCAATCATGTCATCGACATACACTTCGATCTCTCGGTGCATCATGTCGTGGAACAGGGCCGTCATTGCTCTCTGGTAGGTTACCCCAGCATTCTTGAGCCCGAATGGCATCACCTTGTAACAGAAGGTACCCCAGGGAGTGATGAGCGCAGTCTTTTCTCGGTCAGCCTCTGCCATCTTAATCTGATTGTAGCCCGAGAATCCATCCATGAATGAGAGCATTCCGTGCTTAGCAATGTTATCGACCAAGATATCGATGTGCGGTAACAGAAAGTCATCCTTAGGGCTTACCTTGTTGAGATTTCGGAAATCAATGCACATTCAAACCTTTCCATCCTTCTTTGGTACGGGGAAGATATTGACCAGCCATTGTGGGTACTTAGATACCATGAGGAAACCTGCATCATACTGCTTAATGACCTCGTCCTTCACCTTCACATCCATTCAGGTCGGAGGCGTCTCAGCTTCTATTTAACCGACTTAATATCAAGGTAGAGTGGCAACTCATGCTCAACCAGATCAGTATCCAAACCAGGCATGCCTTCATACGACCATGCGAAGACGTCTTGGTATGACCGAAGGAAGTCTATTGTACCTTTCCTCTCCGCAGGGGACATCGATGTTCCGATTTGGTGATTCTAGGAGCCTCTTTGGTGCCCAAATTGACGTCCTCCGTCTCTTCGACGATTGGGGTCGAGCCATGCTTAAAATCGACAAATTGTTTGAGGAGCTCATTGGGGAGCTCATCGATTTAACCTTCCTCGTCCAAACTCGTGACTCCTACCTCTTCTTGTATTTCTAAAGGAAAGGGGTCGGCTTCATGCGGGACGGGTATCACGATATCATTTTTAATTTTATTAGAAATTTTAAAAGACAATATTATTGAAATTTATATTTTTTCTATTTTTATGGTTTTTTGCATTGTTTCGAAAGTCAGCCCCTGGCGAGGTGGATCTCTATATATACAGGGTAGAGTGTCCCAAAGGCTAACCTCACTTTTTACAGGTTATTTTTTGTTTAGAGAGCCGGTGGCTTGAGAAGTTGACTGCTCGTGGTGGGGCCCTCCTTATAATTGTCACAACTATTTGTTGCGCGAAGCCATTTATGGGGAGAAATGGCTTACTTGCGCCAAACCCCTAAGGGGAACCTAGCCAATTTACCATTTTGCCTCTACACTTCGGAACGCGATATCTTCTCGCATACAGCTCCGATTAGGGTGATCCTTGGCTTGTTGGAAAGCTGAGGACTTCTATTTTTTAATGGTATATGATTTGATTATAGTAGAAGGTCACAGCTAGTCTCAGTGCACTACTCTTTATCCATTACTCGGGAAAGCTAAGTTTAGGTCCGGAATGGTTTCTAAGGGTCGGGATGGGTTTCTAAGGGTTCGAGAAGGTTCCTAAGGGATTTAGGGTGATTCCTAAGGGTTTGGAATGGCTCTTAAGGTTTCGGAAAGGTTCCTACAGGTTCCATACAAGCCATCAAAAGTTCAGAGATGCACCCCTCTCGAAATGTGTCTCAATCGGGCCTTGGGCTAAATTTGGGTGTCTACAGATGCCCCTCTTTGGTATTCGATCACTAATGATTGAATGCCAAAGAAAAGAGACATTCGAAGAGACCCAAGGCATTACTGACGGGTTCGCTACATTCAGAACGAACTTCAAACATCAGATGAGTAACATGGTGAGAAAATGAAAGCCCTATATGTCGGGGAAAAATGGTCGTTTCTCAAGGTAATCGGTCCCCAAGTGCTTAGCGACATTACTGGGCATAACCGAGGTGGAATGAGTTGCGAAAGCCCAATAGCTGGGAAAATGTTCGCCTCTCGAGTTGCGAAAGCCCGTTAGTCAGGAAAAACGGTCGCTTCTTGAGATGATTTGAAGGAGTTTGATGTCTAAGATTCATTCTGAATATAACAGCTTCGTTAGTAAGGGGGTGATTGACCAACATTTAAAAATAGGCGCAACGCAAGTACGCAAGGTTCCATAGTTTGTGTTCAATCATATGAGTCGTTGACCGCCTCATCTGACTGGTCACGGGTGCCCCTGCTTGAAGTAGGGTTCAAGGTCTTTGGGCGAACTCATCAATCCTGAAATTTATTTAGCACGATTACCCGAGCAGAGCGAATAGATGTCGCAATACTTTTTGGGAATACGTGTTGTCTTTTCCAAAACACATATTTTTTATTATTTTATGTGAGAATTTTTTGACTTTTTATGTTTATCATTTTATGTAATTTTTTGGATTTTGAGTTATCATTTTATGTGATTTTTAATCTATCACTTTATCACTTTATGCGACTTTATTCTATTATTTTATGTGAATTATTTTTGGGATTTTCTTTATTTTTTTATGTGGATTTTGTTGGATTTTTAGGTTATCATTTTATGTGATTTTTTGGGTTTTTCAAAGCTATCATTTTTTGGTTTTTCAAAACTATCATTTTATGTGAATTTTTTTTTGTTTTTCAAAGCTATCATTTTATGTAATTTTTTTTAGGTTATCATTTTATGGGATTTTTTGGTTTTTTTCAAAACTATCATTTTATGTGAATTATTTTTAGCTTTTTATGTGGGACTTTTTTTTATCATTTTTTGGACTTTTTCACATTTTACTATGTAGGATCGGGATGCTTATTGATCTCAATCCATTTTATTCTAGCACGGCTTCCCGGACAAGCCGAATGAAGATCGACATACCATTTGGGAGCATGTGCATTAGCCGGGGACAACAAAATAAAGAAAAGGGGTACCGGGCTTTGTATGTGACCCGCACTAGGCCCAAAACGCAACCCATAAGTGACCAGGCGCAACTAATAGTTGTACCAAGCCAACTGGGGGCCCAAAATTGCCTGGCGCATGTATTAAGCCAACTAGGGGCCCAAAATTGCCTAGCGCATGTAATACATGCGCCAAGCATGGCTGGGGATCGAATTTAAAGAGCCCTAGGGTTCCTTTACATTGCCTCTAAGCGTGCTTCATCGCCGGCATTTGTTTGCACCGATTGATCACCCGCTCCGTGCTAGATCAAAAGACCCCTTTTTCTTCAAAGGTAGCCATTTAAAACCTATTTTATTTTATTTTTCGTGCTTTTTCTTGCAAATGGGATCATGATCTTACATTTTTGGATGATATTTCATGAATGATGCCCTATTTTTGTTGTTTTATGGGTTTTATCTATCTATATTTTTTGTTGTTTTTAATTTGTGCATATAGAAAGGGCTCTATTTTTGGTTTTTGTTTTTGAACATGAAGAGAGGATTTTTTTGGTCTTTATTTATATATCTTTTTTTGAAGACTAACGGAAAGGATTATATATATTTTTTTGTTTCTATTAATTAGGAAAAAGGATTTTTATGATTTTTAGTTTTTGTTTTTATTTTGAAAACTAAGTAAGAAATTTATTTTATATGTTTTGTTTTTTTTTGTTGGTTTTTTATTTTATGGACATAAGAGAAAGGGATTTTTTTGTTTGGGGTTTTTTTTATTTTATAAACATAAAGGAAGGATTTTTTTGTTTGATTTTGATTATAGAAGCATAAAGAAAGGATTTTTTTTGTTTTTTAACTTGCTTTATTTTCGAAGATAGAAAGGGAAACTTTCGTTTTATTTTTTTTATTTATTTTTGAAGACAAAAGAAGGGGATTTTTTTTACATTTGTTTCATTTTTGAAAGCAAAGGAAAGGGACTGCTCTTTTTGGTTTTTGTTTTTTGGCAAACATAAAGAAAGGCATTTTTTTGTTTTTGTGAACATGAAAGAAACAACATATTTTTTGTTGTCTTTTTTGTTTTTGTGAACATAAAGAGAAAGCATTTTTGGTTTGTTGTTTTTTTTGTTTTTAATATTTTTGAAAACAAAAGAAAAGGGAGGAGCATTGTTACTTTCCTTCAGCCTGTAGCAAAAAAGGGTTTTTTTATCATTGATCCGCCCTGATATGACTGCTTGCTTTTGCCTCAGAATGTCTGGTGACGAGGAATACGTGCTGGAGGAAGGGCAGGAGGAGGGGCCGAACATGGTTTATGATCCTCGTGGGGAACAATTCTTTGTAGTAGAACTCCAGGCAGGTCCATGGCTTGAGATGCAGGGCGAGGCCGCCCGAGTCGGCCTTCTCTACCAGCATTACATCCACATTTCCAACTTCGGCATTGCGGGCAAGGTAAAAGATAAGTTCAATTCTTCCTATTTTATGTGGTTTTGCTTTATTTCCATTACCTGATGCATCTTTCTCTTTTGACACAGGACTTGCCCCATATCTTATTTCGAGGGGGCTAGCTAGACTTCCATGACTTTTATCGCTGCATCCCACCCGTCGTAAAGTATTTGTGTGAGCAGGCGGGTTTCGGAGAGCTCTTGTCCTGCCCCGCCATGAGGGCGGACGCCTCATACCTGAGAGCTTTGATCGAGAGGTTTCGCCCAGAGACCATGTCTTTTCACATGGCCTTCACTGAGATGACCCTGATGCCCGTGGATTGGGCGATGATTACCAGTATCAGGGTAGGGGGCATTTTGATTGCCAACCTCACAGTGCCTAGCCAGGATGATATTATTATATTGATAGGGGATTACCCCTCCCGTGGAAATCTGCATGGTGCCGAGGTCAATATGACCTGGTTGTCTGAGCTCTATGGATTGCATGAGTTGGTAGATTTGGGCCAGTCAAATGTGGAGCTTTACATTGAGCCCGAGCGTGCGATTGTCTTGGCCAGTATCACGCTTCTGATCCTGTTGGGAACCCTATTTACCAATGCAAGCGGCAGTCGAGTCGACTTGGCACTGCTGAGTCTCATGGATAACTAGCTTGACATCCACAGATACGATTGGGGCGGGGCCGATATGCGATGTTGATGTATGGCATAACCTGTGTTCCACTGGGGATGCAAAGTCCACTGTTAGTTTCTAGCCAGCTCTAGAGGAAATCTCTAACTCTTTTACTTTTATCAGTTTATTTGGATGGTCATTGTATGCTACTGACTTATATTTTGTGCGCTGCTCTCCTTAGGCATGGGAGTATCTGTATTTTCAACTTGGACGCCCGCTTCTTCACTCCGAGATATACACCTATCCCCTCCTAAGCAATTGGAACAAACTCTGACACCGAGACGTGGGCATGAAGCATCTGGAGATGGACCTGAGGTCCCAATTTGATTTGATGATCCCCGAGTAGGTAAGGCCCTTTCTCCTCTGTTTATTTTAGTTCAGAAATTCTCCTTTGTTATTATGCTATATTTTTGACTGATTGGCCACCTCTTGACTTGGACAGATCATATGTGACCTGTACATTGGCTCTGCTTTCTAGGACCGGGCTGCCGTAGGTCCATCTCGCCTCTTTAACAATCGTCGTGTTGTCTTCTTCTATGGGGCGTGGGCTAGGGCCTACTACCTGGGGGAGCAGGTAGTTCATCAGTATCAGGGCTACCCAGCCATACCCATGGATCCTCCTGTAGATGTCCTGGACCCCGTGGGTAATAGCGAGGAGCTTACTGCTGCCTTCCTCCAGAATGGGATCCCCATTAATGCCCTTCTCGTGCTCGGGGACTATCGGCTATGGTATGAGTCTTTGTCGTATTGGTTTATTCTACCGCGCTTTGTCCCTGGAGTCAATTTCCTAGCTTTCGGCGGGCCGCGCTCACAGGTAATTCTCTTTTCTCTTTTAGATTGGTCCCCTTCAAGTTTTGATTCAACTTTTGTTTCTACTGAGTGAATCTTGATCTTTTCCATAGTTTATCCAGGGGGATGATGAAGATGATGAAGATGGAGCGGCGGTAGGTACTACTAATGTTTTAGAGGTGGGCCCCTCATATGCTGGTCCTTTCGATGCGGGTCCCTTAGGTGCTGGTCCTTCAAATGTCGGTCCTTCAGGCTCCTCTTGTATGGGTGTCTTAGGTGGTGCACCTGTTGTGGTTCATGGTACCTTTAGGCGCCTTGACGACTGCTTTCTCTCAGATCTATGCACCGATGTGGATAGGCAGGCACGCCTCTCAGCTGAAGCGGCTCGGGTCCCTCCTCCTAAGGTGGTTCAAGGGGGAAGCCTCTTTTCAATCATCCCTCCTTTGTTTTAGCTCCTTTGATAAATGCATGTGTTTGTTAATAATCCCTGTAACTGACACCTTTCTCCCTCTGAATGTAGAACTTCGAATTGGCCATGGACCATGCCACATATTATCGTAACATTGCTGAGCTCCTGGATGTGGAGGTGGTGAGTATTCTGCTGACCTGCTTTCCTCACTAATTTACCATCTTTGTCTTTCAATTGCTCCTAATTTATGATCTCGACTGTGACTTACAGCGCGCACGTGACAAGGAGTCGCACTCTTTACTCAGCCGGCTTTCATAGGCGTGGTCCTGGGTAGGAGATATGTGGACCTTCCAAAGCTCCTCTCACTGGCGAAAGAAATCAAAGGGTGCCAACAAGGACTAGACCTAGTTTCTACATTTTGAACATTTTAAACACTTTGAGATGATTTTTATCAGGATTTGAGCAATTTGTAATGGACAATCGTGGCACTTTCTGGATAATTTTGATTGCTTGCAAGATGGTTTTGACGATTGCTTATGAAAAATGACCTTTGCGGTTGTATGCCTCTGTGCGGGTTTTTCCTGCACAAAAGTTAAATGATTTCAATGTTAGGTGCCCTTTGATTTTTATGTTTGTGAATGTCTTTTAAGGCATAAAATAGGTGAACAAGCTAATTGGCTAAGGGGGCCAGTAAAGATACAAATCCCCCCCAAAAGCTCCAAAAGTTGCACGAAGAAGGCCAAATTGATCTGGCGCATGTATTACATGCACCAGTCCAATCCTTGGGGGATTTACACTGGCGCATGTAATACATGCGCCAGGTATAGCCTGGGGGGGCAGTGGGCCCTTTATATGCCTAAGACAGACCACTTTCTCTCTCTTTTCTCTTTGACTTGGCTTTTTTAGCTAATTTTTCCTCTCTTTGCTTTCCCAAGGGTGGGTCCATCGACATACATTGAATTTTATATTTTTGAAAGATCTTTGTACGTCCATGGACTCGCTTTCCAACCCTCCCTTACATGGAGGGCCCAAAACTAAATTACTCCTTTCTTTGGGTTTGGGGCCCAATTTTCTAAAAAGTTGGCTTGGGAGCTTGAATGAGAGTGAGCTCGTTGATCTAGGGCAGCTTGGACTATCCCGTCTTCCCTCCTTTCTTGAGGTTCCTCCAAGATGGGACCTACTTCATGCGGCGGCCTCGTTTTGGGATGTAAATGCCCATGTAATCCGTTTTGGGAAGCGGGAGCTAACTCCCACTCTTAAAGAGTTATCCAATTTGTCCAGCTTGAAGCTCCACAGAGGCCTCGCAAGAATCACGCAGAAGCCAGGTTATTCTAAGGCCGTTCACCTTACTCTAGGTTTGAAGAAATTTGAGTATGAGAAAAGTCTCATTGGGGGGTCCACAAGGTGTTCGATTAAATTCCTCAAAGAAATTTTCGGTGACGAAAGTCTTCAAAAATTGCCGGTTAGGAATATCTTCAATGTGAAAGCTTTTACTCTCACTCTCATCTCGGAAGTCCTTTTCTTCACTGGGGGAGAGAGCTTCTCTTTGACTCTCTGCGATGTTTTGACCGAGTTGGTAGAGGGTCGATCAGTGATGCACCTAGTCCTTGCTGAGCTATACTGATGCCTTGACGCATTCGCTCTAGGCAAGGTGGAGAGCCTCAAGAGATTCCTTTGCTGCTCCAGGTTTGGTTGGATCAGCATCTCGCTATTTTGGGACCCGTGCCTGGCTTTTACGTCGCTCGAGGTAAGGCGGTTCGGTGTTTTCTGGGCAGGTGTCACTTGATTTCACAGGGAGATTTGTCAGCTTTAAAGCTTTGGCTGACCGATACAGAGCTGATTTGGAGACTTCCTTGGTTGGATCGGACCTTCCCAGTAGTTCGTTCCAGAGACCATGAGGGCATCACCCTCCTAGGATTGACTGGCAGCACCTTCTACTTCCCATTTCGGGTGCTACATCAATTCGGCTGCTATCAGCAGGTGCCTTGCACGGTGAAACCTCCTCTATGTGACTTGATCTTTTCTAGGGGGTCCTCTGGGGACATAGATCAGATTGCTGCTCTTTGGGAGACGCATCAGTCGACGCTAATGTGTGATATGGAGCAGGGAGATTCAGTTCAATCTTCCCTTGAGTACGAGGCTTGGCTTTCAGCTGAGTAACCTACTGTTGATCAATTGGATCAGGCAGAGAGCAGTGATATGGGAGGGCCCTATCCGAAAAAGGGGATGGTGCTTGAGCGTATTGAGTCGACCGATAAGAAGAGGGTCTGTTAGCAGTAGGTAATGAGACGGTATGCACGGTGAGGGCGAGGTCCTTCATCTAAAAGGATCCTTGAATGTTGCTCTTAGAGCTACCGACACTTCTCAGAAGAGGTATAGGAACTTGCATGGTCATTGGTTGACTGAGCGGAATATCCGGGAGGATGGGTTTTGTGCTGAGATTAGTGCCTTAAAGCGCGAATTGGGCCGTTGTTTCCCTCTTGCACATATATCTTTTTGAACAGATCAAATTCACAGAAAGGGGTATAAGAAACCCCTAATCAGATACACACAGATTCTTTTTGGGTATATTTTGTTTATGTTTTTTTTTTTTTCCTTTTTGTTTATGCTTTTGTAAAAAAGGAAAAGGAAAGCTAGACATCACACCGATTTTTTTTTTGGGGGGGATGTGATGTAAGCGGTACAATTGTAAATGAAAAAGGGAAATCTATTATAAAAATTCCTCTTTTTTATTTTATTTTTGATGTGGTGCCCTAATCACTAGGTGAGGTCTCAGGTCCCCTTTTGAGCATGGTCGAACCCCTTTTACGCGGTCAAATCTGGGTGAGTATCAGCAGTTTTACCAAGGCCGAAACGTTAATCCCTTTGGATTGAGTTAAACCTTTATCCTTACCTTGAGTCATACGTTTGACAAAGTAGTTTCACAAAGATAGTTCTGGTCAGGGCCCAATTTGAACAAACATGAGCAGCCCAGTCGGAAAATGGGTAACAGGGAGAGTAACCAAAAAGGGCTCCTCAAACATCAATCTTATCAATCATTTTGAACCTTTCTTTTTCAATTCTTTCTTTTTAATCCCCCTTTTTTTTACTAACAATGCCCAAGGTGGGTTCGTCGTGCCCGTTTTGCCCTATTTTTATCGGTGGTGCCCTTTCGGGTTTTCACCACGTCCATGGGTTTAGCTCTCTTACCCCAAGCGCCCTTTCGGATTTTCACCTGGTCTGCACAAGCTCGCTATTTTACCCCGTAATGCCCTTGCGAGTTTTCACCACGTCCATCTTTCTTTGAGCTTATTTATTTTCTTTTATTCTATTTTTTCAAAAGCCACAACATAGACATCGATTCCGTCATAGCCAGCTAGATGGGGTTCTGGTGTCGTCTCATAACTCGGCTCACGTTGATTTAACTGATACTATGATTGCTCATGAACCTAAAAAAGAGGGCTTTCTTCAGGGTGTAGCTTGACCATGGGTTAGGTTAGGATTTGAAGGTATGCTGGGCTAAAAAGATTTCCCTGATACGGTTTCAATTTTTCATAACAAACTTTCTTCCTTGGAGGATTTGACTGTACATGACCCATGATTCTTTTATTTTTTTTCTTTTTTCCTTGGTTTTTTATTCAGGCAATCTCTTTTTGAGGTTTTGCTTTTCTTATTTTTTTAATTTTTTTATAGCAATTCTACTTCATCTCTTTTTTTTGTATATGTGCACACTTTTTTCTTTTTCAAGGAAGGGGTTTATTGAAAAAAAAAGGCCAAGGCTCAAATGGGGTAGCAAAGGATATCATTATTTTTAGGGATGCATTTTGGCTACTGTGCTTGGAATGATGGCCTCTTTTGGGTAGTTCTTAGGCAGTCACATATCTGTTTCACCAATACTTACCTTGTCGCGATAGACTAAGAGTAGAACCGTCAGACACATCCATCATTGATGGGCTCAGGAAAATGATCTCCATCCATGGTGGTGAGGCGGATGGCGTATCCTGGCAGCACCTCTCAGATGACATAAGGTCCCTCTCAGTTCGGCTTGAACTTCCCTCTCGGATCGGCGTGGAGGGATGGGAAGATCTTTTTCAGCACAGTGTCTCCTACCTTCAGATCTCGACCGCGAACATGTTTATTGTAAGCATGTGTAATTCGCCCCTAGTAAACTTGAGTAAGACACATGGTGAGGAGTCTTTTCTTGTGCAATAAGTTCAATTGGTCAAAGCAGGATCTCTCTCTTTTTACTTCTGGTAGACCCAATTCGAGGAGGATTTAGAGCGAGGGTACTTCGACTTCTACCGGTAGGACGGCCTCGGTTCCATACACAAGGGAGAATGGTGTTACCCCTATAGCAGTACGAATCGACGTTCTGTAGGCCCATAAAGCAAATGGTAGCATTTTGCTCCAATCTCGGTAAGTGACGACCATCTTCTCGAGGATGCGAACGACCGTCTTATTTACAGCTTCCACAGCTCCGTTAGTTTGAGGCCGATACGGGGACGAGCGATGGTGCTTAATCTTGTATTGCTCGTAGAAGGCTCGGATGCGCATGTTCGCAATGTTTGTATCATTGTCCATGATGATAATTTTGGATACTCCAAATCGGCACACAATATTCTTCTTGAGAAACTTCTCGACGTGACCGGTCGTGATGTTGGCATATGATGCTGATTCTACCCACTTAGTAAAGTACTCGATGGCGATGAGGATGAATCGATGTCCATTTGATGCTTTTGGGTTAATCATTCCGATGATGTCAAGGCCCCAGGTAGTAAATGGCCGAGTGGTCATGCAGTGTAGATCGATGGCAGAAGCGTGTATCAGACTGGAGTGTTCCTGACACTTATAGCATTTCTAAACATGTTTGCAGTAATCCAATTCTATAGTGGTCCAAAAGTATCCATGCCGTAGAATTTTCTTAGCGTGCATGTGACTGCTGACGTGGGCACCACATACTCCCTCGTGAATCTCTTTCATGATATTGATTGCGTCACTTTCTGTAAGGCACCTGAGTAAGATGTTGTTGTAGGAGCGTTTGTAAAGGCAATCGCTGCAAATGACATAACCTGCTACTAGACGTTAAATGGTCAGTCGATCCGTCCTGGACGTACCCTCAGGGAAAGTTAGAGTCTCGAGGAAATTCTTGATATCTGAGAACCAAGGTGGCTAATCATCAGTCTTTGAGGGTTCCTCAATCTGGAAGTCGAAGGCAGGCTCATTCCTTTGCTCGATCATGATCAGCTTTTTCTCAGCATCATATAGGATTTCTATCATGGATTCAAAAGTTGCTAGCGCGTCGGCGAAGCGATTCCTTATCTGCGGGACATATGAGAATGTCACATCTTTGAAATAAGCTATCAGATCCTCGAGGTGCTTATGGTAGGGGATCAGTTTCTTATCTTTCGTCTTTCAATCCCCATTCGTCTGGAATATGATCAACTACAAATTGCCAAATACTTGGAGGTGAGTTACATTCAGATCGAGAGTCGTTGCAGTCCGGCTGCACAAGCGTCATACTCGGCCATGTTATTTGTGCAAGGGAAGTTGAGCTCGATGGAAATCGGTACATGTGAACCTTTCGGCGAAATCAGAATGGTGCCCACTCCCTGACCCTCGGCATTTGCTGCCCCATCAAAGTGCATTACCCATGATTTTTCTACTTCTTTAGTATCATCTTCAGTCAATAATAGGATGTCCTCATCAGGGAATTCGGTTCTTAAAGGCTCATAAATTGGTAAAGGATTGTCGGCAAGGTGATCAGTGAGTACCTGCCCTTGGATCGATTTCTGAGTAATGTAGGTGATGTCAAACTCAGACAATAAGAGCTGCCAATGTGCAATTCATCCAGTAAGAGCTAACTTCTCAAATAAGTACTTCAACGGGTCCATTCGGGCTAGGAGTAGAACGGCTTGGGATAGCAAGTAATGGCAGAGCCTCAGAGTAGCCCATATAAGAGCTAGGCATACTTTCTCCAGATGAGAATAGTGTGTCTCAGAGTCAATAAACTTCTTACTTAGATAGTAGATGGCATGCTCTCTTCTTCCCGTTTTATCGTGCTGTCCTAAGACACATCCCATCGAGAATTATGTCATGGAGAGATACATCAAGAGTGGTCTCCCTGGCTTGGGTGGCACCAATATAGGTGGGTTGAGGAAGTAGCTTTTGATTTTATTGAATGCTGCCTGATAATCATCATTCCATTCAACGGAAGAATTATTTCGAAGTAGCTTGAAGATCGACGCGCAGATAGGCATGAGCTATGCAATGAATCGACTGATATACTGTATCCTGCCCAAGAACTCTCTGATCTCTTTCTCAGTAGACGGTGGCGACATTTCTGTGATGGCCTTTACTTTGACTGGGTCGATTTTAATGCCTCTCCTGCTGACGATGAATCTCAATAGTTTTCCGGACATAGCGCCAAATGTGCACTTCTGTGGATTCAAACATAACCTTTACTTTCTCAGCCTCTCAAACAGCTTCTGGAGGTTTACCAAGTGATCGCTTCACTCTGGTGACTTGGCTATCATATCATCGACTACACTTCAATTTCTCGGTACATCATGTCATGAAACAGTGCAGTCATAGCTCTCTGGTACGTGTCCCAGCATTCTTCAGCCCAAATGGCATAACTCTGTAGCAAAAGGTTCCCCACGAAGTGATGAATGTCGTCTTCTCTCGATCTACCTCTGCCATCTTCATCTAGTTATATCCAAAGAATCCATCCATAAAAGAAAGCATCCCGTGCTTAGCAGTGTTATCGACTAAGATGTCGATGTGTGGCAATAGGAAATCGTCCTTCGGGCTCGTCTTGTTCAAATTTCAAAAATCAACACACATGCGGACCTTTCCATCCTTCTTTGGCACGAGCATAATATTGGCTAGCCACTGCGAGTACTTAGATACCATGAGGAATCCCACATCATACTACTTAATGACCTCGCCCTTGACTTTCAACATCCACTCGGGTCAGAGACACCTCAGCTTCTGCTTGACCGACCTCAAATTAGGGTAGAGCGGTAACTCACGCTTGACCAAATCGGCATCCAAATCGGGCATGTCCTCATACGACCAGGTAAAAACGTCATGGTATGATCGAAGGAAATTGATCATGCTTTTTTCTTCTTCAGGAGACAGCGATGTTCTGATTTTGGTAATTTAGGGAATCTCCTCAGTCCCTAGATTGATATCTTTAATTTCTTCAACAATGGGGGTAGGGCAATGCTCAAAGTTGGCAAACCAATCAAGGAGCTCATTGGGGAGCTCCTCTAAAGGGATATCCTTGTCTAGACTCATAACTCCTATCTATTCTTATATTTCTACAGGGAATGAGTCGATTTTATGTGGGGCGGGCATTTCGATTAAGGCATCTTTTTATGGGATTTCATTTGAAATTTTAAATGACAATATTTTTGGATTTTATATTTTTTTAATGTTTTTAGAAATTTTATTTTCTTCGGAGACGGACCCTTGGCAGCGCGAATCTATGCATATATAAGGTATTATCTACCAAGGGCTTATCTTACTTTTTACAGCTATTTTTTTTTTGGGAAACAAGTGCCAAATTTTAAGCCACTCTCTGCTTTCAGAGTTTGGGACACAGACACCCAATTACGTACCTGAGGGGCCGCTCCTTTACCTGTTTATATGAAGGATGCTGACTGATATGGCTCATTGGAGTCAGCTTCCATCATATTGATCATGGGTTCGTCTGAGACTATGTCCTCAAATGTTAATACCATTTTGTGGTGATTTATCACAAGGAGAGATTGTTCAGGTATGGAGCGTCATTCCTTAAAGAGGGATAATGTAGCCAGGTCTATTTCCAAGCTGGGAAGGAGGATGTGGGGATTGGTGGGGTGAACTGGTGCTGTAGGCTTGTATGGTGTTAAGTGGGTTACCCCATTCTGGTCGATCTTCACACCCCGACGCTTATGAATGAATCCCTGATGTGAGGCCTGGGATGGGGTTTTTCCTTTATGCGTATCCCCCTGGCTCTTGCAGCTGCTGTTGTGAGGGCTTTTTCCTTAACCTCTCACACCTCTTCTTCTGTGGGCTTGTAACCTAGCCCAAATTTGACTTTCTTACCCTTGGCTATGACGGGCTCTCTTCTTCCCTATAATCGGGGTCCCAGCCCCTTTCCTCTTTAATAACCCCACTTATGGAGCATGGCCACTACCGCTACCATTCCACCTCTGATTTTTAGGATGATGCCCCCAATGGGCTTCGGGAGTACCGTTGATACTTCGTACTCAAAACTGTGGAGGTCGACATCCTTAGTTGTGTGCAGCACATCCAACATTTTTGGCTTTTCTACGCTGTTGGTGGCTTTTTCCTTCTCATTGTGCCCCTCACCAATGATAGTGATAATCTTATGCCTGAACGCGAATTTGAACTTTTGATACAGTGTCGACGGTATTGCTCTGACCTCATGCAACCATGGGCGTCCTAACAATAGTTTGAACAAAGATTTGATATCCATTACTTGAAACAATATGGAGAAGGTCATTTGCCCAATCAATAGCTCAAGGTCAACTTCTCCCATTATCTCTCTTCTGGTATTGTTAAAACCTCGGGCACTGGTTCTCGTAGGTCTCAATAAGCATAGATCTTCCTCGATCTTTGTGGCGGTTCTCAGTGGGCATATATTCAGAGCAAACCCATTGTCGATCAACACTAGAGAGATTATCATATTTTCGGATTCCACAGTAATATTAAGGGATTTGGAGTGACTACCCTCATCCAGTAAATAGGCATCCGAAAATGAAATTACATTTGGAGCCATAACTTGACCAATTATTTGTCCAACTTCATCTGGGCTCACCTGAAGTGAGACATGCACATTCTTTAATGCCCCCATTAAAGAATAAAAATAGAGTGGGGACGTCATCAATCGATCCCATATAGTGATATGAGCTGGCATTCTTCTCAATTGAGTCTCCAGTATATGCTCACGACTCATTTTTCAAAAGGGTTTACGGCGATATCCTTCTTTCCCTCTGGTTGGGTTTGTGCAGCTGCAGGTGCTTCTGGCTGCTTCGAAATCTTCCCTGATCGGGTGACAAAGCCTACTACCCCTTCTCTACTACCGCCGACATTGGCATTTGTTTGCTCATAACTCGGCAGGACCTTATGAGCATTATAGGTTGGTCCCAAAATCTGAAATGGTGTAGTTGCCGACATCTGATGCACTTGCATTGATGGCTCCGGAGGGGTGGGTAATACCTGGTCCACTTCAATGGTAGATGGTTGGACGGAAAAATTGGACTAGGTTGGGGTGATGAGGTTTGAGGGTGGTTGCACTGGGGGTAATGGGGTAGGAGTGGGCCATTGATAGTTGATAGGTGATGGTGGGGGAAGGGGGACTTGATGGGCTATCGGGTAATTGATGGGGGTGGTAGTATATGGTTGATATGTATTTATGTGCACATAATTGACAGGTGTGGGTGATGGGAAATAAGCCCTAAGATCTAAGGGTTCAACTTGTGGTGCTGGGTTGGAGAAATAATCTAACAATTTCAAGGGCTCAATCACCCCGATACTCCTCTCTTCGTAGTCTCTTTGTAATGGTGCCGCATAACTCTCTCGATTGCTGATGTAATTCGATGTATCAAATTCAAAATTTTCCTCACACTACTCTATCATCCCAATGGTGGGTCTGAAACCTGCTCCTCCAGTAGGGTGCGGGGGTAACAGGACCTGGTGAATATTTGCATGCTGGTTCACTTAAGAAGGTGCAAGTGGAATGATTTTTCTAACATCAATTAAATCTTGTATCGTGTGCTTCAATGGGAAGCAGCGATCAGTCGGTTGACCCGGACCCTGATGAAAATTATAGTGAGTGTTAGGATAATAATTCTTGGGGATTGGATTAGGAGATCACGATTGGAGGGCGGTAACTAGTCCCTTTTTTATTAGCAAAGGTAAAAGTACAGTTAATGATTTCCCTACGAGTGTAAACACTCGATCGTAGCAGGCTCTCCTCTGCTCCGGAGTCATCTGCATTCCTTGTCCATTCCCTATTCTCTGAATCTGCTCAGTTCTGACTGGTGTTGGCTGGGCTACCTGAAATTGGAATGGGGTTATATTATTATTAGGCTTGGTGTTGGTAATATTCTGGACATCAGCCCCTGCTCTCTTCTCGTTCCTCTTCTCTGAGAACCTTCTAACTCCATTGGCTCCACTAGGTATATTTTTGCTTAGGCGGCCTTCCCTGATAGTGTCTTCACAGCTATTGGCGTTCCTTACCAGATCAGTAAAGCTAGACTGCTGCTGGTACACTAGAAAGTCTGAGATCACTAACAAAGTATTTTTGGAAATTATTTCTATTTGCTCATCATCTGGTATCCTGTTTCTAACCTGAGCTGCTAGTGCTCTCTAACGCCCCAAATAATCGCTAAAGGTCTCATTCGAATTCTGCTTCAAATGGGCCAAGTCTATATTGTAGATGTATTATTCTTGGAACAAGTGCGTCAAGTCCTTCCAAGTCTTTATTATAGATGGTTCCAAGGATGTGAACCACCTCAAGGCCAAACCAGTCAACCTTTTCTGAAAGACCTTTATTAATAGTCTTTCGTCCCTCCCATACTGGCATGTCCCCACAATAAGACTTGAGGTGTGCTATGGGATTGTCGGTGCCGTTATATTTGTCAAAAGTCGGCATTTTAAATTTTGGGGGCAAGGGGACCTTAGCAAACAAACATAAATCCGAGAAGTCTGTAGCGTGGATTTCAGCACCACCCATCTTCAACAATTGCTTATGTATTTTGTCTAACTGTTCTTTCAACTGCTCTGATTCCTTGGACATAGGGGCCACCTTCTCAGTAGTTGGTTGGGCTTCACTTTGGGCTATCAGGGGGTGAGAAATTATAGGAGGAGGGTTAAGACTGGTCAATGCCCCAGCATAAGCTCCACTGTTCCTAATCTCGTCCTCTTCATACTGCTAGTCTACATAAGGTGCAGTGAGGGCGGGATTCTGTTGTTGGTGCTGCTTGGACTAGATGGGACTGGTATGAATGAGGGTTGGGTGAGTCCATTGGAGGTGAGGAAAGGTTTGTTGGGTGATGGGATGAGTGACTGTAAGATTTTGGGGTGGGGTCTAATGAGGCCATTGGTCATGGGGAAAGGTTTGGAACTGAGTTTGGGATGTTGGAATATAGGTGAATTGTGGTTAATGTAAGGTATGGGTTTGAGATGGGTATGAGGGTTGTGGGTGAGTGAAATTTTGGAGGAATTGTGAAGGGTATGGGTGTGAGGCTCCAAGGTTAGGGCCTTGCTAGGCTTGGGTTTGGGCCATGAAGCCTTGGGAGGGTTGGGCTATGGAGGTTTGGCCCATGGGTCCTTGGAAAGTTTGGGCCATAAAGCCTTGGTCATGATAGGTATGGCCCATTGGGCCTTATTGTGTCTGGGCCATGGGCCCTTGGTGGGTCTGGCCCATGAATCCTTGGTGGGTCTAGGCCATGGGCCACTGGTGGGTTTGGGGCATGGGCCATTTGTGGGTCTGGACCATGGACCCCTGGTGGGTCTGGGCCATGGGCCCTTGGTGGGTATGGATGATGGGATTTTGAGCCATTGGGCCTCGGGGTAGGTGGGTGATGGGGGTTTGGATGGTGTGGATGATGGGGGGTTGATGGGGGTCATGGGGGAATGAAGCATGAAGGCTTGATAGGGTCTCGGATGGATCTATGGATGTGTGGTATGGATGAGAGGGGATGTGTTGGGAAGCTTTTCACCTATTGTAAGTTTGGAACATTTCCTCCATCATGGCCATGGAAGGGGGATCGGATGGGGATGACTCATTTAAGAGTTGGAGGGGCATGGATGGGGTAAATGAAGAGGGAAAATTGGGCATGGCCCGATAAAATCGGGCATGACTCGGGTAAGTGGTGGGATATGAGGTGGGTTGGAGAAATGAGGTGGGGCATCGGTGGATGGATTAGGTATGTATGGGAAAGATGTATGGGGTATAGTTGTGGAGGATGAGAGAGGAAAGCTGGTCATGGCCCCTGTAAAAATGGGCATGACCTAGGTGAATGGAGGGATGTGTGGAGATCGGATGCGGCATGGATAGATGCAGGTGGATTGGGTATGTGTTAGGCAGATGAAAAATATGGTATATTGGTGAAAGTGGAGGATGGGGCCGGGTTTTGAATGGGTGTGGATGGAAGGTGAGATGAGTTGGAAATGGCCATGGATGAGCGCATGGCTTGAGAAAATAATGGGAAATGGCGGGTTAGATTTTGGATATTTTGGGAAGTGGTGGAAAATAGGGGCACCGAACGGGCCGGTGATGGTGAGGGTTGATTGGGTGAGGGGGAAGGAAGTGAAAGCCTCCTCGGTATGGGAATGGGTTGGAGAATGTGGTGGGGATGAGTCGGGATCGGCGTACGCTGGGTCCACAGCCCACGACATAGCTCGGTATCGGGTCGAGTACGGATGCCTCAGATGGGGCCCATAAAGCTTCCTCCTTCTTCCCCTACGGGATGACAAAGGGTACGATGATGCCGTTTTGCCGGCACCAACAAGACTCTATTTTTGGGTTTTTAATTTCAATTTTTTTGAATTCTTATAAGTGAAAAGAAATAAGGATTCTGGGGCCTTTTGAATTCCCTTCTCAGGTGGTTCTCGTGCCCTAAATAGGTCTCGCGGCAAAGGCTCCGAAGCGCTTCGGAAGAATCAAAGGGTAACCCCTTAATCTATTGAAGGCATAAAAACCAATGCAAAAATCTCGATCCCTCAAAATGAGTAAAAAAGAAGTCACCTTCTTTTGACCGACGAGGGTGTATTGGGTGTCTGAGATTGTGGGGCCTAAACAGAAGCACTAAAGGCACTAATCGGGGAGTCCGGGGTGTGAAGTAGGCCACAGATTCGGGCTGCTGCTGCCTAAAACAAACCTGACGCAACTATTAGGTGCACCAGACCAAAGTTGCCCAGGATAAAGCTGGTGCAACTAATACATGCGCCAATATATTTCTGGAGAATTTTGCATTGGTGCATATAATAGTTGCACCATACAAAGATGAGGCTCCAAATAGTTTGACAGCAACACTTTCAGCCCAAAATGGGTCTTCAAACTATTTTTTTAGGGAAGCTAGGCTTCCAAGGACTGACTGTTTATATGAATCAACTCTCTTCCTCACCGAACCTAGGATACAAGGTCGATTCAGGTCCGCTAACGCTCACTTTTTCCCCGGGTTTTAAGCTTGGTAACGAGAAGGTTACCCACCCAATATACCTCAAGTGCAAGCACTTTCTCAGGTACAAGGTGGGTTGGGACTTTTCTGAATTATCACCACTAGGGGCTGCCACCGTACTAAGACTCGGGAGTTTGTATGTGTGCCTTAATAACCCCACCCGTAAAAATCTATCCTGCAAAAATCAATTTAAATCTCCTTTGTTGGATCAATTTTACTTTTCACTTTTAAGGAAGTTTTCTTAAGTTCAAAGACCGGGGGTGAGGATCCCGTGCCACCTCTACGGGCCGGCGTCCACTGTTTGTAATATGATTGCGGAATTAAAGGCTCAAGTAGGCCCGCCAAACAGCTAAGGCGCTTAAAATGATGTAAAAATAAAGAAAATTAAATGACAATCAATAAGTAGACCCACCGATCGGCTAAGGTGCTTAAAATGACAAAAAGGGAAGAAAATTTAAGACGGTGCGCAAGTAGGTCCGCCAATCGGCTCATAAAGGACGTAAAAGTAGGGGTGAGAAAAATGACATAATCGGAGGGCTGAGTAAAAAAATAGCAATAAATGGTTAGTAAATCAAAAATAAAGAGGCCAAATTCAAGGGGAAGATCTACTAGCTAGTCCCCAGCGGAGTTGCCATCTGTGCAATCGTGGATTTTTAATAATCCAACGCATGATGCGCACTGGTGATAAAAATTTAGAGTCGCCACCCGAAGATTTTGGTGTCCCTGGAAACCCAAATCAAATTTAAAGAGCATCGAAGTGTCAAAAACTGACTCTGAATCTGAACTATGCCAAAGTCTCTTGGGTAGGGGCTTCGATTATCGATTGGGAAGGTGTTAGGCACCCAATCAATCCGCTTAGCGCGGTCTCTACTTATGGCCAAAGTAAAAAAGAAGTAAAAATGCATTTAGTTAGGTCTTCCTCTTGCCCAAGGGGCATTAAAATCCTATTTGTGTCCCTCCATTCCTACAAAACATTTGACCGTGTAACTGAACAAATGTAAGGATGAAGGAAGAACCGAGAAGGTAGGAGAGTAGAGGGGAGAGTTGGAGCTCTCGGGCCCTTGTTGTACCGCTATGGAGCCTTACGTTGGCTTGCTTCGGTGAGCTTTTGATGACTTGTATAACTTGATAATGGATTCTAACTCCTAGGGCGGATAGCTAAGAGGTAGAGAGGGGAGGTTAGGGGGTAGCACACACCTAAACTAAAGCTTTTAGGTGAAAGGCTAAGGTTTTTAAAAGGTTTGAAGGTTATGGAATTTGTGTGTAAAGAGCGCACTAGAGGAGAGAGAGAGAGACAGAGAGAGAGAGAGAAGGGATTCCTTAATCTCTTACTTTATAAATATTTTTCAAGCCCTTGTAAAGGGAGGGGTGCCTCTCTATTTATAGGAAAAAGAGAGGTTAGGAGGGTATTTAGAGGCTAAATCTAGCCATCTAAGGTTTCCTAGGGTTTTTGGAGTCTTGAAAGGTGTGAAGGTTAGCTCCAATGGTGGATGATAGGGTGAGGCTTTAAACCACTTAAGAGATTGTAAATAGATAGTGAATGGGTGTAACAGAACTAGCAAAATACACCTCAAAGGTCAAGATGGTCAACAAGTCAAACCTCATTCTCAAAATTCGAGATAAAAATCCAAGGGTACTGTTCATAAGCCTGGCGTAACTAATAGGTGCGCCAGCCATATGTACAGTAAAACAGTGCCACACAGTGTCCTAGGAAGTTGACTGCTCGTGGTGGGGCCCTCCTTATAATTGGCGTAGGTAATACTTGCACCAAATCCCTAAAGGAAACCCAACCAATTTACCATTTTGCCCCTACACTTCGAAACGCGATATCTTCTTGCATACAGCTCTAATTGGGGTGATCCTTGGCTTGTTGGAAAGCTGAGGACTTCAACTTTTCAATGGTATATAATTTAATTGTAGTAGAATGTCACAACTAGTTCTAGTGCACCACTCTTAATCCATTACTCGAGAAAGCTAGGTTTAGGTCTAGAATAGTTTGTAAGGGTCGAGATGGGTTTCAAAGGGTTC
Source organism: Chloranthus sessilifolius (assembly GCA_021018995.1). Classification (NCBI taxonomy): domain Eukaryota; kingdom Viridiplantae; phylum Streptophyta; class Magnoliopsida; order Chloranthales; family Chloranthaceae; genus Chloranthus; species Chloranthus sessilifolius. The sequence continues at coordinate 21,076,824 of CM037586.1, forward strand.
GGGAAGGTTCCTAAGGGATCTAGGGTGATTCCTAAGAGTTTGAAATGACTCTTAAGGTTTTTGAAAGGTTCCTAAGGGTTCCATACATGCTATCAAAAGCTCGGAGATGCGCTCCTCTCGAAATGTGTCTCGATCGGGCCTTGGACTAAATATAGGTGTCTACAGGACAATTAACTAAGAAGATAAATCTCATGAAGAGGATAATCAGTTTTGTTTATATAACTTCTTTATTTATTCATAGTATCTATTTTATATATCTCTACTAGACTCATATTCTTACAAATCGTAAATCACAAAGGTCTTTCCTTCGGCTTATAATGGGGCTTTGAGTTTTCAGAAGGTTTCAAAGAACAAAGGTAAAGAGGATTCAAAATTATTTATGAGAATTTAGCTCTTCCTTCTCTTCTTCTTCTATATTTTTCAGCTTCAGTAAGTATCCTTATTTTGGATAACTTTTTCCCATTTCTTTTCTAGTATAAATCCTATTTTTCTTTTCTAGTTGAAAGCTTTATGCTTCTCTTTTTTTTTCATGAAATCGTCTTTTTACGAGTTCTTCTATTTCTTTTCTCATATTTTCATATGATTGTATTTCTTCTTACTTGTACCCTTTTCAGCAGATCATTTATCTATTATGTATATACTCCTTTCACTCCCTCTTTTCCCCTTCTTTTACATTCTAAACTCTTAGAAATTTTAAGGGTTAAGGATAGAAAGTTTTGGGCAGTAGATATAGTTAAAGGTTTATAAAATTTTGGTACAAAAAAACTTAGTTGTTAGGCTTCTAATATGGGTTCCAAAGGTAAAATATTATGGGATTTTGGCTTTTTAGCTCTGGTTTAAACAAAAGATAGCCTTAAATCATCTTTACGATTTACTAATATGGATGTCTTATTGCTTTGATATATTTAATAGATAGTTATAAATAAATAAATAATCATATTTATAGAATATCTTGATTCTAAGTTCAACATTATGAGATTTTAAATAGTAGAGAAGTTCAAGGAAAATTTAGCACGAATAAAAACAGTCTCTCTTTCTCAGAATAAAAGAGGAAATAGGCTCTATAGCTCACTAATTATATAATTTTAAAAATATAATCTAAAATATTTGCTGTGACAGCCCAGATTTCGATACCCCGAAACTCGTGCCATCAGCACGACCCTCGAGGCTATGCCCCATAAGCTCGCACGAAATATTAGTATACCCAAGCAAAGATGAAACAAAATAAAAGCATAAGAACTGATGTCAAACTAAATCTCCAGTTCTACTATATATAACCATCCAAATAAGTAACCCAAAAGATGGTTCTAGTCTCATGCTAACGCATGAGCAAAAGAACCCACCTGAACCATCGGTGACATCACAACAATCACCCTGAATGGTTCGCCAAAAGAATATATCATTATTTAATTATATTTTCTCAAAAAGGGCTTGACATACCAAGCCGTATAATACTCTCTCAAAAACTCAGTCAAAGTATGTAGGAGTCCCCTAGAAGAAGTTCTCAGGAGGGGGCTCCAAATCCTCTCCAGGCACATAATCTGAATCCTCCGGATCTACGCCTCCAGAAGCAGTAGCAGCCGTAAGCACAGGACCTGTGATGTATAGTCAAAAGGGTGACCCACATCATAGCTCAATAGGGAAACAACTGAATGAACATATAAGTTAATCTCTCACATATATTCCATAATATTTAGCAGCATGATGTATAAATGAATTAGCTGAAGAAATAATTTAAATGACTGAAAAGATGTACCGGATGTTACTGTTACTTTACATGTTTCATTTGTTCTCAACTTGCTCATATAAGACAATCATAACTTAAATATTCCTCGATTTACTATAGCATCGAGCGCCCGATGGAATACCCTCCATCGTCGTCTAATCAGACCATTTTCATATTCCTTTTTCATTCATTCAATACTACCCAAGTTTCTTTCTCATAAGCGACGGGGTTTAATTCTCATACATACATCCCTGAGATGTCCAACTGGTGTACGGATTGGCCGTCGTACCAGTCACTGATATTCTGTCAAGTCAGTCGCGGGTATCCCATCACGTCGGTGGAGTATTCTCCAAACCTTAAATATCAAAAGTGCACTACATATAGTTATTCACCGTGTGATTGTGCTAATTATAGTAGATTAGGCCCTATCAATTCTCATTCACATTGCTTTATATTTTCACATACATTCCTGGGATGTAACTAGCTCAACGCATCACATAGATGCCCATTATCACATTCACATCCCCTGGGGACGTCACATACTCATTTCCTTATTTATTATTCACACACACACACACACACACACACTTATATTTATATTTTCGATGCATAAGTACTCATTTCTATATCACTACATACATGCTCTTAAAATTAAAATACATGTTCAAGGCATTCCCTACCTCACGCGTGTTAATTCTCAAGCTTCAAGGTCCAATGCATTTCCCATGCTTGCACTTACTTGTATAACCTATGGTATATCATAGCATAAGCAAAACATCAAGAAATATGCATAAAAGAAGGTACAAGACTCTCCTAGAACCCAAAGTCCAAAACAAAAGTTAACAGAAACTGCCTAAATCGATTGATCAATCTCTAAAATCGATTAATCAAATTCCCAAAATCGATTAATTGATCCCATATCGATTAATCGAAATTTCAAAATCGATTGATCAATTTTCAAATTGATCAATCGGTCTTCCCAGGCTCTTGATTTTCCAGCTTTCTTCCTTTCCATTATCCATTCTTTTTCTACTTCTTTAACTCATCATTTTAACAATCTAACCACAACCTTATACTCATTGAAATTCTAAAAAAATTCATACCTTAAATCAATCTTTTAATTGATTCTATGGCTTGGTTCAAGTCTAGGGCTCCTAGCTCCGATTCCAACGAACTTCTATGCGTCGTCTCCGGAGTAATTGCTCAAGCCAGTCTTCAATTCAGAATTCACATTAACTCCCTTGCATTTACTCCTTCTTACTCTCTCTCTCTCTCTCTTATTAACTCTCTACACCAACCTTTCAAAGATAAATAACTTCTCTTTAGTTGTTTAAACCCTTTACCCCTTCTTATGTTTTGGTGTTAAGCACATACACCCAAGATAGGTGTATGTGATCTCTAACTAGCTCTAATATTACGCACACGTGTTCGTTAACATCTAGGCTACTTTAACCATAGTCATCGTGTTGGCTTCCACTTGGTCAAACCTACGACCAATCGGGCATGCATCCCGAGGTCACTATTCAAAGCTGAAATTTTGGAGATATTACATTCTCCCCACCTTGGAAATTTTCGTCCTCGAATATGTACCCTAAGGCTTCCCTATGGAATACCAGCACACATTGACAGATGTAGGTTCATTCTATAACAAGCACCACACATTCTACATGAAGACTTAGTATAATTGCAACAATTTGATGTAAAGAATGACAAGCCAAAAGTAATTTACCAATTGCAATTGAATTTACATTCCAAACGTCGGTCATTGGTACCCAAAATAATTACAACCGGAAAAGAAATGGCAACCATGCCAGATAGTTCCATACATATTATTTTCAAAATAATTACAATCCAAAAAGAAATTACAATGCCAAAAAGAAATCCCACAAGCAAACCATCACGCAGTCCCATCCCCAGGTTGGTCCTCATCGTGTCGCACATGTACCAGAGCCCGAAGCATCAAGAGCCCATGTACGTGCCACCGCGATGCGCTGCTGGTAATCAATGGGGTACATGAACTATATGGTCTAGTAGAACAATGCCTCGTAAAAATCCAGCCTGTGGTCCATGCGTGTGCTGGTCTCCTCCATACGCCGCTGGTGCTTCAGCATCTGTCGATTGTTCTCTGCTATGAGGGCGAGAACATCATCAATGGTACTCGGCGCAAGGGCCTGAGATGCCTGTCTCCGGTGAAAACATACAGGAGCCATCGGAGTAGACTGTGAAGGACCAGTAGGTGACACTGAAGGATGCTCCTCAGCTGGTACTGGGTCATGAGGCTGCTCCCCCTTTGCATGGTCCTGTGGCGGTATAACAAGCTACTCCCCCCATCAAGTGGGTCCACGATATGGTGGTGCATCGCCACTGTGCAGTGTGTCAGCCCTCATCGCGTAGCCTTCGCCAACATCCTATAACTGTGGCCCCATGAAGCGATAGAATAATTCTTCACATGATTGGTGGCCTTGCACTCGGCGGGAGAAATTGCATATTCTGGGGCGTCAGAGTAGCACTCCAACATACTTGAAATCAGCCGAGTGTAGGGTATATGCTCCTTGGGTCTCAAAGGGCCTTTCATCATTGTCCCCTTGATGTATACCATACCCTCAAAGACTATCTTGGTAGCGTCGAACCAACGACGACAGTATGCCGCGTATAAGGCTTGTTGGACCAACTCTACCTGCTCAACGTCGTGGTGCATAGCATAAAGATTACACTTGATTATCTAATCAAGCATCCACATGTAAGGAGGTAAGTTGACCTTCTGTATAGATTTGCCGGATCCCTTGTTTCCCCTCGTTAATTCCATTCTAATTTCCTCATAATCAATGAGTTGTGGGAAAGGGGGTAAAAGGTTGGTCTTGGGTACATGTGTGAGGTAACACTCCAAAGACTCATGGGCATGGCATAGGGTAAATATGTATTTACGACCATCAATCTCGGTCCTAACGGTGTCATTTACGCGACCCTTTTATAGGTTTTGGTAGAACAACCTAACGAGTCTAGGATAGTAGTAATCGTGTAACGATTTCAAAAGGTTACCAAGACCCGCATTTAAGAGGTATTGTCGGGCCCATTTGGTTTCACCCTCGATGTCGGGATCAGTAAACAAGGCCTCATCAATAATGTATTCAAATTCAAACTCTATGGCTGCCCACCACTCATTTGGTTGGGGCAAATTTCCGGGTGGTGGTGGTGGGGGTGACGATTCGCGTGATGATGCGTCCGTCGAGTACGATGAAGATGATGATGATGATGATGATGAAGGTGTAGGTGGTGGTGGCACGGCATTCTTATGCCGTACTGGTAGTTTAGAGGTAGCTTGCTTTGAAGCTAACCGCGTCTTAGGTAGCATTTTAGGTCTAAAGTAAGAAAATTTCAAAAAAACCTAGGGCTGTGGTAACTCAATTTGAAAGGAAACGGAAGAACTAGGGTTTACCTTCTGTATTCGATCTGAATAGTTAGGGTGTTGGTCCGAAAAGCCTTCAAATCCTCACGGTTTTGGTAGCCAAGGGAAGGAGAAAAACTAGCGCCCAAACGAAAAAAAAAACAAACTGAATTTTGAATGGGGAAAAATCCTAAAACTGGCTTATATATGCAAAAATCGATTGATCGATTTTTATAACTTAACCTCAGTTGCGCGAAATCGATTGATCAATTTCAAAAATCGATTGATCAATTTTCAAAATCGATTAATCGCATTCAACTCGATTAATCAAAATTTACTGCAATTATATGTCTAGGTTTTCCATCTCACTGGCGTGTGTCAGTTGTTCAATCGAACGAAATCGATTAATCGAAATCCAAAATCGGTTGATCGATTTGGAAATAGATTAATCGGTTTTGACAGATTTTCAAAAATTTTGCATTATGTTTTTCCTTCACTTCCTTTCTATTTCTTTGTCAGTTTGTCTATGGCTTTTAGGTAAGTCACTTGTTGACCTTGCTTTTACTCCTTAGCACCTGTGGGCCATCCACTTCTCGTAATGTTATGACCATTAAGTCGTGCATTTGAATCGCACAACGGTACATTTACATTCCACATTCGTTCCATTCATTCCTTACATAATTCGAGGTATCGTGCAAATTTTGGATTACATAGATGGTTCAAACTCTCAAACATACAAGAGATGATACAATTAAGCTCTCAACTCTCCACAAACAAGTCTGGATACTGCTCTCTTACGTCCGCCTCTCGTTCCCACGTAGCTTCTTCGGCCGGATGATTCTTCCATCTTACAAGTACTAATGGAATCACTTTCGCGCGCAACACTTACTCCTTTCTATCCAATATCTCGGCTGGTTCTTCAATCATGGTCATATCTTCGTGCATTTTTAATGGTTGGCCTCGCAAGATATGGGAAGGATCATTCGCATACTTTCTGAGCATAGAGACATGGAAGATGTTGTGTACCCGATCAAATCATGGTGGTAATCCAACGTGATATGCAACCTCTCCTACATGACCCAAATTCTCAAAGGGTCCAAGGTAACGGGGACTCAACTTGCCTCTCTTTCCAAATCTCATAACGCCTTTCATAGGCGATACTTTCACAAACACATGCTCGCCAACGGTATCGTCTACACTCATTCTCTTGATATCGGCGTAGCTTTTCTGCCAACTCTAAGCAGACTGAAGTCTTTCTCTGATCATACGGACAATGATGGCATTATCTTCAAGCAACTCTGGTCCCAAAACAAACTTTTCTCCGATTTCTTCCCAATTGATAGGCAATCTACATCGCCTCCCATAGAGAGCGGCGCCATCCCAATGCTCATTTGGAAGCTATTGTTGTATGAAATTTTGATCAATGGTAGGTGTTGATCTTATGATCCTTGTAGTTCAAGCATACACGCTCTGAGCATGTCTTCTATCACTTGATTCACCCGCTCTGTTTGCCCATCGGTCTGCGGATTGTAAGCCGAACTAAAATCCAATCGTGTACCCATGCCTTCCTGAAACTTCTTCCAAAACTTTGAAGTGTATAATGGGTCACGATCAGAGACAATGCTACTAGGAATCGCGTGCAAACATCATGTTATAATGCAAAAAGTGTGCTGACTTGGTTAATCGATCCATGACTACCCAAATGGCGTTGTATCTCTTTGCTGTACGCGGTAGTCCAACAATAAAGTCCATGGAGATTGACTCCCATTTCCACTCTGGTATGAGTAGAGGCTGTAATAATCCAGCAGGATGTCTATGATCAACTTTCACCTACTGACATGTCAAACACCGTGACACGTACTTCGCCACGTCTTGCTTCAAGCCACTCCACCGGTAATTCTTTCTCAAGTCTTGATACATTTTTATGCTACCAGGATGGATCGCATATTTCGACTTGTGCGATCCATCGGTCTCACTGATTTGTTAACCAAGAAAGCTCTTGTAGCTTGCACCTTAATATTTGTATCATATAATGACAAATCTTCAAACAATTTCCATCTGTGCATTCCCATAATCAGATTACCCAACTGAGCTAAATGCTTCTAACTCAAGGCATCAGCTACCACATTAGCCTTGCCTTGATGGTATTGTATGGAGCAATCATAGTCTTTGAGAAACTCCATCCATCTACGCTGCCTCATATTCAACTCTGTTTGTGTAAACAGGTACCTGAGGCTCTTATGGTGGTGAAGATCTCAAAGGTCTCATCATACAAGTAATGTCTCTAAATCTTCAACACAAATATGACCGCTGCTAGTTCCAGGTCATGTGTCGGATAGTTCTTCTCATGATCTTTCAGCTATCTCGACCCGTAAGCTATCACCTTTTTATGTTGGTTGAGCAAGCAGCCCAAACCATTATGTGAAGCATCACTATATACCGTGAACCCTCCACTGCCTGAAGGAATTGCTAGCACTAGAGCTGAAGTGAGTCTCTTCTTGAGTTCTTCAAAACTCTTTTCACACACTTCACTCCACTCAAATCTTGCATCCTTCCTTGTAATTCTCGTAAGAGGTCCCGCTATTTTAGAAAATCTCTCTATAAAACGTCGATAGTAGCCAGCTAGACCAAGGAAACTAAGGACGTTTGTTACCATCTTTGATTATTTTCAATTTACCACTGCCTCAATCTTGGTCGAATCTACTGTGACACCATCCTTTGAGACCACATATCCCAAAAAGCTAACTCTTTCCAACTAAAACTTACACTTACTAAGCTTGGCATACAGTTGGTGTTCACGTAGAGTTTATAGAGAAACTCTCAAGTGTTCTTCATGTTCCTTCTTCGACTTGGAGAAGATCAGTATATCGTCGACGAATACTATGACGTAAGAGTCCAGGTGTGGTTTAAACACCCGATTCATCAAATCCATAAATGACGTTGATGCATTTGTCAAACCAAATGGCATCACTAAGAACTCATAGTGTCCGTAGCGTGTCTTAAATGTTGTCTTCTGGATATCCTCTACCTTGACTCTCAGCTGATGGTATCCAGATCTCAGATCGATCTTGTAAAAGTACCTCGCTCCTTACAGCTGATCGAATAAGTCATTAATTCTAGGCAATGGATATCAATTCTTGATAGTCAATTTGTTTAACTGGTGATAGTCAATGCACAATCGCATTAACCTATCTTTCTTCTTTACAAACAAGACTGGTGCTCCTCACGGAGACACTCTAGGTCTTACAAATCCCTTATCTGTGAGCTCTTGCAACTTCTCTTTCAACTCCTTCAACTCAGCAGGAGCCATTCTATATGGTGCTTTAGAAACAGGCTCCGTTCCAGGTGCTAAGTCGATAGTGAATTTCACTTCTCTATCTGGAGGTAATCCTAATAATTCCTCTGAAAACACATCTTCGAATTCACGTACAACTGCTATCTCTGAGATGATGTTCTTCCCTCCCTTATCTTCCTTCAAAAATGCCAAGTAACCACTGCACCCCTTTCTAATCAAGCGCTCGATCCTAACTGCGAATACAAGTGGCATAAACGTCGATCTGATTCCTCGAAATCGAAACGATCTCCTCGTATTGGGTCAGAAGATGATGACTTTGTTCTTGTAATCTACCGTCGCACAATATTGTGACAACCAGTCCATGTCAAGGATTATGTTGAATCCTTGCATGTCTAACAGAATTAAATTTGTCGGTAGTTCAAAGACGTCTCCATCCTTGATGGTCACTATCACCAATTTACAAACCCTTTTCGTATTGACCGATTCTCCAGTCGGGATAGATACTGCTAAGATAAAATCTAACGTCTCTAGGTTGACTTTCATTTTCTTTGCAAAGCGAGGAGTAGTAAATGAGTGGGTAGACCCCGGGTCTATCAACACTCTCGCCTCATATGCTAAGTCACTCCCCTTGCCGTACACTTCTAAAGTACCTATAAAGCATACATATTTATATACATGGCACACTATATTCATCAAATTTATGGAAGAGAATTAGTCTATTCTACTTCTTTATGAATGCACCTTCTCTATCTAAAACATTTAAGAATTAAAATTCTTTATTGAAAAGAAAATCTCACCTTGGTTCATGTCGTTGGTATTATGTGCTTCTTGAGCCATAACAGCGTAGGCTCTTCCTTGTACGACCGGCTTTCTTGCTTGTATAGGTCATGGTATTGAAACAAAAGTCGTCCTCTCAGCCATCTCAGGGTAATCTCGAATAATGTGGCCCACCTTTCCACATTTATAACAACCCCGAGTACCCCTTCTGCACTCAGCTGTTTTATGAGACTTACCACACATGGCACAAGTCTCAATCATGGTAGATGCTGCTCGTGAGAAGCCCTTTGAAATTACTGCTCTAGTGGTGGTAGCCGGGCTCTCATATCTTATCAGCCTCCCTAACGCAAGCACTGATAGTCTTTGATAGTTTGTCTGCTGCGCCGGTCTAACATTCCCTATTTGGAATGGTTGTCTCTGAATAGGTGCTACAAATCTCGGCTTTTTGTTCACTGGCTAGTAGGTCCCAACCTTACTTTGATCTATTCTTCCTCTCCCTTTTTGATCTGGCCTTCTGTATCTATCTTCATTATCCTCTTCAATAACCAGGGCTTTACTCATGACCTCTCCATAAGTCATCAACTCAAATGCCACTACCTTCCCCTGATGTCCGGCCTCAAGCCGCGTTGTAGTCATTTTACTTTTACCAGATCTGTGACCACAAAATAAGGAGCAAAGCGAGCAAGCCTCATATACTCAACCCCATACTCTCCAACTAACATTCTTCCCTACTCAAGCTGTAAAAATTTTACTTCCATCTGATTTCATACAACTTCAGGGAAGTACTGTTTGTTAAATTCTTCCACAAACTCATCCCACATCCAAGGCAATCCTGGGTTCTCCTGAGCCCTAATCCTAGAGATGGAGTTCCACCAAGGGCCTGCCTCCCCATCTAACATGTAAGTTGCCCAACAGACACTCTCATCTTCCATGCATGTAAGCACGCTAAATACCTTTTCCATCTCGCTTAGCCAATTCTCCACATCCATTAGCTCCGCTTGCCCTGAAAAGATAGGAGAGCGCATCCTCCTAAACTTTGTAAATGTTGAGGGCACTGGCGATGTAGGAAGAACTGGAGGTGTAGGTGGCTGATGTTGATCGTTGGCATTGTGGGCTGCCAAGGACACTGCTGTTGAGCCATGGCATTTGCCATGGTTTTCATAGTATACATCATCCACTGACGCCCCTCTCTCTCTTCATTTCTTTCTCTAACTCTTTCCTGTTCTCTCTGATCGCTCTCCTGACAATCACTATCCTGATTCTCTGCCTGACCACTACTCCCTGGGGCTTCTCTATTCCCCATTGGTACGCTATTTGTAGCTGAGACAAAATCATCTCTGCTCCGTTAAGTTTCTGTCATAACCGCCCTGAGGTCGTCCTCTTCCTCTAGAAGACATAACGGTCTGTACATGAAACCAAAGTTTCATTAGCAGAAGTCCCTATGTTCTGACAAAACCAAGACTTGTCAAAAATTTTAAAAGAAATGGCTCTGATACCAACTGTGATAGCCCAAATTTCGGTACCCCAAAACCCGTGCCATCAGTATGACCCTCGAGGTCGTGCTCCATAAGCCTGCATAGAATATTGGTATACCTAAGCAAAGATAAAACAAAATAAAAGCATAAGAACTAATGTCAAACTAAATCTCCAGTTCTACTATATATAACCATCCAAATAACTAACCCAAATGATGGTTCTAGTCTCATGCTAACGCATGAGAAAAAGAACCCACCCAAACCATCGGTGACGTCACAATAGTCACCCAGAATGGTTCGCCAAAAGAACATATCATTGTTTAATTACATTTTCTCAAAAAGGGCTTGACATACGAAACCGTATAGTACTCTCTCAAAAACTCAGTCAAAGGATGCAGGGGTCCCCTAGAAGAAGTCCTCAGGAGGGGGCTCCAAATCCTCTCCAGGCACGTAATCCGAATCCTTCAAATCTACGCCTGCAGAAGTAGTAGCAGCCGTAAGGACAGGACCTGTGACGTATAGTCAAAAGGGTGAGCTACATCATGGCTCAATAGGGAAACAACTGAATGAACATATAAGTTAATCTCTCATATATATTCCATGATATTTAGCAGCATGATGTATAAATGAATTAGCTAGAAAAATAATTTAAATGATTGAAAAGATGCACCGGATGTTACTGTTACTTTACATATTTCATTTATTCTCAACTTGCTCATATACGACAATGATTTGGCCTAAAGACTTAAATCATAACTTAAATATTCCCCGATTTACTATAGCATCGGGTGCCCGATGGAATACCCTCCATCGTCGTCTAATCAGACTATTTTCATATTCCTTTTTTATTCATTCAATACTACCCAGGTCCCTTTCTCATTGGCGACAGGATTTAATTCTCATACATACATTCCTGGGATGTCCAACTGGTGTACGGATTGGCCTCCATACCGGTCACAGATATTCTGCCGAGTCAGTTGTGGATATCCCGCCACGTCGGTGGGGTATTCTCCAAACCTTAAATATCAAAAGTACACTACATATAGTTATTCACCGTGCGATTGTGCTAATTATAGTAGATTAGGCCTTATCAATTCTCATTCACATTGCTTTACATTTTCACATACATCTCTGGGATGTAACTAGCTTAACACATCACTCAGATTCCCATTATCACATTCACATCCCTTGGGGATGTCACATACTCATTTCCTTATTTATTGTTCACACACACACTTAGATTTATATTTTCGATGCATAAGTATATATTTCTATATCACTACATACATGCTCTTACAATTGAAATACATGTTCAAGGCATTCCCTACCTCACGTGTGTTAATTCTCAAGCGTCAAGGTCCAATGCATTTCCCATGCTTGCACTCACTTGTATAACCTATGGAACATCATAGCATAAGCAAAGCATCAATAAAAATACATAAAAGAAGATACAACACCCTCCTAGAACCCCAAAGTCCAAAACAAAAGTTAATAGAAACTACCTAAATCGATTGATCGATCTCCAAAATCAATTAATCAAATTCCCAAAATTGATTAATCGATCCCATATCGATTAATCGAAATTCTAAAATCAATTGATCGATTTTCAAATTGATCAATCAGTTTTCCTAGGCTCTTGATTTTCTAGCCACTGGGAGTGCACAGACGATTAATCAATTTTAAATTGATTAATCAAAACCCAAAAATCGATTGATCGATTTTAAATCGATCAATCGGTTTCGAACATTTTCGCCCAACTTACTTCTGAGTTAAAATCGATTGATCGATTTAGTCAGAAATTCAGCCCTTTGCGGGCATTTCTTCCAGCTTTCTTCCTTACCATTATCTATTCTTTTTTTACTTCTTTAACTCATCATTTTAACAATCTAACCACAACCTTATACTCATTGAAATTCTAAAGAATTCATACCTTAAATCAATCTTTTGATTGATTCTATGGCTTGGTTCAAGTCTAGGGATCCTAGCTCCGATTCCAACGAACTTCTATACGTCGTCTCCGGAGTAATTGCTCAAGCCCGTCTTCAATTCGAAATCCACATTAACTCCCTTGCATTTACTCCTTTCTCTCTCTCTCTCTTCTTAACTGTGTACACCAACCTTTCAAAGAGAAATAACTTTTCTTTAGTTGTTTAAACCCTTTAACCCTTCTAATGTTTTAGTGTTAAGAACATACACCCAAGATAGGTGTATGTGATCTCTAACTAGCTCTAACACTACGCACACGTGTTCGTTAACATCTAGGCTACTTTAACCATAGTCATCGTGTTGACTTCCACTTGGTCAAACCTATGACAAGTCGGGCACGCATCTCGAGGTCACTGTTCAAAGCTGAAATGTTGGGGATGTTACGTTTGTAGTTCAGATTAATCTTATAGCTTCAAATATTCTCCTGATATAATGTTCTAGAGATGCTTTACATTGAATTATAACTATTTTAATTTTAATTTTTGAACTACTACTATGATGGGTTGCTAAGAATTTCATATTTTCATATTTTTTTTCTATTATAATTTTCATATAATGATTAACTTTCTTAATTCTAAAAAAAACTCTAAAGAAAAAACTATACTATCAAAATTCATATGTATCCCCCTCCAAACTTACTTAAGACAATGTCCTCATTGTACAAAACAGGGGACACACAGAAAAAATATTACTTTATTTTACTACTGGGTTAGTTACCGGTTTATAATATATAAAAATAATAATAAATCTTCCCCCAAACTTGGGAGAAAAATACTACCGATTTTATAGAATCAAAAAAATGATTAGGTGTTTGTAGCATTGTTAGTAAATTAGTCAAAAAGAAAACTTTATATACGAGCTAAATATTTACAATAATTAAAAAGAAAATATTCCAAAATATTCAAAATTTTCCTACCTGTGAGGCTTGAATGATCTAGATTTTTCTCTATCACTCAATTAAGGATGATGAGTATTGTACGACTGATATGTTTGGTCGAGCTGATTCTTGTAAGGGTAGTATTGGATAATGACTGTTGGACAATTCTTCATCAGAGTCTGTCATTACGGTCGTGGAACAATCAGAACTTTCTTCTGCTGCAGGCACTGGTTTTGGTTCTTTGTCAGCAACTTTGTAGGAGACAGAGATGTCTTCCTTCTCCACTATTAATGCTTCATATTTCTCTTTTAGTGCTCACATCTATCCTTGTCTTTCACTTCACGTTGGAGTTGGCAAATAACAGCAAACTTGGCGTCATTTTCGTCCCTTAGTTTTTCAGAAATAGCTTTCTCTTTTGTCACTGTGACCCATAATTTCTTTATGATGGACTCAATCTTTTCCTTCTGTTCTGCAAAAGTAAGAATCAGGGAATCTTTTTCCTCTTGTAGTTTAATTGATTTCCCTTGAGCTATCATTAGTTCTTGAGTCTTTTCATTCAGTTTTTCGTTTCATATTCCTTATGGGCCTTTTCTCGTATTGTTTCTCTGAAATTTGGATCTTCTATGAATTCTCCATATTGTACAGTCAGCTCAGCCATTTTATCTTAATATGCTTTTCTCTCAACCTCCCATGCCTATTGATTGTTCCTTAGTGCATTATTTTGGGTCAGTAGCTCTGCTATCTGTGCTTGGGAGCCTATAGTGGCTTCTTGGATTCTTCTATTTGCGTCATCAACCCATTGTGCATGTTGTTCTCTTACGGCTTGTCTCTTTAAATTTTCAACTATTTCATGTCTCTCTTGAGCAGTGGGCATAATGTCAATGACTCTAGTTCTCAATCTTGTAAATTCTTCTATTAATTTCCTCATAGCTCTTGGCACTGGCACTAGATTTGGTGCGTTGGTGCTCTGCTATTGTTCTACTCTTGTCAGTCTTCTGTTCAGGTTACTTAGTGTTTCGAAGAAAGTTTGTGCTGAAGTAGTTGTGACTAGAGGAGATATTCCCTGGGTTATTAACTTGACAAAACCCATCCTTGGAGTCTCAATTCGTGGTCCTTCCACTACAGTGTTAAATATTGGAGTATGCTCTGTAACCTCTAGGGCTGTTGGTGGAATGACAGACTCTGCCTGTTCAGGTTTATGGCTAGAAGTAGCCAACTCATCAATTTGATCCTCTCTCTGAGGAGTGGTTTCTATGTTGGGGTTTTCTGCCGGATAGTTTGCTTCTGGTGCTGAAATACATGGATTCTCAGGTTCTGCTTCTGTGGTACTAGGCAATGTAGTTGCCTCTGTTGAAGGGGGCAAAATAGGCCATGTTGGGGATCCAAAGTAGGGTCATACAAACCGGTTTAGTCTGTAGCTGGTTTTTTGTCTTCAGATATTCTCACTGACACTGGAAAGCTACTCTTTACCTTTTCAAGGGGTGGAGTAGAAGTACTCACACCTTCTTCAATTACCACTGCTTCATTGGTCTCAAATTCTGTTGTCTATTCTATGGTAGTTTATAACTGTACTTGGGTGGTTTCTAAATTGTATAAGACCTCCTATGGTTGTGCCGTGGTAGGGATCCTTTTTTATTCGCGACACTTAGAGTTCTCCGATAGGTTTGAGGTGTCAGGCTCTCCTTATTACAGGGCAACGCTTTTTCCTTGGGATCAATATTATATCCCACATTTACCAACAGATTTTTAATTAACACACCAAAGGGTAGATATAATTTGTTTGTTTGATATTTATTTTGAGGTAACTTCTCCCTCACTGTGTTCATTACCTCCAAAAGGTAAGAAGGAACATCAAACCAATAGCGATATGCCATTAGGTATAAGGCTTTTGTGAAAAGGGCTCTTCGCTAGGTCCCATGTCTCGTGGGGTGAACGGTTCTGTGGATTAAAACATCGAAAAAGTAAAGGGATAAGTTTCGTTCCTCTAAGTCTTTACGCAAAAAAAATGATTTATCATTTGGTGGTTTGCCTAGCAAATCTGTGGCCATTTGAATAAAATCTGGCATGGTCTTGGGTGAAGGTCTAAGGATATTTGCATTAGGAGTGCTAGAGGACAACCCATGTCTTTTCAGAGGTGCATTCATCACCCCAGCAACCATTGCTTTTGTAATCGAAATTAGAAATTCATCAATGGTTGTTGACAGCGTTGGGACTGGTCCCTTGCTGCTACTGCTCATATTTGTATAAAATAGTCTTACCAATCTAGGGTAGACTTGAGTAACTCTAGGCTCTAGAAAATAGTGGAGCCTTGCATCCTTAAAATAATTTATTGCCTCTCCCCCCATTTCCAATTTTTCCAAGGCGTCAACGTCCAATGTAACGTCGGCTCCCACGATGTGTTGCTTTATTGCAGTAGAGAGTTTATCCGCTGGTGTAGAGGATGTTGGCTTTTTACCTTTTTCTAATGTGGGCCCCCTTTTTGAGATAGACACAAGATCTTCCTCAGTAGTGTCTGTGGGACCTTCTCTGATAACTACCCTTAAATCTTTGGTTTTCTTCTTGGGAGGGCCTGTTGCTTTCGATTTATCTTTAATGGCAACAGACCGTGCAATTCGATGAATGATTGGGGTGTTATCAGAATTGTTATCTTCCTCATTTTCCGTCTATCGCTTGCCCTGTTCGTTCATCATTTTTTTGCAAAAGTTAATCAATCATTATTAATCAAACTTTAAAACCAAGATTTGAGCAACCCATACAAATACCTTTCCATTAAAAATCATTCCCTTACCTTGACGATGATTGAAACCCTAATTTAAAATTATGCGATAAAGTTGCTCGTATGGTTCTCTTAGAATGAAACGAAAGGCAAAAGGGGAATTTAAAGAAAATGTATGGTTGGATTGGTAACAGAACGGTTAAGATTGCAACAGGATTTGAAAAAGAGAGGTAAGTCTAGGAGAGAAAATACTTAAGGGTTTTGAAAACGAGACCGACATATCCCCTTTTTACGAATATATGGGTCCATTTTTCAATGATGACCTGCTAAGCAGGTGATCACATAAGTTCTACCTAGAATCCCAATCACTACGCTTCTTATTTAAACATACTCATGATCAATCATAAATCCATACGATTGTCCGGTATAATAGACAGTAAGTATAAATTACGACTTATTGTTTTTCAACGATTTAGGTCGCAGTATGATACTTTTTTCTTTTTAAAAAATAAATAAAAATAAAAATAAGTGAAGTAGTCTACATATTTTACATTTGGTGCTACGGATGAGTCGGTAGCTCGACGATCCATGAGGGTCTTTTAATTTTTATTATGGGGAGCAGTTGTCTCCCCCAAGAAAGCTTGGCCTCTAGGATTATTTACTAGCTACGTAGGTAATTATCCACTTTCTCTCCTTGCCACTTGCGCTAGTTGTCCAATCTGGCTTTCCAGCTTTTTGATGGACTGAGTATGTGAATGAGGGGTCTGAGATAATTGAGCAAGTTGGTGTAAATCTTTTGAATGTTGGTGCGACTGCTATTACAAATCTTGAAAGATTTGAACAATTGTAGCATCAGACATATTGCTTTGTGGTCCAATCTGGGGTTGTGCCACCTGTATTTGGGGTCTCTGGTGGAAAACTTAGGTCTGGGGAAATTGGGGCAGCACAACTATTGGTGCTAGTTGTGCTCCCACAGTGGAACCGTAGTTAAATCCTAGATGATTTCTCCATGATGGGTTATAGGTATTCCCGTAATCTCCCCTCTGAAAATCCATTACTTATTTTGTTTCCACCATCTCTTGGTATTGTGGCACAGCAGGGTGTTCAGTATATGTGTGAGTCTGGCAATTGGAATGGCTTGCCGTGGGTCTATCCAGAGTGTTTGGGTCAGAATTCATGAGTGTGGCAATTTTCTGTTCAAGGGCTAAAACTTTTGCGCTCATGTCGTCCTCAGCTTTCACTTTATCCTTATTGATCTCATAAACCCCTCCTCTCGTGAGCGGGGTATGACGAGCAATATATGGATCAGTCGCAGCAAAGCCTATTTTTGCTTTGAAGTGTTGACCACTTTCTCGAATAGATTACAGGTTTGCTGACCATTTTGAGCCATAAAGGCTCCTCCACTTACAGCATCGACTATGGACTAGTTAGTCTCAGTCAATCCTTGGTAGAAACTTTGTGCTATAGACCAATTTGGCACCTCGTGATAAGGGCATTTCCGTAGCAAATTCTTCATCCACTGCCAACTCTCATGAAATAAATCTCCGGGCTTTTGCCTGAAGCCTTAGATTGCTTGGCAAATTTGGTTTGTTCTACCAATTGGAAAGTATTTGCCTAAAAATCTAGACTGTAAATCTTCCCAAGTGGCTATACTTCTAGCCGGTAGTAAAACTAACCATGCCTTCGCCCTATCTTTGAGAGAGAAAGGGAATAGATGCAGCCTTATGGCTTCTTTATTGGTCGTGGTCAGCTGCATTGTGCAAAGTTCTATGCAGTCCCTCAGATGTTGGTAGGGATCTTCCCTATCAAGCCCATGAAAAGTACGTAGCGTTTGAAGTGTGTGGGGCTCGATTTCATAGTTTTGACCTTCAGCTACCTCCGGTATAACTATACAAGAGGGCTCGATCAAAGCTATAGGGCTGAAATGCGCTTCAATTGAAAGTTCGTCAGCCATAGTTTGACGATCTCTTACAGAGGATCGGTTTAATGCGAGTCTGCGTAGGAGAGTCCGCTCAATTTCTAGGTCGTATTCAAAATAGTCTAGACGTCTAGACTGGGTATAATGCATACACTAGGAAATAAATTTTTTTTGTATACATAATCTTTTATATAATTTTTATTTTAGAAGAGCAGGGACAGAGAACAATTCTAGGCCTCTGGCTTCTCTGATCAGGGGAAGTTGAAACCTTGATTTGCTTATTCCGAATAAACCTGTAAAAAAGTAAGAAGTGATCAAAGAAAAATATAAATATAAATAAATATAAAAAGAGAAAGATAAATATTAGTTTCTAAAAGAATAAAAATATTAGATAAAAATAGAATAAAGATAAATTTTGCTTCCTCAGCAGTGTTGGTCGGGCTACCTTGTTCTTCAAAAAAGGAAAATAAAAAAATAAAAGGTCTATGGACTGCACACCAAGGTAAGCCTACACAATGCATGCAAGTAGTCAGGGCTGTAGTAGCAAGTTTTAAAGAGTAAGTAAGGGTATGTCCACAGCGAAATGTGTACTAAAATTCAGTAAATCTCAAGATCTAAGATAGATCTGGCACTCTACCTTATACTACTCAAAACAAAAATAGTAAAAGGAAGAGGAGAGGTTTTAAGAGGTTGTCACTCTAAGCTAAACTACAAAAACAAAATAGAACTAATTGCATAAATAGATTAGGATTAATCAGAGAGTTCAGATCTTACAAATGAAGGGAGATATGGTGAAAGTAAAACAGAAAAATGGAGAAGAGCAGCTCGGGATCTGGCCTCACTGCTACTTGGGTGATTTGACAACATTATAAGGACTCAATGTGCAGCAATCCCTCGTTTGGCTACAACTACAGCTACAGGGTAGAAGAATTTGAACTCAGCCAGAGAATTAGATTGCTCTTAAGGCTATGATCTGTCCACTTTAATGGCCACAGACCATCCAATAAAGTCCCTCCATTCTAAGGCCTCTATTAGAACATGATAACCACTACAAATGCTGTGAATGTCAGGCCACAGGCACAAGCAGCCACAGGAGTATCAGATCTAGGAAGATCAAATGGCAATCAAGAGATCTACCAGTTAAGTTGGTGGGCTGATTCCATCTACACAAATCCGATCGAGAATCAAGTGAAACAAGATGATCTATAGATCTAACTAAGCAATAAAATGAACAATTCATTGAATGAAACAAGAAGTATAATAAAGTGCTCTCAGATTTGTAGTCTGTGCAATAATTGACCCACAATATTGCTCTCAAGTTTCCCAAGTTATAGATCAACCTCACCCTTACTGCTCAAAAGAGTTTAGCCACTCATGATTGGCTAAAGAGAGAATGGTAGAAGAAGAAAGAAGAATGAATCTGAGCTCTAATTCTCTACCCTTTTCATCTATGGAATCCCCCCAAAAGAGCCCCCCGATTCTGGATTGTTCTCCTTTTATACCCTCTTCCTCTGTCTCCGATTTATTTCAGCCAATCAGAGCCCAAGAGAATAATTCTGTTATTCTGGACTGCTGATGTGGTTGATTTCTCTTATAGAAGCTCTTCTCCCATTGGTCCATAATTAGCAAATACACGCGAGGCCGTTAGGGTTTCCAATCATGCACAGTTGAATACTAAAAATACCCCCAGGGGAGGTCGCTAATGTGCTTTGGGATGTGTGCATGAACTTTTGAAATTGGCAACGGCTGTAAAAGGGCCTTGAGAAGTTGCCAAACGAGTGTCGAGAGGTTTAGGGAACCTCTCCACAGGTTCTCTGTGTGCTTGCTCTTCATTTCGACAGGATTGGATAGCTCTCGATAGGATTTGGAAACTTCTCGAGATGTTGATTTGAACTTGTCTATAGGATTGATGGCTCGTCAAGAGGATTGGAAGCTCATTTCATCGTTCTGCCCATTTCTCTATTCATCCTCTCGACAAGTTATATTAATCCTGTCGACTGGTTATACAAATTAACACTGAGCTCTCGACAGGTTGGCTTAATCCTCGCAAGAATGAGTTATATCTTCAGGCAAGCTGTCGACAGGTTGACTTACACTGTCGATAGGTTTAGTTGAACCTCGTGATAAGTATCTAAAACCTCTCGAGACCTTCTGTTTCTTGCTCCACTCCTCTCGACAAGTGTTTAAAACCTCGAGACATCTTCTGCACCTTAATGCAAGGCGTCGATAGGATCCACACTACACGTCCATCCTCTCGACAGCTACTGACATCCTCTCGATAGCTTTATAGATTCCCATCAGAACCTCTCGACAGGCTATAATTAACCTTCAGAGCTTCTCGACAGCTTTTGGATCTTCTCAAAATCTTAGTTTTTTGGGCATCAAATCCTCTCGGCAGCTAAGGCTAACCTCTCGACAGGTTTATCCTTATGCTTCCACAGCTGGCACATATCTCAAGTGTGTTGTTCTTCAGTTGTTTAACATCCAGCAACCTCTTGGTGGATTCAATCTTCATTCTCTGCAACTGCACTTAGCGTCATGTCTGCTTCACTCCCAGTTAAGCTTAAAACAATCTCATGAACTTCTGGGGCTCTTGTGGAGTGCTTGATTGGCTGGTCTTTGGTTTGTAGGGTCACATGTTGAGTAGCAAATTGCTTCTCTGGCCATTTTAAATGGATATCTGCATTAAGCTTGCAATTTGTTGCTTATCTATAAAATGCACTTAAAACACATTATTAGTCAGCTCAAAGGTCCATCAAAGGTCAGGTTAGGAGGTGAAAAATGGTATTTTTCACTACTTAACACACCCCCAAACCTAAGCTTTGCTAGTCCCTGAGCAAAGGAGAAAGGAAAAACAATTATTGGAAATAAAAAAAATGCGATTATTATAGGGAACACAAATGCATTTGGCATATGCATCAAGCCTTTTAAACCCCTAGGTGATCCCTAGTGGAGAAGTGAAGTCTCCTGAGGGTTTACAGTGAAGTTACCCATAAACTTCTCCAATGATTCAGTTAATATTAGTGCATCATGTTAAAACAAAGTTCAACCAATATAAAAGTCATCCCACACCTTATCCATTCAGTTTTAGAGGATTCTCAGCAAAAACATGACAGTTTAAAACTAAAATTATGCTATAATTCCTGCACCATCAATCAGCTCATGTCAAGGTATTTTATATGAAAAGTAATGCAAAGCTTACCCTCAAATTGAGAATCCTGTTTTGATAATGCCCCCATCAATCCTAGTTTCAGACCCAAAGCTCACCAGGGTTGTCACTCTCAATAAGAATGGAAGGGTGTATTAATTCACACAGCTCACGAGAAGTTACAGCCCTCAAATAGGACTGCAAGCATGAGCATAGGCATTGCTCCAATTTATGAAATTTTCTAACTCTTTTCACCATAGATTAAACAGATTCTCATCTCCACATGACAGCTCAATCAATTTTTAGATCAGTAAGGACTTTTTATTGGGTTATAATGTGGCTTATGAGTGAAGTTTACAAAGACAAACAAAAGGTGGAATAGGATTCAAAACTGAGAAATCAGTAAAGTAAGGAAGGTGGTGCACACACCTTCTTCATTTCAACACAAGCTCCATTTTCTTTGAATTTCCAGACTTAAAGTGATCAGCTGCATCAGCTTCTTATCTTCTTATAAATTTCCAAATGAAGTGACTTCTCTTTCTTATTCATATTTTTTTTATTTTGCTTTTCTGATTTTCTTTTCTTTTTTTTTATATGCTTTTTGTATTTTCTCATTTTTTTTATTTTATATATATATATATATATGGGCTGGAATGCCACAACTGTACTTCTGATATACAATTGCCTTTTGATGTGTTTTCTTCTCTTTTGACCAACTATCGAACCTTGCTCCTTTAACCTCACTTCTCCTTCCATTTCCTGATTTCTCAGATTGAGGGTGAACTGAAACAGGTCAAGGGGTTTTAGGTTCAAATTTTTTGATTTTCATCAAAGAAAAATTGAGAATTTTAAGGCTCAAAATGTATATATCAAGGGCAGTTCAAAGGTGGGAAATTTTAAGCTCAAACTGTCCAAGGGATGGCCTTACTTCATGTCCTCATGTCATGAGTGTTGTCAAGCTGTTTCAACTTGGATTTGCCTAACTTCTAGTGAGCAAAGGTAGATTCAATCAGTCCTTAGAGCAGAAGAAATTGCCAAACACTCTTCATGAAATTTTTTTTTTTTTTTTTTTCAGGCCCAAATCTCACTAGGTATGGTCTTTCATTAGACTTCTGGGGTATATCCTCATAATTTTCTCTCTTCTCAAGTTCACTAATCACTAATTTATGAAAAAAAAATTCCTGATATTTGCTTCATGAAAGTGTTAGAACTATAGCATGTTTCAGTTTTAAAATTTTTTAAATTTCCTTTATATATAAAATATCAAGTGTGAAATTATTTTATTTTCTCAATTTTTGTTAAAACCTTGCTGCACTAACCTTAACTATCCATTGGAAAAGCTTGCCACACCCCCAAACCTATGAGGAGCAGTTTCCTCACTGCTTGAAAGATAAAGAGGCATGCAGTAGGGGCATAGACAAAAGCAGACACAACATAAAGGAAGTGAAAGTATGAAAGAAAGTGCACACAAACAATTAAAACAAGCAAAAAGTAAAGCAGACAGAATGTAACAAAAAGGAATTTCATTAATGCAGCAAAAACTCCAACATCCTAACTAACTGTCGTCCTCTGGTGGTGCAGTCTTGACTTAGGGGCTTTTGCCCTTTTCTGGAGTGGCAGCAGGGGGAAGAGCAAGGGGTGGATGGAGTGAAGGGGAAGAAGCTGCAGAAGGTGCTATCTTTGGCTTCTTTTTCTTTCTCCGATTCTTTTTCTTTTCCTCCTTGGCCAAAATCTTTTGTAATTCCTCGTACTCGTCCCACAGGAATTGTAGTGGATTAGATTCTTTTTGTGGTGGTGGGTCCTCCCAAATTGGGTCGAATTTTATTGGCAAATCAATGGGTTTGCCATCCGCCATAGTTGTGGGTAGGGACAAATTGATGAGGTCAACGAGAACGAATGCGACGGAGGTGCAAGGGCCTTGTATTTAAATGCATGGGCGGTGGAATAGGCATCATCATATTAAATTTTCTCCTTCTTCCAAGGTTAATTGCCATAATGATATTGAAAAAGGTTAGTTGGCAACAAACACGTCGGCTGGGATAAACATAAGACGTTGCGCGATTTATTATGGTGGGACCAATGCCAAGGTGTGTGGAGTAGCAACGAGTGAAGTAGAGGAAGAACAAGGGAATGGCTGAATGGAGGTGTCGCTAGGTTTAAAAGGAGGGAAATAGCGTTTCGACAAGATTAGGGGAAAGGTACCAATAGGCTAATGTAACCTGTCGAAGTGTAAAAAGTGATTGATCCTCTCGAGAGGTTCAATCCATCCTGTCGGTAGGTACGAGTAGACAAAAACAATTATTTCGAGAGGTTCACAAAACCTCTCGACGGGTTCTTTGAATTCATCATATAATCCTCTCGGCAGGTTCCAATTTTCAGAGAAAATTACCTCAAGAGGCTCACAGAACCTCTCAACAGGTACACTGAACTTATCGAAAATTTTAACCAAAAACTTTCAGAACCTGTCAAAATTTCCCTGGATCCTATCGAGAAGTTGTTTTCACCTATCGACAAGTTTCGATACCTATCGACAACACCTAAATGGCCTTCAGGACCTGTTGAACTCTACAAACAACCTATCAACAGGTTCATTTGGGACTCCACCCTGCATTTTGACAATGTATTCTCCCTCAGCACCCAGCATGGGTCCTTCCTATGTTCTCATTCAATATTTTCTAAAATATTTCAACACTCCAAAGCTCCCTAAATTGTAGGCACCAGAGGAATGATGACCCAATCCCATCATGAAAGTTTTATTATCATCAAATAAACTCAGAAACAGACGGCAATCAACTTGAGACGATACATTTGGTACATATGATACAATCACTGGAAATCAATTACATGTTGGAGGGTCCTGAAGGTCAATGGTCTCCTCAGGCTCACTGATTTTGTCAACACAAATTTTTAGCCTTTGCTTTTTGACTTTTATGGCCCTACCATCTTTAGGGTCCATGATTTCCATAGCCTCGGATGGGGAGACATGTAGAACTGTATAGGGCCCATCCCATCTAGACTTTAATTTTCCTAGAAAGAATTTCAACCTAGAGTTGAACAGCCATACCTTGTCACCTAGTGTGAATTCTTTCCTCAGCAAGTGCCTATCATGAAAGGCTTTGGCTTTCTCCTTGTAAATCCGGGCATTTGAGTCTACTTCCAGCCTCAACTCCTCAAGTTCAGATAACTGCAGCTTCCTGTGCAAACCAGCAAAAGTAAGGTCACAATTTAATGCTTTAATGGCCTATTAAGCCTTATGCTCTAAATCTAGAGGTAGGTGACATGTCTTGCCATATACTAGCCTAAATGGGGACATCCCTATTGGGGTCTTATAAGCAGTCCTATAAGCCCACAAGGCATCCAACAGTTTTATAGACCAATCTTTCCTCTTAGCACGCACAATCTTCTTTAAAATGTGTTTGGTTTTCCTATTGGAAATATTCACCTGCCCACTGGTTTGTGGGTGGTATGGAGTTGCAACTCTGTGGGTCACAAAGTACTTTGCCAACAGTTTGTCAAAATATTTATTGCAAAAGTGGCTTCCTCCATCACTAATAATAGCTCTGGGGGTGCCAAACCTAGAGAAGATGTTGTCTTTTAAAAACTTAATGACAACTCTGTGATCATTTATTTTTATAGCTATGGCCTCAACCCATTTGAACACATAGTCCACAGCTACAAGGATGTAATTGTTCCCATAGGAAGAAGGAAAAGGTCCCATAAAATCGATTCTCCATATGTCAAATAATTCAACAACTAGAACAGGTTGCAAGGGCATGGAGTTTCTTCTAGAAATATTTCCCATCAGCTGACATCTAAAATAAGCTTTGCAATGCTGCATAACATCTTTGAAAAGAGTGGGCTAGTAGAAGCCACTTTGCAGCAGTTTTGTTGCCACTGAAATGGCCCTCGCAAGCCTGTTAATGGCACATAGTTAGAATGTTTTCAAATTCAGTTTCAGGCACACATCTTCTTATCACCTGGTCTGCACAAGTTTTAAAGAGGTAAGGATCCTCCCACATATAATGTTGAATCTGTGAGAAAAATAGATTCACAGATTCCTATCATCCTTATTCCAATGCGGGGGTATCCTTCCCACAGCTAGGTAGTTTACTATATTGGCAAACCAAGGCACACTCATCTCCACAGCAAAAAGTTGTTCATCTGGAAATGACTCATTGATAGGCAAGCTCTCTATATCAGCCATTGGGATCCCTTATAGGTGGTCTGCAACCACGTTTTCAGCCCCCTTTTTGTTTTTGATTTCCAAGTTAAATTCCTGCAAAAGAAAAATCCATCTAATTAGTCTAGCTTTGGCTTCTTTCTTAGACAAGAGGTACTTCAAGGCTAAATGGTCAGTAAACACAGTGATTTTGGATCCCAATACATATGATCGAAATTTCTCCAAGGCAAACACAATGGACAACAACTCCTTTTCAGTTGTAGTGTAATTCAGTTGAGCATCAATCAAGGATTTACTAGCATATGCCACAACACATGGTGTCTTATCTTTCCTTTGTCCTAATTCTAGACCAATAGTAAAGTCTGAGGCATCACACATCAGCTCAAATGGCATGGAGAAATCAGGAGCTTGCAGTATAGGCGTAGTAGTCAAACAGGACTTCAAGAGTTCAAAAGCAGCTAGGCATTCATCATTGAACACAAATGGAACCTCTTGGCACAACAAGTGGCAAAGTGGCTTGGAGATTTTGCTAAAGTCTTTGATGAGCCTCCTATAAAAACTAGCGTGTCCCAAGAATGATTTGATTTGTTTGACAGTTTTGGGTGGAGGCAGATGTGCTATCAAATCAACCTTAGCCTGATCAACCTCTATCCCTCTTTGGGAAACAACATGTCCTAAGATAGTGCCTTGGGTCACCATAAAATGACTCTTTTTCCAGCTCAAGACAAGGTTGGTCTCCTCGCACCTTTGCAGCACAAGGCTGAGATGGTGTAGGCATTGGCTAAAATCATCTCCAAATATAGAGAACTCATCCATGAAAATCTCTAGAAACTGATCAATCATGTCACAAAAAATTGCATACATACATCTTTGGAAGGTGGCAGGTGCATTACATAAACCAAAAGGCATCCTTCTCTATACAAAGGTTCCAAATGGGTATGTAAATGTGGTTTTTTCTTGGTCTTGTGGGTATACCGAGATCTGGTTGTATCCCGAATAACCATCAAGAAAATAATAAAAAGTCTTACCTGCCAACTTATCTAAGATTTGATTTATGAAGGGCAATGAGAAATGATCCTTGCTGGTTTTCTCATTGAGCTTTCGATAATCAATACATACCCTCCAACCAGTGGTCTGCCTGGTTGGAATCAGCTCACCTAAGTCTGCTTGAACTACTGTGATCCCTGATTTCTTGGGCACCACCTGGGTAGGTGCCACCCATTGAGAATCCAAGATAGGGTAAATGACCCTAGCATCAAGAAGTTTGACTACTTCATGATCACTTCCTGCATGTGTGGGTTAAGTTTCCTCTGCATCTCTCTAGAGGGTTTAGAGCCCTCTTCAAGATAAATTTTGTGCATGCACACAATAGTATTTATGCCTCCCAAATCAGCAATAGTACACCCTATGGCTCTTTTATGTCTTCTCAGTACACAAAGCAGCTCTTCTTCCTGCTCAAGAGGGAAGAAGAGATTATAGCTGGCAATTTTTTAATGGCTCCTAAGAAGGCATACTTCATAGACTTTGGGAGATGTTTCAGCTCCACGTCTGGAGGACTGATGAGTGAAGGCAAAAGAGGTGCCTTAGAGGGTGGTGGAAGAGATAGCAAAGCTGGTTTCCATGGGTGTTGCTTTGCTGGCCCCACTTTTGAATTTAAAGTTTTGACTTGCTCAAGCCCAGGTGTAGGGGCTTTCTCTTCCACTGTTTTATTCCACACTTCTTCAAAAACATCACACAAATCATCACCAAACATCACCTGGGGAAGAGTTTCTTCCACAAACTCATCCAGCACGTCAATGGACAGACAAGCCTCATTATCCAAATGAGGTTGATGGGATGCATCATACATATTTAACCTGACCTTCATATTGCCAAAGGTTACCTCCATCATCCCTGATCTACATTATATACATGCATTTACAGTGGTAAAAAATGGTCTACCCAAGATCACAGGGATGGAGGTAGCACACTTGCTTGGTTCCATATCTAGCACTAGGAAATCAGCTGGGTAAAAGAATTTATCAACTCTAACTAACATATCTTCTATAATCCCTACTAGTTTCCTCTTAGACCTGTCAGCTAATTGCAAGACCACATGTGTGGGCTTCAACTCTCCTAGGCCCAGCTTCTCATAAACTGAGTATGGAAGTAGATTCACACTAGCTCCCAGGTCTAGTAAAGCTTTTTCAATGGTGTGATCCCCAATGATGCAGGGGATTGTGGGGACTCCAGGGTCTTGTAGCTTAGTTGGGGTTGCAATGGTCAACACTTGGTTTACTTTTTCAGCTAAAAAGACCTTCTTAGATAAATGCATCCTTGGCTGCCTTTTATGGGTACAAAGATCCTTTAAAAATTTGGCATAGGCTGGCACTTACTTTATTGCATCAAGTAAAAGCAAGTTGATCTTTACTTATTTAAAAGTCTCCATCATTTCTTCTACTTTAGCATTCCCCTTATCAAAAGGAGAAGGTGCTTGAAGTGCCCTTGGAAATGGCAAGTGAGGGATTGCTCTTTCATTTGCTGCCTTATCCAATTCATCACTTTTCTTTTTGTTTTCCTTTTGTTGTTGGGGAGCATCAGCATCCCCCTTATTCAGGTTATGTTGTTCCTACTGCATTTCTTTTTGGATTATTTCTTTTTCTTTTTCTGTATTTTTGACAGGCTCAATACCAACTTGATTGTCCATTGTCCTCCCACTTCTCAAGGTAGTAACAAATTTAGCTTCTTCATGTGAAGAAGAAACTTCACCCACCACATAATTCCTCTTTGAATTATCCATGAGCTGACTAGGCAGCCTCCCTTCTTCTCTCTTTGTCAAAGCATTAGATAGATGACCAAGGTGGTCTTCTATCTTTTTTATGCTTTGGCTGTGAGAGTGGACTATTTGGGATAAAGAGCCCAAGTTCAAAACTTGATCTTCAAAGGAGGGTGCTCTACAAGCTGGAGCTTGTGCAGTTTGTTGCACAGGCTGAGCCATGGTCTGCTGGTATTGGGGCCTTGAGATAAAATTCTGCTGATAAGTCTGAGGAGCATATTTATAAGGCATTAGCTGCTATGGATAGAACTGCTGTTGGAACTGCTGCTGCTGGTTTTGAACATTATCTTGCCTCCACCTCAGATTAGGGTGGTTTCTCCAAGAGTAACCAACATTTGACTGTTGGCCAAAGGTCTGAGTAGCCTGCACATGTTCCATCACTAGTTCTAGAAATTAAGTAGCAGAGGGACAATCCTGAATGGGATCAATGGGAGATTGGCAAATGAGGCATGCCTCTTCCACATTAGCAGCCATTGGAAACTACATTGCTCCCATCATTTTATGCAACCTTTGGGTCAAGCTGGCTACCTTTCTTTCCAAGTCATTATACCCACCAATCTCATACATTCTACCATTTGTTGTGTTTTCCTTCAACACTCCTGTTGGAATCTCAATGTCCCTAGTGAGAGACTCTTGCTGTAAGGAGTTTTCACTAATAACATCAAATAATTCTCAAGCTTCCTCAGCTATTTTATGAAGGTATGTGCCTCCACAAGAAGCATCCAACATATTTCTACTCTTGGAGTCAATTCCTTCATAGAAACTTTGTACAAGTTGCCATTCAGGAATTTGGTGGTGGGGGCATTGCCTTAACAGCTCTTTGAATCTCTCTCATGATTCATGGAACCCTTCAGTTGGGAGTTGAGAAAATGAGATGATATTTTTCCTCAACTGACTGGTTCTAGACATGGGGAAGAATTTAGCTAGGAATCGATATTGCAGGTCATTCCAAGAGTTGATGCTGTTAGGGGGATGTGAGGACAACCAGGCCCTGGCTTTGTCCTTTAATGAAAAAGGAAATAGCCTAAGCTTGGTGGCTTCTGGCCCCAGTCCTGCGATGTTGAAGGTAGTACACAAGGCAAGGAATTCATCAACATGCTTGTATGGGTCCTCTTTACTCAAACCATGGAAGGAAGGTAACATCTGGATGGTTGAAGCTTTAATTTCATAATTTCCCTCTACAGCAGGGAGAGTTATATGCACCAGGTGCATAGTAATCTCTCAACAGCCTTGGTTGCTCACCCATTTCAACAGATTCAAGTGCAGCAGATGTAGGTGGGGTTTGTTTAGGCTTAAGAATCCTCTCAACCTCTAGATTTAATGGCACAAGCTAAGGGTTGAGGGTTCTCCTTCCAAACATACACCACTCACAATCCCAATGCACAATTACACAAAGTACAGCTCAAATTTTAACACACACAGTCAGGAATTGCAACACAAGTAAAAACAACTATTAGATCTAAAAATCCATAGATCTAGAAATGTAAAAAGTGTAAGGGAATGCAAACTCAGCACATCTTGCTCCTTCTTCTAGTAAAAATTGCTTCTCTAAGCACAAGCTCCAAATCTGCAAAAATTTAGAAAACTACACAAAAAACTACATAAGCAATTAGTCAAACACTAGATAGACTATTACAAATATAAAATCTAAAATAAGAAAAACTTAGATCTACCAATTTTAGGCACACAGATCCCCGGCAGCGGCGCTAAAAACTTGTTGGTCGGGCTACCTTATTCTTCAAAAAAGGGTTAAAAATCATAAAATTAAAGGTCTATAGACTGCACACCAAGGTAAGCCTACACAAAGCCTGCAAGTAGTCAGGGCTATTGTAGCAAGTTTTAAAGAGTAAGTAAGGGTATGTCCACAGGAAAATGTGTGCTAAAATTCAGTAAATCTCCAGATCTAAGATAGATCTGGCACTCAACCTTATACTACTCTAAACAAAAATAGTAAAAGGAAGAGGAGAGGTTTTAAGGGGTTGTCACTCTAAGCTAAACTACAAAAACAAAATAGTAATTACAAAAATAGATTAGGATTAATCAGAGAATTCAGATCTTGCAAATGAAGGGAGACGTGGTGAAAGTAAAATAGAAAAATGGAGAAGAGCAGCTCGGGATCTGGTCTCACTGCTATTTGAGTGATTTGACAGCATTACAAGGGCTCAATGTTCAGCAATCCTTCGTCTGGCTACAAGCACAACTGCAGGTAGAAGAATTTGATCTCAGCCAGAGAATTAGATTGTTCTTAAGGCTATGATCTGTCCACTTTAATGGCCACAGACCATCCAATAGAGTCCCTCCATTCTAAGGCCTCCATCAGAACATGATAACTACTACAAATGCTGTGAATGCCAGGCCACAGGCACAAGCAACCACAGGAGTGTCAGATCTAGGAAGAACAAATGGTATTCAAGAGATCTACTAGTTAAGTAGGTGGGCTCATCCCATCTACACAAATCCGATCAAGAATCAAGTGAAACAAGATGATCTATAGATCTAACTAAGCAATAAAATCAGTAATTCATTGAATGAAACAAGAAGTACAATAAAGTGCTCTCAGATTTATAGTCTGTGCAATAATTAACCCACAATAATGCTCTCAAGTTCCCCAAGTTACAGATCAACCTCACCCTTTGTAATATCTCAAAAAATTGAGCGTTGAACTTTAACCTCGGGATCCGTGCCCGATTGGTCGTAGGGTTGACCAAGTGATGGTCAAACAATGAATACATGAAGTGATGAACTGATGCGATACAGATGTGACTTAAGTGTAGTGATTGTTATTGGTTTAGAGATACATACACTTATCTCTGGTGTATGTATTTAACACACAAGCAGGACAGAGGATATAAGGGTTTAATAATCCTAAAAGTTCCTTTGTTGGTTGTTGAAGAGAGAATTAAGAAGAGAGAGAGAGAGGGAGAAAACAAGAGGAGTTATTGAGGTTGGGAGTTAATGCAAATCAAGGGGAGACTAGAGCATTGAATGCGGATTCAACGCTTGAGGATCCGTTGAAACAAAAAGATGGAGCCCTAGCCATCAAACCCAACAAATCAACCCTTTGAAGGATTTATTAAGGTAAGTGTGATTAGATTTCAATACATAGAGAATTGATGGGTGAAATTATGTCTAGCATGTTTAATATCATAGATTAAAGACTTAGAAAAAGAAGGGAAAAGAAAAGGAATGAATTTTGGAAGATCAGCCCGAAAGGGGGCTGAATCTGACCAAATCGATTAATCGAAATAGAGGTTCAATTAATCAATTTTGGCTTAGAAGTTGAAAAGTCAAGAATGCCCAATTTTGATTAATCGAATTGGATTTTGATTAATCAATTTGGAAGGTCGATTAATTAATTTGAAAATTGACTAATCGACTGGGTACCTCCAGTGACTGGAGAAACAAGACCTGAGCAAATTGACTAATCGAGTTGGGAAATCGATTAATTAATTTTGGATTTCGATTAATCGATTTGAGATTGACTAATCGATTTCGGATTTTTGACCACTCGATTTGGGAATCGACCTTATTATGTTAGAGACTTCGATTAATAGATTTGGGATCGATTAATCGAATTTGAATCTCGATTAATCGATTTTGGGAATCGATTAATTGATTTAGGTTTCGATTAATCAATTTTGGGAATCGATTAATCGATTTGTGTTTCGATTAATCGATTTTGGGAATCGATTAATCGACTTTGACAGTTTTACTAAACTTTCTAGTTTTACTTTGAGATTCATGGAGGGTCTAGGACCTTCTTTATTACATCTTTTGTGATGTATTATATGTGTTGTGATGTGTCATAGGTGGTACGTGTGAAAGCGAGCACAAAGAGTTGCGTGGGACCTTGATACTTGGACCTTCAGAGAATTGAGGTAGGGAACACCTTGAACATGTACTTTAATTACAAGAGCATGTATGTAGTGATATATTTATCAGAATTGAAAATGTTTTAACTATGAAAAGCTTTGTGAAAATAGGTGTGTGTGTGACACCAAGAATGTGATAAAGGCATCTGTGTGATGCGAGTAACTAAGATCAAGTTATCTAATGAGAATGAGACATCCTCAGGGGATGGGAAGGTAATAAAGGCATCAGTGAGATGCGAGTCAGTTATACATCCCAAGGATGTATATATGATTGAATAATTACTGTTGAGGCTTAACTGATATAAGATAGCACTTTGCATGGTGAATAACTATATGTAAAGCACATATTATTTTTGTTATTTGAGGTTTGTTTAGAACACCCCACCGATGTGGCGGGATACCCACGACTGACGCGACAGGATATTCGTGACTGGTACTGCGGCCAATCCGTACACCAGTACGGAGGTCTATCCGTACACAGTAAGCACATCCCAGGGATGTTGAGTTGAGATTTAACCCCGCCGCCCTTTGAGAAAGGGGCTTGGGTAGTATTCCCAGGGAATACATTTTTACAACTGTCTATTTAGGCGACGATGGTGGGTATTCCATCGGGGCTCGATGCTATATTGCTCGGGGATTACTTAAGTTGAAGATTTAAGTTTTGCTTTAGGCCTGTTCAGTGTCATTCATGATAAATCAACAGTAAAGTAAGACATGCAAATTACCAGTAAACTTGAAAGCAAATCATCATCTTTTAAATTATTTTCTAGCAAATGCATAGATACATCATGCTTAGAATATCATGGTATATATGTGAGATTTTAATTTATATGTTTATTGTGCTTGTTCCCTATTGAGCTAGGATGTAGCTCACCCTTTAGACTATACGTCGCAGGTCCATTGTTAGCAGCGGCCGAGGCTTCGAGAGTCGTAGACCCGAGTGATTCGGATTTCGTGCCTGGGGACGAGTTGGAGCCTCCTCCCGAGGACTTCTTCTAAGAGACTCTGCTGTGTACTTTGACAGAGAGTAGTTTTGAGAGCTGATTGTGCGGCTTGGTATGTCAAGCCTTTATTTTGATAAACAATGTAATTAAATTGAATCATTCTTTTGGCGAACCATCTGGGGTGATCTGTTTATCACCAATGGTTCGGGTCGGTTCTCTGTTCATGCAGTGGCATGAAAGTAGAACTGTCTTTTGCATGTGCCAGTTGGGCATATTAACTTTTTTCGCATTATGCAATTATTTATTTTATCTCTTTATTATTGCTTGTTATACCAATGTTCCGTGCATAACTTTAGGGCACGGTCTGGAGGATCGTGCTGATGGCATGAGTTTCGGGGTGCCGAAATCCGGGCTGTCACAGCCTTACTGCTCAAAAGAGTTTAGCCACTCATGATTGGCTAAAGAGAGAATGGAAGAAGAAGAAAGAAGAATGAATCTAAGCTTTGATTCTCTCCCCTTTTCGTTTATGGAATCCCCCCAAAAGAACCCCTCAGTTCTTGATTGTTCTTCTCCTTTTATACCCTCTTCCTCTGTCTCCGATTTGTTTCAACTAATCAGAGCCCAAGAGAATAATTCTATTATTTTGGACTACTAATGTGGTTGATTTCTCTTCTAGAAGTTCTTCTCTCATTGGTCCACAATTAGCAAATACATGCAAGGCTGTTAGGGTTTCCAATCGTGTGCAGTTGAATACCAAAAATAGCCCCAGGGGTCATTGATGTGCTTTGGGATGTGTGCACAAACTTCTGAAATTGGCAGCAGCTATAAAAGGGCCTTGAGAAGCTTCCAAACGAGTGTCGAGAGGTTTAGAGAACCTCTCGACAGGTTCTGAGTGTGCTTGCTCTTCATTTCGACAGGATTGGATAACTCTCGATAGGATCTAGAAACATCTCGAGATGTTGATTTGAACTTGTCGATAAGATTGATGGCTCGTCGACAAGATTGGAAGCTCATTTCATCGTTCTGCCCATTTCTCCATTCATCCTCTCGATAGGTTATACTAATCCCATCGACTGGTTATACAAATTAATACTGAGCTCTCGACAGGTTGGCTCAATCTTCACAAGAATGAGTTATAGCTTCAGGCAAGTTGTCGGCAGGTTGACTTATGCTGTCGACAGGTTCAGTTGAACCTCGCGATAAGTAACTGAAACCTCTCGAGACCTTCTGTTTCTTGCTCAACTCCTCTTGACAAGTGTTTAGAACCTCGCAACATCTTCTGCACCTTAATGCAAGGTGTCGATAGGATCCACACTACACGTCCATCCTCTCGACAGCTACTGACATCCTCTCGATAGCTTTATAGATTCCCATCAGAACCTCTCGGCAGACTATCATTAACCTTCAGAGCTTCTCGACGGCTTCTAGATCTTCTCAAAATCTTAGTTTTTGAGGCATCAGATCCTCTCAGCAGCTAAGGCTAACCTCTCGATAGGTTTATCCTTATGCTTCCACAGTTGGCACATATCTCAAGTGTGTTGTTCTTCAGTTGTTTAACATCCAGCAACCTCTTGGTGGATTCAATCTTCATTCTCTGCAACTACACTTAGCCTCAAGCCTGCTTCACTCCCAGTTAAGCTTAAAACAATCTCATGAACTTTCGGGGCTCTTGTGGAGTGCTTGATTGGCTGGTATTTGGTCTGCAAGATCACATGTTGAGCGGCAAATTGCTTCTTGGGCCATTTTAATAGATATCTTCATTAAGCTTGCAATTTGTTGCTTATCTATAACATGCACTTAAAACATATTATTAGTCAGCTCAAAGGTCCATCAAAGGTCAGGTTAGGAGGTGAAAAATAGTATTTTTCACTACTTAACAGGCAGCGACGCCAAAAATTTGATCGGCTTATTATGTGTAATAAAATTATGTTAAACTCAAGTCCTAACATATTGCAAGCGCACAATAGAAATTATAGTACTAGCATAGGATCATTCCCACAAGGAAGTTTGTTTATCTAATTATTTCTTATTTATATCTTCTATTTAAATCCTTATTTTAAAAACTTCTATTTATCTTTAAGATCTAATCTACTGGAGAAATATGAATAAAAGAATTTATTTTAATCTAAAGTGCATAAAATAAATCTAAATCCTCCTTCTGATTAAGGTCGTCAATCCCAATCTTCAGCTATCGGATATTTATAAAAATAAAGAGTACCGTTATATCATATCTCTAGTTTCTTAGCATTGGTCGTAAATCAAGTATAAGATCCTATCAATACAAATTTGATCTAATCAATAACTTCTTAAAATCTGGGCGTCAATCAAACCTTAGAAAACTGAAGATGGAAAAGTAAAAACCGTTACACTAATCTGCAAATTCTAGCCTGAGTTGTCAAGTCAAATTAAAACTTAGAGATGTTTATAAAACTATAAATTTAAACTAAAAAGTAAAGTAAAATATCTCATTCACCCCTCAGTCGCAGTCATCAATTGCTCCTGAGAAACTACATATATCTACTCTAATCTTTAGCACTCAATTTGCAGTCGTCAATTTCTCTTGAGAAACCTTGGATATCTAATCTACTCTATTCTAACTATTTTACACTACTTGATCGGAAGAAAATCCAACCTCAGGCATCAATTGATGCTGAAATTCTTAGATGATTATTCCTACACCAAGCTCTCTTATTTATAGATCATAAGGAGTCGGTTTACAAGTTCTAAATCTAATAAAAGAAGTAAAAACTATCCTAATATAACTCTACTTCTAATTTCATCTTTTCCTTGCTTTCTTTAGTTGATGCGCTTCTGGAAGGTTCTTTAATCTTCAGCAGCATAGTCCTTTGGAGTATATCTTCATCAATCTTCTCAGATTCGTGATCAGCTAAACTTTCAATTCTAGGAGTCTTCTAATTCTGTTCATGACGGTGATAGTTCTCACGTGATCAACAGCAATAACAGTAAATAGGAAAGCTTCTTTTTTTGGGAAATCGTAGATAACGATTTCTTCTATTATAGCTTCTTTGGAAAATCATAAATCACGATTTTCACTTCTTTCATGGCTTTCATACTGGACGATTTTCTATTCACGATTCATTGCCTTTCTTCTGTATCATCATTACTCTTTTGTCGCTTCTGAAGAATCGTCTTTTTAAAGAATCGTAAAATTATGATTTCTTATTTCTTTTTGCTTTAGCAGTAGCGTAAAATCGTTAAATATGATTTCTCAGCTTTCTTATATTGGTGAATCATCTTTACATGCTCAATAGTCATTCTTACTGCTATTTGAGTTCACTTTGATGAATATTAACACTTAGGCTCTCTTTTACTGTTTATCTTTAATATCTGCACATCAGTAAGTTATTAGTAAAAAACTAAAGCCTAGCATCACTAAGTTATGAGTGATAAAATGGTAAATTATGTGACTGATCATATACACCCCATTTTTTCCCTCTCAGAGTATACAAACCTATTCGATCAACCTTTGACCATGCCTACAACTCTCGAAAAATGACCGACCCTCTCTGAAAGCCTTAAAACCTTAAATACGGGAACATATACTGAAACAATAGTATATGGCTGAATCTCAGGCTGAAACAATAGCTCTAAGACTCGGACCCGACCCGACCCAGGAAGATCCCAAATTAAGCACATGAACCAGGGCACGCAATTCGATTGCATGCATGGATACATTCGCGCAATTAGTCCCACTTGGACCAGGTTTGCTCTTCCTATCGACCGCCTTAGGACCCGATTATCCGCCCTGTACAGGGTACGTAATCAGATTTCACGCCAAATCACCGGTGCACAATTGGTCCCACTTGGGCTCAGCTTCCACTTCCCATAGACCGCCTGAAGACCCGATTACGTGCCTGACACAAGGCGCTCAATCAATTGCACTCTCCATCACCAGCGCACAATTGGTCCCCAGTTGGACTAGTCCTCTACATCCTTAAACCGCCCATATTCCCTTAGGAAGCCCCTGCTCGAAATTCTTAGCCTAGAGCCCATTAGGTCCCTATCCTTCTCCAGTTTTCTCAACCTTAGCCACCCGATTTTTCCAAGGGAGCTTACAGAGGCTACCCAGGAACGGGACCGATCCTCCCAAGCATAATGGGCCAAAGCCCCTCTTTTTGAGTAGACTGCTGATAGGAATAGGAAACCAAACTAGTTAGACCATAGACAACCCAAAGCTGTTGAAGTTGGCCGGCCGACGTTCAATACAGGAGTTAACCCACATCTCCGTGCGTGATCAATGACATGTTGCAACATTGATAAATATCTACAGCTGGTGATCGCATCACCCAAGTATTCTTCATTTAAAATTTATCTCCTTCCGTTCAGTACTTAATATTTTCATATTTTATTATTCTATCGCCTTCTGCCAGAGTCCACGTGGACTGAATTGGGCCACTTCTTCCGAGGACCGAAAAGAACCCAGAAAAAGTGTGTACCAATAGACTGGCGATCACGGTGGGACTCCTTTAGCTAGGGTTGTCCCGATTTAATTAGTTTGGTTTTATTTATTTTTTCTACTTTCACCTTTTTTTGCACACACTCGCACTGCATACTCAACTTTTCAAAAAAAAAACTATTTTAAAATGTCAAGCATCAGAGAACTAAACTTTAATGATATTGACCAGCCCTCACAAGGCTCCCATAGCGATCCTGAGTATAATGTTAGGTCGTCCCCATGGATAGCCCAACGTCATGCTTGGATAAACACGGTTAGTGAAAACGAAAAATACCCCTTTACTCCTAAAAATACAAATCACAGAGGCAGCAGTGGAGAGTATAGCGAGCAAAGAACACCACCAGCCAAATTATGGACATCACTGCCCAAAAGCTGATCAAGGGAGGAGAAGAAGTCGATGCCCTGTGATGAGCCCTGGTCGAATTATACAAAGCCTCAATGGTCCAAAAGTTGACGGATGGACAACAAGTCACTCTGAGGAACGGACGAGAAGGAAGGGTGTCGACTCCTCCGACTCCCCCAACACATAACACATGCACCCTTCACACCTCCTATGACAATAACTGCCGAAGACAACCCTCTCCTGAGTCACCTAAACAGGACACCACCGTAAATACGAACTACCTCCGTCAATTTCTCGAAAATTACATGGCTAACAGAGAATGATCTAACCACACTTTTGGATTCAATAAATTTTGTCGAGACCTCGACTTCACTGTACCCACGGGCTTTAAAACACCAAAATTCAACAAATATAATGGTACAAGAAATCCAAACCGTCACCTGGCACTGTTTTGTAATGACTATCTACCAATCTGCACTATTCACGGGATCCTCATCAACTACTTCCAACGATCCTTAGAAAGAGAAGCCCTCGATTGGTCTATTGCTCTACCTCTAACAGAAATTGAGACATTCAAAGACTTAGTTGGTAGATTCTTAAACCAATACCATTACCTAACTCACGAGCAAATCAACCTCCATGTCTTGATGACCAAAACAGGAGGACAACAAAGACTTCACGACATTCTCCAACCGCTAGAGAAGGCTCGCCACCCGAACGGGGAATCAAATAAAAGAAAGTGATGCGATAGACAT
Source organism: Chloranthus sessilifolius (assembly GCA_021018995.1). Classification (NCBI taxonomy): domain Eukaryota; kingdom Viridiplantae; phylum Streptophyta; class Magnoliopsida; order Chloranthales; family Chloranthaceae; genus Chloranthus; species Chloranthus sessilifolius. Next base: position 21,115,513 of record CM037586.1, read on the forward strand.
CTTAATCAACAACACCCGAGAACCTCTTCAAAGCACTCTCATCTTAAGCAACCGTCACGACTTCACAAGCCTTTATCAACATTCTTTACGCATAGAACGTCGCCTGAAGAATAGGGAACTCAGTCTCTCTAAACTAACATCCGAAGGATCCTCTTCCAACAACCCTAAGACAAACATGGTAAATAAAACTCCAAGCCCCGAACGAATCAAGAACAAAACCAAATAAACTCCCACCCATACGATCAATATGGATAAACTCAACACATAGATCAATATCAACACCTATACCCCAACCAATACACAAACCCACACTACGACCAAGACCAGTACTCCAACGCCACGTAGACTAACATCACCTACCACAACCCATTGTTCGATCAAACTCAACTCGCATACGATACCATACACTCATTCACTCCTACCCCATTCCACCCGGCCAACCTGATTTGAAGAATTGAACCTCCCTTGGACCACATCCATACCATTCACTCACAACCAACTAACCCTATCCCACGTACCTATAGACGCAAAATCACCTTTCGCCCTAAACCGATCACCAAGATCACTAAAATCCAACCTATCATTGAATTCACCCCTAAACTAACTCTTCCCATCACCAAAAGTGACACACCTATCCCCAAACTAGCTCAACTTGCCCTTGAACTCGATGACCTGCCCACTAATGAATCAATCCACATGCTCCCTCTACAAATACCCAAACCAACTTCATGATCAACCACTAAACAAGCTCACCTATCGGTTTTAAAAGCAATTCCCGAATCAATTTATCCATATACTACAACACCGTTCATACTTAAATCGATCACAAAGATAAACTTCGAACCTAGACCCATGATCGAATCCATTCCTAAAATCACTAGCCTTCTCACACCCGAACCAACTCTCGGACTGATCATCCCACAAATTCCAAAACTAGACATTGAACCTAAACTTGCAACCGAGCCCCTTCCTCAAAGCGCCAGCCCCCTTACACCTAAACCAACGTCAAACTAGAGCCCATTATCAAACACACGATAGAAAACCTCACCCCACAAGCTTTAGAATTGACCCTCGAATCAACTTCTATGGCCACCTCAAAACCCGAACTTCTACTAAACTTATCATCCCCCCGACTCCGAAACAAAAACTCAAACCCGCTATCGAAATTATCACCTCGCCAACTACAAAACTGAACCTCGAACCTAAACTTTTCACTAAATATAAACCAGTCGTCGAACCTAAACCTACCGTCAAGCCTAAACCTAAACCAATCATCAAACCTAAACCTACTGTCAAACCAAAATTGATCCTTGAACACAAACCGGTCATCAAACCTATAACTATCATCGAATCTAAAATCGAACATGAACTTATCATCAGAACTAAACCTATCATCGAACCCGAGTCCATCATCAAACTCGAGCCTATCATCAAGTCTACCTCTACAACAACATTGCTCCCGCTCGAATCTGCCACGAGCGAGCCAATCCATAGATCCGTCATCCCTCCCACTCCCGAAACCAAACCAAGCTTAGATATTACAGCCCCAATCAACATCCAAATTAACATATCACCTAATCCCCAAACCTCCCCACGACGGGAGATTGATATCGCAACTAAAACTGCTTCTGACCTCGGGATCTAAGTTTCCATAGACCTCATGATCAAAATCTTCACAGAACACCAACTGCCAACAAAACTGCCACATCAAACAGTCGACACTAAGCTTCCCCAAAAAATTACATATAAAACTCTAAAATAACCTCGCGATAAGCCCAAAGTACGCATCAAACAAAACAAGCATAATCAAACCAAACATAATCGCCCCGCACGAAAGAAGGGTCTACCTGGCCTACACCTTCATGTCTCCTCCTCTTGCTTTACCTTTGCCTTATCCTATCATTACCTTTACAACACTACCTTCCCTCCCAACAGACTCCACTTTAACTTTACCAGCAAACAACTTTCCGACAACACATAAATAACCCTAACGACTCTATGCTCCAACTCGACGAGATGCCTCACTTCATCAGAAAACTAAAGAAGGTCCCTCTTGACAAGGAGGCTCCAACCATAAAAGATTTATTGAAAGAAGAATTCAAAGGACTTCACACCTTATTCGATAAATCCCATATCATCCAAAACACAAACCTAAATGTGACTTCTCGCTTATCCCAGATTGATCAGATCGAGAGGGGTCCCCGAAATAGACTGTCCAACTATCACTCCGTCCATCTGACCTTCTGAGTCAATCTCTGTTTAAGGAACTAATGCTATACCATAACACAAAAATATATAAAAATCAAAAATATATAAAAACATAAAGTATATGCAAAAATATATTTTACCCAACAATATCTCTGACTCACATTTTATGCCCAAACTCTTCAAAACCCTTACCCGACCGAGAACTCGAAGTTGGAGAGCTAGTGCTAAGAAACAATGCCTACACAACTGCCTTACCTAGAGGACATGAAAACCCATGCGGGAAGTACTTACATTATTTAAGCAGCATGCCCAGGAAATTGCCACCAGGGGAAGGACTTCCTAACCCCTATCCATAACTCAATGATCATCATGTCTCATAGCCTAAACACGCATACTTGCCATCCTCGTAGCCATCACAAGGCATTCACCAGTCATAGGTCATTATCTTTAAAACCTTTCGGAATCATCTTACTCATTGACCACCTTTCCATTCAGGCAAGTTGATTGAAGGGACTAGTAGATCATGAAACTCTCTTTTTGAAATGTAGAAAATTTTGGATTCTTATTATGATAGCCCGGATTTTGGCACCCCGAAACCCGTGCCATTGACACGATCATCTTGACCGTGCCCCTTAGCTATACACGAAACTTTGGTATATCAAGCAATAATAATGAACTGAAATAACAATAATAAATGCAGAAATAATACCATCATCACATCTCAAAAGACAGTACTACCATCATGCCCCTGCATGAATGTAGAACCGATCTGAACCATCGATGATAGCTAATCATCACAGATGGTTCGCCCAAAAGAATATCTCAATACTTAATTACATGATTTTTAAACGAAAATCAAGACTTGACATACCAAGCCGTACCAATAATCTCTCAAAATAAAACCCTCAAAATGCACAGCAGAGTCCTCTAGAAGAAGTCCTCTGGAGGCGGCTCTAACTCGTCACCAGGTGCTGGGTCTGACTCACCAGGGTCAACGTCCCCCGAAGTGTCAATAGCTGCTAATAATGGACTTGCGACGTATAGTCTAAAGGGGTGAGCTACATCCTAGCTCAATAGGGAACAAAACACAGTGAACATATAATTTAAAACTCACATATATTCCATGATATGCTTATGCATGCTGTGTCTATGCAGTTACTGAGAAAACAGTTAAAAAAGAATCAGATTTTACTAGTAGTTTACACATGTCTTTTAATTAATCATGAATGTTACTGAATAGGCCGAAAGCAAAACTTAACCTTTCAACTTAAGTAATCCCTGAGCAATATAGCATCGAGCCCCGATGAGATACCCTTCATCATCATCTATATAGACAGTTTTAAACGTATTCCCTGGGAATACAATTAGTACCCAAGCCCCTTTCCCCTGGAGATCGGTGGCGGGGTTTCAACTTATCTCAATTTAACACCCCTGGGGTGTGCTTACTGTGTATGGATAAGCCTCCGTACTGGCTTACAGTTTCGCCGCCGTATCGATCACAGATATCCTGCCGCGTCAATCGTGGGTATCCCGTCACGTCGGTGGGGTATCCTATCAAACCTCAAATAATAAAAATATCAGGTACTTTACATATAGTTATTCACCGTGTAAGTGTGGTATCTTATATCAGTTAGGCCTTATCAAACTTTATTCAATCTTAGATACATCCCTAGGATGTACCTATTCATTTGCATCACACCTAATGCTCTTATTACTTTACTTCCTCATCCCCTGGAGATGGCTCATTATGATTACTCTTATAGATGTCACACACACCCTTTTCACAAAACTTTAAGCAATAAAATAGTTTTCAATTTGAATCTATATCACTACATGCATGCTCTTGTAATTTAAAGTGCATGTTCAAGGTGTTCCCTACCTCAAGTCTCTGATAAGTCACGCATCAAGGTCCCACGTGACTCCTTGTGCCCAAGTTCACACGTACCACCTATGGTACAACATAACACATGCAATACATCAATAAGGATGTAACAAAGAAGGTCCAAGACCCTCCAAGAATCTCCAAGTCAAACTCAAAAGTCAACAAAAACTGGCACAGTCGATTAATCGAACTCCAAGGTTGATTAATCGAATCTGGTTCGATTAATCGACTCCCAAAATTAATTAATCGAAATTCAAAGTCGATTAATCGATTCCCAAATTCGATTAATCGAGATTCCCATTCGATTAATCAAATCCCCATTCGATTAATCAAAATTCTCTACTCCATCTTTTCGATTCTCAATTCGAGTAATCGAATTCCCAAAATCGATTAATCGATCCCAATTTGATTAATCAAAATTTGAAATCGATTAATCGAAATCCCATTTCGATTAGTCGATTTCCCCAGGTCTTTTTCCTCCATCCATTGGAGTCCACTGAAGGTTCTCAGTCGATTAATCGACACCAAAATCGATTAATCGAAAATCAAAGTCGATTAATCGAAACTCAATTCGATTAATCGAATTCGGGTTCTTTGACTTTTCAACTTCTTGGCGAAAATCGATTAATCGAATCTCAATTTTGATTAATCGAATTTGCCAGATTCAGCCCCCTTTTGGCTGTTCTTCCCAATCTTTTTCCTACTCTTTTTTCCTTCATTTTTCTAAACCTTTATCCTATAATTTAACCATTCTTAACTACAATTAACTCACATAACTTATGCATTACATTTACAAGGATTTTACCTTCCATCAATCTCAAATTGATTAGATCTAATGGTTGGAAAGGCTAGGGTTCCAGCTTTTGGCTCTAACGAAATCCCTCGCTTCGAATCCGGCCTTAAATGCTCGAATCCCTCCTTCCAATCAGCTGCAATAACTCCTCTCTTTACTCCTCTCTCTCTCTCTCTCTCTTCTTTACTCTCCTTCAAAAACCAAAACAATTGATTTTAGGGTTATTAAACCCTTTTATCTCCCTTCTAACTTGTGTATTGAGCACATACACCAGAAGTAGGTGTATGTGACTCCGGATTTTGTCACATTTCACACATTCACTTAATTTCTCACATCTCATCCGTTCATCATATCCTACGTCATATAGTGAACTCCTACTTGCTCAAACCTATGACCAGTCAGGCATGGATCTCGAGGTCACTGTTTAACGCGAAATTTTTAGGATATTATATCCTCCCCACCTTGGGAATTTTCGTCCTCGAAAATAATCCAAAGGTGCGTCAGTCTGGTTCCCCCCCCCCCCACACTCTGGGGTGAGGTGGACCAGTTGAGTAACTCAGCATAGCACAGACACACTTAGCAAAAATAATTGCACTAGAAAATTTATAAAACATTGTATTAATTAACAGAAAATTTACAAAATTTATATATCGATGTAATCCACAGTACAACCAAAATTTGCCATACAACCAAAATACAATGCGGGTGGTGGAGTGCTCCATCTGGTATATGGGAGCTGGCTGGTTTGAGGTAGCGGCGGCTGTTGTGGCTGTGCTGGCTCCTCTGGTGGCTGTGGTGCAAAGCTCGCTGCGTCGGTAGCCGCAGTGGTGGGATGGAAGACTGGACCCCGATGAAAGGGAGTGCGTCCCGTGGTCCACTCCTCCTCCTAGGTAAGGCATTGCTGGTAGTCCAATGGATAGATGTAGCGGAGGGTATGGAACATCAAGAAGTCCATCCTCTGATTCATCCTCTCATTGTTGGCCTCCATACGTGCCAACACATCCTCTATAGTAGGGCTAGAAGGAGCTGCGGGTCGGCAATGGGATGACGTCAGCGTCGCCCGAGTGGATTGAGGTGGTGGTGTAGCTGCTGTGGTAAGAGGTGGGATAACAGGTGGAGCCACCTCTGGTGGTGCTCCGCCGGCGGGTAGGTCTAGCTGTGTGTGGTGGGGGTGGGGGTGGAGCTACAGCTGTGCCCGCTGCTGGTAATGCCTTCTTCAGAAGGTTGTAACTCCGGTTCCACGAGGAGTGTGAAAACCGTTTAATCTTGTCCGTCGCCCGCACCTGTGGGTCGATATGGTGTAGGCGGGAGCATCAGAATAGCTCTCCAAAATGCTCGAGATGAGCTGAGCGTAAGGCATCTTCTCCTTGGGCCTGAGGTTGCCCTTCATCAACTTGCCCTTCATGTACCTCATCCCCTCGAGGATGATCATGGTGGCATCGAACCAACGGCCTTGTAAGCCACAAATAGTGCTTGTTGAACCAACTCTACCCGTTCGGTATCGTGTCGCATCGGGTAGAGGTTGCACTTGATGATGGAGTCGAGCATCCACATATACGGAGGCAAGTCTACCCTTTGGATTGAGGTGCCCGAACCCCTCTTCCCCTTGGTCATGTCGCGGATGATCTCCTCGACATCCACCTCCTCTGGGAACGGTGGAAATAGGGTGGTCTCAGGTACGAAATCCAAATAGAACTCAAGTGCTTCATGGATGTGGAGACATGTAATGGTGTAGTCTCAACCCTCTATCTTGGTCAAGACCACGTCATCAGTAGGGCCATCGGTAAGGCCCTGGTAAAATAGTCGAACCAACCGAGGGTAATAGGACCCACGGATCGGTTTCAAAAGATTGCCAAGTCCGGCATTTTCAAGGTACTTACGAGCCCAATTGGTCTCACCTTGCACATTAGGGTCTGTGAATAGAGTTGGGTCGATAATGTAATCGAACCCAATGGTCTTAGCCACCCACCACTCGTTGGGTTGAACCATATTGGTGGGTGGTGGTGGCATAGGTGTGGATTCACGTGAAGGCTCACGTGAAGATGAGCCCGTCGACCCAGACGTGGTGTCCGATGCCGATGGTGATGGGGTCCTCACGGGTGATGGGGTCGGTGGTGGCGGTGCGGCGTTCTTACGCCGGACCGGTAGCTTGGAGGTTGCCTTCTTTGAAGACAGCCAAGTTTTTGGTGGCATCGTGGTGAAAATTCAAGGAAACTAGGGTTTCCCTAACTCAAATTGAAGAAAGAACGCAAAATTAGGGTTTATCATGGGTTTTAGATGCGGTGGCACGCGAATCCAATCCGAAATTGATGGACAATGCAAACCCTAGAGTGCTCGGTCAGTTGGAGAAGAGGAAGAAGAATGGCGCCCAAATGCAAAAGTTTCGAATGAGCACCAAAACCCCAACTCATATATATATATATATATATATATATATAGGTCCTGGTTCGATTAATCGATTTCTCAAAGTCGATTAATCGAGCAGCAAAATTAGCTAAGGCGCTCTAAATCGATTAGTTGAAACACAAAATCGATTAATCGAAATTAATTTTGATTAATCGAAATCGTAGCCGTTTAAATTTTCAAAATTTTAGCTCACTGGTGTTAGCCAGTCGATTAATCGAAATCCATTTTCGATTAATCAAGATTTTAAAATCGATTAATCGAATTTTACTTCAATTAGTCAAAATTGCATGGTCCTTCAAATTTTTCCCAATTTCTTAAATGACTCGATTAGTCGAATTTCCCAGTTCGATTAATCGAATTCATCATCGATTAGTCGAAATTGCTTATAGTTCAAATTTTCATCTAAAATCTCTTAAGTTATTCGATTAATCGAATCTCAAGATCGATTAATCAAATTCCAAATTCGATTAATCGAATGCTAGATCGATTAGTCGAATTAAACATAACTTAATTTCTTCAAATATTAGGCCCACTGGCCTCTGCCAGTCGATTAATTGAATTCCACTATCGATTAATCGAGTTACTAAATCGATTAATCGAATCCCCTCAATTAATCGAAATTTTCTAAATTTTTCATTTGCCTAAGTTCTTCCTCACTGGCTGATGCCAGTCGATTAGTCGACCAAAACTCGATTAATCGAATCCTTAAATCAATTAATCGATTTGAAATCGATTAATCGGTTTTACCCGACTTCTCGAACTCTGTTGTTTCTTTTCGTTCTTTATTTCCATGGTGATATTCATCTCCAATTTGTTTCAAATTTTCATTGAATATATTGACCAACTGGTCATCATTGAATTACATGGACGATGAGAATCTGCGAACAAGTTTACGGTGTTACAATGTTGACTCTCAAGTCGTCGCAAACAAGCTCAAATACTGTTCCTTCACATCGGCTTCCCGTTCCCACGTAGCCTCTTCGGTCGGATGATTTTTCCATCGAACAAGCACTAAGGGGATCACTTTAGTACGTAGTACTTGTTCCTTTCGATCCAAGATCTCCGCCGGTTCTTCTATCATGCTCATGTCCTCACACATCTCCAAAGGTTGACTTCCTAACACATGAGATGGATCATTCACATCGTCGAGCATCGATCGCGGAAAACATTATGTACCCGATCGTATAAAGGCAACCCAATGCGGTTAGCTACCACTCTGCGACCCAAAATTTCAAATGGTCCAAGATAACGGGGACTTAACTTCCCCCGCTTGCCAAACCTCATCACGCCCTTCATAGGCGACACTTTAACAAACACGTGTTCACCCACTTTATAGTCGACACTAGTCCGCTTGATGTCGACTTCTTTTCTCTTATTATCATTTCGACGCGTGGCATTGTCTTCAAGTAGTTCTGGCCCCAAAATAAACTTCTCACTTGTTTCTTCCCAGTTGATGGGTGATTTATATCGTCGTCCATACAAAGCTTCATACGCTGCCATGCCAATGCTCGTTTGGAAATTGTTGTTGTATGCAAATTCGATCAATGGTAGATACTCATCCCAATATCCTTGCATATCCAGCATGCACACCCTGAGCATGTCTTCTATCACTTGGTTCACTCGCTCTGTCTGCCCATCAGTTTGAGGATGGAAAGCTGAACTAAAATCTAGTCGCGTTCCCATTCCTTCTTAAAATTTGTTCCAAAACTTGGACGTATACAGTGGGTCATGATCTGAAACTATGCTGCTCGAAATCCCGTGTAATCTTACGATCTCCTTCATGTATAAGTCTGTCAGTCTTCCTGCCGAATATATCATATTATAAGGCAAAAAGTGCGCTGATTTGGTCAATCGATCAACGACTACCCAAATGGCATTGTATCTCTTAGCAGTATGCGGTAATCCAATAATGAAATCCATAGAGATCGATTCCCACTTCCATTCTGGTATTGGTAAGGGCTGTAATAGTCCAGCAGGATGCCTATGGTCAATCTTCACTGGCGACAAGTCAAACATCGTACACGTATTGACCACGTCTTGCTTCAAACCTCTCCACCAATAGTTCTTTTTCAAGTCTTGGTACATTTTGGTGCTACCAGGGTGGATAGCATAATTTGACTTGTGGGCTTCATCAAGAATCGTTCGTCTTAGATCGACATTATCCAGAATGCAGAGACGGCCCTTGAACAATAAAGAACCATCTTCTTTCACTGAGAAGTCCGGCCTGATGCCTTCAATCACGTCTTGATGAATCTTTGTTAACGTCGGATCTTTCATCTGTAGATCGTGGATATGCTCAAATATTACTGGTCTCACTGAGATGTTAGCCAAAAAGGATCCTGTAGCTTTCGACTCAATGTTTGCATCATAGAGTGCCAGGTCTTCCAATAATATCCACCGGTGCATACCCAAAATCAAACAAGCTAACTGAGTTGAACTCTTCCGACTCAAGGCATCGGCCACTACGTTAGCCTTGCCTGGATGGTACTATATAGAATAATCATAATCCTTGAGGAACTCCATCCATCTGTGTTGTCTCATGTTGAGCTCCTTCTGTGTAAACAGGTATCTGAGGCTCTTATGATCGGTAAAAATTTCAAACGTCTCACCATACAAGAATGTCTCCAAATTTTCAGCGTAAAAATGACTGCTGCTAGCTCCAAGTCATGAGTCAGATAATTTTTCTCGTGTTCTTTCAGATGTCTTGATCCGTAAGCTATCACCTTCTTGTGTTGGTTGAGCACGCAACCCAAACCATTGTATGACGCATCACTGTACACTGCGTATCCTCCACTGCCTGAAGGAATCGCTAACACTAGAGCTGAAGTGAGTCTCGTCTTGAGTTCTTGAAAACTCTTTTCGCATGCCTCACTCCACTCAAACCTTGAATCCTTTCGTGTCAGCTTCGTGAGAAGTCCCGATATCTTTGAAAACCCCTCAACGAATCGTCAATAGTAGCCTGCTAACCCAAGAAAACTTCGGACATCGGTCACTGTCTTTGGTTGCTCCCATTTAACCACTGCTTCTATCTTTGCTGGATCTACCGTGACACCGTGCTTTGAGACAACATGTCCCAAAAAGCTAACTTCTTCCAACCAAAACTCACATTTGCTGAGTTTAGCGTACAATTGGTGTTCACGTAGTGTCTGTAGAGCAATCCTCAAATGTTCTTCGTGTTCCGTCTTGGATTTGGAGTATATCAAAATGTCGTCAACGAACACTATGATACAAGAGTCCAGGTGTGGTTTAAACACCCGATTCATCAGATCCATAAATGACGCCGGAGCATTCGTCAACCCAAACGGCATCACAAGGAATTCATAGTGTCCATACCGTGTCCTGAAAGCTGTCTTCTGGATGTCCTCTGCCTTGACCCTCAACTAATGGTATCCAGATCTCAGATCGATCTTGGAAAAATACCTCGCTCCTTACAGTTGATCAAATAGATCTTCAATTCTAGGTAAAGGGTAGCAGTTCTTCACCGTGAGTTTGTTCAGTTGTTGATAATCAATGCATAGACGCATTGACCCATCCTTCTTCTTGACAAACAAGACCGGTGCTCCCCATAGAGACATGCTCGGTCTGACAAACCCCTTATCCATGAGTTCTTGTAGTTGCTCTTTCAACTCCTTCAACTCAGCCGGAGCCATTCTATATGGTGCTTTTGAAACAGCCTCCGTTCCCGGTGCTAAGTCAATGGCGAATTCTACTTCTCTCTCTGGAGGTAATCCAGGCAACTCTTTTGGAAAAACGTCGATGAAGTCTCGCACAACTGCTATCTTCGAGATGACGTTCCTTTCTTCCTTGTCCTCCTTTAAGAAAGCCAAGTATCCACTACAACCCTTCCTAATCATTCGTTCGGCCCTTATTGCTGAGATCAGTGGCATATGTGATGACCTTACTCCTTGAAATCGAAATGATCTTCTTGTGTTGGGTCTGAAGATGACAACCTTGTTCTTGCAATCGATCTGTACAATGCCGCCAACCACCCAGTCCATGCCAAGGATCACATCAAACCCTTGCATGTCCAGCAGTATCAACTTTGCCTCCAATTCATGCACCTCCAGGTCTCGAATTACTACAATGACGGATTTGTAAGCTAGCTCCGTGTCCACTAACTCTTCAATCGGAATAGACACAGATAGGACAAAATCCAATGCCTCTGGAATAATCTTCATCCTCTTGGCAAATCGTGGAGTGACGAATGAGTGGGTAGACCCTGGGTCTATCAACACTCTAGCATCATATCCAACGAAGCATCCTTTCTCATATATAGTTAGCGTACCTATAGTATACATACATACATACAATAATTTACATATCAATTTACACCCCTAATTCACATACAAATACAGGGTTTAGAAAAAGAACTACACTATTCCTAATGAATGCATCTTCTCTATCTAAAATTTCCATGAAAGTTGAATTTCTTTATTTAAAAGAGATCTCACATTGGATGATGTCATGCATGTTCCCTGCTTCCTGAGCAGTGACTGCATAGGCTCTTCCATGAACGATCGAATTCCGTGCTTGAATGGGTCGTGGCGCTGCAACTGAAGTCGTCTTCCCCTTATCAACCTCGGGGCAATCCTTGATCAAGTGGCCCACCTTGCCACATCGGAAACAACCCCTGGTCCCTGCTCTGCAATCTACTGTCCTATGAGGCTTGCCACACTTGGCACAAGCCTCTCGAGGCGTGGAAGAAACTGTACGAGAACCCTGTGTGACGATCGCGCCAGTAGACATGGCAGGGCTCTCATAGCGTAAAGGTTTCCCCGACGCAAGTAGTGGAAATCTCTGTTGGTGGTGCTACTGTGTCGGTCTTCCGAAACCCCCTTGGAACTGTGGTCTCTGATTTTGGGCCATGAACCTCGGCTTTTTATTCACCGGTTCGTAGTTCCCTGTTCTTCCTTGATCATTGCTTCCTCTTTGTTGCTCTCTCTGTCTATATCTGTTGTTATTTTCCTCTTCCACAACTAGTGCCTTGCTCATGACCTCTTCATAGGTCCTCAACTGAAATGGAGCTACTCCTCCCCTAACCTCAGGCTTCAAGCCTTGCTGAAACCTCTTTGACTTCATCACATCGGTGGCGACGTAATTAGGAGCAAAATGGGCGAGTCGTAGAAACTCCACTCTGTACTCTCTCACATTCATCCTCCCTTGCACTAACTGTAGAAACTGAATCTCCACTTAGTTTCTCACCACCTCTGGAAAATACTGTTTGTTGAACTCCTCAACAAACTCCTCCCAAGTCCACGATAACTCTGAGATCTCCTGGGCCCTATTTCGTATCACAGACTTCCACCAAGGCCCAGCCTCCCCATCGAGCATGTAGGCTGCCCATATCACACTCTCATCCTCCATGCATGTCAGCACGCTGAATACCTTCTCCATCTCCATTAACCAATTCTCTGCTGCCATCTGTTTGCCTGCCCATAAAATGAAGGAGGTCTCATCCTCCGGAACTCAGTAAAAGATGAAGGCACAGGCAATGTAGGTCCTATAGGCGGTGTAGGTGGTTGCTGCTCTCTCGCTGCATGAGTTGCAAAGGATGCGGCTTGTTGTGCCATGGCAGCTGCCATGGTCTCCATGGTGTGCATCATCCTTTGGCGCTCCTCTCTATCTTCCTGTCTTTCTCTCACTCTCTCCTGTTCTCTCTGATCATGATCCTGATGATCTCGATCATCATCTTCTTATTGTCTACTACTGCTGCCCCCTGGGGCCTCATTACCTCCTAAGGGTACTCGATTGGTAGGAGAGATGTAACCATCTCCACTACGCAAACTTTTCTGTTGGCCTCCTCTCGGTCGGCCCCTTCCCCTAAATGACATTGACGACTGCATTTGAAACTAAAGTTTCGTTAGCAGAAGTCCCTATGTTCTGATAAAAAGAATAATTGTCAGAATTGCTAAAAGAAATGGCTCTGATACCAACTGTGACAGCCTGGATTTTGGCACCCCGAAACCCGTGTCATCGACACGATCATCTTGACTGTGCCCCTTAGCTATGCACGGAACTTTGGTAAATCAAGCAACAATAATGAACTGAAATGATAATAATAAATGCGAAAATAATACCATCATCACATCTCAAAAGACAGTTCTACCATCATGCCCTTGCATGAATGTAGAACCGATCCGAACCATCGATGATAGCTAATCATCACAGATGGTTCGCCCAAAAGAATATCTCAATACTTAATTACATGATTTTTAAACGAAAATCAAGACTTGACATACCAAGCCGTACCAATAATCTCTCAAAACAAAACCCTCAAAATGCACAGTAGAGTCCTCTAGAAGAAGTCCTCTGGAGGCGGCTCTAACTCATCACCAGGTGCTGGGTCTGACTCACCATGGTCAACGTCCCCCGAAGTGTCAATAGCTGTTAATAATGAACCTGCGATGTATAGTCTAAAGGGTTGAGCTACATCCTAGCTCAATAGGGAACAAAACACAGTGAACATATAATTTAAAACTCACATATATTCCATGATATGCTTATGCATGCTGTGTCTATGCAGTTATTGAGAAAATAGTTGAAAAAGAATCAGATTTTACTGGTAGTTTACACATGTCTTTTAATTAATCATGAATGACACTGAATAGGCCTAAAGCAAAACTTAACCTTTCAACTTAAGTAATCCCCGAGCAATATAGCATCGAGCCCCGATGAGATACCCTTTATCGTCATCTATATAGACAGTTTTAAACGTATTCCCTAGGAATACAATTAGTACCCAAGCCCCTTTCCCCTGGGGATCGGTGGCGGGGTTTCAACTTATCTCAATTCAACACCCCTGGGGTGTGCTTACTGTGTACGGATAAGCCTCCGCACTGGCTTACAGTTTTGCCGTCGTATCGGTCATGGATATCTTGCCGCGTCAGTCATGGGTATCCCACCACGTCGGTGGGGTATCCTATCGAACCTCAAATAACAAAAATATTAGGTGCTTTACATATAGTTATTCACCGCATAAGTGTGGTATCTTATATCAGTTAGGCCTTATCAGACATTATTCAATCTTTGATACATCCCTGGGATGTATCTATTCATTTGCATCACACCTGATGCTCTTATTACTTTACTTCCTCATCCCCTGGGGATGGCTCATTATGATTACTCTTATAGATGTCACACACACACCCTTTTCACAAAACTTTAAGCAATAAAATAGTTTTCAATTTCAATCTATATCACTACATACATGCTCTTGTAATTTAAAGTACATGTTCAAGGTGTTCCCTACCTCAAGTCTCTGATAAGTCACGCATCAAGGTCCCACGTGACTCCTTGTGCCCAAGTTCACACGTACCACCTATGGTACAACATAACACATGCAATACATCAATAAGGATGTAACAAGAAAGGTCCAAGACCCTCCAAGAATCTCCAAGTCAAACTCAAAATTCAACAAAAACTGGCACAGTCGATTAATCGAACTCCAAGGTCGATTAATCGAATCTGGTTCGATTAATCGACTCCCAAAATCGATTAATCAAAATTCAAAGTCGATTAATCGATTCCCAAAATCGATTAATTGAGATTCCCATTCGATTAATCAAAATTCTCTACTCTATCTTTTCGATTCTCAATTCGAGTAATCGAATTCCCAAAATCGATTAATCGATCCCAATTCGATTAATCGAAATTCGAAATCGATTAATCGAAATCCCATTTCGATTAGTCGATTTCCCCAGGTCTTTTTCCTCCATCCACTAGAGTCCACTGGAGGTTCTCAGTCGATTAATCGACACCAAAATCGATTAATCGAAAATCAAAGTCGATTAATCGAAAATCAATTCGATTAATCGAATTCAGGTTCTTTGACTTTTCAACTTCTTGGTGAAAATCGATTAATCGAATCTCAATTTCGATTAATCGAATTTTTCATATTTAGCCCCCTTTTGGCTGTTCTTCCCAATCTTTTTCCTACTCTTTTTTCCTTCATTTTTCTAAGCCTTTATCCTATAATTTAACCATTCTTAACTACAATTAACTCACATAACTTATGCATTGCATTTACAAGGATTTTACCTTCCATCAATCTCAAATTGATTAGATCTAATGGTTGGAAAGGCTAGGGTTCCAGCTTTTGGCTCTAACGGAATCCCTCGCTTCGAATCCGGCCTTAAATGCTCGAATCCCCCCTTCCAATCAGCTGTAATAACTCCTCTCTTTACTCCTCTCTCACTCTCTCTCTTCTTTACTCTCCTTCAACAACCAAAACAATTGATTTTAGGGTTATTAAACCCTTTTATCTCCCTTCTAACTTGTGTATTGAGCACATACACCAGAAGTAGGTGTATGTGACTCCGAATTTCGTCCCATTCCACACATTCATTTAATTTCTCACATCTCATCCGTTCATCATATCCTACGTCATCTAGTGAACTCCTACATGGTCAAACCTATGACCAGTCAGGCACGGATCCCGAGGTCACTATTTAACATAAAATTTTCAGGATATTACACTTATACACCTCTTTCAGCCATTGGAGTTAATGTTAGAGCACATAAAAATGAAAATATAAGGTTTCATCAAATCCCATAAATATTGCATTAGCAGGTTGTTTCAAAAAATATACATAGAAAAGAAGCACAACCGAGCGAAAGCATGCGACAAATGAATAAGTCAATGAGCCCAGGGAAGCATAAGTAAATTGTGAGGGCATTCCTGGTATTTTCATTAGGAGAACATAAGCAAATCGTGAGGGCCTCCCTGGTGTAATGTCTCAAAAATTTCGATCTTTGAACAGTACATCTCGATGTGCGTGCCCGCCTAGTCACACACCTGATAAGATAAAGTAGTAATGTGAGTTAGGTTGACTTAAGTTTTTGATTTAGAAAGAAAAGATGAATGTGTGTATGAATCATTAATGAGGTAGCATACGCCGAGGTGCGGTGTATGTGTTTAACACTCTAGTTGAGCTTGTAAGTATAAGAGACAAATGTTAAGAGAATTAAATTCTCTTACCCTAGGTTGTTGAGAGAAGTTATTGAGAAGAGAGAGAAGGAGAGTGAGCTTTGAATTTGTGTATGTGCATGCAAGATGAGATCTTGTGTGTGAAATCAGGGAACCGGGATCGAGGTGAATTTGAGGATCTCAAAATCTGAAAGACCTAGCTGAAACAAGAACTTGAGGATCGAAGAATTGATCAACACAAAAGTAAGAATTATGATTTAGTTGTATTTTGAAATATGTGTTAGAAATCTAGTAAGTCTGTATAGAAATTCAAAGAATAAGAGTGTAGTTTAAGGAAAATGAGTTAAGGCAGTTAAGGCTAGTGAATGTGCAGAATCCAACAAAACCGATCGATCAAAATAAGTGACCGTTTTATTGGTTTTGTCAAAGAGGAGAAAGAGTGTGGTTTCTGAAGAAACCGATCGATCAGAATAAATTCCGTTCGATCGATTTGGAGAAACTGATCGATCGATTTGAAACCGATCTATCAGAATGTGGCACCTAAGCAAAGGTTTGGTTTCTCAGTGAGTAAACCGTTCAATCGGTTGGGAACCGAACAAGTGATTTGTTGAAACCGACCGAACGATTTGGAATCGATCGATCGGTTTAGCCAGATTCAGAACTTTGTTTCAATTCATCTTAAGGGATTTGGGGAAGCTTTATGTCTTCATGTTTTACGTCATTTCTGACATGTGGGCTATGATTTATATGTGTTTAGGTATGAACATGGTCACGGGTGTGAGGGGCTATCTAGATCGAGACAGATTTGTTTTAATTTTTCGTCAAGGTAGGGAAATCCCTATACCATGTGTATTTGATACGACTAGCATGTGAATTATGATATGATGTGGTTTGTCATCAATTACTCTTGAGTTTTGCATAAGCTTTTAAAAATGTGAATGTGTAAGCATGTGTGCATGTTTGAAATTCGTATTATGAAGTGAGAATCTTTCAAGATTCATTTTGATAAATGTGTGTGAAAGAAGGTGCTTTTAACTTTCTAATTTAGATATAATTATCACATTACACGGCGATAAGCTATATGTATGCGCTATGATTTAAGGTTGAATATGTGAATACCTAATAGACGCGACGGTATAACTATGACCAACGGGGCGGGATATCCGTGACCGGTACGGCGAGATATCCGTACAACCCTTTGTTTGATCTTGTGAATTCTACCGGCCAATGGTAATTGTATTCGGCACAAGTATCCATCATTTTTGGGACCTTGGGTACCATGTGAAAATGGTTCATATGAATGACGATGGTGAGTATTCCATTGGGGGCTCGATGCTATATGCTCGAGGGACTATTTAAGTGAGCAGTTTAAGTTTTTCTTTTATTATGAGAATGAGTTTTGGAAAATCATGTGTTTAAATCTTGGAAAATGGTAATTGATCTCAGTTTTGGTTCAAGTCATAGACCTTTAAATTGTGAACCTCCGTATGAGAAAAATCATATTTCGTTTATGTCATAAGATATATGTGTGATGTTAAGAATCTGCATGCTATTAGTATTTCCCTACTGGGCTTATGTTGACTTAGAGGATCCTGCAAGGGTAGAGATTCTGAATTTCTCTCCTGAGGAGGACTCAGAGCCTCATCTTGAGAATTGTTTTGTCTGTGAAAAGCACAGGTAGGTCCTGCTTTGGAACGATGGGTTATAGTATGGTTTTTGTGATGTAAAGAACATAAACTTTTGGATTATAGTTGTATTATTCTTTTGTGAACCATGTTTCGGTGATGGTCGGCCATCACCAGTGGTTCTTTTTGGTTCTTCTGCACATGAGTTTTTACATGAGATTAGAACTGTTATTTTGTCTTTTGAGATATAGAATTGGAGATTTTTTTTTTGCCAATGATGATTCTATCTGTTTAGCTAGATTTCCTATTTTATTTTCGCTTCGTGTGTGGATGTGCCTAGTGTTCCGTTCGGGGATTAGCCTTAGTGCCGATCCGACGATCCGGGTTTCGCGATTAGGAAATTCGGGCTATCATAGTTGGTATCAAAGCGTAGGCTCTAGAAAATTTCTTACAAGTCTTAGATTAGACTAGATGTTTAAGATATTATTGGAATATAGGGACCTTCTATTGATGGAACGGTTGTTTCATTATAACAGATTAAGATGTATCCAAGAAGTAGAGGACAACCTAGAGGCGGTCGTGGGAGAAGTTTAGAGAGTTGGGATGAGACCCCTACGGGTTCTGGTAGAGATCAAAAAAACCCTTCGGATGAGAGAGATCAGAGAGAGGAGGCTATTAGGATGGCATGGGCCATGGATATTGTGGCTGTCGCCATCGCTCAGCAGGCTACTGCCATGGCTCAACAGACGACACTACTGGTTGCCAATAATGTGAACCATCAACAGCCACCACCACCACCTCCTCCAGCACTATTACCCTCATCATTTGTTGACTTTAGGAGATTGAGACCTCTTAGTTTCTATGGGCAGACGGATCCGCTTGAGGTGAAAAAATGATTAAATCAAATTGAGAAGTTTCTACAAAGACTTCAGAGCACTGAGGATGAGAAGGTTGGCTAGGCTTCCTTCCAGCTTGAGGGTGATGCCAATCCGTGGTAGAAATCGGTACTGAAAAAGAGAGGTTGAAAATCCTCACAGTCCATGGACTTGGACGGAGTTTGTTGAGGTGTTCAACAAAGAATACTTTCCCAAGCAAGTGAGGAATCAGATGAAGAAAGATTTTGCTAATTTGGATCAAGGAAGTATGACCGTACGAGAGTATGGTACTAAGTTTATGAGGTTATCGAGGTTCGCACCGAAACTAGTAGCCACTGAATTGATGAAGGCCAGTAAATTTGAAGAAGGCCTAAGGCCAAATGTGCGAGATAGGATTTCAGTGTTGGAGCTAGAAACCTATGCAGAAGTGATGGGAAAAGCAATTGTGGCCAAAAGAGATATAAATAATATGTATAAAAGGCGGGATCAACACAAGAATAAGGCATACCAAGGGAGAGCAAGTGACTACGACTCGAGGAATAAAAAGCTGAGATTTATAGCACCAACTCCAGTTTCAAGATAACCTGCCTACATAAATTATCCCATGCTACTAGTATCTTCTCCTATGAGACCTTTCCGTATAGATGGCCCTGCTCAGAGTCAGTCTAAAGGAGTAGCAGTTACTCAGGGATTCTCGAGAGCAACGTCGTCGAGTCCCCAAATCACGTGTGCCCATTGTGGCAAATCTCATAAAACTTCTGATTGTATACATGGCACAGGAGGATGTTTTAAATATGGAAAGATGGGCCATATAATCACAGATTTCCCGAAACTGATAAAAGAAGGTACGATTTCATCTGCTACCACGCAAAGGCCTACGAGACCTACCATACAAGGTCGTGCTTTTATAGCGACCGCCGAAGATGCTCGGGCAAGTAATGACGTTATCCAAGGTATAATTTTCTAGTCATGTTTAATTTAGTTTAATTGCATTTTAGATGAAGAAGGTGCATAAATAAGAATGATCTACTAGGCTTCTAGTTGTGAGTGTTTAACTTTGCCATGCATGCCTAATTATCTAGTATATGTATTAACATAGGTACCTTACAACTACATAAAGAAAATGACGGTGATCGTTGTGATGCACGAGTTCTAATAGACCTAGGGTCTACCAACTCGTTTGTGACTTCGAAGTTTGTGAGAAGATTGAAGGTCGTTCCCGAAGCATTGGAGTTCATTTTGGACGTGTCAGTTCCTACAAGAAGTTTAGTGACTACAAACACGTGTTGCCGATCTATTATCGTACAAGTTGAAGATTACGAGACGATGATGGATCTCATTTTATTGAATATGCAAGGATTCGATGTACTCCTCGGTATGAATTAGCTATCCGCTTATCATATGAGTGTAGACTGCCTATGAAAAGTCATCATGTTCCGTCCACCGAAGCAGAAGTCTTTCCGATTTTTTGATGACAGGGGTAGATTATACCAATCATCTCCGCGGTACGAGCTAGGCGGATGATGTGAAATGGATGCGATGGATACCTAGCATTTCTATAAGAGAAATGGGAAGTGAAGAATGTCATCACTGGTGTTCTAATTGCTTGTGAGTTTACGAACGTGTTTCCTAATAACTTACCAGGGCTATCACTGGATCGAGAGATTGAATTTGCAATCGAATTAGCACCAGGCACAGAGCCAGTATCTAAAGCACCTTACCGAATGGCTCCTATCGATTTGACAGAATTAAAGGCTTCATAAGACCTAGTGTGTCTCCTTAGAGAGCACCAGTCTTGTTTGTCAAGAAGAAAGACGGGTCGATGAGACTCTGCATCGACTATCGTCGATTGAACAAGCTGACGATCAAGAACAGGTACCCCTTACCTAGGATTGGTGACCTCTTTGATCAGTTGCAAGGGGTGAAATTCTTTACAAAGATTGACTTGAGATCGGGGTATTATCAGCTGAAAGTGAAGGCCGAAGATGTTCAGAAGACTATGTTTAGAACCAGATATGGACATTATGAGTTCCTGGTGATGTCTTTCGGCTTGACTAATGCACCATTTTCGTTTATGGATCTCATGAATAGAGTGTTTAAACCACATCTTGATACGTGTGTGGTGGTATTCATGGATGACATTCTCATTTATTCGAAATCCAGGGAAGAACACAAGTAACACTTATGCATTGCTTTACAGATGCTACGAGAGTATCAGTTATATGCCAAACTCAGTAAGTGTGAGTTCTGATTAGAGCAAGTGAGCTTTCTAGGCCACGTAGTCTCAAAAGCAGGTGTAACAGTTGATCTAGCAAAGATTAAGGTAGTAGTAGATTGGGAACAACCAAAGACTGTGACTGAGATTCACAGTTTCCTCGGTCTGACTGGGTACTATAGAAGATTTGTAGAGAGATTTTCCAAAATTTTCGGACCACTCACACGACTTACAAGAAAATATGTTAAGTTTGAGTGGACTAGTGAATGTGAAGAGAGTTTCCAGGAATTTAAGAAACGGCTTACCTCCGCACTAGTATTAGCTATTCCATTAGGCAGTGGAGGATTCGATGTATATAGCGATGCTTCGCACAGCTGCTTAGGCTGTGTACTCAATCAGAATATGAAGGTTATTACTTACAGGTCAAGACAACTTAAGGATCATGAGAAGAACTATCCGACACATGATCTTAAGTTAGCCAAGGTGATCTTTGCACTTTAGATCTAGAGACATTATCTATATGGTGAGACCTACGAGATCTTCCCAGATCACAAAAGCCTCAAGTACCTATTTACGCAGAAGGAATTGAATATGAGGCAATGGAGATGGATTGAATTTCTCAAGGACTATAATTGCTCTACTCAGTATCACCCAGGTAAAGCAAACATCATGGCAGATGCGTTGAGCCAGAAGAATTCAGCTCAGATAGCTAGTCTTGTTATGGGACTCTATCGATGGAAATTATTAGAAGACCTTTCTTTGTATGATAAGAATATTGAGGTCAAAGTTTCAGGTGCCTTGTTGGCTAACATCACAATCAGACCAATAATTTTTTACCGCATCTATGAATTCCAGATGGAAGATGGAGAGCTCTTAAAGATTAGACAAGGCGTGACAGAAGGCACTAGAGTAGATTTTCCTATTAAGGAAATAGATCATTACTATTCAGAGGACGCCTATGCATACTGATTGATGCCAATCTGCGGCAAAATATATTAGACGAAGCTCATAAGTCCAAGTATGCTATTCATCCTGGTGGTACCAAGATGTACCAGGATTTAAGGAAGAACTATTGGTGGAGAGGATTGAAGAAAGATGTGGCCGAGTACATATCTAAATGTTCAGTGTGTCAGCAAGTAAAACTAGATCATAGACACCCAGCAGGTCTATTGCAACCTCTACCAATACTCGAGTGGAAATGGTAGTCAATCTCCATGGATTTCATTATAGGATTCCAAGGACGGCGAAGTGTTATAATGCTATTTGGGTGGTCGTAGATCGCCTAACAAAATCAACATATTTTCTGCCCTACAACACAACATATACGGCAAGCAAATTAGCAAATTTGTATATGAAAGAGATCTTCTGATTACACGGTATTTTGACGAGCATTGTTTTAGATCGTGACCCGTTATATACCTCAATATTTTGGCAAAGATTCCAAGGAGGCATGGGCACGAGGTTGGATTTCAGCTCAGCGTTACATCCACAAACAGATGGTCAGACTGAGAGCGTCAATCAAATCATTGAATATATGCTTAGAGCATGTATAATCGACTTTCAGGGATCATGGGATCAACATTTACTGTTGATTGAGTTTGCATATAATAACAGTTTTTAGCAAAGCATTAGGGTGGCTCTGTATGAAGCGCTGTATGGACGGAGATGTAGATCTCCGATCAATTGGGAAGAAATTAGCAAAAGTTTACATTGGGTCCGAAAGAGTTAGAGAAAAATACATAAGTCGTTCATATGATTCGAGAAAGGATTAAGATAACTCAGAGTCGGCAGAAGAGTTATGCCAATATCAAGAGAACCAGCATGGATTTCCAACTGGGAGACTATGTATTTGTGAAGATTTCACCGATGAAAGGTGTAATGTGCTTCAAAAAGAGTGGGAAGCTAAGTCCCCGCTACATTAGACCTTTTGAAGTATTAGGGAGAGTTGGCGAAGTTTCATATAGGGTCGCTTTACCCCCGCAACTTGATAGAGTGCATGATGTCTTTCACATCTCAATGCTACGACGGTACATCAAAGACCCAACGCACGTGCTGGATTACCAACCAATTGAAATTCAAGAAGATTTAACTGTCAAGGAAGAGCCAGTGCAAATACTTGATCGAAAGGAACAAATTTTGTGTATGAAGAGCATTTCGTTAGTGCTTGTAAAGTGGAGAAATCATCCAGCTGAAGAGGCTACTTGGGAGAGTGAGGCGGAAATTAAGGAGCAATACCCTCAGTTGTTCAGTGAGAGTTGAGACGAGTTATGAAATTGTAAATTTCCTTACTGTTAATGAATATGAGACTTGCTAAGAAGTTATGATTTGATGAAATAGTGAGATCGATTAAGTAGAAATTGAAAAAAATTACAATAAAGTTGAATGAAAAGCAGAAGATTTGCTATTTTCTGTCAAACCGTTCAATCGAAACCTAAAACCGTTCGATCGATTTGACAAAAAGAGAGACACGGGCTATCTGTGAAAACCCTTTGATCGAAGGTGGAAACTATTTGATCGAAATCACAAAGGCAATGAGCCAAATGTGGACTGGAATAATGAATTGTGAAAACCGTTCGATCGAAATAAGGGAATGATCAATCAAAATATGAAAACCGTTCGATCGAAATATGAAAACCATTCAATCGATTTGAAACCGTTTAATTGAATTTGTTAATCAGTGCATTTATGAGCAAAACTGATCGAACGATTTCAAAAGCGTTCGATCGATTTTGATCTTATATATATGGGCGTGCGATTTTTAAGTCAAAAAATTAGAAACTGTTCTTTTTCTTCTTGGGGGTTTCTTGTTCTCTTATTGGGAGACCTTCAGACTTAAATTCCAAGCATTTTGGAGCTTGATTCCACATATGACTGAGATCCAAATCACTTTTAAAGGTAGAAATTTGAAAATATTCTAGTTTCACTTAGTTTATTTGCAAAACCCTAGTCTTTGTGATTTGTTGTGGTTATAATGGCACCCAAAACGCGACAAACGTCAAAGCAACCAACATCACGACCGGGTTCGTCACAACCACAACCATCACAACCATCAGTACCTCGACCACCACAGTCATCCTGACAATCGGTGCCACAGCCACCACCCCAACGACGTGAGCAACCCAATGAGTGGTGGGTCGAGAAGGATTTTAAAACTGAATGGATAATAGATAAAAAGTTGTTCACAAAGCGTGAGGAGACAGATTGGGCTTTTAGGTACGTTACTAGAGCCAGTTTAGAGGGTGTACTCCAACCTTTTAACAAGTACTACTACCCTCACCTTGTGAGATTATTTTACCAGAAAATGCACGACAGTAATAAATCAAGGACCCTTTGCACCAAAATTGACAATAGAAATTACGAGTTTACCTATTCTGATGTCTTCAATGCCATGGAGTGCAACAAGAAATATAGTAGCGAAATAGAATTGGCAAAGCCATTCCCAGCACCTGTGGACTATAAGGTTATGGCAGAACAAATGACCCAGGGCAGGCTCGGGTCTGGTTTAGCAGTCAAGAGAGTGGATTTACCGCACGAGCTGTGGATGCTTGATACTATCTTTAAGTGTAATCTATACTCGTTGCCACATAAGACAGAGAGTGGGAGAGATTCAGATGGCTCTATTTTCTGTGTTTAATGGGCGATGGTTTTGTGCGCCACAGGTCATTTTTGAGGGCATGAAATATGCTAGGAAGAAGATATTAGAGGGGGCAACGAAACCCATTGACGACATACCTTATGCCCGTCTTATTTCCATTATGATTGAGGATTATGTCGGCGATGATCGTATACTCTTTCAAGGAGTGAACCGAAATTAACCGATTGATAAAGAAATGGAACAAGACCTACACTATAAAGGAATGGAACAAGACCTATAACCGATTGATAAAGAGACCGCGAGATGAAGTGCAAGCACCACTAGAGCCACAGGACCAAGAACATCCTAATCAAGGAGCACCAGTTCAAGATGAGCCGGCTGCAACAGTACCACCTCAACAGCGAACTTAGACCCATACACCCCCACAACACTCGAGTGCTCTTGCACATTTCATTGCCAATGTTTACCTACAGCACATGGCGACTGCACAAGCATGGATTCCGAAGGCATCAAGTTCAGGTGCGGGGGGACCCAATGACGATGAGGACTAGCCTGGTGATGGCATGGCTTGAGTGATAGATGCGAGGTTATAGCTTTCTTTTTTGGGTGTTTAGAATGTTACTTTTTAAGAAATTGTAATTAAAACAGGTGAAATGGGACGTAGGTCCTTTGAAACTATTGTAGTATGGTTGCCACTTCGTGAATCTTTAAAACTATTGTGGCATACTTGCCACTTGATAATCTAAGATAACTTTTTGGATATGGTGGAATGGTAAATTTATTTTTGTGAACTATTCGAATGTGCATATGATTGCCTTTACAGGGTGTGCAAGTTATGAATGTGCTTGTGTGCAGGTGAGATGGGCGGCTTAAACTGACCCACTTGGTTGTGTATGTGACAGGGAATACCATCCTTTCTGTGTGATGTGTGTGTTGTTAATTAGCTGTGATCTAGCCTCGGCTAGCATTTTATATAAGTTATGATTTCATGAGTCCTCGTTAACGGATTGGATTCTCTAATAGGGGGAAACTTTGATTATTAGATGTCTTGTGATTAGGAATGCTTGACTCCATAGGGAGTGACATACCACTATGGAAACCAAGAGAATCCTTCATCAATTTTCAGGGACAAAAATTTCTAAGGAAGGGAGAATGTAATGTCCTAAAAATTCAGATCTTTGAACAATACATCGCGATGAAGGTATGTATGAACCATACCCCGACTAGTCACACACCTGATAAGATAAAGTAGTAATGTGAGTTAAGTTGACTTAAGTTTTTAATTTAGAAAGAAAAGGTGAAGGTATGTATGAACCATTAATGAGGTATTGTACGCCGAAGTGCAGTGTATGTGTTTAACACTCTAGTTGAGCTTGTAAGTATAAGAGACAAATGTTAAGAGAAATAAATTCTCTTACCCTAGGTTGTTGAGATAAGTTATTGAGAAGAGAGAGAAGGAGAGTAAGCTTTGAATTCATGTATGTGCGTGCAAGATGAGATCTTGTGTGTGAAATCAAGGAACCGGGATCGAGGTGAATTTGAGGATCTCAAAATCTGAAAGACCTAGCTGAAACGAGAACTTAAGGATCGAAGAATTGATCAACATAAAGGTAAGAATTATTATTTAGTTGTATTTTGTAATATGTGCTAGAAATCTAGTATGTATGTGTGTAGAAATTCAAAGAATAAGAGTGTAGTTTAAGGAAAATAAGTTAAGGCTGGTGAATGTGCAAAATCCGACAAAACCGACCGATCGAAATAAGTGACCGTTCGATCGGTTTTGTCAAAGAGGACAAAGAGTGTGGTTTTTAAAGAAACCAATCGATCGATTTGAAACCGATCGATTGGAATGTGGCACCGGACCAAAAGTTTGGTTTCTCAATGAGTAAACCAATCGAGCAATTTGGGGAAACCGACCGATCGGTTTGGAATCGATCGATCGATTTGGCCATATTCAAAACTTTGTTTCAATTTGTCTTGAGGGATTTGGGGAAGCTTTATGTCTTCATGTTTTATGTCATTTCTGACGTGTGGACTATGATTTGTATGTGTTTAGGTATGAACATAGTCACGAGTGTGAGAGGCTAGCTAGATCGAGACAGATTCATTTTAACTTCTCGTCGAGGTAGGGAGATCTCTATACCATGTGCATTTGATACGACTAGCATGTGAATTATGATATGATATGGTTTGCCATCAATTACTCTTGAGTTTTGTATAAGCTTTTAAAAATGTGAATGTGTAAACATGTGTGTGTGTTTAGAATTCGTATTATGATGTGAGAATCTTTCAAGATTTATTCCGATAAATGTGTGTGAAAGAAGGTGCTTTTAAATTTCTAATTTAGATATAATTATCACATTACACTACGATAAGCTATATGTATGAACTATGATTTAAGGTTGAATATGTGAATACCCGACCGACGCGGTGGTATAACCGTGATCGACGCAGCAGGACATCCGTGACCGGTATGATGAGATATCCATACAACCCTTTGTTTGATCTTGTGAATTCTATTGGCCAACGGTAATTGTGTTCGGCATAAGTATCCATCATTTTTTAGACCTTGGGCACCATGTGAAAATAGTTCATATGAACAACGATGGTGGGTATTCCATCGGAGGCTCGATGTTATATGCTTGAGGGACTATTTAAGTGAGTAGTTTAAGTTTTTTTTTTGTTATGAGAATGAGTTTTAGAAAATCATGTGTTTAAATCTTGGAAAATGGTAATTAATCTTAGTTTTGCTTCAACTCATATACCTTTAAATTGTGAACCTCTATATGAGAAAAATTATATTTTATTTATATTATAAGATATATGTGTGATGTTAAGAATCTGCATGCTATTAGTATTTTCCTACTAGGCTTATCTTGTTAGCTCATCCCTCGACTATACGTCACAGGTACAGGAGCTGAGGTTGACTTAGAGGATCCCGCAAGGGTAGAGGATCCTAATTTCTCTCCTGAGGAGGAGGACTTAGAGCCTCATCCTGAGAATTATTTTGTTTGCTCAAAGCACGGGTAGGTCCAGCTTTGGAACGATAGGTTATAGTATGGTTTTTGTGATGTAAAGAACATAAAATTTTATATTATAGTTGTATTATTCTTTTGTGAACCATATTTCGGTGATGTCGGCTATCACCGGTGGTTCTTTTTGGTTTTTCTGCCCATGAGTTTTTACATGGGATTAGAACTATTATTTTATCTTTTGAGATATAGAATTGAAGATTTCCTTTTTGCCTATGATGATTCTATCTGTTTAGCTAGATTTTTTGCTTTATTTCCGCTTTGTGTGTAGATGTGCCAAGTGTTCCATTCGTGGATCGGCCTTAGTGCTGATCCAACGGTCCGAGTTTCGCAATTAGGAAATATGGGTTATCACACCTGGTATCTTCACACTTCCATATGTCGCGTACGGTGGCGGGAGGAGGATAAAACTCCTGCTAACTATAAAATTTGATAATTTTATGATGTTGGACCATGATAGAGAGCTCAAGTATGACATCGCATTATCCACCCAAGAAGAAAGTAGTTGACCACTATTTCATAAAGTTGTTGAATAAAAAGCTACCCCCAGATCAATAAACCTTATCTGCCCTTCACCCTTTATTTCTTTTCGGACAATGAGTCAAAAAAATTTCAAAATCTCATCGAGGATAAAACCGAAAAATCTCGAATGGCAAGTGATGCAATCACTCATTATCTATCATTCACCCCATTCTTGATTAAAACCTACGATGCGTGATGATCGTACAGAACTTACAAAAATCTAGCCCAACATGTGGCTGAAATAATCAAACTACTTTCCAACATGAAATCATTGTAAGCACACTCCAGGATATTTGTAAGGTCACTAAAAGTCCCACCTGTAGACACCCCAATTTTGCTCTCTCGAAGTATACAAAACTGTTCGGTCAACCTTTAGCCTTGCCCTAATAAAGGGATCATATACTGAAACAATAGTATATGACTGAACACAGGCTAAAATAATAGTTTTGTGGTTCAGACCCTACAACCCTAATACGGGGACTATATACTGAAACAATAGTACATAGTCGAAGCACAGGATGAAACAATAGCCTTGTGGTTCATACCCGACTTAGCCCAGGGAAAGCCTCGAATTACGTGCCCATATAAGTGCGCGCAATTCGATTATATGCCCCATAGCTGGCTAGCAATTAGTCTCATTTGAACCAGGACTATTCCTCCTATGGGCTGCCTTAGGAGTGGATTACACGCCCTACAGAGCGCACGCAATCCAATTACATGCCCTATCACTAACGCACAATAGGTCCAACTTAGACCACTCCTTTACTTTTTATAGACCGCCTTGAGACTCAATTATGTGCCCTCACTGGTGCGCACAATCGATTACATGCTCAACCACCCGCACATAATTGGTTCCCAAGTGAACCTGGTCTCTAGTTCTCTAGACCGCTTGAACTCCTCGATTAAGTGCAGCTGATCTGTCGCTTAATCGAATTGTACGCTCCCAACAGGGCGCGTAATTAGTTTCAATTAGAGTAGAACTAGGACACCCAACTGAGCCACTCAGCCGGTCACTCACTGAGTCGGTCACCGACTCAAAGTGATTATGCGCCTAGGATAGGACGCATAATCCGATTAAGAGCACCAGATAGGGCGCATAATCAGGTTTGACCGGCTAATTGCGCACCTCCCACAAGGCGCGCAATTACTCATATACCTATAAATAGATCTCCCTACCTCGACCAATACACACCAATTTTTCATATCCAAGTCTTAAGTTCCTCGCCTCCAAGCTTAGGATTTCGAGACTCTTCCTCCGGCGCTTAGCTTCAGGTAATCTTTTAGGTTCTAGTCTCTAGCTTTTTAATTCCTAGTTTCTAGTTCTAATTTTTATTTCTTAATTTCATAGTTCTTAGATTTTAATTTCTAGTCTTAGATTTTAGGCTTTAATTCCGGTCTCTAATTCTAGTTCTTAATTCTTAAGTTCTAGATTTCAGTCCTTAGTTCTTGATCCCTATTTCTTAAAATCTCGAATTCTCAGTTTTTAATCCTTAGGCCATTAATTATCAATCCAAACTCAGTCCTTTCAAAATTATCCTTAGTCATAAAAATAATTTACTATTTTATTCTTCTTTCCTCCAACCTTTTTCAATTGTCAATCCCATCACTTTTATATTTGACCTATTTTGAAGTATCAAACGAAGTTGGTTTGATGCAAAATTGGTCACGTTTGAAAGCTTGTCGAAGTAGCTTTCCAACGAGCTAAAAAACATGCAATTCTACCCAGTATCGAAGAAGTTATGATCAGTTTTCTAAGTTGAACAAAAAGTGACGAATTTCAAGACTCATAATTAAATTAGGATTAGTCTCTTTATTATCTTATTTTAGAAAATAAGATTCCTTTCTTTTATTAGAAATAGGATCAGTTTCCTTATCGTTCTAGGACTTTATTTTATTAGAGGAATCAGGAATTAGAGTTACACTAGGATTAAGAATTAGGATATTTCCTTTACTTGAATTAGGAATTAGAGTTATACTAGGATTTCTAGTAAGAGCCTATAATTAGACCCCTACCCCTAGTCTCTTCTACACAATTCTCTTTTACAGAATTCTCTTTTACACAACTCTCTTCTACACAATTCTCTCTTTTGAGCTTCTTCCTTTTAGAAAATTCAAGTTCTTAATTCTTGTTCTAAATTTTAGTTCTAATTCTAAATTCTAGTTCTCTTTTTAGTTTTAGTTCTTAATTTCTAGTTCTAGTTCTTAGTACTTAGGTTCTAGTTCTAGTTCTTAATTCATCTCCTAGTTCTTAATGCTAGTCTTAATTCTTCGTTCTAATTCTAAATTCTTAATTCTCGATCTCAATTTTTGATTTCTAATTCTTATTTTTCCATTCAAATTTAGTTTTTTTAAATCTTTAATATTTACAAAATAATTCTTAGCCACCCGATTTGCCCAATGGAGCTTACGGAGGGTACTCGGGAACGAGGCCGATCCTCCTTAGCATAACGGGTCACAATCTCTCTTTTTTAATTAATTAGATTTCAAATAGAACAAGGATACTTTGATTAATTAGATTCCTAATAAAATTAGGAGACCTTATAAAAATTAGACTCCTGGTAGAATTAGGAGACTTTTTTTAGACTCCTAGTAGAATTAGAAAACCTTTTTTTTTAAATTAGACTTCTGGTAGGATTAAGATATTTAAATTAATTAGACTCTTAGTAGAATTAGGAGACTAATTTAATTAAACTCCTAGTAGAATTAGGAGACCTTTTAATTAGACTTCCACAAGGATAAGGAGAGTAGATTAATTAGATTCTTAGTTGGATTAGGAAACTAAATTAATTAGATTTAGAGTAACACTAGGAGACCCCCAGTTAGCCAGACTCAGAAAAGTATTAGAAGATCAAATCAATTAAACTCCTAGAAAGAATAGGAAAACCAAACTAGCTAAACCCCAAGGCAACCCATAGCTGCTAATGTTGGCAGGCCAACAATTTAGTAAAGGAGTTCAACCTGCAAGCCTCCGCTCCCCTTAAAGCGTTATCAATGACATGTTGTAGCATCGATAAATATCTATAGCTGGCGATCGCATCTACACAAGTATTCTTCATTTAAAATTTATCTTTCTTTATTTAAATATTATCATTTTATTATTCTAATATATTACTGCATGCGCACATAAATATTTTCCTATTATTATTTTACGGCTTTATTATTCTATCGCTTTCCGCCATAGTCCACATAGACCGAATTTGGCCACTCTTTTAGGGGACCGAGAGAAACCCAAAAAAAGCGCGTACCAACACCACTGTCACTTGACACTAGGGCATTTTTTTAAAAAAGCACTAGCACCTTGATAGCGATAATCAGGTCATGAGACCGACACTCCAAACTAGGGCATTTTTTCAATTTTCAGTTTAGTTCTTGCTTTTCCACCATGGGACCCCAAAAACAAGCATCCAAAAGACAACAAGAATACGCGCAACATACGCTGAAAAAAATAAACGCATACCCCAGCACTATCCTAATGCTATCTATTCCCCCTCCAGACACCCTAGCCTCGTATACCAACGTCCCCATCACGCACCCATGAGTATACATGACAACAGGTCCCATCGCGACAAACGTAACTCGGGATTCAAAATTACTCCCCCTACAGTCCCATCGCAATTCAAAAATCTGAAACACTCCCTAATATCTTACCACAAATACCCACCACTCGCTCCACTGAGACAAATAAACCAGCAAAATAGCAAAAATCCTACCCTTAGAACCCCGAAAAATAGGAAAAATAGAAATAATAAAAGCTCCATTGCACACTCACAGACAAGTCATACCATCACACCACGATCGGAATCATCCCCCCTTATGCCATCGCATAACCTCGCACACTGACTGGAGAAAGGACTGCCGAAGCCCCATCGCACACCTGCACTAAAACATGTCCCACTGCGACAAAATTCTCATACAATCACCTTCACCCCGACCCCTTATCAAACCCATAATCCCATCGCGATAACACAAACAAAAAATTCAGGGCATCTCCCGATACCCTTTCACATGTTCCAGGAATTACGACGAACATCAGCCCACCAGAACCCCGAAAAGTAGTAAAATAAAAATAATAAATAATAAAAGTCTCATTGCGATGGAGGCACAAAATCAAAACAACATCCGAAGTAACAGATCACACAATGAAAATAACCCACCATCAAACCAAATCCATAGCCCCATCACGACACAATCACACAACTCACCCCATCATATAACCCAAGAACTGCCAAAGAAGAGATAAATCACTACTATCCCACCACAACATCAAATCGACCATCCCATCACCAATACCAGAAAAAAAAAAACAAGTCATCACTACACGCAATCGGAGGGGAGGACCATTAATGTCCCATCGCGAGCCACACCTCCTCGAACGTCCCATCACGTAATCGTCAAGTCTCATCGAAGACTTACTGGAACACACAACCAGAAGAGAAGTCCACCAATGTCTCACCGTGAAAGAGCAGGCAACAAGCCCAGACCTCCCAAAGGCCCCATCTAGCCAACATCCATCAGACCTCTCCACATAGAATGGAAGAGGAGAGAAGACTCTCTGATGTCCCAACGCATCCCATCATCGGGAGCAATACAAGGACCTTCTGACAATAAATCAGGTTAGTATCATCCCATCACTAACTATCACAACACACGCGATCAGAAGAGGAGATTCACCAATGTCCCATCACGATGAAGCCACTAGTAAATTCGAACCCCCCAAATGTCCCATCACGACAATCATCGCATCCCATCACAAAAGGCCTCCCCCCGATAATGGATCAGGTACGTATCATCCCCTTTTCACTCGATATTCTCATAAAAAGATATAGTTAGCTAATATTAACTCAAACATATTCAAAAACTGTCTCTCCCAATTCATAAATCACTGTAGTCCTCCCATAACAGCCAATCATCAGTATTCATGAGAAGGTTATACGGAGCATCCGGCATACCGAATGTCGTCTTGACAACTAAACAAAGGTTGGTCCACAAATTCCATACCGATGGATCAGCTTGGCGATGTCTCGAAAGCCACGTTTTCTGCCGCTTTACCGAATTGACCTTAAGTTAAAATCTGAATTTTCAAAAACCTCCTATCTATCAAACTCTCACCTCTCGTCACCCCAATCCGCTCCTTCCTTTGGGAAATCGAACGCTGAGTATACTCATCATTGAGAAATCACATATGTCCACTAGAAAAGGACCCCTGACACGTCGTTGGTGTGAGCAATGACATGCTCGATTTGATATGACTTGCGAAAGCCTTTGCCATCATATTACATCATATTATCTGGTCACTTAACTTTGTCTCTAGACATTCGTACAAAGCCACCCCGTACCTTGATTGTGTCAATTTCCCTCCGTTTGACTGCGATATGTAGCAGGTTGCAATATGCGACGGGATGCCACTTGCACCCCGCAGTTGAGGATATACCATTCGACAGCTACACTCTGGCCCGCTAATGACTCCTGCTAGCTTGTGCTGACAGATAAGAAGGCCAAGCATTTCATGTCAACTCCACGGTTCACACTTGTGATCTCTCAAAGAAACAAGAAGGCACCCTGAAAGGGAGGTGTCTACTTCTTTAACGCATCCTTGTTCTACAAGAACGCGCCGAAGAGGGGCATCTATAGACACCCCATTTTTACCCTCTCGGAATCTACAAACTTGTTCGGTCAACCTTTAAACATGCCCACAACTCTCAGAAAAGGACCAACCCTCTCTGGAAGCCTTAAAACCTTAAATACAGGAGCATATACTAAAACAATAGTATATGGCTAAATCTCAGGCTGAAATAATAGCTTTGAGACTCGGATCAGACCTAACTTGGAAAGATCCTAAATTAAGCGCCTGAATCAGGGCATGCAATTCAATTGCACGCATGGATATATGCATGCAATCGGTCTTACTTGAACTAGGTTCAATCTTCCTGTGGACCGCCTTAGGACCCGATTACGCACCCTGTACAGGGCGCGTAATCAGATTGCACGTCCAATCACCAGCGCACAGTTGGTCCCACTTGGACCCGGCTTCCACTTCCCATAGACCTCCTGAAGACCCGATTACGCGCCTGACACAAGGTGCGCAATCGATTGCACGCTCCATCACCAGCGTGCAATTGGTCCCCAGTTGAACTAGTCCTCTAAATCCTTAGACCGCCCATATTCCCTCATTCTGTGCTCCACATAGGACACACAATTAGTTCCAAGCGAGTTGGAACTAGAACTCCCCGACTGAGCTAGTCAGTCGGTCACTCACTGAGTCGCAACCGACTCAAACTGGATTAAGCGCCCTGGACAAGGCGCGAAATCCAATTACACGCCTTGGACAGGGCACGCAATTGAAACCGACCCATCAATTGCGCACTTGCCCCAAGGCACATAATTACCCCAATACCTATAAAAGGACTCCCTTACCTCACCAATTTTACAACAATTTTCATAACAATCCTCTCTTATGAGCTTCTTCTTCTTAGAAATGTTGAGGCTCTCTCTAGGGCTCCCAAAGAAAGGAGTTGAGCTGCTTTCTAGACTTCTAAAATTGCAGACTCTTCTCTAGGAGTCCCGGGTAGTCAACTAGTGGGACTGGCCCACTAGCTTTGACTCTCGAAGGAGTATTGAAGGAAGGAGCGGCTAGTCTTAGAAAACCATTAGGAAACCCCTGCCCGAAATTCTTAGCCTAGAGCCCATTAGGTCCCTAACCTTCTCTAGTTTTCTCAACCTTAGCCACCCAATTTTTCTAAGGGAGCTTACGGAGGGTACTCGAGAACGGGGCCAATCCTGCCAGGCATAACGGGCCAAAACCCCCCTTTTAGAGTTAACTCCCAGTAGGAATAGGAAACTAGACTAGTTAGACCATAGGCAACCCGAGGCTGCTGAAGTTGGCCAGCCGACGTTTAGTAAAGGAGTCAACCTGTATCTTCACGCGTGATCAATAACGTGTTGCAACGTTGATAAATATTTGTAGCTGGCGATCGCATCACCCAGGTATTCTTCATTTAAAATTCCCCTCTTTCCTTTCAGTACTTAATATCTTCATAGTTTATTATTCTATCTCCTTCCACCAGAGTCCACGTGGGCTAAATTGGGCCACTTCTTCCGGGGATCAAAAGGAACCCAGAAAAAGCACATACCAACAGTTATCTAATCATCAGTTTATGTGTCGTACTCGGATTTCTCTCAAAATTTATGAGCAACCAATTCAGATGGGGTTGAACATATTTGACGGAGTGTTTTTCCGAATCTGATTTAATGGCCATTACTTTAAAAATGTGCCACTAATACTCAATCAAAAAGTTAGTCAATTTAACGTCCTATAAAGAACATTAGCATAACATTAGCAAAATTTTAATGTCTACATGTAGGAAGCTAAACTAAAAATGAAAATATCCACAATAAATCAAATAAAATCGAGAAAAAACCCAAAACTCATGCAGATTTTGCAACTATTTTTCACAACGTGAACCAAACCTTGATAAAAGTCCAACAATAGAAGAAAAATAAGTTGTAAGTATTTAGAATAATAATTAAATAGATATATAAAATATTAAACTATAAAGAAAAGTTCTTTGATGATTTTCAACCAACACAATCATATAGGAATTCAAAGTTATAAAAGTAAGTAAACAAAAATGAATTAGAAAAAATCCCAAAAACCTTTGGCTAATTAGGACGAAAGTTCACTCACAACCAAATTATTTGAAAACCCATGAATCTATCAAATACAGAACACAATAAAGAGTAAGAAACCTCAAAATTTCTGTAAAATGCATAACCATAAAATAAAAAATAAAAAAATAAAAGAAGAAGACGAGAGAGAGAGAGAGAGAGAGAGAGACCCCAAAAACAGAGGAAATCAAATGATCCTTTACACTACAACTTTAAAAAAATTAAACTATAGGGAACCCATCTTCCGAACTAAAAATATAGTCACATAAATTAATTAATTAAAATTTTAAAAATACACAGAGAAATTTCTGGAGAAAAATTAAATTATTTGAAAATTTCACTCACAAAACAACAGAAAAAAAAAGGAGAATTAACAGCCCCATTACAATACATCTATACACACAACCAAACTACAAGGAACCCATCTTCTTTACTGAAAATAATAAATAGAAAAACCGGCACCCACATAAAATTTAGGAGAAAACAAGGGCTTATTTCAAATTTTATAGAAAAAATTGAAATAAAAAAGACACATAATTTTAAAATATAGTAAAAAATAAAAGTAGAAAAATACCTTGGTGGGTTCATCCTCCTAATAAGGTTTGCATACTCATCATCCATTTCTATTGATATTATACAAAAGAAACCCAATAATAAAAGAACTCAGAAACTTAAAACTATAAACGAAAGATAAAATACCACTTGTTTAGTGAAAGAGAGAGAGAGAGAAGATGAAGAAATATAAAAACTTTACCGTTGACTACCTCTTTAAAGGGAGTTGGGATTTAATGTAGTGACTTAAGTGAAGTATACATTGCAGCCCAC
Organism: Chloranthus sessilifolius; assembly: GCA_021018995.1. NCBI lineage: Eukaryota > Viridiplantae > Streptophyta > Magnoliopsida > Chloranthales > Chloranthaceae > Chloranthus > Chloranthus sessilifolius. Next base: position 21,152,082 of record CM037586.1, read on the forward strand.
AATCTGCGCTCATAATCTGACTTTTCCGAGCAAATTGCTCGTATGAAGAAACGTCATTTTCACTCGAAAAACCTCAGATTCTCAGTTCCCTATGCTAACTCTCAAACACTAGATTCACCTAAAAAATCCTAGAAACTTGCTGCTTTCTAAGTAAAAACTCATATTCTGAGTTATTTGCAACTCTTGAACAAGGCCTCAAAGTTGGCAAAGGGAGATTAACTTATGCATTACCTTTGGTGCATAGGTGGAACACTGAATACCAACTCAGAATATAACCTGTTGGCAGGATTACACAAAAGTGATATAAATAGACCGAAAAAATTGCTTCAAGGCACGATTAAATTACTGTATTTAAGACAATATTTCCCCCTATATGCAACGGGATAAGGACAAATTTGCCTCCAGGATACAATGAAGCCGCGATGAAGCACCGATCTGTCACACACTACGTTGCACTGTAGTGTGCGACCCAACGAAATGAAGACACAAAATGCTCTAGTCGACACACGAGTCTATGGACACAGATGTAGGATTAGAAATTTGCAAGTAATTTGAATCCTTCCTCTGGCCTCTATTTATAAATTTCGAAGCACCTTTTAAGGCGTGGTTATGTCTATCAGTTTCTTACAATCGAGGGCCCTGATCGATCCGATCAATGGTTGTAAGGATCTAACAGTTCACACATAAACAGTTACATTTTTTGGTCAACAGTATTAACTGACTTGTCCAAATCCAGACTCTGACCATTTTCATGAATGGTCAGAAACTGTCTGGTGCACACAAGCGGTGCACATGTGTGAAGACAATCTGTGTCTGGTCAACAAGTCAACCAATCAGACTATCCTAATTCAAAGAGGAAAGACTCCCCAAGCTCCTCGCGACAATGCACATGTGTGAAGTGCAAAGTGCACCAAAAGCGTCATTCGCACATCCCACGCACGCGTGTGCAGCGGTTCGAGCCATGATTCTATTTTTAAACCAAACAATATGGAAGGTAAGTTTCAATATATATGGCAAGTAACATTCTTGTAGAAAAGTAAGGTGAAACAAAACTTTTACAATATCTTTTAACTTGTGGTGGGAATATTTTTCCTCCAATATAATTCAAAATTCAAATCACTTTCACTTGAATGTTGAAGGTTCAAGTATTGTCAAAAGCATCTTTTTCACATGAAATCAAAAATTTTAAGGAACCATTTAAAGATAAGCAAAACTAATAAATAAATATTATTAAATTAATAATAAATAAATATTATTAAAGTAATAAATAAGTATTTATTTTGGTAAATATCCAACATTCCTCTCCTATTTACAAAATAAATATCCATCCTCCCCTATTTTATTAAATATCGAAATAAAGGTACTGAGAGTCAATCTTAAATCTAATAACTAAAGATAGTATATATATATGTACCAAATATATTTGAGTACTTCTTGACTATTGTATGCATAAATGAAGTTGTCCTAAAGAATTGAACCTTTATTTAGTAATAATACATCAAAATTGATAAAGAACTTTAGTGATCTAAATTCTTGAACTAAATTTCTTGTATAATCAACCAGATAAATCACACATAAGTAATCTAAGTTTCATGTAATTCCTACATCCAGCACTTTTTATGGCCTTGTGCTTATACCCCGATATTCATAAGTTGTATTCAAGAAAAGCCTTTATCTATCTTCGAAGAGGTCACACTTCGTAACTCATATAGGTCAATATTAGACATTTCAATATTATATGTTATAGACTGATTAAGAGAATTATCTCAACCTCTTCCTTACATTACAAGTATCACATTATTACTTGAAATAGTTTGAGTTGTATACTCACACTTCTAATAATGTGCAATCACTTCTTATGACTTATTTTTTTCATTGAAACTTTAGTTTCTAGACTGCAGAAAATATGTCGAGTTTCCATCATAGGTGATGTAATTTATTAGGCTTTAAACTTATCCCTTCCGATATTTTAATTACCACATCTCTTGCAAGACCTTTCATAAACGGATCCGCTAAATTTGCAAAGGTCCTTATTAAATTTATAGTAATCACTCATTCACAAAGTAATTGACTAACATAATTGTCTCTAAGACTTATATGTCTAGACTTTTCATTGTAAATTTTTTTATAAGCTTTAGATAGTGCAGCTTCACTATCACAGAATAAAGTTATTGGTGACATGGGCTTAATCCAAATAGAAATTTCTAATAATAAATTCTTTAACCACTCTGCTTCCTTGCTCCCTGCCGCAAGAGCAATAAATTCTGATTCCATAGTGGCATGTGTAATGCATGTTTGTTTCTTTGATCCCCAAGAAATAGCGGCACCTCCAAGAGTAAATACTTATCCACTTATAGACCTTGATCCATTTGAATCATTGTTTCAACTAGCGTCTGTATATCCTTCAAGTACTGTAGGATAACCAACATAATGTAATGCATAATCCTTAGTTTTATTAAGATAACTTAATAATCTACCAATTATTTTTTAATATTCATGACTAGAATTACTAGTATATCTACTTAATTTCCCTACTGCATAAGTAATATCGGGACAATAGCGGGTCTAGTGCAATGAGTAGCATACATCAAACTACCAATTGCTTTAGAATATGTTAATTGAGATACACTTCTGCTGTCGTTGGGTTTCAATGTTACACTTGGATCAAAAGGTATTGGTGCTAATTTTTCATTATCTTTAACACTTTTTCTATATAGTGTGACTGAGATAAAATAATATTATTATCTTGTTTAAATAATTTTATTCCAAGAATTACATTAACTTCACCCATATCTTTTATATCAAATTTTGAAGCCAAAAAACTTTTTATATTTTTAATACTTTCTAAATCAGTGTAAAAAATTAAGAAATCATCCACATACAGGCAAACTATCACACCCTTATTGTTTGATATCTTACTATAAATATATTTATCTGATTCATTAATCTTGAAACCATATGATAAAATAATATTATCAAATTTTTCATGCCACTATTAAGGAGCTTATTTTAGACCATATAGGAACCTAATTAGTTTACAAACTTTATTTTCATATCCCTGCATTATAAAATCCTCTGGTTGTTTCATATATACTTCTTCTTCAAGTTCACCATTTAAGAATGACTGTCTTAACATCCATTTGATGAACTTTAAGTTTATATATAGAAGCAAGAGCAAATAATATCCTGATGGAAGTAATCCTAGCCACTAGAACATAGGTATCAAAATAATCAATACCATGCTTTTGTCTAAAACCTTTGGCAATAAGTCTAGCCTTAAACTTATTTATAGTGTCATTAGGATTAAGTTTTCTTTTGAATATCCACTTACAACCTATAGGTTTAGATTTCTATGATAAATCTACTAGTTCTTATATATTATTAGACATAATAGAATTTATTTCATCATATATAGCTTCTTTCTAAAATACAGAATCAATAGACTTAATTGCTTTATCAAATATTTTAGGATCTTCATCGATATTCAAAATAAACTACATTTTCTTAGTTTTCTCATTTCTGATTCTTTCTATAAGATACACATTGAAATTTGAACCAAAATCGGGGGCTTTCCTAGGTCTCTTACTTCTTCTAGGTTCCATCTCTTCATCTTTACTACTAGAGAGATAGGGAGAATTAGAAGATTCATCCAAGTTAGAGGATACAAGAGGTTTAGAAATGGTGGAGAATTTGTTTTCATAAAATACGGCATCTCTTAATTCAAAAATTGAATCTTTTTCAAAAACATTATTATGCTCACAAACTAAAACTCTGTATGTAGGACTAGTAGAAGAATATCCAACAAAAATGCATTCTATGGCTTTAGGATCTAATTTTGTATGTTTATAATCAGGTACCCTAATAAGCACTCTACAATCACATACTTTTAAATAATGTAATTTGGGAGATTTGTTCTTCCTAACTTCATATGGAGTTTTAGAGGACTTTTTATGTGGTATCCGATTTAAAATGTAACATGCAGTTAGTAACATTTTTTCCCATAGATTTGAATTCAAATCCAAATTTGTTAACATAGAATTTACCATTTCTACTAGAGTTCGATTTTTTCTTTTGGTAATTCCATTGGATTGAGGAGAAAATGGAGCGGTGACTTCATGAATGATTTCATACTTGTTACAGAAATTTAAAAATTCATGTGACATGTATTCACCTCCCTTATTCGATCTCAATACCTTAATTTTCAAATATAATTGATTTTCTACTAAGGCCTTATAAGAGATAAATTTACTAAATGCTTTCTCCTTTAATTTAAGTAAGAAAACATATGTAAATCTTAAACAATCATCAATGAAAGTTATGAAGTATCTTTTTTCACCTCTAGTAGTAATATTATTCAAACTACACAAATTAGTATGAATTAAATCTAATAACTTAAATTGTCTTTTAACACTCTTAAATGACTTCTTACTCATTTTAAAGTATATACAAATACTACATCCATCTTTATTATAATTTATTTATATTTTAGAAATAAGTTCTAATTTAACCATACTTTTTATAGAACGTAAATTTAAATGCTCTAATCTATTATGGCATAAAAAAATTGAGTCACACATATAAATCGAAGAAATAGATTTATCATTGATATTAAACTTAAACATTTCACAAGAGGCATATCTCTTGCCTACAAACATTCCTTTCTTAGAAAGTACAACAGAATTGGATTCGATCACGATTTTGAATCCATGTTTGTTAAAGATACAAGCCGATACAAGATTCTTTTAGATTTTATGGGCATAAAGTACATCATTTAGGGTTACAGATTTTTTCGAAGTAAAGTTTAGAACAACCTTTCCTTGTCCTATAACTTTGGCAGTAGTGAAATTTCTCATAAACAATTCATGTCCATCATGTGACGTCTCATAGGATACAAAGTTATTCCTATCAAAGGTCACTTACCTAATAGCCCCAGAATCAAGCTACCCTTCATTTCTATCATGTTGACTTCGGAGATCATCGCAATGATATCTTCTTCACCCACAACGTTTGCCTAATTTTTAATCTTCAAGAATTCTCGACAATCATGTTTAAAATATTCGAGTTTCTTGTAATAAAAATAAGTACCCTTCTTTATCTTTTCACTGCTTTTCCTCTCTTGAAATCCTTCTTATTCGGCTTTAGTTTGAAGTTCTTCCATTTTTTCTTCTTCTTTTATGTGGATGCATCTTCAACAATATGAGCGTTGGAGACAAGTTCAGTTTTCTCCTCCTCCTTATCATGTAGACGAGTCTCTTCTTCTATACGAAAATGAATCAAGAGTTCCTCCATAGTATGATCTTCTTTCGCATGTTTCAAACTCTTATGATAATCTTTTCATCCCAACGGTAATTTTATAATAACCGCAAAGACTTGAAAACCTTCCTCGACTTACTAAATATGTGTGCACGCTGGCTTCCTCAACTTCATATTTTCATTCATGAGCCTCCCATATCTCTTTTGCAGTCTTGTAAGATTGATAGATATAAAAAAGAGAATCAACGAGAGCGTTGAGAATATAGTCTTTGCACGTGTAATTATCATTTTCCCATTTCGTATGGATTTTATCTTCTACAAGTGTTTTATCTTCATGCTCTGATAGTGGTGAGTCCATAGTGAGAACGTATGCGACGTTCAGGGTTGTGAGTACAAAATATACTTTTGATTGCCATCATTTGAAATTCGTGTCACTAAAGCACTCAAGTTTCGTGATCTTCATGTTGGAGAGATCCATCACCTTTTGTGCCATGAAAATATTATCTTAAAATTGTTGGTGGGATTACATAAAAGTGATAGAAATAGACCAGAAAAATTATTTCAAGGTACGATTAGATTGTTGTCTTTAAGAGAATATTTGCCTCCTATATACAACAGGATAACGATAAATTTACCTCTAAGATATAATGAAGCCTCGGTGAAGCACCAATCCCTCACACACTACGTTGCACTGTAGTGTGCGACCCAATGAAATGAATACACAGAATGTTCTGGTCGGCACACGAATTCTAAGGACACAGATGTAGGATTCTGAATTTGCAAGTAATTCAAATTCCTCCTCTAGCCTCTATTTATAACTTTCAAAGCACCTTTTCAGAGGTGGTTGTGTCTGTCGATTTCTTACAATCGAGGCCCTGATTGATCCGATCAACGGTTGTAAAGATCCAACGGTTCACACACAAACAGTTACATCTTTTGATCAACAGTCATTAACTGGCTTGTCCGAATCCGGATTCGACCATTTTCTTGAACGGTCGGAAACTGCCTAGTATACACATGCGGTGCACATGTGTCAAGGAAATCCGTGTTCGATTAATAAGTCAACCAATTGGACTATCCCAATTCAAATATGAAAGGCTCCTCAAGCTCCTCACAACGATGTGCGCCATAAAAGAGCCAATTGCGCTATTCACACATCGCACACGTGCGCACGTGCGGTTTGCCGCTATGAGCCATGACCTATTTTTAAACCAAACAATATGAAAGGTAAGTTTCCATATATATGGCAAGTAACATTTTTGTAAAACTTTTACAATACCTTATAACTTGTGGTGGGAATATTTTTCCTCTAATATAATTCAAAATTTAAATATCTTTAACTTGAATGTTGAAGGTTCAAGTATTGTCAAAAGCATTTTTTTCATATGGAACCAATAATTTTAAGGAACCATTTAAAGATAAGCAAAACTAATAAATAAATAGGGTTTTTTGCATATACTCCCCTGAGATATGCCGATATTGCATCAAACCCCCTAAGTTATGGGTATTTATTCTGCAGCCCTTACTTTTGTGTTTCTATTTCATATACCCCCTTGCCGTTAACTAGCCATGAGTTTATGGATTGAAAGAATTATTTTTCCCTTAATGAAACCAATATTCTAAAAATACCACTATGCTAAAAGGCCCTTCATTCATCTATATTTACAAGTCATGCCATTATAGTTTACCACCATTCTAAAAGGCCCTTCATTTACCTTTATTTATAAGTCATGCCATTATAGCTTACCACCACCATTCTAAAAGGAGTACCTTTAAATCCACCCACAAAATCTTTCAGTTCACCTGTAATATTCCGAAAATTTAAGCGTTTAACTTTGACCTCGAGATTCGTGCCCGATTAGTCATAGGGTTGACCAAGTGATGGTTAAACAATGGACTCACGAAGTTATGTACTAATGTGAGATTAGTGTGACCTAAGTGTAGAGTATAGTGTTAAGTAAGAGTCACATACATCTATCTCTGGTGTATGTGCTTAACACACAAGCAGGAGAGAGGATATAAGGGTTAATAACCCTAAAATTCTTTTTTTTACTTTAGTTGTTGAGAGAGTTAAGAAGAGAGAGAGAGAGAGGAGTAAAGAGGAGTTATGGAGGCTAGAGGTTAATGCAAATCAAGAGGAGGAGTTAGCATCGATTGCCGGATCCAACGCGTTAGGATTGTTGAAACGAAAAGCTGGAGCCCTAGCCATTTCGACCTAAATATTGATCAATTTGAGATTGATCGAAGGTGAGTTCTAATTGAAGTACTACATAGATTGTAGGTGATTAAATTCAGTCAAATGTGCTAAAAATAGTAGATTAAAGGTTTAGAAAAGAAGGGGAAAAGATTTGAAAGAACAGCCAGAAAGGGGGCTGAATCGGACCAAATCGATTAATCGAAATTGGGATTCGATTAATCAATTTTGGTCTGGAAGTTGAAAAGTCAAGTGTGCCCGATTTCGATTAATTGATTTAGATGGCCGATTAATCGATTTGGAAATCGACTAATCGACTAGGTACCTCCAGTGGCTGGAGAACCAAGACCTGGGGAAATCGACTAATCGAGTAGAGAAAGCGATTAATCAATTTTGGATTTCGATTAGTCGATTTGGAATCGACTAATCGATTTCAGACTTCGACTACTCAATTTGAGAATCGACTTTGCTATGCCAAGGATTTCGATTAATCGAATTTGGATTTCGATTAATCGATTTTGAGATTCGATTAATCGATTTGGGTTTCGATTAATCGATTTTGGAAATCGATTAATCAATTTTGGCATACTCAGTTGACTTTTAAATTTTACTTTAAAATTGAGGGAGGGTTTAGGACCTTCTTTATTACATCTTTAGTGATGTATTGCAAGTGTTGTAATGTACCATAGGTGATACATGTGAAAGAGAGTACAAGGAGCCGCTTGGGACTTTGATGCTTGGACCTTCAGAGAATTGAGGTAGGGAACACCTTGAACATGTACTTTAATTACAAGAGCATGTATGTAGTGATATATTCATCATAATTGAAAATGTTTTAACCATGAAAAGCTTTATAAAAATGGGTGTGTGTGTGTGACACCAAGATGTGATAATGGCATCTATGTGATGCGAGTAACTAAGATCAAATAATCTAATGAGAATGAGACATCCCCAGGGGATGAGAAAGTAATATAGGCATCAGTGGATGCGGGTAAGTTATACATCCCAGGGATGTATATGTGATTGAATAATTACTATTGAGGCCTAATTGATATAAGATAGCACTTTACACGGAGAACAACTATATGTAAAGCACATGTTATTTTTATTATTTGAGGTTTGTTTAGGATACCCCACCGACGTGGCGGGATACCCACGACTGACGCGGCAGGATATCCGTGACCGGTACGGCGGCCAATCCGTACACCAGTGCGGAGGTCTATCCGTACACAGTAAGCACATCCCAGGGATGTTGAGATGAGTTTTAACCCCGCCGCCTAGTGAGAAAGGGGCTTGGGTCGTATTCCCAGGGAATACATTTTAACAACTGTCTATTTAGACAACGATGAAGGGTATCTCATCGGGGCTCGATACTATATTGCTCGGGGAATACTTAAGTTGAAGATTTAAGTTTTACTTTAGGCCTGTTCAGTGTCATTCATGATAAATCAAAAGTAAAGTAAGACATGCTAATTACCAGTGAACTTGAATGCAAATCATTACTTTTTAAACTATTTTTCTAGCAAATGCATAGACACATCATGCTTAGAATATCATGGAATATATGTGAGATTTTAATTTATATGTTCATTGTGATTGTTCCCTATTGAGCTAGGATGTAGCTCACCCTTTAGACTATATGTCGTAGGTCCTTTGATAGCAGCGGCTGCAACTTCAGGAGACATTGATTCGGGTGATTCGGATGATTCGGATGATTCGGATTACGTGCCTAGAGACGAGTTGGAGCCTCCTCCCGAGGACTTCTTCTAGGAGACTCTGCTGTGTACTTTGACAGAGAGTAGTTTTGAGAGCAGATTTGTACGGCTTGATATGTCAAGCCTTTATTTTGTTTAAACAATGTAATTAAATTGATTTAATTCTTTTGGCAAATCATCTGGGGTGATCTGTTTATCACCGATGGTTCGGATCGATTCTCTGTTCATGCAGTGGCATGAAAGTAGAACTGTCTTTCGTTTGTGCCAGTTGGGCACATTAATCTTTCCGCTTTATGCAGTCAATAGTTTATTTCTTAATTGTTGCTTGTTATACCATTGTTCCGTGCATAGTTTTGGGGCACGGTCTGGAGGATCGTGCTGATGGCACGAGTTTCGAGATACTGAAATCCGGGCTGTCACATCACCCATGCTGAAACACATCGACTGTATTGAATCAGACGATGGAGATTGTTTATCGTCCCAATATTTCATGAGATCTATCTTTAGATCATGGGTGTAACGTCCCAGAAATTTCATATTTTAAATGGTTCACCTCGGTGCTTGACCGCCGTCTGACAGGTCGACTCACAATCGTTGATACGAGGTGTATAATATAAACTCAACCCTTAGATGGATTGAGTATCTTTATGTATGTGCACACACATGTACAATAGATGTTAGTGTTTAACACCAAGATAAATGGATAGACTATAAGAAAGAAAGAAAAGGGAAATACATTGTTTAAATGGAGTAGTTGAGAAGGGAGTTAAGAGAAAGAGAGAGAGTGTGAGAGAGTAAATGTGAGAAATCACACGAAGGCATTGAATATAGTTCTTTGATCTTAGCTCGCAAAGTCTAACGGATCGAGCTCGAGATCGAGGAGAGGTTTTAGTTGTGGGTTTGAGAAACCCTAGCAAACTAGGGTTTTGGATCAAGAAATCCAACCGATTGAAGGTGAGCAAAAGCTTTGTAATTATTTTCTTATATTAATGTAAATTAGAAAGCTAGGATGTAAGAAATCAATGATGAGTCTGCATGAAGGAGTTAAGATGATTGCTAGGGATAACAAATTCGATCCATAGCTGAGGAGAGACAAATTCGTTCAATCGAAATGAGAATCCGATAGAACGAATTTGGCCTGAGAAGAAGATATGAAAAGAGAGAAAGGTTTCTGAGTAAATAGATCGAACGATTTGAAATTCGTTCGTTCGATTTTGGAAACCGTTTAATCGAAAAAAAAATCGATTGAAAGGTTTACTCAGAAGATAAAGAAGTAAAAGGAGAATTTGTTCGAACGAAATAAAATTCATTCGAACGATATGAAATTCGTTCGAACGATTTAGAAACCGTTCGAATGATTTTGTGAATCGTTCGAACGATTTGAAAATCGTTCGATCGATTTGGTTAAAGTTTGGCTTTGAGGTCTAATTTAGCTTGTCAATGAATTGTAAGAGGACTTAAGCTTTTTGAACCACTGTTTAGACATAGTAGTGATATTTGTCATGCATTGATCATGCCTAGGTTAAGCCAAACCATTGAGTACTCATAGAAAGATCGGGTTTGAGGATTCAAAGGTTCGAGACGCATGTGAGGTAGGGGAATATCTAACTAATATACTATGTTGCGAGCACGTATGTAATGATCGTGTATGATGCATGCTTCTTTAAATTTTGTTTTTGAATTATAATGGAAATAATGTAAAGAGTAAAATAGATGGAAATAGTGCATGTGTTTACACAAGTAAAAGAGGAATTGGTTAAGAAAAGAAAGATCATCCCAGGGATGTAAGAACACACAGGCATCGCAGAGATGCAATAGACAGCGTGACATCCTAGGGATGTGAGGTGGATGAAAGATCCATGTTAAAGAGATAAACAGTAAACATGAATGCACGGGCTGAGTGTTATTAACTATTAGCACAAATTCACGGTGAATAACTATATTTATTGCACAATTTGATTTAAGGTTCAAAGAATACCCAACCGATGCGACGGGATAACTGTGACTGACGCAGCAGGATATCCGTGACCGGTACGACGGCTAATCCGTACAACAGCAGACATCCCATGGATGTATAGTAGTATTAAGCCCGTCGCCTAAGAGACAGGGACGAGGACAATTCCATGAAAAATAGTCTGATTAGATGACGATGGAGGGTATTCCATCGGGGCTCGATGTTATATTGCTCGGGGATTATTTAAGTTAAGATTTAAGTCATGATCTCAGCCTGGTTGCAACTAAGGAAACTAGTAGTCATTGAAAGAAATGCATGATCAGAATGATAAAAGTAGTCATATCGTTTTGTCACATCTTAAAGTTATTTTCAAGAAATGATTTAATTATGAATGCATGTCTATTCTTTTCATGAAATATATGTTTGTAAAATGGATATATTTGCTGTGATATTGCCCTATTGAGTTAGGATGTAGCTCACCCTTTGACTTTATGTCACAGGTGACGGTTTAGAATTTGATGAGAATGTAGGAATTGTTACGGACGAGGGTGATCCTGGTGATTCGGAGTACTTTCCGAGGGAGGAAACTGAGCCACCTCCGAAGAGATTCTTCTAGAAGATCTTCGCTGCGTATTTTGATATGTTTTGATAGTTTGAGAAAGAGAATTATGGCTTGGTACGTCCAGCCTTATTTTGAGAGTAAATGAATATGTAATATTCTTTTACTGAACCATTGAGAGTGACCGTAGTTACGGCACTAATGGTTTGGGTTGGTTCTTTTGTTCATGCGGAGTCATGAAATTAGAACTATCTTTTGGGCATGTATTTTTGGATTAACGTACTGTAGAAATAGGAGAATTATTTTGCATTATTTTCTTTTGTTTAATATTATGAATGGGATGTACCAAGTGTTCCGCACTTACATTATGGGGCATGGCCTTATGGGATGTGCCGATGGCACGGGTTTCGGGGTGCCGAAATCTGGGCTGTCACAATTGGTATCAGAGCGTTTTCTTTTGAATTTCTGACAAAGTCTTAGATTTTGTTGGAGTGAAGGGATCTTCTGCTAACGAAACTTTAGTTTCATATGAAGAGCACGATGTCTTCTGGAAGACGGGGTCGACCGAGAGGTACCCAGAATAGAAACCAGAGTGGTGATGAGAGATTCCAGGCAGGGTCTAGTAGTAGAGACCAGGAAAATTCTCGAGAAGGAGAACAGAGGAGTGAGATGACAGATCGGATCGCATTGGCAATGGAGACTATGGCATTGTGATGGCTCGTGAGGCAGACGCATGATCGCCATCTTGGTGAACAAGACTATTTGGCGGCGAATAACATCAATAACGTCAATAGTTATCAGCCACCACCTCCTCCAGCATTGTTGCCATCATCTTTTATAGATTTTAGGGGATTGAGACCTCCTAGTTTCTATGGACAGACTGACCCGTTAGAAGCAGAGAAGTGGCTTAACCAAATTGAAAAGCTTCTAGACATACTATGGGGTACGAAAAGTGAGAAGGTAGGATGGGCTTCCTTCCAGTTGGAGGGAGATGCCGATCCGTGGTGGAAGTCTGTACTAAGGAGAAGAGAAGTTGAAGACCCTCACCGTCTATGGACTTGGACGGAATTTGTAAGGGAGTTCAATAGGGAGTACTTCCCTAAGCAAGTACGAGTCCAGATGAGAAGAGAGTTTGCAAACTTACAGCAGAGAGGCATGTCAGTCAGAGAGTATGGTGTAGAGTTCACGCGATTATCTCGATTTGCACCAGAGCTAGCATCTACAGAAATCATGAAGGCGGCTAAATTTGAAGAGGGTTTAAGACCAAACATCCGTGAAAGAGTGTCAATATTTGAACTAGAACGCTATGCGGATGTGATGGGAAAAGCCATAGTAGCCGAGAGGGATATATATGGGGTGTACAAGAGAAGAGATCAACCTGACGGGGCAGGAACAGCTCAAGGGAGAGCGAGTGAGTTTAGCTCGGGGAACAAAAAGCCGAGATTTACCACGCCGACTCCACTCCCTAGACAGGGCATGTATATGAATTTCTCTAGGCCACCTACATCCATGTTGGCGAGACCAATTCGATATGGGAACCCTACCGCTACCACCGGAGTATCTGCTACTCAAGGCATCTCTCGGGTTGCTTCCTCTACTCCAAAGGAGACTTGTGCCAAATGCGACAAGCCTCAGAGAATAGTCGATTATAGAAGGAGAATGCAGGGGTGTTACCGATGTGGGAAACTAGGCCACATAATAATGGATTGCCCTGAGATGAGCAAAGGGAGAATAGCTTCTGCTTCTGCATCACGAACTGTATAGGCTAAGAGACCGGTTGTACAAGGGAGAACTTATGCAGTCACAGCAGAGGACGCTCATAACTCCAATGATATTATTCAAGGTGAGTTCTACTTGAGTTTAATTAACATGCTATCAAATTTAACATTTACAATGAATTAGCCAAAAAATAGTACATTTTCTTGGTTAGATTAATTGTCATTTAAAGGTTTTGTTGGTCACTTGAATAACATGTTTAAGTCAGTAACCCGAGTGAAGTGATAAGATGTGTGTACACTATAGGTACCTTATTTGTACATGGGAAGGAGAGTCGTGGAGCGTATGAGGCTAGAGCGTTGATAGACCCAGGGTCTACTCATTCGTTTGTTACTACTCGATTTGTGAGAAGGATGAGGATCAAGCCAGAGACATTAAATTTTGTCTTAGCTGTGACAGTTCCAACTGGACCGGTAGTGAATGCAGACTTAATCTGCAAGTAAGTAACCGTAGCTGTTAAAGATGGAGAGGTTTTTGAGTTGTCAGCAAATCTAATTCTGTTAGACATGCAAAGATTTGATGTAATCCTTGGCATGGACTGGCTGTCAAAACACTGTGCAACGGTTGACTGCAAGAGTAAGATTGTCATCTTTAGGCCGAATACTAGGAGATCGTTTCGATTTGTCGGAGTACGAACGAAATTCCTACCACTTGTGTCCGCCATCAAGGCCGAGCGCCTAATCAGAAATGGATGCAGTGGTTATTTAGCCTTTTTGAGGGATGACAAGGAAAGAAAGAATATTATTACAGAAATCGCAGTGGTGCGCGAGTTTGAAGATGTCTTCCCAGAGGAATTACCGGGTTTACCTTCGGATCGAGAAGTGGAGTTTGCTATCGACTTGGCACCTAGAACGGAGCCGGTTTCTAAAGTGCCGTATCGAATGGCTCCGGCCGAGTTGAAGGAGTTGAAAGAGCAACTGCAGGAACTTTTAGATAAGGGGATTGTGAGACCGAGTGTATCTCCTTGGGGTGCGCCGGTCTTGTTCGTTAAGAAGAAGGACGGGTCAATGAGGTTATGCATTGACTACCGTCAGTTGAACAAACTCACTATAAAGAACAAGTATCCGTTGCCAAGAATAGATGATTTGTTTGACCAGCTACAGGGAGCCAAGTATTTTTCAAAGACCGACTTGAGGTCAGGATATCATCAGCTCAGGGTCAAGGCAGAAGACATTCAAAAGACTGCTTTTAGAACAAGATACGGACACTACGAGTTTTTAGTGATGCCGTTTGGGTTGACGAATGCGCCGGCGTCCTTCATGGATTTAATGAATCGGGTGTTTAAACCACACCTAGATTCTTTTGTCGTTATATTTGTTGACGATATCCTCATATACTCTAAGTCAAAGCAAGTGCATGCAGAGCACTTGAGGTTCGCTTTACAAATGTTACGTGAACACCAATTATACGCCAAACTCAGTAAATGCGAGTTTTGGTTGGAAAAAGTTACTTTTTTGGGACACGTAGTCTCAAAGGATGGTGTCACAATAGATCCCGCTAAGATTGAGGTCGTTGTGCAGTGGGAACAACCAAAGACGGTTACCAAGGTACGTAGTTTCCTTGGGTTAGCTAGATATTATAGACGTTTTGTGGAAGGATTTTCCAAACTATCGGGGCCACTGACTAAGCTCACACAGAAAGATGTGCAACTTGAGTGGACCGATGCATGCGAAGCAAGCTTTTAAGAACTCAGGAAGCAGCTTACTTCGGCACCGGTACTTGCAATTCCTTCAAGTGGTGGAGGTTTTGCAGTCTATAGCGATGCTTCTCACAACGGTTTAGGCTGTCTGCTAAACCAACATAAAAAGGTGATTGCTTATGGGTCGAGACAACTGAAGGACCATGAGAAGAATTACCCAACGCATGACCTCGAGCTCGCAGCAGTCATATTCGCATTGAAGATATGGAGACACTATTTGTATGGAGAGACCTTCGAGATCTTCACTGACCATAAAAGCCTCCAATACTTATTTACACAAAAAGAACTAAACATGAGGCAGCGACGATGGATGGAGTTTCTCAAGGATTACGATTGCTTCATTCAATATCACCCAGGCAAGGCCAATGTCATTGCGGATGCCTTGAGTCGTAAGAGATAGGCTCAGTTGGCTAACCTTGTGATGGGAATGTACAGGTGGAAATTGTTTGAGGACCTGTCATTGTATAATGTAAAAATTGAAGTACAAGCTTCAGGTGCTCTGTTGGCCAATATTTCGGTAAGACCAATCATTTTTGAACACATCCATGAGTTGCAGATGAAAGATCCCGAATTAGATAAAATTCGGAAAGAAGTAGTAGAAGGTACTAGACCAGATTTTTCTATAAGGGAGGATGGTTCCTTGCTGTTCAGGGGCCGCCTCTGTGTTCCTATTGATGCCGATCTACGACAAACTATTTTAGATGAATTTCACAAATCTAAATATGCGATCCATCCGGGTAGCACCAAGATGTATCACGATATGCGTAAGGGCTACTGGTGGAGGGGTCTCAAACATGACGTAGCAAATTAGGTGTCAAAGTGTCTGACGTGTCAACAAGTGAAGGTTGACCATAGACACCCTGTTGGATTGCTACAGCCTTTGCCTATACCGGAATGGAAATGGGATTCTATCTCGATGGATTTCATAGTGGGGTTGCCACGAACAGCGAAGAGGCACAACGCTATCTGGGTCGTTGTGGATAGACTGATGAAGTTCGCTCACTTTTTGCCCTACAACACTATGTATACAGTAGGCAAACTTACGGAACTCTATATGAAAGAGATAGTATGCCTACATGGTATTCCAAGCAGTATTGTCTCTGATCGTGACTAGATATACACTTCAAAGTTTTGGCAAAAATTTCAAGAAAGTATGGGTACTCGATTAGATTTCAGTTCAGCGTTCCATCCACAAACTAATGAGTAGACGGAACAAGTAAACCAAGTGATTGAAGATATGCTAAGGGCGTGCATGCTTGAATTACAGGGTTCATGGGATCAGCATCTTCCCTTGATCGAGTTTGCTTATAATAATAGTTTTCAAGCAAGCATTGGAATGGCGCCTTACAAAGCACTTTATGGTAGGCGATGTCGATCGCCGATCAACTGGGAAGAGACCGGAGAAAAATTTGTGCTTGGTCCGGATGTTCTCGAAGATAATGCTATGGTTGTCCGAATGATAAGGGAATGACTGTGATCAGCACAGAGCCGACAAAAGAGTTATGCCGATGTCAAGAGAACGAGCCTGGATTTTGTCGTGGGCGATCATGTCTTTGTGAAAATATCACCTATGAGGGGTGTGATGCAGTTCGAAAGAAAAGGGAAGCTCAGTCCTCGTTACATCAGACCCTTTGAAGTTTTGGGTCGAGTCGGAGAAGTAGCCTATCGCATCGGATTGCCTCCGTTGTTTGATAGGGTGCACAATGTCTTTCATATCTCCATGCTCCGCAAGTACGTAAAGGACCCCACGCACATTTTAAGCGGTCAACCGATCGATTTGCATGAGGATATGACCATGGTTGAAGACGCTACTCAAATCTTGGACCGAAAGGAATGAACTCTACGTGCTAAGGTCATTCCATTAGTGTTGGTCAAGTGGGGTAGTCACCCTGTCGAAGAAGCAACTTGGGAGAGAGAGGCTGAAATTCGGGATCTGTATCCCCATCTATTTGAGTAGTGGAGATGGTACTTGATCTGTACTAGGTGTGAAATAATTGTATGGGACTTGGGATTATTTTGTTTAATTTTGTTTGTATGAGCCGAGTATGAAACTGGTTTAAGCAGTGTTCGACTTATGTGTTAAAATTTTACGATTATTTTTTTGTTGTATGGGAAGTTATCATTTTACGTCCCTATCTCAAATTATGAAGATAAGGTGTACAACTAGCCGGCACCTTGTCAAGGTTTACAAATACAGTTCGGTTTGGTTATGAAAAAAATGGGCGAGCTCCGATGGTTTACTTGTTGGGTTAGATAGCTGTTAGAGAACTGTTAGACCATGGTGGGGTATGGAGGAGTTACCTCATTTTAAATGAGTGAATTGAGCAACCTGGGGGAACAGCCTCAGTTTTAAATTTTGGTTTTCGTTTGATCGAAATTAAAATTCGACCGAACGAATTTGTATGGGACAAAGCAACAGGAATAGCCATAAACCGTTCGAACGGTTTCACAAATCGTTCGAACGAAATGTACCCATAGTCGGCACTAGTAAGTTCTCAGAGAATCGTTCGAACGATTTCCAAACCGTTCGAACGAAATTCTTTTGCCAGTGAGAGGGAAAAAGGTCTGAAATTTTAGTCTGAGAAATCGTTCGATCGATTTCTAAACCGATCGAACGAAAGTTTTTGAAAGCATTTAGACCTGGGTAATTCGTTCGATCGAAATTAAATTTGTTCGAACGAATTTTTGAATTGGCATTTAATGGCTGAAAACCGATCGAACGATTTGAAATTCGTTCGATCGATTTGGCAATTTATATATTGCTGCATTGGAAATTTTTTTCATTCGTTCGAAAATCAACAAGCTTATTTAATTTTTTCTTTTGAGAAGAGCTTTAGGGTTTGGGAGGGCCGCCGATCTTCATCGATTCCGGCCATCTTCACGTTTGGAACAGTTCAATCATCCGTTTGGGTCATCTTGAGGTAATCATTAACCTCAAGTTTCGTCTTTACCGATCCATTTCTCCTCGTATTTAATAGAATTAGGGCTAAGTACATAAACTCTACCTTGTGTTTAAGTAAAATGCCACCCAAAACTCGCCAAGCCACGGCGAGTGCGGCACCGAAGAAACCCACTTCGGGTTCTTCCTCGCAACAACCGCCGAAGAAACCACCTACGGGTTCTTCATCGGCACCACCCGTGCAACCACCACCTCCACCACCTAACTGTGAATGACCAAATGAATGGTGGTCAGATAAGGATTTCGAACCCGAGTGGATAATCGATCCCAAGACTTTTGCCCAGCGTGATGAAACGCATTGGGCATTCGATTACATTTCCACGGCTGGTCTAACGGGTATCCTCAGACCATGCAACGAGAGTTACTACCCTCGCATTGTTCGGTTATTTTACCAGAATATGGAACTCATTAAGGACCCTACCATTTTAAAAACCAAGATTGATAATAGACCGTATACCTTTACATTTGATGACGTAGCGGATGCGTTGGAATGTTTCCCCGCATATAACCATGAAGATATCACGTTAGCTGAGCCTTTTCCAAAGGCCTTAGACTATCAGTATGTAGCCGATCACATGACCCAAGGCCGAATAGGTTTGGGTCATTCTATCAAACGAGTTGATTTGCCCCGTGACCTCTGGATGCTTGATTCTATCATCCACTGTAATTTATACCCTTTACGCCATCGGACCGAACGGGTTGGTGAGGTTCAAATGGCACTCTTTTTAGCTTTCAATGGGTGGTGGTTCAATACCCCCAAAATGGTTTTGGAGGGAATGAAGTATGCCCGAAAGAAGATGTTGCCTAATGTCAAAAAGTCAATTGACGATATGCCGTATGCGAGATTGATTTCCCTGATGGTAGAAGACTATGCGGGGGATGATACCTACACCCTCTCCCCAAATGAGTTCAAGCTGACCGGTAATATTCAGCACTTTACCATGGTGGATTAGAATCGGACGTACGTAAAATTAGTTAAGAAGCCGATAACCGAGGTACCACCCCAATCGGAAATCAACCCTCAAGAACCACCACCGCATGCTACCCCAGTCTATGATGAAGCTGCTGCTCATGTTCATCCTCGCTCTGTTGGTCGATGTTCGGGATTACGATTACCACCGAGGAGGAGGATCTTCCTGCCCCGACGGTTGCCGATCTGTATGCCTTGTTGGAAGCCAACACCCGTCAAATGGCGGAGAACAATCGCCTCCTCAACTGTAGGTTGGATTATTATGACGCTCTTCATGCTGAGATGATGCGTTTCATGTACCCCGATGACTATCTTCAACGCATGGCCGCAGCGCAAGCATGGGTCTCTGGAGCGTCGACTTCTGGCACGGGCAGGCATGATGGTGATGGCAGTGGTCCGCCTGCTGATGAGGGGTCTTGAGTGCCCTTTTTGTCTTGTGTCATGTTTTGGGTGGGCTGAAAATTTTGGGTTGTAAATTTTGGTGGACATTTTGTAAAAATTAGCACAGGTACCCGAGGACATGTTTCCTCTTGAACAATCGTGGCATGGTTGCCACTCGACAATTTGTGACTGCAAAATTTTTATCTTGTCTATATAATGGTGTTTATATTTACTTTTGTTTAATGAATGTGCTTCCAATTTAACTATCTATTCTGTGTGTGTGGCTGTTTTTTTTTGTGACTACATGTGGTTCATGCAGGATGGGTATTTGAACTAGTCCTACGTGTACACATTGCGTGTAGGGGCTCCATGCTGAGTGTGGGGGAGGACCGTCTTGCGTATCATTTTTGAGGACGAAAATTTCCAAGGAGGGGTGAATGTAACGTCCCAAAAATTTCGTATTTTAAATGGTTCACCTCGGGATGCGGACCAACTGGTCACCTGTTTGACCGGGTCACCTTTGACAGGGTCGACTTGTCAATCGTCGGTATACGAGGTGTATAATATAAACTCAACCCTTAGATGGATTGAGTATCTTTATGTATGTGCACACACATGTACAATAGATGTTAGTGTTTAACACCAAGATAAATGGATAGACTATAAGAAAGAAAGAAAAGGGAAATACATTGTTTAAATGGAGTAGTTGAGAAGAGAGTTAAGAGAAAGAGAGAGAGAGTGAGAGAGTAAATGTGAGAAATCACACGAAGGCATTGAATATAGTTCTTTAATCTTAGCTCGCAAAGTCTAACAGATCGAGCTCGGGATCGAGGAGAGATTTTAGTTGTGGGTTTGAGAAACCCTAGAAAACTAGGGTTTTGGATCAAGAAATTCAACTGATTGAAGGTGAGCAAAAGCTTTGTAATTATTTTCTTATATTAATGTAAATTAGAAAGCTAGGATGTAAGAAATCAATGATGAGTCTGCATGAAGGAGTTAAGATGATTGCTAGGGATAACAAATTCGATCCATAGCTGAGGAGAGATAAATTTGTTCAATCGAAATGAGAATCCGATCGAACGAATTTGGCCTGAGAAGAAGATATGAAAAGAGAGAAAGGTTTCTAAGTAAATCGATCGAACGATTTGAAATTCGTTCGTTCGATTTTGGAAACCATTCAATCGAAATAAAAATCGATTGAACTGTTTGCTTAGAAGATAAAGAAGTAAAAGGAGAATTCGTTCGAACGAAATAAAATTCGTTCGAACGATATGAAATTCGTTCGAACGATTTTGTGAATCGTTTGAACGATTTGAAAATCGTTCGATCGATTTGGTTAAAGTTAGGCTTTGAGGTCTAATTTAGCTTGTCAATGAATTGTAAAAGGACTTAAGCTTTTTGAACCACTGTTTAGACATAGTAGTGATATTTGTCATGCATTGATCATGCCTAGGTTAAGCCAAACCATTGAGTACTCATAGAAAGATCGGGTTTGAGGATTCAAAGGTTCGAGACGCATGTGAGGTAGGGGAATATCTAACTAATATACTATGTTGCGAGCATGTATGTAATGATAGTGTATGATGCATGCTTCTTTAAATTTTGTTTTTGAATTATAATGGAAATAATGTAAAGTGTAAAATAGATGGAAATAGTGCATGTGTTTACACAAGTAAAAGAGGAATTGGTTAAGTAAAGAAAGATCATCCCAGGGATGTAAGAACACACAGGCATCGCAGAGATGCAATAGACAGCGTGACATCCCAGGGATGTGAGGTGGATGAAAGATCCATGTTAAAGAGATAAACAGTAAACATGAATGCACGGGCTGAGTGTTATTAACTATTAGCATAAATTTACGGTGAATAACTATATTTATTGCACAATTCGATTTAAGGTTCAGAGAATACCCAACTGACGCGGCGGGATAACCGTGATTGACGCGGCAGGATATCCGTGACCGGTACGGCGGCTAATCCGTACAACAACAGACATCCCAGGGATGTATAGTAGTATTAAGCCCGTCGCCTAAGAGACAGGGACGAGGACAATTCCATGAAAAATAGTCTGATTAGATGACGATGGAGGGTATTCCATCGGGGCTCGATGCTATATTGCTCGATGATTATTTAAGTTAAGATTTAAGTCATGATCTCAGCCTGGTTGCAACTAAGGAAACTAGTAGTCATTGAAAGAAATGCATGATCAGAATGATAAAAGTAGTCATATCGTTTTGTCACATCTTAAAGTTATTTTCAATAAATGATTTAATTATGAATGCATGTCTATTCTTTTCATGAAATATATGTTTGTAAAATGGATATATTTGCTGTGATATTGCCCTATTGAGCTAGGATGTAGCTCACCTTTTGACTTTATGTCATAGGTGACGGTTTAGAATTTGATGAGAATGTAGGAATTGCTACGGACGAGGGTGATCCTGGTGATTCGGAGTACTTTCCGAGGGAGGAAACTGAGCCACCTCCGGAGAGATTCTTCTAGAAGATCGTCGCTGCGTATTTTGATTTGTTTTGATAGTTTGAGAAAGAGAATTACGGCTTGGTACGTCCAGCCTTATTTTGAGAGTAAATGAATATGTAATATTCTTTTGCAGAACCATTGAGAGTGATCGTAGTTACGGCACTAATGGTTCAGGTTGGTTCTTTTGTTCATGCGGAGTCATGAAATTAGAACTATCTTTTGGGCATGTGTTTTTGGATTAACGTACTGTAGAAATAGGAGAATTATTTTGCATTATTTTCTTTTGTTTAATATTATGAATGGGATGTACCAAGTGTTCCACACTTACATTATGGGGCATGGCCTTATGGGATGTGCCGATGGCATGGATTTCGGGGTGCCGAAATTCGGGCTGTCACAATGGGTGTACCATCAGACAGTCAGTTTTTTATTCCATGTGGTACACACCCATAAAAGTGACCTTAAAATTAATTTTAAGCGTGCACGTGATGTTAAGGTCACGTTTCTAAGATGTGTTCCACGTGAAATAAAAAATCGGTCGTCCAATGGTACACCCATGATCTAAAGATCGATCTCATGAAAGATTGGGAGGATAAATAATTTCCCTCGTTCGATTCAATTCAATCAATGTGTTTCAGCGTGGGTGAACTCAAAGATTCGGTGGGTGGATTTAAAGGTACTATTCTAAAAGGCCCTTTATTCATCCATCGGATTCAAGACCCATCAGATGGGTGATTCCCCCATTAAAGCATGCCAACGTTTGGACAAATGTTCAACCAATGAAGGATTTGTGGCAAACCATGCAATTATTCTTGTAAAGAAAACCTTCAATCTACATGTTCCTTGATTAATAACCAAATTTTGAAATGGCTTTTAATTTTGGGTATCTAAAATTTTTGGTAGGTTTTTTTTTTTTTTTTTGGGTTGGTTTTTAATTTTGGGTATTTAAATTTTTGGTAGTTTTTTATATTGGATATATGAATAATGTTGTTGGGAATTAAACAATAAACAATTCAGTGGTTGAGTGGAACTTGAAAATAAATGAGTCAGCATTTTCAACCCGACCTAATGGGTTGGGAGTTGGAAATATAAACCTAAGCTCAAACCTAAGGCGGGTTGGGTCATTTGACTTTGACCCATTGAGTTGACCCGACGGGTTGAAACCCTCTTGTACTGGTGTCATCATTAATCTCCAATGATTGTACAAGTGAAACCATCCCACCCGTGTTTCAAACTTTCGGCCGAATTCAAACTGTTGGCCAAAATTTATCCGTTTCAGTCCTCATCGAAACAAAAACAACCCCCTAAATTTCGGTCAAATTATGTATGGCACTAAAATTTTTGACCGAAATTTCGACCAAAATTCAAAATTACGGCCGAAAATTTCATTCAAATTTTTGGTTTCGATCATGCCCGAAACCGAAAACGAAACCGATATTTTGATCCTTGATCCCAACTGTCCAATCAATTGATCACTTCTTTTATGAACCATATATTGGAAATTGCATGTATTAAACATCATAACCGTTCATCAACTATTTTTGTATGGACTATTGCATATATTTTATTGACCAAAGGCATATAATCTATGGTCTAGATCCAAGTGAACATGCACTAATTTCTAGTAGAGATTGAGGGCACTACCATGATCCTTGGTCCTGACCGTCTGATGGTACACCCACGGTTTAAAGATCGATCTCATGAAATATTGGGTCGATAAACAATCTCCATCATCTGATTCAATGCAGTTGATGTGTTTCAGTGTGGGTGAACTCAAAGATTTTGTGGGTGGATTTAAAGGTACTCCTTTTAGAATGATGGCGGTAAGCTATAATGGTATGACTTGTAAATAAAGGTGAATGAAGGGCCTTTTAGAATTGTGGTAAACTATAATAGCATGACTTGTAAATATAGATGAATGAAGGGCCTTTTCGAATGGTGGTATTTTTAGAATATTGGTTTCATTAAGGACAAAATAGTCCTTTCAGTCCATAAACTCACGGCTAATTAACGGCAGAGGGTATATGAAAAAGAAACACAAAAGTAAGGGCTAGAGAGTAAATACCCATAATTCAGGGGGTTTGATGCAATATCGGCATATCTCATGGGGGTATATGCCAAAAGAACCTAAATAAATATTATTAAATTAATAAATAAATATTTATTTTGATAAATATCCAACATAACCAAGCACCGCCATCTATGCTAAGGCCTATCTAGCTATCTCCCACGATCCAGATTGACTATGTTTCGTACTCATTATTGCGGATGCCACCTAAAATGCTATTAAGAATCTCATGGCCTCGTCAGAAATCCAAAATGGGATATATTGAGGTTGTGTATGGCATTGCTCTTTGGTAGCCCCTGCCATAGCAGAGCTCACCTGCTTTAGCAGGTTACCATCCTCTTTGTTAACATCCTGCTACCTGCTTTAGCAGTTACCCCTTCTCCTTGATAACTCCTTGCATAGCAAGATTTTATGCATGATTTACCTGTTTAGCAGTTCTACCCTCCTCTCTACTCACTCCTTGTCAGAGCTGATTCTATTTGCTCTGATAGGGAGCTAGTAGAAAGGATGGTAGAACTGCTAGTGCAGGTAAATCATGCATAAAATCTTGTTATGCAAGGAGTTATCAAGGAGAATGGGTACCTGCTAAAGCAGGTACCGGGATGTTAACAAAGAGGATGGTAATCTGCTAAAGCAGGTGAGCTCTGCTATGACAAGGGCTATCAAAGAGCAATGCCATACGCAGCCTTAGTTATTACGTTATGGAAGGGAGGACAAAAATTCAAATTCGGTAGAAAATTTTAATTTGCTTGCTTGCGAACAAGGATAAGGGATGCAGATTTACCCACTAGGATTATTTTTTTATAAAGGATACTTTGGTTTGTTACCAAAGTACCCTTTATAGATGCCCCATAGAGTGTGTAATTCGTGAAATATTCGTTATACGGTAGGGGCGAGGGCATCCTTAGGGATTAGTCCAAGCGTAAGCTTGAGACTACCCAAAATTATCAGAAAAAAAAAAAAAAAAAAAAAAAAAAAAAAAAAAAAAAAAATTTTAAGATGCAGATTTTGTTTACTCAACTGAAATTTCAAATTTCGGTTCAGTTTGAATTGAAACCAACCCTAAGTTATAAAAAAAAAAAAAAAAGAGAGAGAAAGAGAGAAGGGATGCAGATTTTGTTTACTCAACTGAAATTTCAAATTTCAGTTCAGTTTGAATTGAAACCAAATTGAAATGATTAGGTTAGTTAATTTATATTTTTCAATTTCCCAAACTAAAAACACAGGTTCAATTTTTATTTTGTTTTTCAATTTCTTTTTTTCCGCTACCTCATCAATTTTCGATTTTCGCCATCCAAAATCAAAAGCCAACTCAACCTGAATAAGTTCGGTTTTGAATTGATTTCGGTCTGATTAGGACCGATTTGACTTGGTCCATATTTCGGTCGAATTCAGGTTTCATTTTAAATTTGCATCCCTACTTGCGTATAATTAATAGAGTAATCAAAACTGCGAATGGATCTGGTCCATTTATTCTTGGCCATGATCCAATTAGATGTAGCTGGATGATACTTGGATGGACTCAAAAGGATTGAATTACCTAATTGTGATTATGGGTCTGAGTCACACAAAGTCAGATCTGACCAAACGATTAAACCAAAACTCAAGTCGAGTTTGCGTTGCATTTAGGTCTATTGTGATTGGACCTAAACCTAGACCAATCAAAAGGCGCACTATTCTTCTTTTTTCTCTATCTCACTAATTGGAGTAATGAGACATAAACTCATGACTAGAGCTCTTATTCAAGGTGTCAAAATCGGTATTTGACTCAGGTATTGGTCCATAGAGGACCAATACGACTCAGCCGATACCGATACGTATCAGCCTATTTTAAAAAAAAAGGAAAATAGAGGTATCGGCCAAAATCAATACCGTATCGGCCGATATTGATACCGAGTTGAGATACCGATACGTATCGATTTTCTAATAAACCTATACGTATCAGCCCGAATCGGTCGTACCGATTCCAAGTTGAGATACCGATACATATCAGTTTACCAAGAAACCGATACGTATTGGTTTGCCGATAAACTGATACGTATCGGCCGATACCGATACCGAGTTGAGATACCGATACGTATCCGTTTACCAAGAAACCGATATATATCGGTTTACTGAGAAACGGATACGTATTTGTATCTACCGATTTTTTATACCATGCTCCTATTGACACTACATATCACTTTAGGGTTTAGGGTGTTTATATATGCACATATTAGTGTTTGGGTTAGCTCTTTTGAGCAAAAGGGTTGCTCTTTGCTTGGGTGGGGATTAGCTGAGGTCCAAGAGCTCATATGGCACAGATAGCTCTTAACTCTCGCAGAGAGATAAAAAGTGGTTCTTTTAAAAAGCTCTCGCGGAGAGTTTTTGATGGAATAGAAAGACTCCACGGGTCAATGTTACCCTCCTTAATTTCATCTTCTTCTCATTCTTCTTCAACCTAGAGACAGAGAGCAATGTTCTTCCTCATTTGAATCAAAAGGTACTCTCTCAATCTCTCATTTTCTCTCTCTATCACTCCCTCTCTGTCTGTGGCGCTCCCTCTCTCATATTCTCTCTCACTACTCTCTCTAACCATTTTCTTTCTCTCTCTGTACCCTTTCTCTCTCTAAAGATTTTCTCTCGCACTCTCTATAGAAAAAACTCTATAGATTTTTTTTCTCACTTTGCGCACTCTCTAAGTATTCTCTATCTCTAAAGACTCCCTCTCTCTAAAGATTCTCTCTTTTCATTGTCGCTTTATCTAAACATTCTCGCTCTCTGTCTCTTTCTACCCTATCTTTCTCTCATTCTACTCTATCTATCCCTCTCTTACTGTCTCTCTCTCTTCAATAAGTGCATATGTAACAACAACGGTAGTCTATACTATGTAGTCTGTAGCAATTATAGTTGTATTATATAGTCTCTCTAAAGACTCTCTCTCTCTTCCGATTTATATTTTTGTCACCAAATTTAGATGTAAATTGGCTACCCACTTCAATGCATGTTTGAATTTGAAAAGCTTGGAGAAATAAAGATATATGACACCCTATTTTTATCCGTTATATTTGTACATGCATCATGTAATTATGTATTTTCACGAATAATTGAAGAATTTTTTAATAAATCATGACTATTAAATGGGTTGTTTACACTCTTTTTTTCTTGTAAAGAACACACAATTTTCCATCATAAAAAATTAGTTGTTTGCCTTGAATCAGACGATGAAGATCGTTTTTCATCCCATTCTTTCACACAATAGATCTTGAGATCATGGCGCACCTACATCAGAAGATCACATGGTGATTCCATGTGGCACACACCCTCAAAAGTGACTGTGGTCATGGATGTACCATAAGAAAGGGCTCTCATGTCACCTTTGGGGTTGTTCAGTTGATGGAAGCATGTTCATTTGACATACGTTTCACGTTTGAGTTTGTTGGGTGGGCAGGCACAGCCAACAACTCTCGCATTCTTCATGAGGCCATTACTAATTCTGACTTAAATTTTTCATATGCTCCACATCGTGCTTATTTTTTTCTTGAACATTTAATCTATTTTAAATTTTTTAAATGAGTTTTATTTTCCCTCAGGTAAGTACTACGTTGTAGATGTTGGATATGCTAACGAATTGGTTCTTGGCACCATATCGAAAAACTCGTTATCATATTTCAGCCTTCCAAAATGGTCCACAACCAAGAGGGAAGAAAGAATTATTCAATTATGCACACTCCTCCTTGTGGAATATTATTGAACGTTGTTTCGAAGTTCTAAAGAAAAACTGGCCTATTTTATAAAAAAAAATGCCTCTATGTTCATTAAAGACACAAAAGTTTATTGTGGTCGCTTGTATGACTATTCATAATTTCATAAGACGAGGAAATTGCTAATAAAGATTTTCAAAAATATAATAATGATAAATATGTCGAAAAGGGCCAAGAGAACGTGATGACCCTATTGAACACGCAGGTTCTTCCCAAAGTCAGAAGGAAATAGAAACTATTTGAGATGCCATAGTTGATGCGATATTCGATACCCACGGTGGCAATGTTAGAGATTTAAATTAAGTTCTATTGAATGTTAAGTGTCTAAAACTTTATTTTTTATTTTTTTGGTAATGGCCTTCTAGTATTTTGTTCCTAATTAAGAGATTTTGTCACATGTTAATTTTTATTGATAATATATATGTTCATTTTCCTTTTGAATGAATGACATGAAACAATATTATAAATTACTAGTTTACACATAATAAGCTTTTAAATTGTCCTCTGGATACTATCGGGGTCATTTTGGTCAACTAATTGCAATATTCTACATAGAAGTTGTTTTTACCAAACAATAACTTTTATGGGAGTAACTCTCAAACTGCTCTGTGAAAACTGTTATCAAACAACAAATCCAACAAAAAAACTCTCCGAAAGATCACTCTCAAAAGAGTTGCTCTTATTGGAGCTGCTCTGAGCTCCAAACACAACCTTAAACAGGATTTTAGGTACACAAAACCAAGGTATAAAAAATCAAATGATATCGATACTTATTGGCGATACGTATCAGTTTTCGGCCAAACCAATGCGTATCAGTATCTCATATCGGATATCTGATACTGTATCGGCTGATACGCTTCGGTCATTTTCTTTTTTATATATATATTGGTATCGGCTTCAGGCAAACCGATACTCATACCGATACCGATTTTGATAGCACATAACACATTTCCAAAAGGCTCATGACCGCCGTGAAGGTAGTTTTTTTCTTTTTAATTTGATAGGTAGTTCTTTTGGGTAGTTATAATCATCTCAATAGTTAAATATTTCTCGGGTAGCTCAATTTGCGCATGCGATTGGAACTCAGTGACTGCTTTGAATTAGGTGATAGGAGATTTGTTTTCCTCCCTATAATCCACGTAATTGATTTTGAGATTTGTGAGTTAGTTTTTATTCCCTGAGGCGTGTAAAACATGTGACTCCAAAATCATGTGACACACTCAAACATGATTTTAAGATCAATTCTTGATTTTCATTTTATATGAAAGCAAAAATTGCCCCTTTGATATAAGAGCACAAACATGGTTAATAGTCTCACGATCAATTGTGTAGAAGATTTAAATAAAACGCACTCTCCATCGCCTTATTCAAAGCAGTGGGTGCGTAGGCGCCTTTAGTACCTGTGGGCACGAGTAAAGCTACCCATATTTTTAATAAACTTCCGATATGATGTGGAAAATCTGCTAAACTGTCCTAATATACAAGAAATAACGCTATGTAGCATGTACATAGAATTAGCCTACTACCAACCTCAGTGCTGCGTATCTGTAGAGCATAACTTCTCTCGTATTGATATAAGAGCATCCAATGAAAATCAATGCTTAGGATAAAGGGAAGCCGAAAATGGAAACTGCTCTCTTTTTTTCCTTTCCTTTTGCATCAGAGGTTACTCTCAAAAGAAAAGGGCACTAAATGGTGAAAATATATAATGAGATGGGAGGACTCATATATATATATATATATATATATATATATATATATATATATATAAAGAAAATAAAAAAGAAAATAAAGAAAATAGAGGTATCGACCAATACAGATTATATATCGGCGATACTCGATATGTATCGGTTTATACGGGCCCGTATCGATCGATACCGATACTAATACCCGAGTTGATACCTGATATGTATCACCGATACGTATCGGTATTGGATGATATTTGATATCATGTTCTAAGGAGGTTTAAACAATATGATCTTTTGATTATAAAACCAACCGTTGTTTTTAGTTTTAATTATTGATATTAAAGTTCATCAATCGGATGTTTCATATCCACCTATAGGCACATTTCTTTGGGCTGAGACACTTAAATAATATACATTGATCACTAATGTGTGTCGCCTGACATAATGATAAATCACACTTCAATGGTTTTAGATAATATTCTCAATTCCAATGGTGTAAGATCACTTAAACACCATTTTAGTGTTTAAATGCCGGTCAGCTCTATTCTAAGTTTGGAGAAATTTGTTTCCATACTAATATACAGTCTAAACTATTTTGATCATTTACTTTGTGCGGTTATAGATGTAATGCAAACTAACATTTTTTCTTGTTGGTAATTAACATTAGGAAATTTTGCATTTTCAAGCCTATAATTTTGCTTATTTGTAAAAACGATTCTATAATTTCATTTTTTGTACAATAGGCCAATTTCAAGCCAAACCATTTCCACATCAACACTGACATGATATATATTTTCTCTTTATATATATATATATATATATATATATATATATATATATATATATGAGTCCTCTCCTCTCATTATATATTTTCACCGTTTGCCCTAGAAAACTATTTTTGGGCTTGTGAGTTGTGACACTTCAATTTATGACCTATCATTTTGACAGAATTGATCGCCCACATTTTATTCCTTTGATGGTGTAAGATCATTTAAATACCATTTTCGCATTTAAATGACGCGCAAGAGAGTCAAGTCCTAATTTTAAAGAAAGACTTGGAATTTTTGAACATGTGTCACATGGAATCACCTAAGCTCTTTGATTTTAAGGCCATGATGTGAAGATTTTTAGCGTGAAAGATTGGCATGAAACACAACCATTGAATCGGGTAATCGATTTGACTGTGTTAAGTTAAATTTTTGTCTGTTATCACAAAAATGATAGATATTGTGTTTTGTTCCAAACTTTGACGCTAAAGATCTTTAGATCATGGACTTCAAATTAGACGACTTAGATGGTGTTTCATATGATACAGGTCCCAAAAATATCAACTCTATCTTTTTACCCAAAATAATATCAGGCATGGTGGACTCTATTGACCGATCTAAGCCGCTCAGGCATGGATATGGATCAGCTCAGAAGACATTCTCATTAGAATATTCAATCTAATAGATTTGAATCATTTGATCACTTTAATGTAAGAATTTTGTTTATATTATTTATGTAGGGTCTCAATTGATGCACTCAGATCTGACGGAGTGATAGTCAAGATTTTCTAGTGAGCTTTATTTTTTACTGAGTTGATTTCAAACAACAATAAGAGTCTCAATCCATGGGATTTGATCACTTTAATTTAGACCGTTGATCATATTACCTAGGGTCTACATTGGTGTGCTCATATTCGACGGTCAAGATCTTCCAGTGAGCTTTTTTCTTGGGGAGCTGATTTGAGTTCATTTGATGGTCTACACATTTTATACCTTGGATGGTTCATTAACGCGTGCAATTTGCTCCATGTTACATGAAATATGCACTATTAAAGTATTATCTATTGAAGACGGTTAGAAGGGTCAATTCTACAACCGAAACTCGTAAAAATATAAATGGCAAACACGCTACACTATCTGCTCCTACCACAAAAAGCCGGTTTAGGAAATTTCCAGTTGGCTTATCCGTCAAAGAAATGGAAGCTAAAGGGTGAAATCTATAATGCCAATTACCAACACAAAAATTATTTTTCTATGACATCTATAACCCCACAAAAATGAATCATTAAAATAATTTAGACTTTTTATTAATCGCTTAGACGCTTGAGATCCTTTAGTATGTTTTATTTTTTTAAGATGAATTGAGTTGAAAAGATGGCATGCAGTTTAGAATTTTGGATGGCTTGGAGCATGGTTTAAATATAGGCAAATATGCATTGGGTTGGGCGTGGGGAACTAGGATTTTCATCCAGTCGGAGCGTAAATTAAATTAGATTTAATTTTTTATAAATTATATACATATAAAATAATTTTTATTTATTTATTTCTAAAATATAATTTTCATTAAAATTGCATACAAAAAATGAATTTTTCATTAACAAGATATTGATAATTACATATTATTTATCTACAAAAAATCAATCTCCAAAAGATTCATTGGTTTTGATTCAAAATCGACCAAACCGAACCGAATACACCCCTAATTTCGAATTTAGGAAATTAGGGCTTTAGATATTTCATATGTATTGAATTAGGATTTTAGGGTTTAGGGGCTACCGAAACCCTAATTCACACTCGAACAAACAACAAACCAAACATAAAACCCATAAAGAAAAATCAAAACCCATCTCCATATAAGGCTATAAGGTGTTTTATATCAGTTACATGTTTTGCGATAACCC
The DNA here is from genome assembly GCA_021018995.1 of Chloranthus sessilifolius. Classification (NCBI taxonomy): domain Eukaryota; kingdom Viridiplantae; phylum Streptophyta; class Magnoliopsida; order Chloranthales; family Chloranthaceae; genus Chloranthus; species Chloranthus sessilifolius. The sequence continues at coordinate 21,184,190 of CM037586.1, forward strand.
GAATTTCGGCACCCCGAAACTCATGCCATCAGCACAATCCTCCAGACCGTGCCCTAAAACTATGTACGGAACATTAGTATAACAAGTAATATAAGACAAAATGGATCAACAATTATACGATGCGGAAGTAAAATATTATTCTAAGTGTAAACTCAAAAGAAAGTTCTACTTTCATGCTACCGCATGAACAGAAAACCGATCTGACCCATCGGTAATAAACAGATCACCCCAGATGGTTCGCCAAAAGAATTATATCAATTTAATTACAGGTTTCAAAAAGGCTTGACATACCAAGCCGTACAAATGTACTCTCAAAATCTCTCTATCAAAGTACTCAGCGGAGTCTCCTAGAAGAAGTCCTCATGAGGGGGCTCTAATTCTTCCCCGGGCACGTAATCTGAATTACCCGGATCCACGTCTCCCGAAGCTTTTGCCGCTGCTAGCACTGGACCTGCGACGTATAGTCTAAAGGATGAGCTACATCCTAGCTCAATAGGGAACAACACAATGAACATATAAGTCAAAATCGAACATATATTCCATGATGTGTCTATGCACTTGCAGTAAAACAATTTAAAAGATGATGATTATGCTTTAAAGTTTACTAGTGGTTTACATCTTTCATTTATTTCCAACTATTCATGAATTACACTGATTAGGCCTAAAGCAAAACTTAAATCTTCAACTTAAATAGTCCCCGAGCAATATAGCATCGAGCCCCGATGGAATACCCACCATCGTCGTCTAAATAGACAGTTATAAAAAAAATGTATTCCCTAGGAATACTACCCAAGCCCCTTTCTCAATAGGCGGCGAGGTTAAATCTCATCTCAACATCCCTAGAATGTGCTTACTGTGTACAAATCAACCTACGTACGGGTGGGGTATTCTATTCAAACCTTAAATAACAAAAATATCATGTACTTTACATATAGTTGTTCACCGTGTAAAAGTGATACTTTATATCGGTTAAGCCTTATCAGCAGTTATTCAATCTTACTTACATCCATGGGATGTCTAAATTACTCACATCACACTAATGCCTTTATCACTTTCTCATCCCCTGGGGATGCCTCATTTTCATTAGATTACTTGATCTCAGTTACTCGCATCACACAGATGCATTTATCACTTTATCATCCCCTAGGGATGTCTCATTCTCATTTACTTTCTTGGTGTCACACATGCACCCTTTTTACAAGATTTACATAGTTAAAATATTTTCACATTTGAGTTATATATCACTACATACATGCTCTTGCAATTAAAGTACATGTTCAAAGCGTTCCCTACCTCAGGTCTCAGAAGGTCAAAGCATCAAGGTCCCACGCGGCTCTTTATGTTTGCTTTCTCACGTACCACCTATGGTACATCATAACACATGTAACACATCACTAAAGATACAATAGAGAAGGTCCTAGACCCTCCATGAACCTCAAGGTCCAATTAAAAAGTCAAGTGAAACTACCAAAATCGATTAATCGATTCTCAAAATCGATTAATCAAACCCTAAATCGATTAATCAATTCCCAAAATCGATTAATCGAAATCCAAAATCGATTAATCGATCCCAAATCGATTAATTGAAATCCCCAAAATGGTTAATCGATTCTGAAATCGAGTAGTCGAAAATTCGAAATCGATTAATCGAAATCCAAAATCGATTAATCGATTTCCCAAATCTATTAGTCGATTTCCCCAAGTCTTATCTTTCCAGTCACTTGAGGTACCTAGTCAATTAGCCGATTTCTAAATCGATTAATCGAATGTTAAAATCAATTAATCGATTTTCATATCGATTAATCGAAATCGGACATCCTTGCTTTTTCAACTTCTAGACCAAAATCGATTAATCACTTTTCAAAATTGATTAATCGATTTGGCCAGACTCAGCCCCTTTTCGGGCTGTTCTTCCCAAATCCCTTTCTTTTTCTATTTTCTTTCTTTTCTAGGTCTTTAATCTATCATTTTAACTATACTTGACTGAATTAATTTCATCAAATCTTTAAGTATTGAAATCTAACAAAACTCACCTCAATAAATCCCTTAAAGGATTGATTCGTTGGATTTGATGGCTAGGGTTCCAGCTTTTCGCTTCAATGGCTCCTCATGTGTTGAATCTAGCATTCAATGCTCTAATCTCCTCTTGATTTGCATTAACTCCTAGCTCAATAACTCATCTTGGTTTCTCCCTCTCTCTCTTCTTAACTCTCTTTCACCAACCAAATAAAAGCAACCTAGGTTTATTAAAAAAAATTTATCCTCTTTCCAGCTTGTGTGTTAAACACATACGTCAAAGATAGGTGTACATGACCACTAACTCACACTATACACTACACTTAGGTCATATTAACATCACATCAGTTTATCCCTTCATGAGTTCACTGTTTGACCATCACTTGGTCAAACCTACGACCAGACGGGCACGGATCCCGAGATCACTGCTTAACGCTCAAATTTTTTGGATATTATATGTTTGGTGAAACTATGGGATATAGATTTAACTTGAAACTATTTTAAGCATCAGTTTTTATTCCAAGTATCATACATGTGGTGTTTTGACCTGTGAACAAGTGATCCTTTGGGAAATGGCTCCTTGTGATATGTGGGATTCCACAAATCTTGAAACTGGACAGATCAATTGTTCACTAGCTAAAACACAAAAATCAACAATGAAGAGCTATAAAGATTATGTCTCTATTAATGGTGGAAGGCAAACGAAGAAAAGGCACCAGCCAGCATACATAATCAATTTGTAAAGGGTCAACCTATAAGCAGGGTTTTAAAACAGGTACATATTGGTTGGGCCTATGTATTGGTTATGTATGGGCCAAAAGCCAAGATTAAAGCACCTTTTTTGTTATAGAATATTGTACATAAGCACACAAATCCAAATATGAAAAATACCACATCCAAACATTAACAAAAGAAAAATACCGCATCCACAATTTCACACAAATCCAAATATGAAAAAACAGAGAAGCAATGGCTTCAGAAAGTAACCCTAAATCTATAAAATATAAATCAAACTTCAAGTAATCACAAAGTGAGATCCAATGGCTTTAAAAGCAACACTCAAACCTCAGAAAAAATTTAATCATCAAGAGACCACTGCCACTGCACACAGCACATACAAATACAATACCCAACTTCTCTCACAAGCTAACTAGAATAACGGATATTGCAAAGTAAGAACATTATTATGCCAAAAAGATAAATAGAATAGGGAAATATAAATATATAATACACAGACCATAGTAAAGAGGGAGGGCTTGGGTTTGGGCTTTTTAGCTTTGGGCTTAGAGAGAGAAACAGAGATCAACATGGAGAGGGAGAGGGAGAGGGAGAGGGAGAGGAGGAAGAAGAAGAAGAAGGTTTCTCACCAAAAAATTTAGGCGGCCATGGCGGCAAGCGGATGGATAGTAGGCTTCGATGCTTGATCGGGCAACAGAGAGAGAGGGTGTCGCGGTCACGGTCATGGGCCTCGTGGAACGAGCCAGAGAGAGAGGGCGGGGTGATAGAGAAGAGGGTGGGGCAAAGAGAGAGGGTGAGGCGACAGAGGAGAGAGAGCGGGGCGACAGAGAAGAGGAGAGGGTTTTAAAAAATCAACAGGGATTATAGAAAAAGGGTGTTGATTTTAGACGTACAGGGGTATTAAAAAAAATATTAAAAAAAATTGGTTGAGTGGCACCTATAATTGCCCATGAATGGGTCCGCCACTGACCCCTCCCATACAATATACAACCCCAATATTATATTGGGTCAAACATTGAGTCAAAGTAGTCAAACTTTAGTTCATAATGAGTCATATCGGCCTATATCCGATTATATTGCCCGAAATTATAACAATATGAATGGTATAAGGCGTTGGGGGAGAATGCGTGAGGTCGTAGATGACCTGTGCGCTTGCTGGCTATATCGCATGCCATGTGGCATAATCAACCCAAAAAAAAAAGTTTTTGGTTGATCAGTCATGTGACGTATGATTTTTTTTTTTTAAATTATCTTTTTCCCTCTATATGATAGGTAAAAAATAAGCTAACGCTATAAACATTTGGTGCATTGATTTTTTCCAACTTTGATCACATTTTTAACGGTGGAAATATAATAAAAATATAATTTTTTTTTAATGGAATCGGATCGACCTTATGTAAGTTGTGGCATCCAATCCTCGTGATAGATGCTACATGATGGCCAACTGACAGTGAGCGTAGAGATTTCTCTACACCCGGGTTCATAGTGCAGGTGGCTAGGCCTCATAGTATAATACCAGTACTTCCTATTATACAAATTCTTTTAGGGAGCCATTACTTGCACTCAAAAGTTCATTACTTGCACTCAAAAGTTGGTCCTTGTACATAATTTAAAAGAAAGATTGTAAGTTTGGCAACCCCTAGTATTTTGATTTGAAGGCCATGATTTAAAGATATTATTTGCAAAAGATTAGCATGAAGTATAATCTTTATCATGTGATTAAATACAGTCAAAAGGATTTTATCTCATTGAACAATTGACTATAATAGATGATATGATAAAAATCATGTTTTGCTTCAATCTTCTGCATGGAAGATCTATAAATCATTAAATTCAAATCAAATGGCCACTAAAATACCAAGCCTTTCTTTATATTCCGTGGGAGAGCCACTTTTTGAGTGCAAGTAATGACACCTTCTATTTATTAGTTTAAAATTATATATAATTTTTTTAGTATTTTAAAATTTAAAATATGGGCACTTGAATATCGGCCAGTTTAACCGTTTCCGTTTTATCAGATAAGCATCCAATATATGAGATATGCGGAAATCAATAGGTTATTAGATCCTTGACTTAGACTTAAATGGGTCATAAACGCGTGCCACATGACTTCATGCGACCTGAAATTTGGACTGTAGAAGTACATTAGTATTGAAGACGGTGAGAATAGTCAATCCTTTAAACATTAATACATTAATCTTTATATGAGCGTGATACACCGTATAGTTTCTCATTATATTAAACCCTCGGTGATCTCCGTGTATGAAAATACAATCTAAGTCGTTTGATTTGGAGCTTATCCTTTAAAAATATTAAGTATAAAATATTAACATGAATTATAATTTTTATCATGTGATTAATTATAGTCAAAAACTATTATTTGACTCAACGATTAACTCTGATATATCATATACTAAATATCATGTTTTGCGGATATATGCAAAATATCATGTTTTGCTCCAAAATATACAGTCTTACGTTTCCCTAAAATATAGTCTTTCTTAGGTGCAAGGACCAAATTTACGGGTGCAAGTAATGGCTCCCCTTTCTGATTCCCTATAAATATTTCAGTCACTCTTCTTCCTTATTCCTCAAGCCCGAGTCTCTCTCTCTCTCTCTCTCTCTCTCTCTCTCTCTCTCTCTCTCTCTCATCCATTTTCTCTATCTAGGCATGGCTTTCTCCACCATTACTTTTGCCGTAGCCCTAATGGTGCTTCTCACCGGAGCGTTCGCACAGTCACCATCAGGTGCACCAGTATCGGCGCCAGCCGGCGCACCAACCATTCCGTTACCGTCACCAGCTTCTTCTCCGACGGCTTTCCCACCATCAGTTCCGTCACCATCACCGCCAGCGTCCGTTACACCGGTATCTTCTCCTACACCGTCATCTGAACCGCTATCTCCGCCGTCGCCCTCACCTCCGTCTGTGCCCTTTGCATCACCTCCTTCTCTGTCGCCTGCCAACCCGCCGACGGCGTCGTCTCCAGGAACTAGTACCGCTACAATGCCTGTGACTGCAACCTCCATCGTCCGATCTTCTCTCATCGGCCTCATCGTCGTTACATTATTAGCTTAGATCTGTACCATCTGATCGGATTAGGGGTTGATGTTTTTTTTTTTTTTTGATTTAGGTTGATATTGTTAGATTAGGGTTTTAGATTAGTTGATTGGATTTTTATTTTTATTTTTACTGGAAATAGATTTTATTTGGATATTATGATACGCTTGTTTAGACGGGATACTGATTTAGTGATTTATAATACTATTGTTTGTTGTTGGATCTAATCATGGACGGTGGATGATTGATTTGATCTTCTTTATTTCTTTTTTATTTTGCTTAAAAGCGATCGGACAGTGGTAAATTCCTTTGCATATGTTCTAGATACATGCGTTTAATACAATGAACTATCAAGTGCCCCATATATACGGTTGTTCATTGCCGTCGTTGCTTTCAAATCCGACGGTGATTGACTGCTTTGCACTAGTGTAGTTGGTGCTACACAGAGGAACACTGAACCTTCTTATTGGTAAATTTGCACTTTCGGCCCTTATATTTTGACCTTTTATAAAAAAGTAAATCCTATAATTTTAATCTTGCAAGTCCGGCGACTCCAAAGTCCAAGCCAAGTCATTGCCACTTCATATAAGGGCCAGGACCTCCAAAATATCTGAAATACCTTTGTCTTTTCAATTTCTGCGTAAGTTATGCAACATCAAGGATTAAAATTTCGGTTTTCGTTTCGGTTTCAGTTTCAAAGGGGACCGAAGCCAAAATTTTGGACAAAAATTTCGGTCGATAATTTGACCGAAATTTTGAATACCATACATATTTGGACCGAAATTTCAGTCCAAATTATTGTTTCGGTGAGGACCAAAAATGATAATTTCGGCCGCAATTTTGAAGCAGTTTTTTTGCATTTACCCCCTAAGATAGGTTGGATGTACGTGGCCCTTGGGTTTGCATTTTTGGCTCTCTAAGTTTACTTATTTGCAGAAATGGCTTATAGTTTGAAACTTTGTAAAATAAGTCAGCTTCAAGTTAAGCCGTTTTCACATCAGTACCAACCTATTTTTTCATTATATATATATATGTTTATTTTTCATTATTTTTTGTGCCTCTTTTATCTTATTCCAACCAATTATAATTATCTAAAATACAGAAGAAAATAAAAAAATAATTAAAGAAAGAAGAAAAATATAAAAATATAGAACATACAAAAGCAATTCGCCGCTATTTTGTCACTATCTTAAGATAGCAGCTCGCTATTTTAAGTTAGCAGTCTGTTTTAAAATAGTTGAGATAACTGATGTATGTTATATCAAATAACGTATACTCTAATACGATCGCTATCTTGCCGTTATCTTAAGATAGTGACTCGCTATTTGTTTGTTTTATATTTCTATTTTCTTCTCTCTTTCATCTTATTTTTATTTTTTTCTGTATTTTAGAATTTTAACATGCATTACAATTGGTTGAGATAACTGATGACAAAATTATCAGGAGATGATAAAAAATAATAGAAAATAAACATATAACAATGAAAAAATAGGTCAGTGTTGACGTGAAAATGACTTGGCTTAGAGCTAGCTTATTTTGCAAAGTTTCAAATTATAAGACCGTTTCTGCAAATAAGAAAACTTATAGGGCCTAAAATAAAAAATTTCCTTTCCTTTACTTGGTGATAGATTCTCAAAAAATATAGCCTTTGATTGCTTTGAATCAAATGATATTTGGAGATAGTTTTTTTGTCCTAGTCTTTGATCTAACTGATCGGGATATCATGGACCTATAATCAGCCAATCAGATTTCAATTTCATATGGCCGACATCTTGAAAAGTAATCCAATAACAACTTTTGACATACACTCATGATCATCATGTGGAATTAAAATCTAATTGCTTAATGATAAGATTTTTATCTCAAGATTCACTGGGTGAAAGACTATGGAGCAAAACGATCTCCATCATCTACTATAGACCAGTCAGAGATTAGATTTGTAATTGATCCATTTCTGTGGGAGTAATAAATAAAGAAAACACAAAAGCAAGAGTTGTAGTTACGATTATAACAGAGATGAGCTTACTCGACAATTCGGCCTAGCTCAATCCGAAAATGACAGCTTTTGCTCTCTTAAGCTTGGCTTGAGAACCATAGCCAAATTTTTTATTTAAAGCTCGATTGAAGTAGAGTGAGCTAGAGCTGAACTTGTAAAGCTCGGCCCAACTCAACTTGATTAATAATATACAATATTTTTACATATAATAAAATAAATTATTTTATTTTATTATTTTTTACCTCTTAAAATAAGATCATCTAATGATTAATTTATAATGGATAAATATGTAATTAACATTAAGTTTTCGCTTTCTTATTCTGTGTGTGCAATCATTAAAGTTCTTTCTCACGCATCTCAATAAACAACGACTAGCACGACAATTAACCAATCAATCAACACCTACGATTAGCACTTATGCTCTTAACTCAATATTTAACATATTAAATTTAAACACCCTTTTACTTTTCAAAGTTTAATTAACACTTTTTTCTCCAATCGATCCATTAAATCCAAAAGGACGAAGGGATTAAAAGAAATTAGGGCTTTCATTTATTAAATTTTATTAAAACTTTCATCTATCAAAGTGGTGCTGAAGGATCAAAATTTTGGCCGAAATGATCGGTTTCGTTCCCTACCGAAACGATAATTTGGGACCAAAATTTTGGTCATTTTGGTATTTGAAATTTTCGACCGAAATTCAAATTTTCGGCTGAAATTTCGGTCAAAAATTTCTGTTTCGGTTCCCTCCGAAATCGAAATAAAACCCGAAATTTTGATTCTTGGTAGTGCTTAGACTCGAGCTCGATATACTCGAGCTAGAGCTTAGACTTCTCAGGCTCGAAGGGCCTAACGCCAAGTTCTAACTGAGCTCGTTTAAGGTAGAGCCAAGCTAGAGCTAACCCAAGCTCGGGTTCGGGCTGATTCAGTTGCAGCCCTAGCTACAGTGTAAATAGATGAAACACGGGGGCTGAACTGTAAATAAGGCATAATAAGGGGGTAAATGCAAAAAACCCTTTAAAATCTTGAACAAAACCAATACGTACAAATTTTGGAGCTAGATTATACGTATTGGAAAACCGGCATTTGAAAATATAATCGTGTCTATCATTACGTATAAAAAAAATAGGACTCAACTCTCTTGATCGTCATTTAAACACCAAAATAGTGTTTAAATGATCTAACACCATCAATGATTTTAGATGTAAGTGATCTATACCGTTGAAGTGGTAATTCATAGATTGAAGTGCATGAGGCCTAAAAATAGTGTTTTAGGGAGATTTAAATCTTATATGTGGATTACAATATCTTCCGATTTCAACAATTGTTTTATTTTAATGTCCAATATTAAAGTCATCAATTGGATGATTTACATCCACTTATAGACATGCTTTTTTGGTTTGAGCCATTTTCCAATAATGGATTACCACTCGGACAAATTATGTTGATCAAATATGTGCGCCACATGGCAAAATGATAAATCACACTTCAACAGTATGTGATTAAATGTTTTCTTTTAATGGTGTAGGATCACTTAAATATCATTTATCGTATCAATTGTTATTATATCGTAACTATCGTTATCATATATATATATATATATATATATATATATATATATATATATATATATATATATATATATATATATATTATTTCTTTACTACTATATCGTATCGCTGCTACCATATCATATCTACCGCTCTCATATCATATTTCCTCTACTCTATTATATCTACCGCTATCATATCGTATCTCCCATATCATATCATATTTACCGCTATTACATTATATTTTCGCTACCATATTATATCTATCGCTATCATATCGTATTATTTATGATAGTATATCGCATCTGTTCGCTACTATATCATATCTATACGATATTGTATCTCTCATTTTAATATCATATCTATGATTAGATATTAAATCCAATTCGATATCATATCTTTCGATCCATATTTTTATCCTTTATCATTGCTTCGCTACTTTACTTTACCCTAATGAGCACACCATAAAGTAGCGACACTACAATAAGGTAGCGGAAGCTTCTTTATTGTGGCAATAAGTTAGCAGAAGTCGTGTGATGACCCTAAGATTATGTATCAATTTTTATTTTTAAAAAAAAATAAGAAACTACTTTTAAATGTGAGGGAAGAATCCACATATTGATTGCCAAATCATTGCTCTTGAACATAGTGACAAATTGTCAAACGAATTTTTGGGAAAATTTTGCTTTTTAATATTTTTTGGTAAGCTTCGGTAATTTTTTTTTAAATATTAAATTAAAAAAAAAAAAAATTTAAATATAATTTTTTTCATATTTTTAATCCCTGAAACTTTTCTAAAATTTTTCTGAAAGATATCAAAATTAATTCAAAATGTACCGAAAGGACCCCCCACCAAAAAAATTTTGAAAACGAGATTTCTCACTATGCTCATGAACAACAGAAAATATAAAAGTAGAAACTAGATAATAGAAAGTGAAAACAAAAAAAAATTTATACAAAAATTGAAAAGATAAGAGTATTTCAGACATTTCAGAGGCTGAGATGTAACATGGAAACCGGTTGCTTGGAACCTATCGATTTGCAATGATTGAAGTTATAGAGCGATTTTCTGCAAAAAGATAAAAATATGAGGGCCAACAGTGTAAATATTTCCTTCTTATTCATATTGGAAGAGGAGATTCTTTCCTCGGAGGTTGCATAAGTTTCGCTTAAATACGAACCATATTAGTTTCAAAGTACGATTGCTACGGATTTCGATGCCCCAGAGCTTCTGACTACGTGCCAATCAACTTTTTGTTTGGACGGTGCAGCTACATGTAACATTCCTAGATGAAATCTCAGATTTAGTGGTTCAATATGTTGTTGATCAACAATCCAATGGTGATCAAGTGATCAGCACTACAGAATTTAGTGATTTGAAATACTGTTTATCCTTGTTCGATTTCATCAGGAACGGTGGATGATTGGTTCTATTTTCCTTTATTTATTTTGCCTGAAATTACAATTAATCGGACGGTGATAAATTTGTTAATATGCATGTGTTTAATACAATGTCCTATTTACTGCTGCTTACTGATTGACGGTTATCTCTTACCGTCGGTGATTTGAAAAGCAAATGTTACCGGATGCACGAATTTGCAAACAAAATCGAACACCCCGTAGCAAGCTATTTGTTGAATTAATCCATGCGCATGTGAATGGATTCATTTAAAGTTTAAAAGCAGAAAGAGACACTACGTCCAAAATCATCTCAGCAAAAAACTTGAGATTCGATAAAAGAGTTTTAACGAGAGGGGATGGAAAGGGAGGATTTAATCGGTTTTTATCCAATTTTTTTTATGCTTTCAATAAATTAATTATTTGGAGATCATCTTTTGCTTGGAGGCTTTGGTTCTCCATATTTTTCTCTTTTTTTTTTTTTTTTTAGGGGGTAGAATATGAGAGTTTTATCCTCTCATTGATGAGAGTGTTCTTTAACGAAGAGATCGACTCTATGAAGGCCTTTTTACAATCCATATTTTTTTTCTGATACAGTTTTTGTCATATTTTTTTCTGATATGGTTTTGGTCACGGGTTTAACTGACGTTTTGATGGCTTTATTTTTGCGCGAATACTTGCTCTATTTTTACGCCATGAGGTATCGTTGTAAAGCTTCGATTGAAGTTTTGTATGAAGCATTTGATCAGTGTTTGCCCCTGTTTTCAATGTGTTGGGAGATTTTATGGATTGTGAATTTGTCAATGGTGGTGACGTCTCTTCGGATGGATCTTCGGTGTAGTTACCGACAGATCATGGTGGTGGATTCTTAAAGTTTTACCTTACTTTCAAGGTCCTTGAATTCTGTGTTGGTGTTAGATGATTCTTAGATGCTATTCAATGTATTTTAATGTTAATTATTGTAACTATGACTATTGTGGCCCTCTACTTTGTAAACGTTCTCCATTTCAAATGAAAAGGATAAAATTTCATCTCACAAAAAAAAGGCAGAAAGAGATAATTTAAAGTTAATATTTTATGTAATTAATAAATAATTTTAAAAGTCAAAGTTTGATTATTACGGATTTCTAGGCCCCAAACTTTGTGAATCCGTATCAATCCGCTTTTGTTTCGACAGTGTAGATACATTTTGCATTACTAGATGATCAGGTGTGGTGGCTCAATATACTGCTGTTGATTGGAAAATCAACGGTGATCAAGTGATATGCTTTAAGGAATTTAGCAGTTAAGAGAGATACTTGATCTTTGCTCCGAATATTGAAACCAGATTTCTCTCTCGTCAGAGCTATCACTAGTTCTGTTAGCATACGAGGCGTATTATAGTTTTACCAACAGAAATATCTTAGATCCAAACTCTCCGGATTTCGATGATCCATAACATGTGGCGAATCAAATTTTGTGGCAGAATAACAAGGGCCGCTTAAGGCGTGTTGATGACTCTTGATAAAATATTGAAATCCGATTGTTTAAATGGAGGTCACGTGACAACTGTTAGCCAAAGTATTTATTTCTTTATTGAGCCGTGCGGACGCGGAGCCTGGAACTCACTTGGAAACTAACGGAGGGTATTATTACATGCATTGGTAGGGGCACTGGCATCTGTGGGACTGATGGCGCAAATGTCATTTGGGTCTTGTTTGGTGTTCAGAAAATATGCCTCATTTGTGATTTTTCATGACCCTTCTTTGACAGCTTTTTGTGACATTTTTGACGAAAATTAATTTCATGCGTAACCGGCAAAAATGTGTGGGTCCTAAACATATAGTATTTTTTTAAGTAATTAGTAAAAATAAAATGATAAATTACCCATAAAAATATTCCACCTTTTATCATTGCCAAATAATCGTTTCCAACCACTCATAAAATAATTGAACCTTAAATAACTTGTCATATACAAATTGAGGTAACCATCACCTTTACAGAGGTGTTCTCAAGTCGGAACCCTATTTTATAATTTTAAGTATAAAATATAAGTTGGTAAATACCCAACCCGATCCAGCTCGAAGGTCAGATCGGAAGTCTAATATCTGACCCAACAAGCCAATATCACGTACCCAACCTAGTAAAATATTAGGTCGTGGCGTGTCGGGTGTGATGTGAAGGCGATGGTGACAGTAAATTTGAGCACAACCTTAGAAGAGGGCGTTCTGTATCCTATTTACAGAAAACTGAATGCACCTTTTGACCAACACGATGGATGGACATGGGTAATAAGCAGTGGAACAGTTGAACCAACTTCCACAGCCAATACGAATCCCCAAATATGATATTTGAACAAGAGTAAGTCCAAAGTGACAAAATATGCATACCATTAATTTATCCGTACCAAAATTATATAATTATCTATAATAATTGACACTATATACATTACCTCCTACCAATATTTATCCAAACATATAACTAACTATACATGATATGTTATTGTTGTACTTATATATTCTATGACTTTCTCATCATAATCGATATCGACGGAAGAGTCTCATATTGAGGCAAGCCAAGAGACGAAATTCACTTTGTAAGTGCTGCATGTAACAAAAAAAACCCCTCATCCTTATTTAATGTAACTAAAAAAAAAAAAAAAAACACCAAAAACGGGGAGAATTCACAATAAAATACAAAAGTTAGTATATCCATAGCGCCGTGGATGTTACAAATCATGTTCGCCACAACTTGCTTCATAGTATTGCTGAGATGGATATGCCAGTCAAATCAAAAGATGCAAATTTACCTCGGTTGGGTTGAAGAGTCTATCCAACATGTAGTGAGACTTTGATTGATAAATTTATTAACTTTAAATTCACCCACTAAATCTTTGAGTTCACCCATCTAGTAATACATTGACCGCATTAAATCACACGATGGAGATTGTTTATCCTCCCAATCTTTTACATAATAGATTTTGAGATCATGGTCATACCATCACACGGTAAATTTTTATGTCATGTGGCACAAATCTAAAAAACGTGACTTTAACATTACGTGCAAGCTCAAAATTAATTTTAAGGCCACTTTTTTTAAGTGTCTACCACATAAAATGAAAATCCAACCGTCTGATAATACACCCATGACCTCAAAGATCCATCGTGTTAAAGACTGGGATGATAAACAATTTCCATCGTCTGATTCATTACAATCAATGTATTTCAGGGTGGGTGAACTCAAAGATATGATAGATGGATTTAAAGGTACTTATAAACTTATAGCAAAAAATTCGCCCAAAGTGATAGTGGAGACTACAGTTAAGAAAAAATAGAGATTATAATAATTGGCATAAACTTGGATAGATACTGACATAAAATGTGGAAAAGATAATCAAAGACAGTAGGCTCGAGGGCATAGAATTACGAATTATGATGCACATGCATCCCAGATACATTAAGCGAACATACACATTATCAGAAATCTCACGCAAAATGACTCCACAAAATCTGTGAATCCAATCAATAAAAATGAGATATAAAGGTAGTCACATAATAAATAAATATGATAAAAATCCAAGTTACTCACTAATCAAAAGGAAATAAAAGTAAAAAAACAAGTCCAATATACGAGGCTATAAATCAACAAGAATTGTACGAAACGAATCTCAGTACCGAAAATATTGCTGTCAATAGTCTACACTCGGGTCAAAACCAACACCAAGGTCCTGATGTCCTGCAGCATCGACTTCCCATGGTTCCTAGTACTCTGCGTTTACGGGATAAATGAAGTCAGCGCCAATAGGGTCAAAATAGCCAGCGTTCACTCCGTTGATATAATCACCTGAAATAATAAATGTCACAAGGGCTGACTTACTAAACAATGCGCAACTCAGTAGACACACCATCAATCCACCCCACAATACTCAGGTGCATTATGGGTGCATCTCGTGAGCGACAAAATAGTATAGCAGTATAATTTGAAATAAGAAAATAATAAATTCCTATGTATCGTAGAGTTCATATCAAATTATAAATGCAAGACCATGATCTAGACACACTCTAGTCCCAACATACCTCACCATACCTCATAACATAACATGTCTTATTTTTATCGTCATATATGTCTGTACATCGGATGAGCATATCTACATACTCATAAATCCTAGCACGACCTGTGTCAGAGTCGCTGCTCGAGCCTACCACGTGAGGGTCACTATAATAGCTTACCACCATAACATAATGATCAATCACATAATTTATCATTTTATCACCCTTAACTTAGTGATGTTAGGACTTAGTTTGCTATTAAAAAGTTAATGATGTGCAGATATTAAAGAAAAATAGTAAAAGAGAGCCAAAGTGTTAATATTTATCAAAATAAACTCAAAAAGCAGAAAAAGACGATTCGCTGCTGCTGAAAGCCACGAAATCATAATTTATGATTATGCGCTAAGACTGAAGATAAAAGAAAGATAAAATTAAGAAATCGTAATTTACGATTATTCAAAAGATGATTCTTCAGAAAGCGAGGAAGGAGTAAAAAGCGATAAAGAAAGCGATCGTTAGTTATAGAAAATTGTCCAGTAAGAAAGTTGTGTGAAAATAGAGAATCATGATTTACAATTTTTCGAAGAAAAAAAAAGAAAACAGACAATCATACTTTACGATTGTGCAAAAGAAAAATTTTCCTACTATTGAACCGCTCTTGCTGATCACGTGAGTAAAGACTACCACCGCCATGCACTGAATTAGAAGATCTCTGAAAATAGAAGTTTGATGAATTACGGATCTAAAAAGATTAATGAAGATAAGCTCTTAGAAAATCTCGATTGCTGAAATAAAGAAGAACAATTTAGAAGCACATCTACAGTTTGAAAGCAAGGAAGAATAAAATCAGAAATTAGAGTTATATTAGGATACTTTTACTTTAGTAGTTTCTTTTATTAGAATTAGAAGTCTTTATAAATCGACCCCTTATAATCTATAAATAAGAGGGCCCGGTATATGAATAAATCGTCAAAGACGACTGAGTTTGGGTTTTCTTTTGATCAAAATTAGAGTAGATTTTTATTTCTTTGTAGATTAGATATCAGAGGCTTCTCAAGAGCAATTGACGACTGCTATTGGGTGCTGAAGATTAGTGTAGATATCCTAGTTTCTCAGAAGCAATTGACGACTGCAGCTGATAGGTGAAGAATATATTTATTTGCTTCCTACATTAGATTTTTTTTTTTTTTTTATTACTTTGTAAATATCTTCAAGTTTTAATTTGAATTGACGACTCAGGTTAAAGTTTGCAAATTAGTGTAACGATTTTTACTTTTTCATCTTCAATTTTCTTGAATTTGATTGACGCCCAGATTTTATGAGATTGTTGATTAAATTAAATCTGTGTTAAGAAATTTTAGTTTTTAATTGACGACCAAATTCTAGAAGACTGCAATAAGGTGTGACGGTACTGTTTATTTTTATAAATATCCGATGGCTGAAGATTAGGATTGACGACCTCAATCTAAAGAAGGAGGATTAAGATTTATTTTATGTACTTTAGATTAAGAACTCATTCTTTATTCATATTTCTTCAATAGTTTAGAACCTTAAAAGATAAATATAAACTTTGAAATAGAAATATAGATAAGATAAATATTTATTCATGGGAACGATCCTATACTATCTCTACAATTTTTATTGTGTGCTTGCAATAAGTTAAGACTTAATTAGATATACACATAAGTAGTGATCAAGTTTTTGACGACGTTGCTTGGATGACAAAAAGCTGCTCATCTGGGAAGGTATCGTGTAAAGACTCTCCACTGATGGTTCCAGGCAGTTCGATTCTAGACAAGTGATCAACTATCACATTTTCAACGTCCTTCTTGTCCTTGATTTTGAAATTGAATTCCTGCAAAAGAAGAATCCACCGGATTAATCTTGGTTTGACATCCTTTTTAGATAATAAATATTTTAGTGCAGAATGATAAGAGAAAATGACGATCTTTGATCCCAATAGGTACTGTCGAAATTTATCTAATGCAAACACAACAACAAGAAACTCCTTCTCAGTGATAGTGTAGTTAACCTGAGCTTCGATCAAGGTACGACTTGCGTAATAAATTATGTGAGGAATCTTATTTTTCCACTGTCCTAGGACGACACTAATTGCATAGTCAGAAGCATCGCACATTACTTCAAACGGTAAGGAGTAGTCAGGTGATTGAATGATTTGTGCGGATGAGAGAGGGCTTTAAGCTTATTAAATGCGTCAAGGCAGACATCGTCGAAGTTAAAAGGTACATCGTTTGCTAATAAATTAAAAAGTGGTCTCGAGATTTTTGAGAAATCTTTAATAAAGCAACGATAGAAGTTAGCATGGCTAAGGAAAGATCGAATCTGCCATACTGAGCTGGTGGTGGCAGATTTGATATTACATCAATTTTAGCCTTGTCAACTTCTATTCCTCTTTTGGAACCTCATGTGTCATTATAAGTGATGGAGGAAGCCATTTTTATAACAGGCATTTTGAGAGCTTACTCAAGAAATACGATGTCACTCATAAAATCGCAACCCCCTACCACCCGTAAACTAGTGGGCAAGTTGAGATTTCCAACTGAAAAATAAAGAAAATATTGAAAAGAACTGTTTAACCTGAAAGAAAAGATTGATCCCTGAGACTAAATGATGCCTTATGGGCGTACATAACAGCCTATAAAATACCTATTGGCATGTCTCTTTTCTGACTGGTGTATGATAAGGCCTGCTATCTACCTGTGGAATTAGAGCATAGAGCCTTGTGGGCTATCAAAGCATTAAATTTCGAATTAGATGCATCCGGAGAACAAAGAAAGCTTGAGCTTAATGAACTGGAAGAAATTCGCAATGATGCCTATCAAAATACTCGAATTTATAAGGCCAAAACTAAAGCATTTCATGATAAACATATTTTGAGGAAGAATTTTGAGCCAGACCAACAAGTTTGGTTATACAATTCCAGGTTAAAACTGTTCTCAGGGAAATTACGAAGTCATTGGGATGGACCTTACAATGTGGTCGAAACATTCCCTCACGGGACTGTCATTATTCAGGATCCCAAGGATAATCGTACATTCAAGGTTAATGGGCAGAGACTCAAACTGATGGTATCTTTAAAACATAAACGGGAAGTGACCACTATGTCACTAAAAGACCTAGAGTATGTCTGATATACTCTTGGGCACTGTCGTGCTACCGACTCACCCGTAGTGGTTTTATATAAATTATTTCCCTAATTTTAGTTGTACAATATTAGGTGACTGTTTATTTCAATATGTGTTCCGAGGGTATGAGATATCGTAGTGATTGCAATTTTTCAGCCATACATTTTTCATATACAATCGTGATACTCACAATTGTTGGGAATAAGATTTATTCGAGCTTTATACGCTACTATCAGAAGGGCACAACTTCCGATATCAACGGCGTCACCTTGTTTCACGATGCGCAGACACGTCTCCCAACATTAATAGAAGTACCAACGGGTTTGTATTCTTCAACACTAGCCATTACTTCCATTTATGACAACCCTTCATATTCCCAGTCTTGGATTGTTTATAATTGCTTATAAATAAGCATTCTTATCATCCGTCACTTCATTACACTCCTTTTGCCTCACCTTCTTCCCAAACTAACCTTTTCGCCATGGCAAGACAACCAAATTGGTCAGAGATTACTGAGGCATTTTCACGCCTCATACAACGCCATGAAGAAGTAAATGCGGTATTAGAAGAAAGGGCGCGATTAATCAGTGAAATCATTGCCCTCTTCTCATTTCTCATCCCGAAATCGATAGACAACCCTTTCCTCCCCAACCACCAACAATCTTCGCCATCTTCACCTCCTCCGCCTTCTTAAAACATTTCCTCTTCTATTGGATGCGCCTATGAGAGGAAGGGCGAACCTTTTTGAGCAGCACAATTTTGGACCGATCTTTATCGAAGATTCCTTTTCGGACGTTGTTGTCAGTTTCTTAATTAGTGTGTGTCTAGATTTTTCCTAGGTTTAATCCTTTATGTAATCTTCTCTTTATCTCATGTAAATATTTCGTTTCATATATATGTTAATTTCTTTTAACCATTTTTTTTGTTTCTAACTATTTCTTTATAATGCAAAATTTTTGTTCATACCGGTAGTAGTTTCTCCCAAGTTTGGGGGATCATTGTTGAATCCTAATGCAGATCATAGACCCAGTAACTAAATAGCACCATTAAGGTAATAATTTTTTGTACCCCCTATTTTGCACAATGAGGACATTGTCCTATTTAAGTTTGGGGGGGGGGGGGGGGGGGATATACAAATCTATATATATTAGTAGGTAGCAGTTCTTATTTGCATTTATTTTTCTAAAATTTTGAAGAAGATTAGAAAATTTTTAGTTTCTCTGTTTTTAGTTAGAAAAATAGCAATTTTAGTCTAGAGTTAATCATTATATGCAAATTATGATAGAAAAATTTCTCTTGAAAACCTTACAATCCATCATAGTAAAAGTTCAACAATCAAAATAAAATAGTTGTAATTCATGTATAGCACCTTTGAACACTGTATTAGATGAATATTTGAAACTATATGATTGATTTGAAATATCGAAAATACATCTGCTTGAAACCTTTTGAAATATCGAAAATGTGTTTTGCTTTGGAATCATTTGGAGGATTGAAAATGTTTTGCTCCGAAGTCTTAGGAAGATCGAATCTGGAATGAAATATCGAACATCAAATGAGTAAATTGACTAATCAGTCACGTCATTTAAGTGAACCGCTATAGGCGGATTATAAGTATATTGTGGACCACTATGAGCAGATTATAAGTACACCGTGGACCGCTATGGGTGGATTATAAGTATACCGTGGGCTGCTAGGGCGGAATCAAACCGGCACGGTGGTTAAACCCGTGAATCGAACCAGCACGACGGGATATTCGTGAATCGAACCGGCACGACGGTTAAACCCGTGAATCGAACCGGCACAGCGGGATATCCATGAATCAAACCGACACATCAGTTAAACCCGTTAATCGAACCGGCATGACAGGATATCCGTGAATCGAACCGGCATGATGGGATATCTGTGAATCGACTATGTAAGCTATGTAAGAATATATAAGACATGTAAGTGAATCAAATTTAATAAATTACTTTCCATTTTAACATGAATAAAATACCCTATTTTGATGCGAAGCTTTCTTTAGTGCGAAAAGAGTTTGATATTAGCTTCGGTTTTGTTATGAAAAAGGGTTTCTCCACTTCAGTATGAAAAGGTATTCTGTTTTGATATGAAATTTCCCTTGATACAAAAATGATTAAAAGTTTTTCTTGATATTAAATGTCTTGGAAATTCAATTTTGATAAGAAAATGCCTTTGAATTCAGTTTCTATTTTGAGAATGAAAATGTCATCAATTTTAATATAAAAATATTTTTATCTTTGTCTTTGAATATATGCATGACTGATGAGATATATATTAGTATCAGTTTTCTCTATTGAGCATAGACTGTTAGCCCACCCCTACTATACATCACAGGTGTAGCACTTGACGAGGACACCGGACTTGAGGAGAGTCCAATTTTGCATGTCGGAAGAAGGAGATCTTCCGTTTGAGGATTTGTACCCCAAGTTCAGAGATCATAGATTTAGTACATTATGGATTTTGGTAAGTTTAGGCTTGGTACTTTCGTGTAATTATATACCTATTGTATACCACTGTTAGGTGATGGTTGGCCATCACCAATGATTTGTTTTAGTTACTGTTCATGTTAGATATTAGAACTGGTTATTTTAATTATGTCATATATATTATCTGCTTTGATTTTTATATGTGTGTGGATGTATAAAGTATTCTATATTTAGATTGTGATCTACAATCTGATAGTCTGATTTTCCTGAGTATCCGTTTTTCGAGAAAAAAAAAGTGTGTCGAGAAAATCGGGTTGCACACAGTTAGTATCTCGATATTCCACATCATTTTTGTTTGGAAATTTTGAGTTGTTACAGATGTTTCATGACCAAAACGATCAACGATCTTGATAGATCTAAACTTTAAATCTTCATACCTTCTATGTGTAATAATATGTTATATATATATATATATATACATGTGTATGTGTAATGTAATTTTACTCTCAATCCATTTACTAAGCAAAATAAGAGGATGGTTTTCATCACTTGCATGTTGTACGAGTTAATGACATGTTAGGTCATATACGCGAGAGTGTGAGTTCATGTCTATGCTTGAGCATGGTATGGGACATCATGATGAGTTTGGTCAGTGCGGATTCAGTGTAACCTATTACACGATACCATATCCGATGACCCTATCATCCCTGACCCTTAAATATGATAGATTAAGTGTAGGACATATTTAAGATTAAGTTAAGTGTTAAGATATAAGTCTGTAAGATAAGATAATATATGAGTATAATAATAAGGCACCACTGTGTAAGCCAACATAAGATTAAGAACTTAAGTCTGTACGTGTCGTTCCTTACGTAGCCACCGTAAGGGTCATAACGTCTTACAGTTAAGACGGGTCTTTGAGAAGACAGTATGAGTATGTTATGAGTTACGATTGGCCATGTCTTCCCATAGGCTGAATAGGGTGTATGAGTATGTTATAGAGGGTGTTATGTGATCGCTACTTATGTATATATCTAATTAAGTCTTAACCTATTGCAAGCGCACAATAGAAATTGTAGAGCTAGTATAAAATCATTTCTACGAAGAAATATTTATCGTATCTATATTTCTATTTCAAAGTTTATATTTATCTTTTAAGATTATAAACTACTGGAGAAATATGAATAAAGAATGAGTTCTTAATCTAAAGTGCATAAAATAAATCCTAATCCTCCTTCAGATTAAGGTCATCAATCTTAATCTTTAGCCATCGGATATTTATAAAAATAAACAGTACCATTACACCGTATTACAGTTTTCTAGAATTTGGTCGTCAATCAAAAACTAAAATTCCTTAACACAGATTTAATCTAATTAACAATCTCCTAAAATTTGTGCGTTAATCAAATTCGAGAAAATTGAAGATGAAAAAGTAAAAAATGTTACACTAATCTACAAATTTTAACCTGAGTCGTCAATTCAAATTAAAACTTGAAGATATTTATAAAACAGTAAATAAAAGAAAATAAAATCTAATTTAGAAAGCAAATAAATATATCCTTCACCCTTCAGCCGCAATCGTCAATTGCTTATGAGAAACTAGGATATTTATACTAATCTTCAGCACCCAATAGCAGTCGTCAATTGCTCTTGAGAAGCTTTTGATATCTAATCTATAAAGCAATAAAAACCTACTCTAATTTTGATCAAAAGAAAACCCAACCTCAGTCGTTAATTGATGTTGAGAATTTCTTTGATGGTTTAATCCTATACCGGGCCCTCTTATTTATAGATCATAAGGGGTCGGTTTATAAAGACTTCTAATTCTAATAAAAGAAACTACTAAAGTAAAAGTATCATAATATAACTCTAATTCATAATTTTATTCTTCCTTGCTTTCAAACTGTAGATGTGCTTCTGCATTGTTCTTCTTTATTTCAGCAATCGAGATTTCCTAAGAGCTTATCTTCATCAATCTTCTCAAATCCATAATTTATCAAACTTCTACTTTCAGAGATCTTTTAATTTGGTGCATGGTGGTGGTAGTCTTTACTCACATGATTAACAATAGCAGTTCAATAGTAGGAAAGCTTTTCTTTTGCACAATCGTAAATTACGATTGTCTGTTTTCTTCTCTTTTTCGGAAAATCATAAATCACGATTTTCTATTTTCACACATCTTTCTTACTGGATGATTTTCTATAACGAAGAATCGCTTTCTTTTATCACTTTTTACTCCTTCGTCACTTTCTGAAGAATTGTCTTTTGAAGAATCGTAAATTACGATTTCTTGGTTTTCTCTTTCTTTCGTCTTCAGTCTTAGCGCACAATCGTAAACTACGATTTCTTGGATTTTAGCAGCGACGAATAATTTTTTTCTGCTTTTTGAGTTTATTTTGATGAATATTAACACTTTGACTCTCTTTTACTATTTTTTCTTAATATATGCACATCATTAACTTGTTAGTAGCAAACTAAGTCTTAGCATCACTAAGTTAAGGGTGATGAAATAGTAAATTATGTGACTAATCACACCCCCAAACTTAAGTTTTGCTAGTCCCTAGTAAACAAGAAAACATAAAATATCTAAAACTATGAACTTAAATGTCACTTTTGTAGGGAGCACGATTGCATTTAGCAGATGCAACAAGCCTTTAAACCCCTAGGTTAGCAGAGGAGTTATAGTCTCCTGAAGGTTTTCAGTGAAGTTACCTACAAACTTCAAATATTTAAAAATTTTTTAAAATATTTTTCAGAAAGAAATAAAATCTATACTACTAGTTAAATTAATCATCATATGTTTGGTATGATTTTCAAAAATTCCAAATCTTTCACCTTTACTTTCCATTACAGTAATTATCATTGATCGGAACTCAGTAATTTCAATTTTATACAGCGTGGAGTGTATGCATATCAGTGAAAAGTTTATTCATCATAGATTTTTTTAAACTGCAGATTTAGAAAATATTTTCATCCAAACTCTCACTATTAGCATACTCTCAAAAAGATATCAAAATTTTTTATTCTCTCATTATGATATGTACGATAAATTTTAAATGACAATTAACTAAGAAAGTAAATCTCGTGGAATAGATAATCAATTCTGATCATATGACTTTTCGTTCATTCATAGTATCTATTTTATACATCTCTACCAGACTCATACTTTTGTAAATCAAAAATCACAAAGGTCTTTCCTTCGACTTGTAATGGGGCCTTGGGTTAAAAAGGTTTCAAAGAAAGGTAAATAGGGTTCCAAAGTTTTTGAGAATTTAATTGTTCCTTCTCTATCTTCTTTCCTTCTTTTCTATTTCAGTAAGTATCCAAAAAGTTAGATGACTTCTCTCATTTTTCTTTTCTGTTTTCTTATGTAAATCCCATTTTCATAGAATCGTATTTTACGATTTCTTCTCAAAATTTTCTAAATCGTCTTTTTACCATTTTTCTTTTCTTTTCCTATAATTTTTTTTCTTGTATTTCTTCTTAGTTGTACCCTTTTCAGCAGATCTTTTATCTGTTATGCGTATACTCCTTTCACTCCCTCTTCTTCCCTTTTTTTATATTTTAAACTCTCAGAAATTATAAGGGTTAAAGGTAGAAAGCTTTGGATAGTACATATGATTTAAGATTTATAAAATTTTGATACAAAAAAATTTGATTTTAGGCTTCTAATATGGGTTCAAAGGATAAAAAAATTTTCTGAGATTTTGGCTTTTTGGTTCTAGTTTAACAAAAGATGGCCTTTGATCATTTTCACGATTTACTAGTATGGATGTCTTCTTGTTTTAATATATTTAACAGATATTTCTAAATAAACAAATCATCATAATCCCAAAATATCTTGATTCTAAGTTCAGCAATATGAGAATTCTCAGTAGAAGTTTAAGAAAAAATTTTAAGGTTGAAACAAAAGCAGTCTCTCTCAGAATATAAACATGATATATTAGCTCAAGATTTCACTGATTTATAATTTTAAAACTATAATCTAAATCATACATTTCGATATCTCAAAAGTTCTAACGCAATTACACGAATACATATGTCGATATTTTGAAAGATTTTAAAGCAAACATGCATTTGATAATTCAATAAGTCTAAACATGTAATATCCCGAAAATTCGGACTTAAACAGTGACCTCGAGATCCGTGCCCGATTGGTCATAGGTTTGACCATGTAAGAGTTCACAAGTTAACGTAGGATAAGATGAACGGATGAGATGTGAGAATTTAAGTAACTGTGTGGAATGTGACGAAATATGGAGCCACATACACCTACTTCTGGTGTATGTGCTCAACACACAGGTTGAATGAGAAATAAAAGGGTTTAATAGCCCTAGTTCTTTTGTTTGGTTGTTGAGAGAGAGTAAAGAAGAGAGAGAGAGAGAAGGAGAGCATAGTTCATGTAAGGAGTAATGGTGGGTGTTTGGAAGGGAGATTCAAGCATTTAAAAGGCCGATTCGACACGAAGGATCCGTTCAAGCCAAAGCTGAAACCCTAGACTTTCCAACCCCTTTGACCTAATCAATTTGAGATTGATTGAAGGTAAACTTTTGTAAATTAAATGCATAGGTTATAGAAGTTTAAATTCAGTCAAGAATGTTTAAAATGATAGATTAAGTACTTAGAAAAATGAAGGAAAAAGAGTAAGAAAAAGATTTGGAAGAACAGCCCAAAGGGGGGCTGAATCTAGCCAAATCGATTAATCGAAATCAGGTTTTGATTAATCGATTTTCGCCAAGAAGTTGAAAAGTCAAAGAACCTGAATTCGATTAATCGAACTGAGTTTCGATTAATCGACTTTGGATTTCGATTAATCGATTTTGGTGTCGATTAATCGACTGGGAACCTCCAGTGGCTGGAGGAAAGTGACCTGGGGAAATCGACTAGTTGAAATGGGATTTCGATTAATCAATTTCGAATTTCGATTAATTGATTTAGGATCGATTAATCGATTTTGGGAATTCGATTACTCGAATTGAGAATCGAATTGATAGAGTAGAGAATTTTCGATTAATCGATATGAGATTCGATTAATCGAATGGGGATCTCGATTAATCGATTTTGGGAATCAATTAATCGATTTTGAATTTCGATTAATCAATTTTGGGAATCGATTAATCGAATCAGTTTCGATTAATCGATCTTGGAGTTCGATTAATCGACTGACTTAAAATTTGTTGACTTTTTAGTTTGACTTCAAGATTCTCGGGGGGTCTTAGACCTTCCTTATTGCATCTTTAATGATGTGTTGCATGTGTTATGTTGTACCATAGGTGGTACGTATGATCATGGGCACAAGGAGCCACGCGGGACCTTGATGCGTGATTTATCAGAGATTTGAGGTAGGGAACACCTTGAACATGTACTTTAATTTGCAAGAGCATGTATGTAGTGATATAGAATCAAATTGAAAACTATTTTATTGCTTAAAGTTTTGTGAAAAGTATGTGTGAGTGACACCAATAAGAGTATATAATGATGAGCCATCCCCAGGGGATGAGGAAGTGATTTAATAAGAGCATCAGGTGTGATGCAAGTGAATAGATACATCCCAGGGATGTATCTAGGATTGAATAATGTCTAATAGGGCTTAACTGATATAAGATACCACACTTATACGGTGAATAACTATATGTAAAACACCTGATATTTTTGTTATTTGAGGTTTGATAGGATACCCCACCGACGTGGCGGGATACCCACGACTGACGTGGCAGGATATCCGTGACCGTCGACGTGACTAGAAACCGTAAGCGGTCGTGAGGCATATCCACACGAAGCACACCCCAGGGGTGTTGAATTGAGATAAGTTGAAACCCTGCCACCGATCCCCAGGGGAAAGGGGCTTGGATACTAATTGTATTCCCAGGGAATACATTTAAAACTGTCTGTATAGATGACGATGAAGGGTATCTCATCGGGGCTCGATGCTATATTGCTCTGGGATTACTTAAGTTGAAAGGTTAAGTTTTGCTTTAGGCCTAGTCAGTATCATTCATGAGTAATTAAAAGATAAGTGTAAACTATCAGTAAAATGTGATGCTTTTCAACTATTTTTCTCAGTAATTACATAGATACATCATGCATGACATATCATGGAATATATGTGAGTTTTAATTTATATGTTCACTGTGTTTTGTTCCCTATTGAGCTATGACGTAACTCACCCTTTAGACTATACGTCGCAGGTCCACTATTAGCAGCTGTTGAGGCTTCAGGGGACGTTGACCCTGGTGAGTCGGACCTTGCGCCTGGTGACGAGTTGGAGCCGCCTCCAGAGGACTTCTTCTAGAGGACTCCGTTGTGCACCTTTGAGAGTTTTGTGAGCGTATTTGGTACGGCTTGGTATGTCAAGCCTTATTTTTGATTAAACAATGTAATTAAATGTTGGGATTATTCTTTTGGGCGAACCGTCCTTGATGATCACCTATTGTCGATGGTTTGGGCCGGTTCTCCATTCATGCAGAGGCATGAAGGTAGAACTGTCTTTTGAGTAATATTTAAATGGTGATTTATTTCGGAGTCCTATTTATTGTTCTTTCCATTAGTGTTGCTTGATATACCAGTGTTCCGTGCGTAGTCAAGGGGCACGGTCAAGATGATCATGCTGATGGCACGAGTTTTGGGGTGTCAAAATTCGGGCTGTCACAGTTGGTATCAAAGCTATTTCTTTTAGCAAATCTGACAATCATTCATTTTGTCAGAACATAGGGACTTCTGCTAACGAAACCTTAGTTTCAAATGCAGCCGCCAATGTCATCTAGGGGAAGAGGCCGACCGAGAGGAGGCCAACAGAGAAGTTTACGTTGTGGAGATGATTACATCGCTCCTACCAATCGAGTACCCTTGATAGGGAGTGAGGCCCCAGGGGGCAGCAGTAGTAGACAACAAGAGGAAGAGGATCGAGATTGTCAGGATCAAGATCTGAGAGAACAGGAGAGAGTGAGAGAAAGACAGGAAGATAGAGAGGAGCGCCAAAGGATGATGCACACCATGGAGACTATGACAGCTGCCATGGCACAACAAGTTGCATCCTTTACAGCTCATGTAGCCAGAGAGCAGCAGCCACCTACACCACCTGTAGGACCTACATTGCCTGTGCCTTCGTCCTTTACTGAGTTTAGGAGGATGAGACCTCCTACATTTTCTAGGCAGGCAGACACAATGGCAGCAGAAAATTGGTTGATGGAAATGGAGAAAGTATTCAGCGTGTTGACATGCATAGAGGATGAGAGTGTTAGATGGGCGGCCTACATGCTAGATGGGGAGGTTGGGCCTTGGTGGAAGTCTGTGATACGAAATAGGGCCCAGGAGACCCCAGAGTTGCCATGGACTTGGGAGGAGTTTGTTGAGGAGCTCAACAAACAGTATTTTGCAGAGGTGGTGAGAAACCAAATGGAGATTCAGTTTCTACAGTTAGTGCAAGGGAGGATGAATGTGAGAGAGTATGGAGTGGAGTTTCTACGACTCACCCGCTTTGCTCCTGATTACGTCGCCACAGACGTGATGAAATCAAAGAGGTTTCAGCAAGGCTTGAAGCCTGAGGTTAGAGGAGGAGTAGCTCCATTTCAGTTGAGGACCTATGAAGAGGTCATGAGCAAGGCACTAGTTGTGGAAGAGGAAAATAACAACAGATATAGACAGAGAGAGCAACAAAGAGGAAGCAATGATCAAGGAAGAACGGGGAACTATGAACCGGTGAATAAAAAGCTGAGGTTCGTGGCCCAAAATCAGAGACCACAGTTCCAAGGAGGTTTCGGAAGACCGGCGTAGCAGCACAACCAACAGAGATTTCCACTACTTGCGTCGGGGAGACCTTTACGCTATGAGAGCCCTGCCATGTCTACTGGCGCTACCGTCACACATGGTTCTTGTATAGTTTCTTCCGCACCTCGAGAGACTTGTGCCAAGTGTGGCAAGCCTCACAGGACCGTGGATTGCAGAGTGGGAATCAGGGGTTGTTTCTGATGTGGCAAGGTGGGCCACTTGATCAAGGATTGCCCCGAGGTTGATAAAGGGAAGACTACTTCAGTTCCGGCGCCACGACCAATTCAAGCAAGGAAGTCGGTCGTTCATGGAAGAGCCTATGCAGTCACTGCTCAGGAAGTAGGGAACGTGCATGACGTTATCCAAGGTGAGATTTTCATTTAAATAAAGGGTTGTAAATTCCTTGAAAATTTTAGATAGAGAAGGTGCATTCA
The DNA here is from genome assembly GCA_021018995.1 of Chloranthus sessilifolius. Lineage (NCBI taxonomy): Eukaryota > Viridiplantae > Streptophyta > Magnoliopsida > Chloranthales > Chloranthaceae > Chloranthus > Chloranthus sessilifolius. The sequence goes on from CM037586.1 coordinate 21,212,771, forward strand.
TTAGGAAATAGTGTAGATTATTTTCCAAACACTGAAATTATATGTGAATTAGGGGTGTAAATTGATATGTAAATTATTGTATGCATGGATGTATACTATAGGTACGCTAACTGTATATGAGAAACGATGCTTCATTGGATATGACGCTAGAGTGTTGATAGACCCAGGGTCTACCCACTCATTCGACACTCCACGATTTGCCAAGAGGATGAAGATTATCCCAGAAGCGTTGGATTTTGTCCTATCTGTGTCTATTTCGACTGGAGAGTTAGTGGACACGGAGCTAGCTTGCAAATCCATCATTGTAGCAATTCGAGACCTGGAGGTGCATGAATTGGAGGTAAAGTTGATACTGCTGGACATGCAAGGGTTTGATGTGATCCTTGGCATGGACTGGTTGGCACAACATTGTGCGACGGTCGATTGCAAGAATAAGGTTGTCGTCTTCAGACCCAACACAAGAAGATCATTTCGATTTCAAGGAGTGAGGTCATCACGTATGCCACTGATCTCAGCAGTAAGAGCCGAGCGAATGATCAGGAAGGGTTGCAGTGGATACTTGGCTTTCTTAAAGGAGGACAAGGAAGAAAAGAACATCATCTCTGAGATAGCAGTTTTGCGAGACTTCACCGACGTCTTTTCAGAAGAGTTACCTGGATTACCTTCAGAGAGAGAAGTAGAATTTGCCATTGACTTAGCATCGGGAACGGAGCCTGTTTCAAAAGCACCATATAGAATGACTCCTGCTGAGTTGAAGGAGTTGAAAGAGCAACTACAAGAGCTCATGGATAAGGGGTTTGTCAGACCGAGCGTGTCTCCGTGGGGAGCACCGGTCTTATTTGTTAAGAAGAAAGATGGGTCAATGCATCTATGCATTGACTATCGACAACTGAACAAACTCACTGTGAAGAACCGCTACCCTTTGCCTAGAATTGACGATCTGTTTGATCAACTACAAGGAGCGAGGTATTTTTTCAAGATCGACTTAAGATCTGGATACCATCAATTGAGAGTCAAGGCAGAAGACATCCAGAAGACAACTTTCAGGACACGGTATGGACACTATGAATTCCTTGTAATGCCGTTTGGGTTGACAAATGCTCTGGTGTCGTTTATGGATATGATGAATCGAGTGTTTAAACCACACTTGGACTCCTGCGTAGTAGTATTCGTTGATGATATTTTGATATACTCCAAATCCAAGACGGAACACGAAGAACATTTGAGGATTGCTCTACAGACGCTACGTGAACACCAATTGTACGCCAAACTCAGCAAATGTGAGTTTTGGTTGGAAGAGGTTAGCTTTTTGGGACATATTGTCTCAAAGCACGGTGTCACTGTAAATCCAGCAAAGATAGAAGCAGTGGTTAAATGGGAGCAACCAAAGACAGTGACCGATGTCTGAAGTTTTCTTGGGTTAGTAGGCTACTATCAACGTTTCGTCGAGGGGTTTTTAAAGATTTCGGGACCTCTCACGAAGCTGACACGAAAGGATTCAAGATTCGAGTGGAGTGAGGCATGCGAGAAGAGTTTTCAAGAACTTAAGACGAGACTCACTTCAGCTCCAGTGCTAGCGATTCCTTCAGGCAGTGGAGGATACGTAGTGTACAACGATGCGTCATACAATGGTTTGGGTTGCGTGCTCAACCAACACAAGAAAGTGATAGCTTACGGGTCAAGACAGCTGAAAGAACACGAGAAAAATTACCCGACTCATGACTTGGAGCTAGCAGCAGTCATTTTTGCATTGAAGATTTGGAGACATTACTTGTATGGTGAGACGCTTGAAATTTTCACCGATCATAAGAGCCTCTGATACCTGTTTACACAGAAAGAGCTCAACATGAGACAGCGCAGATGGATGGAGTTCCTCAAGGACTATGATTGTTCTATACAGTACCATCCAGGCAAGGCTAACGTAGTAGCCGATGCTTTGAGTCGGAAGAGTTCAGCTCAGTTAGCTTGTTTGATTTTGGGTATGCACCGGTGGAAATTATTGGAAGACCTGGCACTCTATGATGCAAATATTGAGTCGAGAGCTACAGGATCCTTTTTGGCTAACATATCAGTGAGACCAGTAATATTTGAGCATATCCACGATCTACAGATGAAAGATCCGACGTTAACAAAGATTCATCAAGATATGATTGAAGGCATCAGGCCGGACTTCTCAGTGAAAGACGATGGTTCTTTATTGTTTAAGGGCCGTCTTTGCATTCCAGACAGTGCCGAGCTAAGAAGAACGATTCTTGATGAAGCCCACAAGTCAAATTATGCTATCCACCCAGGTAGCACCAAAATGTACCAAGACTTGAAAAAGAACTATTGGTGGAGAGGTTTGAAGCAAGACGTGGCCGAATACGTGTCATGGTGTTTGACCTATCAGCAGGTAAAGATTGACCATAGGCATCCTGTTGGACTATTGCAGCCTTTACCAATACCAGAATGGAAGTGGGAATCGATCTCGATGGATTTCATCGTTGGATTACCACGTACTGCCAAGAAATACAATGCCATTTGGGTAGTGGTCGATCGATTGACCAAGTCAGCGCACTTCTTGCCTTACAACATGATGTACACGGCGGGAAGACTGGCACAACTATATATGAAGGAGATTGTCTGTTTGCATGGGATTCCGAGTAGCATTGTTTCAGACCGTGACCCATTGTATACATCAAAGTTCTGGAAGAAATTTCAAGAAGGAATGGGAACGCGACTGGATTTCAGTACGCCATCTGCAAACTGACAGACAGACTAAAAGGGTCAATCAGATTATCGAGGACATGCTTAGGGCATGTATGTTAGAGCTACAAGGATCATGGGATCAGCACCTACCATTGATTGAGTTTGCATATAATAACAGTTTTCAGACGAGCATTGGGATGGCACCATATGAAGCACTCTACGGACGGTGATGTAGATCACCCATTAATTAGGAAGAAACGGGTGAGAAGTTTATTTTGGGACCCGAAACACTTGAAGATAATGCCGCCTATGTTTGTATGATAAGGGCAAAACTTAAAGCGGCGCAAAGCAGACAGAAAAGCTACGCCGATATCAAGCGGACGAGTGTAGACTTTAAAGTGGGTGAACACGTGTTTGTGAAAGTGTCACCTATGAAAGGGGTGATGAGATTTGGAAAGAGAGGGAAGCTAAGTCCCTGCTATCTTGGACCATTTGAGGTTTTGGGACGAGTAGGGGAAGTTGCTTACCGTATTGGATTGCCACCGTTGTTCGATTCAGTACACAATGTCTTCCACATATCAGTTTTTAGGAAGTAGATTAACGACCCTGACCACGTGTTGAGCGGTCAAGCGTTAGAGATGCATGAGGACATGACCATGATCGAAGAGCCGGTGGAGATTTTGGATCGAAATAAACAAGTACTGCGAACGAAAGTGATTCCACTTGTACTTGTCAGATGGAAGCATCATCCGGCCGAGGAAGCTACATGGGAACGAGAGGCCGATGTGAAAGAACAATATCCGGACTTGTTTGCAACGACTTGAGAGTCAGAATGTATCACCGCAAGCATGTTTGTGGATTTTAACGATACTTGTAATCCAATGTAAATTTTTGATCAAAGTATGACATAGATTTTTTTTTTTTTATACACACATGACCATGATGATGTGTTTTGTAGAACCAAGGATCACTTGATATCATAAATTACCAATCGATCGGCATGTGCCAAAGGATCGGAACTTGAATAAGGATTAGAAAAATGACAGAGTGAAATTTTGATTAATCGATCTTGGTTTCGATTAATCAATTTAGGTTTTTGATTAATCGAATTTAGGGTTCGATTAATCGAACAAATTGAGAATTTTAGAAGAACTTAGAGGGATTTTATGAAATTTCGATTAATCGAGGAGGAATTCGATTAATCGATTTATGGTTTCGATTAATCGAACTGGAAGTTCAATTAGTCGATTAACTTAAGGAAATTAGAAAATTTGAAGTATGAGAAATGATTTTGATTAATCGAAGTGAAATTCGATTAATCGATTTGAGATTTCGATTAATCGAATCATAGTTTGACTAATCGAGTAACTTAAAGAATCCTAAAAATTTTGGAAGGGACTGCACGATTTCGATTAATCGAAGTGAATTTCGATTAATCGATTTTGGAATTTCGATTAATCGACTGGCTCGCGCCAGTGAGCTCTAAAACTTGAAAAATTTAACGGATACAATTTCGATTAATCGAAATGGTTTCGATTAATCGATTTTGAGTTTCGACTAATCAATTTTGGAAATCGATTAATTGATTTTGCGCGGCTTGACCTAGTTTTGAATCTCGATTAATCGAGATTAGATTTCGATTAATCGAATCTAAGCCTATATATATAAATTTGGGGATTTTGCTCCCCATTTGAAATCATTTGGGTTTTTGTGTTTTAGACGCCATTTCTTCTTCTCCTTCTCCAACCAACCGAGCACTCTAGGGTTTGCATTTTCCGTCAATTTTCGGATCGGATTCAAGTACCATTGCATCCAAAACCCACGGTAAATCCTAAATTTGTGTTTTTTTTCAAATTGAGTTAGAGAAACCCTAGTTTTCTTGAATTTTCACCAAAATGCCGCCGAAAACCTGATTGTCTTCGGCAAGGGTGACCTCTAAACTCCCGGTTCGGCGTAAGAACGCCGCACCACCACCCCCCTTCACCGGTGAGGACTCCATCACCGTCGGCATCGGTGACCACCTCCGGTTCGACGAGCGCGTCTTCACGTAAATCTACCCCCATGCCGCTACCACCCACTAACGTACTACAACCCAATGAGTGGTGGGAGGCGAAGACCTTTGAGGTCGAGTATAATATCGATCCAACCCTCTTTACGAACCCTGATGTACCGGGCGAGACCCAATGGGCTCGCAACTACCTCCGAAATGCCGGTCTCGGAAACCTTCTCAAACCAATCCGGGGTTCCTACTACCCTAGGTTAGTTAGATTGTTTTACCAAGGGCTTGTAGATGGCCCTACCGACGACGTGATTAAGACCATCATAGAGGGTCAGGAGTACATAATCACCCGTCGCCACATACACGAGGTACTCGAGTGTTACCTCGATTTCACCCCAGAGACCACCCTCTTCCCACCCTTTGAAGAGGAAGTTAAATTTGAAGAGATTATGACCCGCATGACTAACGGGAAAAAGGGGTTGGGATCCTTCATCAAGAGGGTCGACCTTCCCCACTACATGTGGATGCTTGATTCCATCATCAAGTGTAACCTCTACCCATTGCGCCACGACACCGAGTGGATAGAGATGGTGCAGCAGGCACTATATGCGGCTTTTTGTGGCCGTTGGTTCGACGCAACCATGCTCATCCTAGAAGGGATGAGATACATAAAAGGTAAATTGATGAAGGGAAACTTGAGGCCCAAGGAGAAAATGCTGTATGCTCGGCTGATCTCGAGCATGTTGGAGTGTTACTCCAACGCTCTCGAGTATGCGGTATCGCCCCACGGGGTGCGGGCACGGACCGAGTGAAGACGTTTTTGAAGTCTTCATGGAGCCGTAGCTATAACTTGTTGAAGCGGACCCTACCAGTTCCGGGTTCGATTTCAGCAGCAGCAGCAGCGGTAGTAGCACCACCACCACCCCCACCACCACATCAGGACCCACCCGTGGGTGGGGCACACCTGGTTGAGACATCAGCTGAGGGGGCGCCGTCCCATACCACCGTTTCACCTACACAAAGACACATGCGGCCAAATACACCATCATCCTCATCACCACGACGCAAACCATTCCGGTCCTACAGTCGAGGATGTGTTGGCACGCATGGAGGCCAACAACGAACGGATGAACCGGAGGATGGACTTCCTTATGTTCCATACCCTCCGCTACATCTACCCGTTGGACTACCAGCGGTATTTAGCTCAGGAGGAGGAGTGGACCACGGGACGGACTGCCTTCCATAGGGGTCCCGTCTTCCGTCCGACCACCGTGGCTATCGAGATGCCATGCCACCTCGGCCGCGAGCACCCTCAGAAGCCACCCGACCCACTGAGCTGCCGGTCAGAGCAGCCTGCTCCTACACCAGATCAGCCACCAGAGGGGATGACTTGACACCGAGACAAGGATCTTTTTGTATTACCCATTTTGGGAGTTTTGATGTAATTCAAAAGCTGTAAACAACAACTGTAATTTTTGGAAATATAATGAAATATAGAAACAATTTTCTATATTTATGATCATTGTTTTTCTTACATTCTGTCATGTGTCGTCGTTTTCTTACATTCTGTAATGGTTTTGTAAATTTTCTAGTGCAATTATTCTTATGCTTTGTGTTGTGTCCGTGCTCTGTTGTGTTAAACAACTGGTCTACCTCACCCAAGAGTGTGTGGGGGGGGGGGGGGCAAACCAGACCGACGCCCTTGGATTATTTTCGGGGACGAAAATTTCCAAGGTGGGGAGGATGTAATATCCTAAAAATTCTGAGTTAAACAGTGACCTCGGGATCCGTGCCCGACTGGTTATAGGTTTGACCATGTAAGAGTTCACAAGTTAACGTAGGATAAGATGAACGGATGAGATGTGAGAATTTAAGTAACTGTGTGGAATGTGACAAAATCTGGAGCCACATACACCTACTTCTGATGTATGTGCTCAACACACGGGTTGAATGAGAAATAAAAGGGTTTAATAGCCCTAGTTCTTTTGTTTGGTTGTTGAGAGAGAGTAAAGAAGAGAGAGAGAGAGAGAGAAGGAGAGCATAGTTAATGCAAGGAGTAATGGTGGGTGTTTGGAAGGGGGATTCAAGCATTTAAAAGGCCGATTCGACACGAAGGATCCGTTCAAGCCAAAGCTAGAACCCTAGCCTTTCCAACCCCTTTGACCTAATCAATTTGAGATTGATTGAAGGTAAAATTTTATAAATTAAATGCATAGGTTATAGAAGTTTAAATTCAGTCAAGAATATTTAAAATGATAGATTAAGTACTTAGAAAAATAAAGGAAAAAGAGTAGGAAAAAGATTTGGAAGAACAGCCCAAAGGGGGGCTGAATCTGGCCAAATCGATTAATTGAAATCAGGTTTCGATTAATCGATTTTCGCCAAAAAGTTGAAAAGCCAAAGAACCCGAATTCGATTAATCGAACTGAGTTTCGATTAATCGACTTTGAATTTCGATTAATCGATTTTGGTATCGATTAATTGACTGGGAACCTCCAGTGGCTGGAGGAAAGTGACCTAGGGAAATCGACTAGTCGAAATGGGATTTCAATTAATCGATTTCGAATTTCGATTAATCGATTTGAGATCGATTAATCGATTTCGGGAATTCGATTACTCGAATTGAGAATCGAATTGATAGAGTAGAGAATTTTCGAGTAATCGATATGAGATTCGATTAATCGAATGGGGATCTCGATTAATCGATTTTGGGAATTGATTAATCGATTTTGAATTTCGATTAATCGATTTTGGGAATCGATTAATCGAATCAGTTTCGATTAATCGATTTTGGAGTTCGATTAATCGACTGACTTAAAATTTGTTGACTTTTTAGTTTGACTTCAAGATTCTCGGGGGGTCTTGGACCTTCCTTATTGCACCTTTAATGATGTGTTGCATGTGTTATGTTGTATCATAGATGGTATGTATGATCATGGGCACAAGGAGCCACGTGAGACCTTGATGCGTGATTTATCAGAGATTTGAGGTAGGGAACACCTTGAACATGTACTTTAATTTGCAAGAGCATGTATGTAGTGATATAGAATCAAATTGAAAACTGTTTTATTGCTTAAAGTTTTGTGAAAAGTATGTGTGAGTGACACCAATAAGAGTATATAATGATGAGCCATCCCCAGGGGATGAGGAAGTGATTTAATAAGAGCATCAGGTGTGATGCAAGTGAATAGATACATCCCAGGGATGTATCTAGGATTGAATAATGTCTGATAGGGCCTAACTGATATAAGATACCACACTTATACGGTGAATAACTATATATAAAGCACTTGATATTTTTGTTATTTGAGGTTTGTGCAAACGTAAGCGGCAAAGGCGGAGGCATATCCGTATACGATAGCACACACACCCTGTGGGTTGAATTGAGATAAGTTGAAACCCCGCCACCGATCCCCAGGGGAAAGGGGCCTGGGTACTAATTATATTCTCAGGGAATACGTTTAAAACTGTCTATATAGATGACGATGAAGGGTATCTCATCGGGGCTCGATGCTATATTGCTCGGGGATTACTTAAGTTGAAAGGTTAAGTTTTGCTTTAGGCCTAGTCAGTATCATTCATGAGTAATTAAAAGATAAGTGTAAACTATCAGTAAAATGTGATGCTTTTCAACTGTTTTTCTCAGTAATTACATAGATACATCATGCATGACATATCATGGAATATATGTGAGTTTTAATTTATATGTTCACTGTGTTTTGTTCCCTATTGAGCTATGACGTAACTCACCCTTTAGACTATACGTCGCAGGTCCACTATTAGCAGCTGTTGAGGCTTCAGGGGACGTTGACCCTGGTGAGTCGGACCTTGCGCCTGGTGACGAGTTGGAGCCGCCGCCAGAGGACTTCTTCTAGAGGACTCCGTTGTGCACCTTTGAGAGTTTTGTGAGCGTATTTGGTACGGCTTGGTATGTCAAGCCTTATTTTTGATTAAACAATGTAATTAAATGTTGGGATTATTCTTTTGGGCGAACCGTCCTTGATGATCAGCTATTGTCGATGGTTCGGGCCGGTTCTCCATTCATGCAGAGGCATGAAGGTAGAATTGTCTTTTGAGTAATATTTAAATGGTGATTTATTTCGCAGTCCTATTTATTGTTCTTTCCATTAGTGTTGCTTGATATACCAGTGTTCCGTGCGTAGTCAAGGGGCACGGTCAAGATGATTGTGCTGATGGCACGGGTTTCGGGGTGTAAAAATCTGGGCTGTCACAAAATATAATTCAAATACGATCAATTTATCACATTCCGAACGATTATATCAAAGTATCTATGAAAAATCAAATAAAAATGTAATTGTGTGTGAAGTTTTCCCCACCTTTGTTCACGAGACATGCAAAATGATACAACTTTCCCATATAAGCATTCTCGATTCTCATCCTACATTACATTTATGATGATGCATTAAGGATTGATCTTAATTTGTAACAACTTCGATGAATCTAAGTGTTTTCTCAAAATCGAAGCAGAAATGGGCAAGTTCATGCTAACTTAGAATTTGACCCAACTTCCTCCTAAATTTTAACCTTTAAAAATTTAGATTTATAAAATTATTAATTTACAAATATTGTAGATCTTGTTGTCCTCTTTCCAACGCCATAAGAATTGTGTCAATCGGAGTTCGGAATAGAAAGTTACGGCCAAAATACCGAGGCAGTGTCGGCAAGCTTATTCAAAATCGAACGATCGATTTCCAAATCCAATCGATCGATTTACAAAACCGATCGATCGATTTCCAAAATCAATTGATCAATTTCTCCAAAAAAATTTCACTTTTCTATTCTATACAATCTGATCGATCGATTTCTAAATTGATCGATCAGTTTTGACAATTTTAGAAACCCTTCGGGCTTCTTCCTTGGTCTATTTTTCTCCCAAAATTCACCCGATTCAAACCAAATTCAATGCACATACTCAAGGCAAAATAAACACTTATTTTTAATCTTTAAAAATAAGATCTCTTACCTTTCTAACTCGTGAGATAGTCACGTATTTTGAGCGGAAATTGAGCGTCGGCTGTTGCACGTGAAACAGGTTGAGAGCCCAACCTTTCGCGCTTGTATCGGACTTGATCCTAGCTTAAACTCCTCTCACAATGCACGACAAAACTCTTGCGAGATCCACCGACTTTAAGACTTCGAAATACCCAAATCAAAAGAGGATTTGAAGGAATAAATCCTTCATTTCTTTATAGATCTTTGTCGCTTTGGAACTCAGCGACTTCTAGCGGCACACACACCAACACGAAGTTAATACCTCAAAGTTTAACGGAGCCGATCCGAGTTTTGGATGTCCATGGTTCGATTTCCTCAAGTTTCTCTCTCTTCCTCTCTCTCTCTCTAGAAACCCAAACCTTAAGAAATTTCAAATCGGTTGAAACTTCTTTGAGAAGTTTGCTTATAAAATAAACTTTTGCTTCCATGTGAAGCATATACACCCATTTGGGTGTTAGTTCTTATCCAAAGAACTTAGTTTCCGCGTGAAACGGATACACCTAAGTAAGGTGTTATTTATTATACAAAATAATCTTTGATTTGGAGTGGAGCTTGCACACCCGAACCACTGGTCACACGGGGCACGGTGTTAAGCCAAACCCTGTTTGATAGCAATGAAACTCCAAAGAGGAAATGAAATCAATTTCTTAGTTGATTTCCTACGAAATGATTTCCTCTAGAAATGGACTTTCCACTGTTTGATTAGTGTTTTTGATAAATGAATTTCGTTGAAAATTAATTTCTCTTGTTTGATTAGTATCTTTGAAAAGGAGTTTTTAAGTTTTGATCATTTGTTATTAAAATCATAATTAAAGTCAAATATTAACCAATAATTTTTTTAATGATATTCTATTACATTACAAATTAATACCATAGTAATCACTATTTATTACTAAGTTATATAAGTCAGAGTTTTAAAAGTCAAACTCACATAAAAAGTCAAAATTTGACCAAACTTAAAATTTTGATAAAAGAATATGTAAAGCTAAATAACAAAGTTGTAAATGCTAATATCTAATATACGTTGAAATGAAATTAAATCTTTATAAAAGTCAAAATTTGACCAAAATTTCAACTTTGACCAAGAGAAAAATTTTCAATGTACCAACATGTTATAAAAGTTCAACTGTAAATTAATATAACAGTATTCGTATACATCGTTAGGTTACACTAGTCAAAATTTGATCAAATAACCACTTCTAATAAAAGTCAAACTTTGATCAAACGAATAAATAAAAAAAAAAAAATGTATTATAAGGTACATGTTGAAACAAAATTCAATTTTTAAACTTGAAAGAAAATTCAAGTTTAAAAAAAAGTCAAACTGTGACCAATCTTTTTAACTTTGACCAACAAAAAATTCGACAATCTACCACCAACCTACAAATTAACATAACGTAGTTGTATCCATCACTAGGTTACACTAGTAAAAAATTTGACTAAATATCAACTTTTAAAAAATTCAAATTTTGACCAAATGGAAAAAAAAGTAAAATAAAATTTGATAATGTACTACAAAGTAATAAATAAATAAAATGATAATCTCATTGGGGATATAGAAGTTCAAAAAAATCAAATTGTGTTAAAAAGTCAAAGTTTGACCAAATATCAAACTTTGACTGATAAAAAATTTCATTACCAAAATACAAATAACAATAGTAATAATCACTATATACTGTCAAGATACACTTCTCAAATTTTGACTAAAGTCAAAATTTGAATAAAAGTCAAATTTTGATTAAAAGTCAAATTTTGACTAATAAAAATGAGGTAATATATTTTTAAATTATAAATTAAAATAATGATAGATATTTTTAATTATAATATTTCACTAATAAAAATTTATAACATTTTATAGAAAATCAAACTTTGACCAAGAAAAATTGCACTGATATGGTATAAATTTATGTAGTAGTAGATCTATAAGCAAGTTTCGAGTTTGACTAAAAATAAATTTGACCAAAAGTCAAAGTTTGACTAAAGGTCAAAGTATTGACTAATAGAATTGAGAATCTAGTATCAAATTATATATAAACAAATAGTTTCCTTTTTTCGCCATCAAATTATTAGAGTCAATTTAGTAAAAAGTAAAATTTTAATTAAAAGTCAAAGTTTGACCTTAAAGTCAACCTTTGACCCCTAAAAATTTGATAATATATTACTAACTTACACTTATTATCATGTTTTGGTAGTCAAAGTTTGATCAAAAGTCAAATAAATCCAATTAAAGTTTGATTAAAATTCAAACTTTGACCAATGTCAAATATTAGCTGAAAAAAGTATGATGTAGATAATGTGGTCGTCATAGTGATTGTGCTGGTATGAAGGTCATAGAAATTAAATTTACTTTTTAATAGTAAAAAAATAATTTTTTTTTACTTTTAGGTTTTTTACAAGTAACTTTAGATTTGCAATGACAAAAAATTATTATTTTGTTAGTAGGAAACTCAATTTCAGCCACTTAATAGGTTGAAATGGTTTTCTCCTAAAATGATTTGGTGTATGGAAATTCAATTTCCATGCAGGGCCGACTTAATTTCATTTCCATCTCCTTAAATAGTTATCAAACAACAACAATTAGAAACTAAATTTCATTTCCACTATGAAATTATATTTCCATGTTATCAAACAAGGCCTAAGCCAATACACCATGGTGTATGAGCTTTAGTCCAAAAGTCTTACATGAGACTCAAACGGACCCGAAATGATCTCATTTGAAAAATTCGAAACGATGATGTGTTTCTTAACAGACACGCACCTGATCAGGACCTATGGGTTCGAAAATTTGGGTATTTGTCACTTCTTCACACATTATGATACCATTGTCTCACTAACACGTACCACAACTAATTTCACCACTTAAAATAGATCCCACAATAGTTTGTCTCAATACTTTATGTGACCTTATCATCCTGCACACAGAACAGTTCACCCTACATATCCACAACTAATGTTAACACATTTATCCACAACTAATTATCATATCTATCTTGCAAATCCACCATAGCATATCCTATATATCCACAACTACATAAGCCGACTTTATCCATAACGGATTTATCAAAAAGGGTTTTAAGAAACCCATTCTCATACATACCCATAATTCATTCACCAATGTGAATATTAAAGTTTCATTGCCCTGTAACAAATACATCTCAACACACATTACGAAACTCATTTACCTCACATCGCATATTCACCATTGTGAATAATGAAGTTCTTTAATCCTGCAATAAAAATGCATATATACATCCAAACATCCATCAAACCATGTCATTCAAAATTTTGCCAATGTCATATTCATCCAAAATTTATACTCCATAAGAAATGTATCAATCCATTCCATATACATAAAAAAAAAATCTCATCCATTCACCAATCATCCCATCAAACCCATATATCATAATTATACATCCATAAATCAAAACTCTAAACGTTGATAAAATTTACAATAATTACATTATAAAATATATCATAAGTTTCAAAATATGCATCTCCCTACCACAAAAGCTAAGTCATAAGCTATCTATCACAACCCTTGAGTAGATGCCTGTCTTATTCCCCTTATTTGCTTTAGGGCAATCCTTTATCTGATGTCCTGTGCGGCCACACTTTAAGCAAGCGCCTATGACCCACCAACACTCTACCGTCCTGTGTTGTCCTCCATATCGTGAGCATGGTTCAACCGGTGTGGATGAAGCAGTGCATGTTGTTTGTTGCACTATCGATGCTCTAGTCAGAGGAAGGTCCGACTGAGTGGGCTGATGAGGTGCCGACATCAATAGTCTCAGCGTCACAGGCGTAGATGTCACCGGCCTTGAATACGTAGCCCGAGTATGTTGAGAGGGTGCTAGTATTAAGAGACTCGATTTTTGGTTCGTTGGCTCATGTGTATTTGACCGCACCTGACTTTCTTTGCCTTTGTTCTGCCGATCTTTTCTTTTATACATATCCTCAATATCGTTTTCTTTAACCAGAGCCTTACCCATCATAGCTCCATATGTTTCTAATTCTAACACAAATTCTATCACGTATGTTCGACCTTAAGCCGCGTTTGAACGTATTGGCCTTTATTAGATCTGTGGCCACATATTCTCGGGCAAACCTTGACAACCTTGTAAACTCCGTCCTATACTCTCGTACCAACATTCCCCCTTGTTCAAAATTCATAAACTTCGCCGCCATCTAACTTCTCACTTGCTTGGGAAAGTATTCCTTGTTGAATACTTCAACAAATTCTTCCCAAGTCCATAACCCACCAGGGTTATCCTGCTCTTTGGTTCTTAATACCGACTTTCACCATGGGTCGACTTCACCTTTTAACTGAAAAGAAGCCAAACTTACTTTTTCCTCCTCAGTATATGGCAATCGTTGAAGACGCTTCTCTATCCGATTCAACCATTTCTTCGCTTCAAGTGGATCAGTCTGATCGTAAAAACTAGGAGGACTCATCCTCCTAAACTCTACAAATACTAATAGAGGAGGTGGAAGCGACTGCTGATGATTATTTGTATTATTGGTAGTCATCAACGCTGTCTGTTAGGCCATCATATTGGCCATGACTTCCATGGTCAGTGCCATTCTTTCTTCTCTTCCACCCTCTACCCTTACTGGGGTAGCAGTCACTTCCGTCATGAATCCTCTACCACCTGACCACCTCTCAGTCGTCTACCTCTACCAGACATAATGATCTGTTACAATGAAACAAAAGTTTCAATTAACAATTGATTACTATACTCGGATAGAACTCTTAGAATCTCACAGCCTATACTCTGATAGAATCTAATACCACATCTATGGACCTACAACCATATTCCCGCACCTATAGCTAGGGCTCTAAGTCTCCCATAAGACCTAAAGCCTAAGCTTTGATACCAACTATGATAGCCTGAATTTTTCGGCACACACTTTTTTTTTCTCGAAATACGGATACTCGAGAATACCAGACCGCTAGATCGTAGATTACAATCTGAATACAGAATACTTGGTACATCCATACACATACAAAAATTAAAGTAGATAATATATATGACATAATTAAAATCTCCAGTTCTAATATCCAATATGAAAGTAACTAAAACAAACCACCAGTGATGGCCAACCATCACCTAACAGTGGTGTACAATAGGTATATAATAGCACGAATGTACCAAGCCCAAACTTACCAAAATCCATAAGGTACTAAATCTATGATCCCCGAACTAGGCGTACAAATTCTCAAATGGAAGATCTCCTTCTTTCGGCATGCAAAATTAGACTCTCCTCAAGTCCGGTGTCCTCGTTAAGTGCTACACCTGTGCCGTATAGTCAGGGTGAGCTAATAGTCTAAGCTCAGTAGAGAAAACTTATACTAATTTATATCTCATCAGTCATGCATAGATTCAAAGACAAAGCTCAAAGAATTTTTATATTAAAACTGATGACATTTTCGTACTCCAAATAGAAACTGAATTCAAAGGCATTTTCTTATTAAAATCGAATTTCCAAGACATTTAATGTCAAACAACATTTCTAATCATTTTCGTATCAAGGGCAATTTCGTATCAAAACAGAATACCTTTTTATATTGAAGTGAAAAAACCCTTTTTCATAACAAAATCGAAACAATATCAAGTCTTTTCGCACTAAAGAAAACTTCGCATCAAAACAGGGTGTCTTGTTCATGTCAAAACATAAAGCAATTTACTGAGTTCGATTCACTTACATGTCTTACATATTCTTACATAGCTTATATAGTCGATTCACGGATATCCCATCATGCTGATTTGATTCACGGATTCACTGTCATACCAGTTCGATTCACGGATATCCTGCCGTGCCGGTTCGATTCACGGATATCTCACCGTGCTGGTTCGATTCACGGGTTTAACTGTCGTGCCGATTTGATTCACGGAAATCCCGCCTTGCCGGTTCGATTCACGGGTTTAACCGCCATGCCGATTCGATTCATGGATATCCCGTCGTGCCGGTTTGATTCATGGGTTTAACCGCCGTGTGGATTCGATTCCGCCCTAGAGGCCCACTGTGTACTTATAATTCACCCATAATGGTCCACAACATACTTATAGTCCGTCCATAGCGGTCCACGGTATACTTATAATCTGCCCATAGCGATCCATGATATACTTATAATCATCCCATAGTGGTCCATGGTATATTTATAATCTGCCCATAACAGTCTACTTAAATGACCAGACTTATTCGTCGATTTACTTTTTTGATGTTTGATAGTTCACTCCAGATTCGATCTTCCTAAAACTTTAGAGCAAAACATTTTCGATCCTCCAAATGATTCCAAAGCAAAACACATTTCCGATATTTTAAAAGGTTTCAAGCAAATGTATTTTCGATAAATCAAAGGGGTAGAAAGCGACATACATTTCGATATCTCAAAAGTTCTAAGGCAATTACACGAATACATATGTCGATATTTTAAAAGATTTCAAAGCAAACATGCATTTGATATTTCAACAAGTCTAAATACAATTCCAATACGGTCAATTTATCACATTCTGAACGATCATATCAAAGCATCTAGGAAAAATCAAATCGAAATGCAATGTGTGTGAAGTTTTCCCCACCTTTGTTCACGAGACACGTAAAATGATACAACTTTCATGTACAAGCATTCTCGATTCTCAACCTACATCACATTCATGATGATGCATTAAGGATTAATCTTAATTTGTAACAACTCCAATGCATCTAAGTGTTTTTTCAAAATCGAGGCAGAAATGGGTAAGTTTGTGCTAACTTAGAATTTGACCCAACTTTTCCATATATTTTGACCTTTAAAAATTTGGATTCACAAAATTTTTAATTCACAAAAGTTGTAGATCTTGTTGTCCTCTTTTTAATGCCATAAGAATCGCATCAATTGGAGTTTAGAATAGAAAGTTACAGCCAAAATACTGAGGCAGTATCGGCAAGCTCATTCAAAATCGAACAATTGATTTCCAAAACTGATTGATCAATTTCCAAAACTGATCAATTGATTTCTCAATTTTTTTTTTACTTTTCTGTTCTATACAATCCGATTGATCGATTTCTAAACTGGTCGATTGGTTTTGACAGTTTCAGAAACCCTTCGGGCTTCTTCCTTGGTCTATTTTTCCCTCGAAATTCACCCGATTCAAACCAAATTTCATGCACATACTCAAGGCAAATTAAACACTTATTTTTAATCTTTAAAAATATGATCTCTTTCCTTTCTAACTCGCTAGATCGTTGCATATTTTGAGCGGAAATCGAGCGTCGGTTCTTGCACGTGGAACGGGTTGAGAGCCCAACCTCTCACGCTCGTATGGGACTCGATCCCAGTTTAAACTCCTCTCACAATGCACGGCAAAAATCTTGCGAGATCCACCGACTTCGAGACTTCTAAATACCCAAATCAAAAGAGGGTTTGAAGGGATAAAACCTTCATTTCTTCACGGATATTTGTCGCTTTGGAACTCAACGACTTCTCGCAGTACACACACCAACACGAAGTTAATACCTCAAAGTTTAACGGAGCCGATCCGAGTTTCAGACATCCACGGTTCTATTTTCTCAAGTTTCTCTCTCTTCCTCTCTCTCTCTAGAAACCCAAACCTCAAGAAATTTCAAATCGGTTGAAACTTCTTTGAGAAGTTTGCTTATAAAATAACATTTTGCTTCCATGGGTGTTAGTTCTTATCCAAAGAACTTAGTTTCTTCGTGAAACGGATACACCTAACTAAAGTGTTATCTATTATACAAAATAATCTTTGGTTCTGAGTGGAACCACTGGTCTCATGGGACTCGGTGTTAAGCCAATACATGACCATTGTGGATGAGCTTTGGTCCAAAAGTCTTACATGAGACTCAAATGGACCTGAAATGATCTCGTTTGAAAAATACGAAACGGTGATGAATTTCTTAACTGACATGCACCTGATCAGGACCAATGGGTCTGGAAATTTGGGTATTTGCCACTTCTTCAAAGGTTCTAGTTGAGGTCCAAAGTCGGTCCAAATAGTTGGCCTAATTAGTCGACCCAACTAGTCGGCCTAAATAGTCGGCCCAACTGGTTGGCCCAAATAGTCGGCGTATTCGGTTAGAGGCTCAAGTTTGAAAATTGGGCTTGGGTTTGTATGTAACATGTGTAAATATGCATACACTTTACATAGGGTATGAGTTGGGTCTTAATGTGCTTGGCACATACCCCCAATTATAACAAGTGGGGTTTGAGGCCACAATACCTAGGCCAAATATTTGACTCGACTCAATTCAATCAAAAGGTCGCAGATTCGTCAAGGTCAACGATTCAACTTTTTCAAAAATTTTGGGTTATTACATTCTTCCCACCTTAAAGAATTTCATCCTCGAAAATTTTCGTATCTTCAGTCGAAGAGGTGTGGATACTTATTAGTCCTTAACAAAATAGACATATTTTCTTCAAGAGTCAATGACTGAACATTAATGAAAAATAAAAAAATCAGAATCATTACACTCTTCCCTCCTTAAAGGAATTTTTATCGTCGAAAATTGACCAGACATAACAAAATGTAACCGAAACTAATGACATAATCTACCCTTATTCAGACAGACTTAACCTAAACTTATCCTTAGCTTTCATCACATGAAATGATACATTTTCCCCCTCAAAATCCATAAAATCACACATTATGATACCATCGTCTCACTAACACGTACCACACCTAATTTCACCACTTAAATTAGATCCCGCAGTAGTTTGTCTCAATACTTTATGAGACCTTATCATCTTACACACAGAACAGTTCACCCTACATATCCACAACTAATTTTAACACATATATCCACAACTAATCATCATATCTATCTTGCATATCCACCAAAGCACATCTTACATATCCACAACTACATAAGCCGATTTTATCCACAACAAATTTATCAAAAAGGGTTATAAGAAACCCATTCTCATACATACTCACAATTCATTCACCAATGTGAATAATAAAGTTCATTGCCCTGCAACAAACACATTTCAACACACATTACAAAACTCATTTACCTCACATCACATATTCACCATTGTGAATAATAAAGTTCTTTAATCTTGCAATGAAAACACATCTATACATCCAAACACCCATCAAACCATGTCATTCAAAATTTTGCTGATGTCAAATTCACCCAAAATTTATACCCCATAAGAAATGTGTCCATCCATTCCATATACATAAAAATAAAATCTCACCCATCCACCAATCATCCCATCAAATCCATATATCATAATTATACATCCATAAATCAAAACTCTAAACGTTGATAAAATTTACAATAATTACATTACAAAATATATCATAAGTTTAGAAAAATGCATCTCCCTACCACAAAAGCTAAGTCATAAGCTATCTATCACAACCCTTGAGTAGATGCCTATTGTAGATACCCCAATTTTTCCCTCTCAGAGTATATGAACCTGTTCGGTCAGCCTTTGACCTTGCCCACGACTTTCAGAAGGGACTTGCCTTCTCTGAAAGCTTTTAAACCCTAACACGGGAACCATATCTTGAAACAATAGTATGTGACTGAGCACATGCTAAAATAATAGCTCAGTGACTCAGACCCCGCTACCCTAATACGGGGAATATATGCTAAAACAATAGTATATAGCCGAGCCATAGGCTTGGACCCCTTTTAGCCCTGGCAAAAATACTGAATTGTGCGCCCATAGAAGCGCTCTCAATTCTATTGCACGCCCCGTAGCCGGCGCGCAATTGGCCCCATTGGACTAGGACCGCCCTTTTCATGACCCGCCCTAGGATTAGATTGCGCGCACGGTATTACACGCGTAATCCAATTGCACGCCTGAACACTGGTGCTCAATTAATCCAATATGGATTGGTTTCTAACCTTCTAGAAGCCGCCTTAAGACCCTATTGCGTGTCTAACCCAGTACGCGCAATCGATTGTGCGCACTGTGTAGGGCGCAGAAGTAATTCTAACTTGATTAGAACTCGGACATCCGACTGAGCTACTCAGTCGATCACTCCTTGAGTCGGTCACCGACTCAAGGCTATTAAGTGCCCAGGATAGGGCGCATAATGGGATTGAGCGCACAAGATTGGGCACACAATCGGCTAATTGCCCATCACAAATTAGGAGCGTAATTACCTGAATACCTATAAATAGACCCCTTCCCCACACTGAAAAAAACATCAAGCAATCGAGTTTTCGAGTTCCTTTCTTCTGAGTTTAGGGATTTTGAGACTTCCTCTTTAGCGCCTAACTTCAGCTAAATTTCTAGTTCTAGTTCTTAATTACTTTTCTAGTTTTAGGCTATTGTCCTTAAGTTCTAGCTTTTAATTCTTAATTTCATAGATCTTAGATTTTAATTTCCGGTTAATTTCATAGATCTTAGATCTTAGATTTTAGGTTTTAATTCTAATTTTAAACTCTATTTTTAATCTTTGGTTCTAGGTCTTAGTTCTTAGTTTAGGTCCTTAGATTTCGATCCTAGTTTTTAGTCATAGTTTTTAAATTCTAGACCATAATTCTGATTCCTAATCTCTAGATTTTAGTCTCTAATTATTTTAGATCGTAACTTTTTTTTACTTCACAAATTTTAGTCTTGATGTCGTTTAACTCATAATTTTCTCAATTTTAAGAATCCGTTAATTTTAATCTCTAAGATTTTAACTTCTCTATTCGAAATAAAATTTTCAATCCATATTATTTTTAAAATGACCCTTAGCCAATCGATTTACCCAAGGGAGCTTACGGAGGGTACAAGGGAATGGGGCCGATCCTCCTTAGCATAGTGGGCCAAAACCCCTTTTTTTTATTAAATAGATTCCCAGTAGGATTAGGAGACTAGGTGGATGAGAGTCCTAATAGGATTAGCATCATTACATTAATTAGATTTCTAGTATAAATAGGAAATATAAAGTAATTAGAATTCTAATAGCTTTAGGAAACCTAAAACAATTAGATTCCTAGTACAAGTAGGATACTTAAATTGATTAGGCTTCTAATACACTTAAGAAACTAAGCTAATTAGATTTTTAATAGAGTCAGGATATTTCAGGTAATTAGACTTAGTAAAAATAGGACATTTAAAGTAATTGCACTTTTAATAGAATTAGAGCACCAAAGTTAATTAAAGTTCCAATAGACTTAGGATATTTAGATTAACTAGACTCTCAATAGAACTATAAAACTTAAAATAATTAGACTTCTAATAGAACTAAAATACTAGAAATAATTAGATTTCTGTTAGAGTTAGGACACTTAAGTTAATTAGACCTTTAATAAAGTTAGGATATTTAGGTTAATTAGATTTCTAGTCGAATTAGGAGATTAATACTAATTAGGCTTCTAGTAATACAAGGAGTCTTAGGTTAGTCAGACTTCTAGTGAGATTAGGAGATCAGATCAATTAGAACTCCTAGAAAGATAAGGAGACTAGCTAAATTAGATTCCCAAAATAGTTAGAAGATTAGGGTAATTAGACTCTTGGTAGAATTAGGATAATTAAAGCAATTAGATCTAGGGCGAAAATAGAAAAATCAAGCTAACTAAACTTGTAGGTGACCCAGTGCTGCTGACGTCGGCAGGCTGACGATTCAGTAAAGAAGTCGAACCCACACTCTGAAAGGCGTGATCAATGATGTGTTGCAATGTCGATAAATATCTGCAGCTAGCGATCGCAACAAACCGAGTACTTTCCTTTTAGGATTTACCTCACCTATCTCTGCACTTTTTTTATTGCTTTTTGTTAGAGTCCACATAGACCAAATTGGGCCACTTATTTCGGGGACCGAAAGGAACCTAGAAAAAGCACGTACCAACAGACTGGCGATCGCGATGGGACCTCTTGTCCCCAAAAGCGCTTCCATTTAGTTAGATTTTCTTTTGTTATATTTTTCTTTTCCGCTCTATTTATTTCCTGCACCCGATCAACTTCCGAGGATTTCCTGAAAGTGCATGAGCATCCATTAGAGGCTCGAGATGGACGAAATACGAAGGATAAATCATACAAGCAATGGTGATCCCCTATTGTGGAACTACGATGGTAACCCCATGTACGGCGAGGATCTGACCAGTGACTTCACTCAGTATAACCCTAACATGACCGGTGATTAGAAAAATCCCTTCACCCCTTCGAGCACTAGCAATAACTATAGTGGAAAAGATTGCAGTACTGGACAAAATTTTATCGCTCGACAACTTGTGGAGCTCAATGTCCAGAAGTTACCGAAGGGAGGCGATTCGAAGAACTACTCTGAGGCCTGATAGCTGCGTACGAGACCATCAAGGAGCTGCAAGAGAGACAAGAGCAAGAATGACTAAGGCAAGAATGGGCACTACCGACACCAAGCACAGTCTCAGCCTACGTGTCGCTGATAGGCCAGGCCGCCCGCACCCTCTTCAACAACGATCGCCAAGACCGAGCTCACCCCCGAACTACCTAAAAAGATGCCAAGATTTCCCCAAGATGCTCGATGAATACATGGCTAAGAGAGAGTGCTCTGGTTTCTTATTTGGGTTTGATAAATTCTGTCAAGATCTTGAATTCACCTTACCTGCAGGGTTCAAGCTATCCAAGTTTAACAAGTACAACAGTACGGGAAACCCAAACCATCTTCTGGTGCCTTTTTGCAATGACTGTCGACCCATCCGCGACAATCAAGGGCTCCTAATTTACTATTTTCAGAGATCACTAGAAGGGGAGACTCTCTACTGGTTCGCCAGGCTCTCGCTTCACAAAATCAACACGTTCGTTGAACTGCCAGCCAATTCTTGGACTAGTATGAGCACCTGATACAAGAGATGGTGAGCCTCAGTGATCTAATGACAGCCAAGCAAGAATCCAAGGAGGACTTCACGGACTTCTTAGCACGGTGGAGGAAGTTGGCAGCCTGCACTGTAAGCTAGATGAAGGAAAAGGACATGATCGACATCATCATAAACAATGTTAAAGAGCCTCTCCGAAGCTCCCTCATCATAAGCGATTGCTCGGACTTTGCTACACTTCAACCGCATCAAGCGACATATAAAAGGAGGAGACCTCACCATTTCGATAGTAACATCAAAGGCCGCTACTTCCAGTGATTCGAAGCAAAAGAGCAATAAGAAAGTCTCCAGCTCGGAGCAGGTCAATACCGTCACTAACCAAGGGTAGAATTTTAGGAATGGTAACTTTCAGCGAAGGAACCCCGAACAGAATCAAGGCCAGCAATGATACCTGAATCAAAATCAAGCTCAGAATCAGTAAAGGTACCCGAACCAGAATCAGAACCACGACCAGTATCAAAGTAGGAATTAGTATCCTAATGCCTATCAGCACCTAATCAAAATACAATACAGAACAGTCCAATTAACACCCATAATTACAACAATGTGCCTCCGCCATAAAATTTTAATCAACAAACTAGAGGACCCTACCAGAAAAAAGAGAGCACTACCCTCCGCTACCTGACACCATCTCTAATATCTTTCACCTCCTGAGTAACCAGAACTTTCTTAGATTCCCTCTAGAATGACCACGACCCTGGCCGACGAACCTAGATCATAGTAAGTTCTGCGCATTTCATCGATATGAAGACATAATTTGGAAGATTGCTGAATTCTCCGGGACGTGATCTACGACATGAGTGATAGAAATAAGATCGACTGGGAATCCCTCAGGAATTGCAATCCCAATCACAATCAGCCACCACAAAACTTGGGGATTGTTAACAACCCCATGCCGAATGACAACCAAGGGCCGGTGTCCCACATCACCACAGTGGACCTTCCTGGTCGACTTTCCTTCCATCCTTCCACCTTGATCACTCGCCTCAACCCTCCTAATTCCTTTGCCAATCCAATAGAACTGCCAAGGCCCCCCAGTTATTCGGCCACATCCTTGGACCTCAATCACTCGGATCACGCCCCCAAGTC
This sequence comes from Chloranthus sessilifolius, assembly GCA_021018995.1. NCBI lineage: Eukaryota > Viridiplantae > Streptophyta > Magnoliopsida > Chloranthales > Chloranthaceae > Chloranthus > Chloranthus sessilifolius. The sequence continues at coordinate 21,236,364 of CM037586.1, forward strand.
CACCTCCCTACCCAAAGTTTGCCCAGGTTAGAGTCTAGTCATTCACGGCACGGAGACCGAATCTCCATCAACATCCACCTGAACCCCTCACTCCCCCAAACTTGCATCACCATTTGACTCTGAACCTAAATACGAAGACCATGTTCTTTAAATTGTAGAGCAGATCGTGACATGGGTGGACAACATCACCCAAGATACTTCAGGTCAGCAGCATGAAACTACGACGGAACGCTGCTCAGATGACAAGAAAAATTAGTAAAGCAAAGAATCCGTCAAGACGAAAGCCCTGATTTCTACCTTCCTCGAAGAAGAGGACTATACACAGTACCTCCCACCATGGAGAGGCCTAACCCCAGTACGCATCCCTTCTTCGAGCTTCGCCCCGTTCATAACAAATGCTCTAACAAGCTCATCAACGCAAATCGCGACATGGTTGGAGAATCAGCAACCGAGTTGCCTAGTCCTTAAATTCAGAACCAACTATCCACCACCATTATTCCCTCGAGAAAAGGAACCTACATAACCGCTAGAAGGGAATACGAGGGAGAAAGAGACTAACTCACCTCCCCCGCCTCACATCATTCCTCTGCCACCAGTTTCGACGCCTTAGCCACCTCATCTAACCGTGAACAAGGTGCATCGATCAAGGAAAGAGCCTGCACTCAAGACAAGCCAAGAATATGATCTCCTACGACATCTTTATAAGATCTCGACATAGATATCGATACTATAGCTTATCAAGAAGTCACCCGACCACCATTGGCTATTGATGAAAGAGTTGGAAGAGACGCAGATAGGTGAAGACGCCACCTTGGATGAGCTACATCAGATCACCTCGGTCATGGCGCAACCACCGGCCCTAACTTTTATAGATGCAGATATGCCAAAGGAATCTTTGTGAGGAAGCTCGGCCACTATATATCTAACGGTCGTAATCAGAAGATTCTCGGTCCCTCATGCGCTAGTCGACACAGGGGCAGGACTCAACATCTGTCCAATCACCACGCTCTAGACACTTGAGTATATCGGGCAATACATAAGGCCATCATCTCTATCCATCATCGCATATGATGGCTCTCAACGTTTTGTAAAGGAAACCATTAAGTTACAAGTTTGACTCGAACCAATCACTAAAGACGTCACGTTCCATGTGTCTAACTTGTCTAGTACCTATAACCTGATCCTAGGTAGGAAATGACTGGAATTCATGAAAGTAGTAGCATCTACATATCATCAATGCGTCAAGTTCTCGCATAAAGACTCTATTATTAGGATATACGTCGACGCGCCTCTCAAAGAAGTAGATACTGATTACACGACAAGTATTCCAATAGCTCACGACTCTGTCCTATCCACCGACCACATCAGAAAGGTACAACCGCCTGATGATACGGCAATAGCAGAAGTCAATCATCCTAGCTCGCCTTCATACTAGTCAAGATTAATGAGGAGAACAGTAGGGCTCGATCTCACCCGACTGTATGATATAAATCCAATTGCAATGAAAGGGTGAGACCTCATGTACTAGCTCGGATACATCCCACATATTGGACTTGGCAAGAATAGACAAGGATGAATAGGACCAGTCGTTCCAAAGAAGGTTCGTAAGCACACATGACTGGGTTACTAGTCAGACAGCTAGTAAGCCGACCTCCTATCGATCTTGCCTAAATGGTCACTCTGCGACCATTTCGTCTACGGAACCACTGAGAAGGCCAATGTGCCGAAGAGAAAGGAAGCATCCCTCACCAAACTACAAGCGACAGAAATTGAACAGAACGCTAAAGACTTTGAGGACTTGACAAGCTTGAATCGAGGTGACGACGACATCGACGAGCCACTTGAGGGTGTAGGACTGCTATTCGGGATTGAAGAACCCTGCACCACTAAGAGAAGTGAATCACTAGAGCCCGAGCCGCACATAGAAGACTGAGAGTCGACCGACAAGGAAGACTTTCACATTGCCGTTTTGGGAAATAAGGAAGAACCAGAGTCATCCCAGCCTTGTGAACCAAAAGGAGAAGACTGGTTTTCGATGTCAAGAGAAGAAGAAGACTATTGGACTAGTCTTACCTATATAGAACTTGGAGATCACCTGAGAGCGGAACGGTTGAAGCTGTTCGAGGAAATCAATCACTCCCGGAGTGAGGGATCCGATTCTGATGACGAACTTGATTATCGATCCCTATTGAACAATTGGCGATGCCCGCTAACCAGCTTATAGTATGTATATATTTAAAATAAAATCAAGCCTTAACCTATTGCAAGTGCACAATGAAAATTATAGCGTAGCGATAGGATCGATCCCACGAATAAGTGATTATCTTCTTATATATTTTTATATTCCTACTTTAAAAACTATCTTTATCTTTTAAGTTCTAAACTATTGGAGAAATATGAATAAAAGAATATTTTCTTTAATCTAATTGTATAAAAATAATTCCTAATCTTCCTTCTTCAGATTGAGGTCGTTAATCTCAATCTTCAGCTATCGGATGTTTACAAATTTAAAATACCGTTACACCGTATTTTAGCCTTCCAGAATTTGGTCGTCAATCAAAAACTAAAATTCTTCAACACATATATAATCTAATCAGCAATCTCCTAAAATTTGAGCCTTAATCAAATTCGAGAAAATTGAAGATGGAAAAGTAAAACTGTTAAATTAATTTGCAAACTTCAACCTGAGTCATCAATTCAAATCAAAATTCGAAGATGTTTACAAAGCAGGAAATAAAAGAAAAACAAAATCTAAACTAGAAAGTAAAGTAAATATATCCTTCACCCCTTAGCCGCAGTTGTTAATTGCTTCTGAGAAACTACATATATCTACACTAATCTCTGGCACCCAATTGCAGTCGTCAATTGCTCTTGAGAAACCTTTGATATCTAATCAACAAAGCAATAAAAATCTACTCTAATGATCAAAAGAAAATCCAACCTCAGTTTTCAATTGATGCTAATAATTTCTTCGATGGTTTAGTCCTACATAGGGCTCTCTTATTTATAGATCATAAGAAGTCGGTTTACAAGACTTTCAATTCTAATAAAAGAAATTAAACTATCCTAATATAACTCTACTTCTATTTTTATAGTTCCTTGCTTTAGATAGTTGATGTGTTTCGGATTTCTTTCCTTATTTTCAATAACAAAGTCCTCTTAATATTCTTCTTTATCAATCTCCCAGATCCGTGATCAGTCAAACTTCTAATTCCAGAATTCTTCTAATTTTGTTTATGGCTGTAAAAATTCTCACGTGATCAACAACAACAACAATAAGAAAGATTCTATAATCGTAATCGTAAATCTCGATTATCTCTTTTCTTCTCTTCCTTGGAAAATCGTCAATCACAATTTCCTATCTTTCATAGTTTCTTTATTGGACGATTCTCTAAATTACAATTCTTCGCCTTTCTTCTATACTCTTTCTCTGAAGAATCATAAATTACAATTTTCTATAGCTCTTCAGTAGTAACGCTCAATCGTAAAATACGATTTCTCAACTTTCAATAATTGGCAAATCGTCTTCTTATGCTCAATCATCTTTTTACTACTTTTTGAGTTCATTTTGGTGAATATTAATACTTTGGTTCTCTTTTACTGTTTATCTTTAATATCTGCACATCATCAACTTATTAGTAGCAAACTAAGTCCTAACATCACTAAGTTAAGGGTGTGATAAAATGGTAAATTATATGACCGATCACTCGCGCCGCTGCCCTCACCAGAAATCACCTTATTGCCGCTTGTGCGCATCTATCTTGATACAGTGCGAAATAGCTATCTTGCGTGAGATACGACGAACAACAAGAGCGAAAGATCATCACGTCGCCTTTATAGAAGTCCAAGAAGAACTAGAGCTCGACGCTCCTCAGTCTTCGGACACACCGCAACTTCTGATATTCTGGAACTCACTTTAAGAGGAATGGCAACTGCCGCCAAGCGATGATGAAGACTACTGGATAGACCTTTCGACACTTGAATTAGCGGAACAGCTGGCCCAAGGCCTTCAAGAGCAGCCAGTTGAAGAAGTCGACCTCGACTTCAACAACAACAACCTCAAAGACAAAGGCTAGGAATGCCCCTGGGGAGATCCTTGTATCTCTCACCCATATCTGCCACGTTGTCGGGCATGGTACTCATCATAGCATACTAAAAGGTACAGAGCTGAGAACTCACCGCTCAAGAAGGATGTCGCGAACAACCTCAGTCGCAAGAACATCTTTTGTCCGATTCTGAAGATGAGAGTTTAAATGACTACTGCTTCTCCACCCTCTTCGAAGATGAAGACGTTTGCATGATAGAAGAAGAAAGCACATCAACCGGATTGTGGCCATCCTCATTCATTAGGAGGATCACCTCGGACAAGGACTCTAAAAAAATGTCAAATTTTAAATGAATCCACATCATCCGAAGACTCACAGGAATGACTCTAGCAACCGTCTAGCTTCCTCCACTAAAAGAAGCAATCCCGCCGGTTCCTCTCCAGGCAATCGACCCTGTACCATATCTCTTATCAAAAATAAAAAAAATAGAAAATCCTAAAACCTATAAAAATTTAAAAATAGAAAATCTCAAAAAATTAGAAGACCATAGAAAAGGGAGGGAGCCCTTCATCCTAGACCCATTTGGCAACCGACAAGGAGACCTTACTCCTAAGGCTACGAGTAGCGGTCACACCAACGGAGCCAAGGAAGAAATAATCGACAAGATCACACACGGTCATGGTCCCACCCTCAACATCGAAGAAGCTTGCCTCGATTTGGTTCGAAGTGACCCTACCGCCTCTTCCTCACGAAGGCACTGAGCATCCCGACGAAGCAATAAACTCGTAATCATACCTGACGAGTACTCCACGACTTGGAGAGAAGGGTGTCGCAGTCATAAATTATGCTAATGAAGGGTTACCTCCCACAAAACTAACCCCCCAGTGTAGCTATTTTGCAGTGTACGAGCTCATAGATGATGAAGGAGCACTAGCCGCTGAGGAAACACAGGACTTTCAATGGGTCATCAAACGCTTCGACGAGCAAACTCAAGTCGTCATGGAACCTACTGAAGAAATCAATTTCGGTACTAAGGAGAAGCCCAAGAAGCTGCTAATCAGCGCAACACTCTACCTCAAGTAATGACAATAGATCATCCAAGTCCTCCAAGATCACCTCAGCTCCTTTGCATGGTCCTACGAAGATATGCCTGGCTTGGACCCGAGTATAGTAGAACATCGTTTAGTCCTAGAGTCCGATGTAAAACCCGTCAAGCAGAAACTTCAAACAATGCACCCGCAAACCGTGCTACAAGTCAAGGAGGAAATCAACAAACTACACAAGGCAAAATTCATTCAAGTCGTTCTCTACCCCAAATTGGTTGCAAACATAATACCTGTCACCAAGAAAGACGACAGAGTGAGGGTATGTATCGACTTCTGGAACCTCAACCAGGCATGTCTGAAGGATGACTTCTCGCTCTCTCACATCGGACACTTTGGTCCACAATACTACAAGACATGAGATGTTATCCTTCAGGGATGGCTTCTCCGGATACAATTAGATCAAACTAGCAGAATCCGACAAAGAGAAGTATTCCTTCACTATGCCATGGGGAACGTACTGCTATGTCTTCATACCTTTCGGGATTAAGAATGCAGGAGCTACATATCAACACGCCTTGATGGTCATCTTTCACGACATGATGTACAAGTGCATGAAAGTCTACGTCGACGACATATTGGTGAAGTTTCAAACACGAGCGGGATAGGCCTAAGAGTTACGACTGGTATTACAGAGATTAGAGAAGTATCAGCTAAAGATGAATTTGAAGAAATGCGTGTTCGGAGTCACCTCTGAAAAACTACTGGGATTCATAGTAAGTAAGCGAGGAATCGAAGTTGATCCGGCGAAGGTCAGAGCCATTCTCAAGATGCCACCTCCCTACAACATTAAAGAACTACGAGGTCTGATAGGAAGACTGTAATTCCTCAGGAGATTTATCTCCCAACACTTGAACAGATGTGACCCTTGCTACAAACTACTTAAAGGAGGGGTCGGGTACACATGGGATGACTAGTGTCAGCAAGCCTTTGATAATATCAAGAAGTACCTCCTCAACCCGCCAACACTATCACCATAGGTTCTTGGAAGACCCCTGATCCTCTACATATCAACAAACGACAAGGATATGTGGGTAATTTTAGGACGATATGAAGACGACGACAAGAGAGAGAAGGCCATTTACAATCTTAGCAGAACGATGGTTGAGTACAAACAAAAATACACACCGATGGAGAAGACATGCCTCTCACTAGTGTGGGCCTTGAAAAAATTACGACACTACTTCGGAGCACATAAGATACTAGTGCTAATACACATGGATCCTCTGAAGTACATCTTTGAGAAGCCCACTACATTCGAAAATATCACCCGTTGGCATATTCTCCTACAAGAGTTTGACATCACTTATGTCACGCAGAAATTAATCAAAGGACAAGCGATTACAGATTACCTCACAAATCTTTCACTCCTAGGCAATGAACCTGTACACGAAGACTTCCCTAATGAAGATCTCCTCTCAATCCACAACGAAGAGCTCGACAAGACTTCATGGACCCTCTACTTCGACGGTGCTCTTAATCACAAAGGAAAAGGCATTGAGATAGTCCTGCTAAGTTCAGAAGGAGTCATCATATCGAAGGCCTTTCAACTCGACTTCCCAGTTACCAACAATATTGTGGAATATGAAGCCTTCATTGTTGGACTACGAGCAACATCACAGTTGGGTGTCAAGCAGCTGAAGACAATCGGCGACTCCAAACTTGTGATATCTCAAGTTATCAGAGAATGGAAGACCAAAGAAAGACGACATATGGCATACTTAGAAATAGCTCAGTTCCTAATCAAGAAGCTTGAAAGGATCTCTTTCTCCCACATCCCTAGATTGGAGAATGAGCTCGCGAATTCCCTCACTATACTAGCCTTGGTCATTCAGATACTAGTCGGATAGAACATGAAATCCTTCTTCATCGAGAGGTTGACGGTGCTAGCACACGAAGTCACCTAACAAGTGAAATTGGAATTGCCAACTAGACCAAAAGCCATCACGAATGAAGAACAACCTACCTCAAGCAACTCCATGAAGAAAGAAGCTGACGTTGTAACCTTCAGATTTAAGAAATCACCAACCAACGACAAACATCCATGGTACTTCGATATATGGAACTTCCTGAAGCGTCGCCATATCCCTCCTTACGCTACAAAGATTGAATGAAAGACAATCAGGAACCAATGTGTAAGGTTCTACATCCTGGGCAAGACACTATATAAAGAAGCCTTCGCTAAAAGAGTACTACTACGGTGCGTCACGACAGCTAAAGGCCAATACATCATTCGAGAATCACATGCTAGTGCATGCAGTGCCCACACCGACAGACAGAGAATCATGGATCTGATTATACAGTAAGGCTACTATTGGCCAACGATGACAAGAGACTGCCACCTCTATGTCTAATGCTGCAAATAATGTCAAGAACATGCCGCGCTCATCAAAGCTCCATCAGTTGCACTCAATCCTATAACTTCACAGTGGCCATTCTCGATGTGGGCCTTCAATGTCATCGGACCCTTCACAGACATGGTTGGAAATACTCATAACAATCGAATATTACACCAAATGGGCAGAAGTCGAGTCATATGTCAGAATCATCGCTTCTACGCTCATGAAGTTTATCATTTAGAACATCATCACATGCTTTGGAGTACCCTAGATGTTCGTCACCGATAATGGACCACAGTTCATCACAGAGAAGATAAAGAGACTATGCAAAAGATTCAACATTGACCTACATCACTCGTCGCCATTCTACCCCCAGGGACATGGACAACCAGAGGCCACGAATAAGACTCTGATCCGAATTTTGAAACGAACAGTAGAGAAGAGCAATGGGGTTGATTGGCCTGAACGATTACCAGAGGCACTTTGGGCCTATAGAACTTCTATTCACACGACCATTGGCCAAACTCCTTATCTCCTCGCGTACGGGATGGAAGCAGTCCTACCCTACAAAATACAAGTACCATCTCAACGTATCTAACTTGATGATGAGCTATATCTAGACGAAAGGAGAATTGCTCTGCTTGCTAAGCTAGAACAACTCGATGAGACGCGGCTAAGGGCAGTCGATCATGCCCAAGTATACCAAAGGAGAATGGACAGAGCCTATGATAAGAAAGTCCTCGAGCGAACCTTCGAAATTGGAGAATTAGTCTTGAAGAAAATCATGCCTTCTAAACACGCCCATTCGATGGAAAAATTGAAACTGAACTGGAAGGGCCCATATGTCATAACAGCCACATACCCAGGGAACGCATACAAGCTGGTGAACCAGGACAGGGAAGAACTCCCCAACCCTTGGAATGCCATGTACCTCAGTGTTGGTGTGCGCTTTTTTTGGGTTCCTTTTGGTCCCCGAAATCAATGGCCCAATTCGATCCAAGTGAACTCTGGTGAAGGGGATGATAGAGTAATAAATTAGGAAATATTAAATATTGAAATTAAAGAAGTGAACTCTAAATAAAGAATACCTGAGAAGATGCGATCGCCAGCTGCAGATATTTATCGATGCTGTAACACGTCACTGATCACGCTTTAGGGGGGAGCGGGGGCTTGTAGGTTGAACTACTTTACTGAATTATTCGCCGACGAACGCCAGCGGCTGTGGGTTGCCTTTAGTCTAACTAGTTTGATTTTCCTATTTTTGTTGGAATTTTGATTTAACTTGGTCTCCTAATTCTACTGGGAGTCTGATTGATTTCGATATCTTAATTAGAAATCGAATTAATTAAAAAAAAGGGTTTTGGGCTCACTATGCTAAGGAGGACTAGCCCCGTTCCAAGGTACTCTTTGTAAGCTCCCTTGGGCAAATCGGGTGGCTAAAATTGAGAAAGACTGAATTTGAATTATAAAGTAGTATTTTTTTGTGAAAGATTGATGATTGATATTTAAGGGTTAAAATTTTAGGGCTAAAAAGGAAATTAAGAACTGAAGCTATAAAACAAATGTTATGATTTAGAATTATGAGAAATTAAGACTAAAGCTAAAATCTAAGGACCAAAATCGGGATCGAAATTAGAAAAATTTGGACCGTGAGATTAAGGACCGATTCTAGAAACTAAGAACTAGGGCCTAAAAATTAAAAGACTGGTTCTAGAACCTAAGGACTAGAATAAAAAAATTAGAAATTTAAATTAAAACCTAAGATCTAGAATTTAAGAACTAGAGGGCTAGAACCAAAATCTAGAACTAGAATATAAAAAAAGGGAATTGGTTCTAGAACCTAAGAACTAGAATCAGAAAATTAAGGACTAAGAAATTACCTGAAGAATCGTCTAAATCATGTAGAGGAAAATTGTATAGAGGGATATTGTGTAGAGGGAAATTGTAGAGGGGAAAATTGTAGAGGGGAGAATTTTATAAAGGGAATTGTGTAGAGCAAAAATGTGTAGAGGACAATTGTATAGAGGGATGGCTAGGGGGGTAAAGGTCTTATTTATAGGCTTTTACCATAAAACATATTTTCTAAAATAATATAATAAAGATATTAATCCTAATTCAACTAGGAGTTTTGAAAAACGTCACTTTTTGCGTAGCGGCAGAAAATTGATCATTACTTCTTCGATACTTGTCAGAATTGTGTATTTTTTGGCTTGTTGGAAAGCTACTTTGATAAGCTTTCCAACATGACTAATTTTTCCTCAATATAACTTCGTTTGATACCTCAAAATAAGCCATACATAAAACTGATGGGATTGACAATTGAGAAAAGGTTGGGGAGACCTAGTTGGCTCTAGACTAAGGATTTGGGCAGGGATTTCCCAAGGGCTGGATTCTAAAACCTAAGAATTAAGAATTAGAATTTAAAGATTAGAACTATAAGAAATTTGAAATTAAAACTAAAGGCTAAAAAAATCTAAGGACTGAAATCAAAGTTGAAATAAAAAATTAATTCTATTATCTAATTTTCAGTCTTAAAACTTAGTTTTTATCTTGATACCTTAATTTTCAGTCCTAATATTAATCTCTAGTTCCAGTTCTCAGTTTTCTGGGACCAGTCCTTAATCCTACGGTCTAAGATTGATTCTTGAAACTAAGAACCAGAACCAGGGGTTAAAGCATGGATTAAAAAGGAGGTATTACGGTCTAAGATTGAAAATCAGAACTAATAATTAAAACCTAAGGTTTAAATCTAAGAAATAAAGACTAGGACTAGAGATTAGAAACTAAAACCTAGGACTAAAAATTAGAGCCTAAGATCTAGAATCAGAAATTAAAGCTAGAAAGTAAATTATACCTACGGCCTAGGCTGCAGAGAGAAATTTCAGAATCCTAAGCTTGGAGACGAAGAACTCGAAACTCAAATCTCAAAGTTGTAGGGGCCAGAGTTTGGGTCGTAATGGAAAGGTCTTTTTATTGGTATTTTACTAATTACACCACTTCTGTAAGCGCTAATTTTAATTACACGCCATCAAGCATTTAATCAATTACACGATTTCATGCTTAATCGCTTTGAGTCGATCACCGACTCAGTGACCGACCGACTGACTGGCTCAGTCGGGTTTCCTAGTTCTAATCACGTTATAACTAATTGCACACTTACTTTGGAGTGTGCAATATAATTAAGCACTTCATTTGAAGTGTTTAATCGGGGAATCTTTGGGGTCAAGGACTGTGAGACTAGGTCGGGCATAGGCCAATTGCGCGTCAGTGGTGGGGCGCTCAATTCGATCGGGCATGTCGTGGTGGGCGTGTGATCGAGTCTCGAGGTGGTCTAGGAAAGGAAGTCTGGTCTGAGAGGGGACTGATTGCACGTGTGTGGTTTAGCGTGCGATCGAATTACACACGTGATTTTAGGCACATAATTCGGGGCTGTCCTGGTCCGAGTCGGGTCTGAAATGCCAGACTATTGTTTTAGCCTGCATTTCGACTATATACTATTGTTCCAGTATATAGTCTCCTTACGTCAAAATTTGAGTCACAAAGCTATTGTTTCAGCCTGCGTTCAGCTTTGTACTATTATTTCAGTGTATGGTTCCCACGTTAGGGTTAGGGGGCTTGAAATGTCAAACTATTGTTTCAGTCTGCATTTCGACTATATGCTATTGTTTCAATATATTGTCTCCCTGCGTCGGGATCTGAGCCACGGAGCTATTATTTTAGCCAGCGTTAAGTCATGTACTATTATTTCTGTGCATGGCTCCCACGTTAGAGTCATAGGGCCTGAGTCATTGAGCTATTATTTTAGCCTGTGTTCAGCCATATACTATTGTTTCAGTATATGGTCCCACATTAGGGTCATGGGGCCTGAGCCACAGAGCTATTGTTTCAGCCTGTGCTCAGCCATATACTATTATTTCAGTATATGGTCCCAATTAGGGTTATGAGGTCAAAGGTTAATCGAGTAGATTTGTACATTCCAAGAGGGAAAAATGGGGGTGTCTATTGATGCCCCTCTTCGGTGCACTTTTGTGAAGTAAGAACGTGTCAAAGAAGTAGACACCCCTCATTCGAGGTGTCTTCTTATTTATCTTGGAAAATCATAAATGTGAAATAGGGATGCTGACATGACATGCTTGACTTTCTTATCTATTAGCGTAAGCTAAAATAGAGCATTCAGGGGCCCAATTATAGTTGTCGAAAGGCGTTTTCCATGCTATGGATGCCCAGGGGCGATTCCATCGCATATCGCAACCTGTTGTCATAGACAGTCGATGGAAAAAGTCAGCGTATCTTATTCTGTGAGTGCAAGGGGCATCCTGTCGCATGGCACGACCTGCTGCGAGTGACAGTCAAACCGACAGGAGAATCATCATCTCCTAATTTGTGGGTGCAAGGGACATCCCACCGTGTGTTGTGACCTGTTGTAATGGGCAGTCAAACAGAGGGATATGATGAAATCAAGGTATTGGAGGGCATTATACAAATGCCCATAAGGTCCAGGGACCAATAAAAAAATACAATATAATGTCGAAGGCTTTGTAGGTCATGTCAGACCGGGAGCGTCATTGCTCACACCAATGCGCGTCAGGCATTCCTTTTCTAATAGATTAAATATACTCATTGTTCGGTTTCCCAGGAGAATGGCCGGTTTGGGCTGATAATTGAGGTGAAATTTTAGTGAATTTTGGTAAGTAAAGTCTCTTTGTTCATTATTATTTGGTTTCTTTTTCCTTTTTGGTTTTATTGTTTTTTTTATTTTTTTTTTAAGGTTTTGGAAGTAAGAGATTTTTTTTTTTGGAGTAAAAGATTTTTGGTTTGAGAAGTAAGAGATTTTTTTTAAAAGTTTAGGAATTTAACTTAAGATCAATTCGGTGGTAAAACGGTAGAAAACGTGGCTTCCGAGACGTCGCTGAGCAGATCCACCGGTACGGGATTTGTGGACCCGACCGTTTGTCTGATTGTCAAGACGACACTTGGCATGCCGGATATTTCGTCTAACCTTTTTGGTGAATATTGATGATTGTCTCTTATGGGAGGACTACAGTGATTCGCAAGTTGAGAGAGATGGGTTTTGAAAATATTTTGACTTAATCATAGCTAACTATATTTATAAGCAATATCGAGTAATTGAAAAGTGGGTAGTACTTACCTAGGGATGATACCTACCTGAATTGCATGTAGCTTGTGTAGTCCGTGATGGGACTGATGGGTTGTCGGGGTGATGCATCGCGAGGGGACATATTCATGGATGTGTGGCGGGGTTGTGTCTGGATGTTTCGGGTAGTGATGTTTGCGGTGGGACATGGATGGGATATTTGTGCTATGTTTCTTTCTTTGGAAGATCTTGGGCTACATGAGACTGCGTCGTGGCGAGATTCGTCTTTGACTTTGGTCGTGTGTCCAGGTTTTTGGGAGGCTTGCTTTTGGCTTTTCACGACGGGATGTGTGATGAGGTTATGCGATGTGACATGGGAGAAGGATCATGATGGGATAAGTAGCGTGCTCTTTACTTTAATTGTGTCGCAATTGGGTATGTTAATTTGTGTTGTTGATATGTGTGTCCTGTCGTGATGGGACAAGGGGCGCGATCAATGCTTCCTTTGCTATGGGAGATGGGAGAAGGATCCTGACCGAGATGGGGGCAAAGGGTGTAGAGATGTGTAAGTTTTAAGTTGGGTATTGCACACCTATTTTAAGGCGTTTAATCAAATTACGCGCTTGTTTGGGGGTGCGTGACTGGAGGTTTGAAGGGGTTAATTATGTGTTTGAATGGTGCATGTAATATCATTACGCGCTCTGACTGGAGCGTTGCACCGTCTGCACGGGCGATGGTTTTATTATGTGCAGGTGATGGTGCGCTTCATTTAATTTGCGAGCGGTTTCCGTGTTCGTGATTAGACCATGTTCTATAAAAGGGGGAGAAAGTCCTTATTCTCCTCATGCCTTCAGTTTCATTGACTTTTTCTAGTTTCTGGTATTCAGATACTCGTGTTCGTGTGATATCGTGTGATCTAGTCGTCTGATCATGATGTGGTTTCTCTCGGTGCTGTTTATTTCACCTGATCTTCGTCCTGAGGCGATGCTGGGTGATGTCGTAACTCTGGGAATGGGCGGTGTTGGGAAAGAGGAGGCGGGTCTTCACATCGATCCCTTTTAGGAAGCAGTGAAGGCAGCGTTGAGCAGGCGATGGCGGAAGAGTGGAGCGATGTGTTCCCCAACCAATCCTCCCTGAAGCCTCCGATTGGACGCTCCGAGCCGGGATTGCTCCTTGCTTTGTCTCCATTGCGGATTTGGTCTTCATTTTGGGTTGTAGGTTAGAGTTTTAGGTTTTCGTTTCGGGTTGTAAATTCAGGAGGTATGCCTCTGGTGATATTGTGTAAAAATTTTTATTAAATGAATAAAAGGTGTTTTATTTGTTGTGTTTGCTTATCTTCTATTATTCAATGGGACCTATGCAGACATTCAAAATTTTTATTTTGAATTACTTAATTTGTCAGGATTTCGTTTAGTTAGGTCTTAACTTGGAATGCTAGGATTTATTTTTCAGAATTGATTTATAGTTCTACTGGGATTTTTCTTGGTATATTGGGTTTTATTTAAGATTCCACTTGGTTTTATTGAGTTTGTTGGGGCATTTATTTTATTAGATTTATCTTGAGATGATCTCATGGTCCAGATGAGTTAGGGTTTCATTTTAGGGAGTTTCAAGGGATTTTTATGTTTGTTTTTTTTAAGGTGGTGGGTGAATCCCATGTTTAAAGTTTAAGGTATTTTGTTTTGGTCTTATGTTTGATTTGAGGTGACACTTGTTAGAAATGTGTGAATTTAGGGTTTAATTTAAAGTTTCTAGATGGGTGTTAAGTGTTTTAATTCTATTGGTTCATTTATTCTGTGGTGGATTTGTGTTTCTTTGGGGGTAGGTGTTGTGTGATTGTTGGGTTACGTTGGAGGGGAAATGGGTAGTATTAAAGTATGGTATTTATTTTTGGAGTGTATCTCTATTGTTCTATTTCAGGTGCTTGTTTTGGGGGTCCCATGGTGAAAAAGTAAGAACTAAACCCCCCCCCCCCCCCAAAAAAAAAAAAAATACCCATGTTTGGGGTGTCCGAGGTGGAAAAGTAAGAATTGAATTAAAAAAAATGCCCCAGTTTGGGGTATTCAAAGTGGGGAAGCAGGATCTAATTGAATTTTTTTTTTTAAAAATGCCCCAGTTTGGGGTATTCAAAGTGGGGAAGCAGGATCTAAATTGAAAAAAATTAAAAAAAATGCCCCAATTTGGAGTATCGGTCTTGTAACATGAGTATCGCTATCAAGGTGCTAGCGCTCTTAAAATAAATAAATGTCTTAGTGTCAAGTGATGGTGGGACTTTTATCGGTCTCATAGACGTCCTAGGGTGTATTGGTAATGATCCCATGTTGGGAAGTAGCTCGATAATTTCGGCCACATGCTGGGCTAAATGCGCAAAACGTAAATACTCGAAAACAAAAATACTCTTCTATGCCCCAAACCCTTCGGACTCATGCTCGACCAAGAACTCGAAGTCAGGGAGCTAGTGCCAAGGAAAGTGCCTATACAACCGCCTCACTTGGAGGAAATCAAAACCCACAAGGGAAGTCCTTATATTATCTCAGCAACATGTCCAAGAAATAGCCATAGGGGAAGGACTTTCTAACCCTTGAAATCATAACTCAATGACCATCATGTTTCGTAGCTTAAACAACCATACTTATATACCAATCATCCTCGCAGTCATCACAAGGCATTCACTAGTCGTAGGTCATTATTTTCAAAACTATTTTTAGTATCATCTGACTCATTTACCACCCTCCTACTCAGGTGAATTGATCTAAAGGGCTAGTGGATCATGAAACTCTCTTTTTTGAGATATAGAAAAACTCTAGATTCTCGTACACCCCCTTCAGCCATTGGAGTCGATGTTAGAACAGAAAAAATGAAAATAAAAGGTTTGATCAAACCTCACAATTCTTGCGTTAGCAGGTTGTTTCAAAAAAAAGATACAGAAAAGAAATACAACCGAGCGAGATCAATACGACGAATGAACAGCCAATGAATTCAAGGAAGCAGAAGTAAATTGTAAGGATATTCTTGGAAATCTTATTAGGAGAGTATAAGCAAATCTTGAGGGCATCCCTGACATCTTTATACTACTAGATGCCATCGTACGGTGGCGGGAGGAGGACAAAACTCCTGCTAACCATAGAACTTAATGATTTGATGGTGCTGGACCATAACGGAAAGTAGTTGACTACTAACCATAGAACTCCACCTGAGAAGAAAGTAGTTGACTACTATTTCAAAATTTGGTTGAATAAGAAGCTACCCTTAGATCAATAAACCTTACGTCCTCTTCACCCTTTATTTTCTTTTCATACAATGAGTCAATTGATTTTCAAAATCTCTTCGCAATAAAATTGAAAACTCTTGAATGATAAGTGATGCGATCACTTATTACTTACCATTTACCTCAATTCTTGTTGAAAGCTACGATACATGATGATCTTTTAGCACTAACAAAATCAAGCCCAGCATGTGGCCGAAATTATCGAGCTACTTCCCGACATGGGATCACAAAGCAACCCTACAGTTTGGTCGCGAGAATTGCGGCAGACAACCGCTTGGTCTCGGAGAGTTCATTGCGGCCCTAGTTCTTACAAGTATGCCGCGAACTCGACACCGACACCCTTTCGACGTCGTTGTAACTACGAATCCACCAAAAGGTACGTCGTAAATAAACCACGTAATAGATTAGGTCTATTTCAACAATTTGTTTAAATTAATTATGGGTTGTTGATGCCGACTCCATGAGATCGGATTGACGGCTCAGAGATATAAGATTGAGGGAGGGTTTCGGATTCAAAATCTCCAATGATCGCACTCCGGAACTTTCATACCAGTTTAATATATATGAAAGGGTTCTCTGTGCGATGTATACAAGATAATATATTGTATGTATAGTGTAGAAGACCAACAAATTAAGAAAACAACAGAAATCAGTGAAGTGAGAGGGGAAATCGCAGTAAGAAAAGTGCATCAGGCTTGCCGCGACAACCCCACAAGCTTGCCGTGGCAAGGTGCACAGCTGATGGGCTTGCCGCGGCAGCCTTGCATCTTGCCTCGGCAACCCTGGACAATCCTGTGCTTTGACCCTGTTCGGTATTTTGGTCATAATGTTTGACCTCGAACTCCAATTGGTACGATTCTTGATGCGTTGGAAAGGAACAATGAGCCCTATAATTTTCATGGATTAACAAACTCATGAATATAATGTTTAAAAGGTCAAAATTTAGTGACAAGTAGATGTAAGCTGAGAGGTTTACCGGGGCAACCCTGTGCCTTGCCGAGGCAAGCCTGTGTGTAGGAATGTGGGCTGTGTTCTGTCTAGTTAAACACGTGTTGTTTACATGAGGGGTCTATAGTGACCTAGTATGTGTGCTAAGCATGGTAAACATGTTTAATGCATTTTAGGTGCCCACGAAGACCTCGTGAACGGAGATTTTTTCTTGGATGAATGCATGCAGGTGTAAAACATAACCTTGATCGCAAGGTAGGGAAAGTTTACTACTAAATTGCATTTGATCTTCGATACTTGGATCCTGTGATATATTTGAATGTGAAACCTGAGTTTTGGATATTTAAATGGAGTTTTGAATATTTAATTTGATATGTTTGATATTAGTTTGAAAATAAGTGTAGGGAAGAACTTTGTGCCAGACTACTAGTTCTCTCGAATTCTCGTCATTGATGCACATAGTATACGCTTGATGTTTTTCTAGAATTGATATAAGAAATTCTTGGCATGTTTTGAAGTATTAAGAACTGGTTTTTGTATATGTTTTGCATGCTTTTGATACATAACATTTTGTATTAAGCGCCTGTCTCCTGGCGCTTAATCGCTTTGAGTCGGTCACTGACTCAGTGAGCGACCGGCTGGCTTGCTCAGCGAGTCTCCTAGTCCTAACAAATTAGGACTAATTGCGCGTATGCTATCATACGCTCAATCGGATTAAGCGTTTAACCTAAAATGTTTAATCAAGAAAACATAAGGGTCAAGGGTGGTAAGACTAGGTTAGGTGTAGGCCAATTGCGCATTGGTGGTGAAGTGCTCAATCTGATCATGCGTCCTATTTTAGGCGCATAATCGAGTCTCGAATCGGTCTGGGAAAGGAAGTTTGGTCTGAAAGGTGGATTGATCACACACTTGTGGTTTTGTGCGCGATCAAATTGTGCCCTGGGTTTCTAGCACGTAATTCAGGGTTGTCCGGGTATGGTCTCTAGAATGAAATGTAAGACTATTATTTCAGTCTGCATTTCGACTATATACTGTTGCTTAGTATATAGTTTACCCATTTCGAGATCTGAGCCACAAAGCTATTATTTCAGCCTGTGTTCAGCTATATACTATTGCATGGTCCCATATCAGGGTTCAAAAGGTCAAAGGTTGATCGAACAAGAAATATATTATGAGAAGGCAAAATGGGGTTGGCTACAGATGCCTCTCTTCGGCGCGCACTTGCGGAGTAGAATTCACAAATATGAATTGGGGATGCTGACATAACATGCTTGGCTTTCTTATCTATCAGTGCAAGTTAAAAAAAAATGGAGCATTCAGGGGCCCAGTGGTAGCTGTTGAAAGGCACTTTCCGGATCTATGGGTGCATGGCACATCTCATTGCATGACACAAGTTAACAGAGGGATATGGCGCGATCGAGGTACCGGGGGGCGTCATACAAATGCCCATAAGGTCCAGGGACCGGTAATAAAAAAGAGAGAGTGCAATATAATATCGAAGGCTTTAACAAGTTATGTCAGACCGAGTGTGTCATTACTCACACCAATGCGCGTCAAGCGTTCCTTTTCCAATAGGCATTTGTAAGTTCTTAGATTGAGTATATTTGTTATTCAATTTCCCAGGGGAAAGGGGCCGATTTGGGATGGTAATTTAGGTGAATTTTTGTGAGGTGTGATAAGTTGAATTCTGCGCAGTAGCGCATGCTCTTGATTCATCTGGAGTCGGTCTTTTAAGTAGGGAATTCTAGTCTTAATATATCTGAACAAATGATTCTACGCAGTGGCGTATATGCTCGATCCAATTCTGCACAATGGGGTATGCGCTTGACTGTGAGTTCAGGCGGTCTTCAAGTCGGGGAATTCTGGTCGTAATATATCTGAACAAATGATTTTGCGCAGTGGTGTATGCGCTCGATTCAATTCTGCGCAGTGGGATATGCACTTGATTGTGAGTTCAAGCGGTCTTTAAGTCAGAGAATTCTGGTCCTAAGGTACCTGAACAAGTTATTTCGCACAGTGGCGTATGCGCTCGATCTAATTCTGTGCAGTGGGATATGTGCTTGATTGTATGTTCAGGCGGTCTCAGGAGTTAAAAGTCAGTTTTATGGTACATGGGTAATAAGGCACTTAATCAATTTTTTTCTTTTGGTATTTATTTTTTTCTTCTAATTTTTTTATTATTATAAAATATTTTTTTTCCGAAGCAAGTAAGAGGGTCTCGAGATTTTGAAATTCTAGGGATTTTAACTTAAGATCAATTCAGTGGTAAAATAACAAAAAACATGGCTACCGAGACGTCGCTGAGTAGATCCACCGATACAGGATTTGTGGACTCGACTGTTTATTGTGGGTGTCAAGATGACACTTGGCATGCCGGATACTCCATCTAACCTTCTCGACGAATACTGATAATTGTCTCTTATGGGAGGACTACAGTAACTCGCGAGTCAAGAGAGATGGGTTTTGAAAATATTTTGACTTAATCATAAATAACTATATTTACAAGATATATCAAATAATTGAAAAATGAGTAATATTACTTGGGGGTGAAACTTACCTGAGTTTTGCGATGGGACTTGTGATATTGTAGAGGGGTGCTGTTGCGATGGGGCTTTGAAGTTATCTTTTTTTCCTTTTTTTGCTTTGTCTCCTGCGGCGGTTGGCGGTTGGCGGTGTGATGTAGCGTCTTGGGGAGGGTGATGTCGCGATGGGACAAGTGGTGTTGTGGTGATACCGCGATAGGACTTCGATAGTTTTCGACAGTATGTTTGTGCTATAGCTTGGCATTAGTGGGATGCGATGGGACATGGGAGGAGTCCCAAGTTTCTTTTTTTTTTGTCTGCTGTGGTATCCGATGACCATTTGTATTCAACAATTTGGGAGGTAGGTTCTTTGTTTTAGCGATGGGACCTGATTGAGCCTTCTCCCTTTTTCTTCTTTTGGCGTGGTAAGCGTGTTGTTTGAGCTTTCTGGGCAGTGGTGTCCGCAATGGGAGGTGTAGCGTAGTTAGTGGTGGGACACTAGTAGGATGTTTCCACGCTGAGATGTTGATCTCTTTGTTTAGCAGATCTTAGGTCAGGCGAGCTCATGTTGTGGTTTCGTTGTGTTGGCTTTTTGATGTATTTGCATTTTTGGGATTTTTGATGGGCCGTGGGGGAGTGGTTACAATTTTTTTTTTGCGATGGGATCGGATATTGGGGTGGTGTCATGCGTGTGCATTTAGTTTTTGGTGGGCTGTGCTTGGGTGGCTGCACGATGGGACAAAAGAGTTTCGAATGTGGTTAGGTCAAGGGTGACGATGTCATGCGAAGCATACATTATCTTGGCTGTAATTGGACCAGGGGTGTGGTTGACATTTTTGGTAGGGTTACATGTTGGGAGTAGAGTGAGCGGCTGTTCCTTCTTCGATGTGGATAGCCTATAAGGCTCCGCGATGGGACAAAGGGAATTCTCCTCGAATTGGGACCAAACTTTGTTTAAAAAATCATGAATTACGCACCTGTCTAAGGGGCTAATTACACGTGTGGATATGGGCGTGTGATTGTATTGCGCTCTTAAGTATCGGTGCATGATTGAAGGGTCACCAGGTCACTTCACGGATGACCTTTCATATTGCGCGGCAAGGGTAGGTCGTTTAATCAGATTGAGCGACATTTCGCTGGTGCGGAATCCGAGTGTCTCCCTGTCAGTGTATGGGTGACCTTTCATATTGCGCGACTTGAATAGGTTGTTTGATCAGATTGCGCGGCTATTTAAAAACGCGAGATTGGAAGGTCGCGCCAACTGTGTGGGCGATAGTTTCATTGTGCGCTTGAATCTTAGCGTGGGTTTTAGATTAAGCGTGATATGTGTAGCGCGTGATCGGATTAAGCACTCTTAGTTAAGCGTGCGATTGAGGCCGTACTCTATATAAGCGTGAGAGGCTTCATTTGCTTCTCACTCTCTGATTTAGTCTCGAGTATTGACTTTTTTGAGTGTTCTGGTGTTCCAAGATTCATGTTTTAGCAATATTGCACTATCTAACCATCAGATTGGGATGGGTTTTCTTCCTATATTTGTTATTTTGCGTGATCTTGGCCCTGAGGTAATGCTTGGGGATGGTATTGTCTTGGAAATGGGTGGTAGTGGGAATGAGGGTGCTAGTCTTCACACCATTTCCTTTTTAGAGAGCAGTGGAGGAGGTGAAGATGACGAAAGAGCAGGAGTAAAAAGTTGGGGATGTGTCTCCCAACTAATGCTCCCTGAAGTCTCTGATTGGACGCTCCAAGCAGAATTTGCTCCTCGCTTTGGCTCATTATAGTTTTTATTTTTGTTTTGGGTTGTATGTTAGGTTCTAGGTTTTCGTTTTGGGTTATAATTCAAGAGGTATGCCTTCGGTGATATTGTAAAATTTTGAATTATGAATAAAGGGGCATTTCTTTTTTATTATTTTATTTTTTATTGTCTATTGTCTATTGTGCTCAGCTAGTTGGTTTAAATTTCCTTAATGGATTAATTGAACTTATCTGATTTGTTTTGACGTAGTTTTAGGATTTGATCTAGCTTAGTAGTATATATTTTTGGATTTATTTAGGGTTTATTTTTTGAGATCAGTTCACCTTGTTTGGAGGGTTCGTTTGATTCTATTGTTTATTGGGGCATTTTTGGGTGCTCTTAAACAAGTTAGATTTTTGTTTTGTTTTATTTAACGTTTTTTTTTTTTTTTTTTTTTTTTCCATTTAAGGTATTTTGTTTGAGTTTTTTTTTTGAAATGATACTTGTTAAAACGGTGCGAGTTTTCATGGGTTCTAGATGGTGGTTGGGTGTTTCATTTCTATTGGTTTATCTGAATTTGGGGGATTTGTGCTTTTCAGAGGGGCATGTGTTTGGTTTTAGATTTAATTAGATTTGAAGGTTTTCAGATGTGTGACACTTGTTAATTTAAGGGATATGGTTTATAAATGCATGAGTCTAAGGTTTTTGGCTTGTTATTTATTTTGGATTTTCATTTTAAGTTTAAAGATTAAAAGTTTTGGGGGATATCTTGTGTTTGTAACTTTGGGCATTTTTTGTTCATTACCTCTCTATTTCATTTCCTGGGTATTGGACCAGAGGACTTGTGTTTATTAAATGGATTATGAGAATGGACGGGATTGGGAATGCAAGGTAGTGGTCGAATTGCTACCATGCTAAGGAAAGAGGTGGAGATGGGATTTCTGTTTTGCCGAATAAATTTGGATTTGTGCGTTGCTTGAACGTGCGGATTTTAGCTTTCTTATTTTTAAGTTGTAAATTTAGAGGGTATGCCCTCGGTGTGTGTTGTAATGATTTTTATTAATCTATGAAGTGATTATGTTTTTTTCTTTTTTGTGGTTATTCAATAATATTTTTGTTTGTTTGTTTTAACTTATATTTCGTTTGCCTCGTTGGGGGCATGATGCTCTTGCTTATTTTAGATCTGGGGCATGTTAGGGATAGTTTTTCTTCTGTTTAGTTTTGAGCATTATAGAGGCAGTGTGAGTATTTAATCTTATTCAAGACACATGAAGTGTGGGGGCATTTTTTTTGGTTGAGGAAAGTGGAGGAGAGGGCATTTTCTTGGGTTTTAATTGTTTATTGTGAAGTAAAGGGCATTTTTTTTGGGTTTTCGGGGTGTAAGTTTTCTTAAATTAAGAGTGTTTTGGGTTGGTCTTATCAAGGGCGTAATTTAGGTTAGTAGTGAGCATCAAAATGTTTTTATTTCAGGTTTGAGTTTATTGTTTTGGGCATGTGTAAATTTTTGTTTTCTAAGAAATTACGCGTTTCAGTCCGAGATTTTGAATGAATTGCGCACTCGGGTGTGAACGCGCATTCAAAGATGCAGGATTTTTTTAAGCGTCGGTTCAGTCGCGCTTAAATGAATTAAGCGCTTGGTTTGATGCGCAAGATCGGCTGACCCTTGGCATTCGTGCGCAACTTTGTGGGCACTAAATGTGATTGCGCGCCTAGTGGGAAACGCACAACCAAGTGGTTGGGATACAACGAGCGGGAGATGATTAGATTGCGCACTCAGGATAGAGCGTTTGATCTGAATTAAATGCATAGTGTACTGCGCGTGATTAGATTAAGCGCGAGGATTTAGGCGCGCGATTCAGGCAAATTCTATAAATAGCTGAAACCTTTCATTTTTCATCGCGTTATCCGTTTTAGTCTTCGATTCTCTAGTTTCCTAGTTTTCTTGTGCTCAGGTTTTTGTGTTTTCGTGATATCTCATGATCTGGTCATCCGTTTGAGGCGCCGTTTCTTCCATTTACTTTAGTTTTTCGAGTTCTTTATTCTGATATGTTGGGTGAGGGTAGTGTAAGGTGTGAGGTCACTATTTTTGAGTTAGAGAGGATGTTGATGACGGATGTGGGTGAGACTTCTGAGGTTCAGGCTGGCGCTGTCGCCATGGAGGAGGATATTGGGGAGGTGATCGTAGAGGAGGTCCCTGAGGGTGACCAGATGGTGGTCAGGGAGGAGGTACTCGAGGTTGAGCCAGGGGTAGTCGAGGAGGCGGGCGAGAGAGTTGAGGGTGAGCAGGGAGCTGAGGGTGAGTAGCAGCTAGGCGTGGAGCCTCGGGCTCGCAAGCACTATTCGCTGGAGGATTTCTTTGCTCGAGGCTAGGTAAGCACTCATGAGCAAGAGTTCTTCCATTTTCCTAGGCATTCAGGTTATGACATAGGCTTATCAGGATCTGTGAACCCTTCTAATTTACATCAAACCTGCATTGATTATTTATTGCATGCTCACTTAAGCATCATGCTCGCATCTAGAGATAGGTCATATTAATACTCAATATTCTCATCATGTTTTGTGAGCCTATTGTAAGTTGTCATAGCTTTGAGACATGTTTTATTCTTTTTCAAATCCTCAATTCATTTATCTTTCATCATAAGTATATGTTAATCTTATTTTTATTGTCATTCTTTTTTGTCATTGTGGTCGATAGGAGCTTCCGCAGCTGGCTATCAACTCGGCATGGGGTGAGTCTTATGCCTGGTATCGTGCCTTGCCGGAGTTTCAGTGGGAGCGGCTGGTATCTTTTAGTTTTGGGACGATTTTAGGGTTGGAGCCCTTTCAGGTTGATCGAGGCCTTATCGTGGTGGTCATAGAGAGGTGGAGGGAGAGGCATCAGGCGCTTCTCTTCCTAGTTGGTATGTTGCTGATGACTCCACAGGATTGGGTTCGCATCACTGGTCTTTATTTTGAGGGCGAGCCAATCACGGGGTGGATGGAGGGACAATATTTGGAGGTATGAGGAGATTTTGAGAGTCGCTTATAGGTCGAGTGGATCAGGGTCTGGTGTGGTTCGGGTTACTTGCTTCTTCGATACATTTACGAGTGGCTTCATCCCTCCGAGGCATCATTCGGTGGTGAGGGCACTCTATGAGGCGCGGTGTGCGGTAGTGGCGGGTCAAGAGCTCATGACCGAGCCAGGGTTGGCTACAAATAGGGCGCTTAGAGCATTCCTGATGCACTTCTTGGGTGTAGTACTCTTTTCATCTTCGGCTCGGGGATGCATCACCGGGTTGTTTTTAATGGTTCTCGGGGATCTGGATCGAGTCCCTACCTATGCGTGGGGTGCGGCAGCGTTGGCGCATCTTTATGAGCAATTCTACCTTCGGGGATAGGGCATCCCGTCGATTGGAGGTTTCCTTCCATTCCTCTAGGTGAGTTTTAGTTTAATTGGTATCATGGTGGTCCTTTAGTTTTGCTAATTTTTGGTCTTGACGACTTTTAATGGTCCTTTTGTGTGTCATTGCTGCTTTCCTCTTTTTTTTTTAGTTTTGGGCTATGATCATTTCTCTTTTCTTCGTCCAGGGGTTTCGATGGGGGTTGAATTCACGTTTCCACAGATGCACGTGTGGAGAGAGGCGTCGAAGGGTCGTCAGTGGTTTACTGATCTTCAGACTGCGTGAGGCCTCTTTGAGGATATGCATGCGGGGTAGGTATATATCATCATGTTTTCATTTGGCTTTGTTTTGTTTTGGGCTTCTTAGACTTTGTTAATGGGTCAATTTGTTCATTTGGATAGGTGATCTGGAGGCCCTACGATGATGAGGAGGATGTGGGTGAGGCGGTGATTGAGTCTAGTCGGCCCTTCTTCGATGTGGACATATGGGTCCATTTTTTTGAGAGGGTAGAGAGGATTCACACCTCTCGAGCGGCATGGCAGTTGGTGCTCGCTCAGGGAGCCCCTCCAGGGTTAGCCACAAAGTGGCGAAGAGGATGACTGACCCTCTAGGCCAAAATTTTATGGAGCGAATGGCACTCTAGATAGCTGATTTTAGAGTTGGGGGGACCAGAGTCACGGGGGCGCGTGACGAGGCAGATGTACGAGAGTATAGGAGGTGGTTTAGCGCGTTAGATGGTGGGCGCCTCTTCACACATCCCTTTCATGGCAGCGGCTCTTTCGCAATCGGTGGGCCGAAGTCAGTGTCGGCATTGAGGGAGAGGTTGGCCACATTGGAGGAGGGCCACCTCACGGCGAGTGTGTGGGGAGCATTGGATGCCCTCCATAGGGCGATGGAGAAGATGAGGCATGCTCCTCGTCCTGATGAGGAGATGTTGCACTCTTTGACCGACTCGGTCGCTAAGGCCAGGGCGGCGGAGGATGAGTTAGGAGTTCGATTAGCGAAGGCTCGACAACTCCTAGTGTGTTAATTTATGTTTCCTTTTTATTATTATGATGTGGACTTAGTTTTCTAGACATTCTAACAAGGTCGTGGTGTCTTGCTCTTATTTTGTCTTGAACAGTCTTAGAGGGAGGGTGAGGTTGCTCGTCAGGCGGCTTTGCTGGATGTTTACTGTCATCAACAGCGAGCTGACTAGGAGACAACGGCTGGTCTACAATCTGAGATTGACCGATTGGTAAGTGTTTTCTCAAGTATGGTTCCGCTTAATTGTTAGTATTGTGGGCTTGTCAACTGATATATTTATTATTATTTGTAGAGAGCCATGCTGGCTGCAGGAGGTCCCATTCTAGCGTTTGATATATTTTCAGTTGCTTCCTCTAGTCGGGAGGATCTGACGATGGCTCAGCTTCGAGCTGAGCTAGATCATTGGGTGAGTTTCGTCACTCTTTCAGTTTACTTGTGTCGTCATGGCAGTTTGTCAAGTGTTAATTGTTGTGTTTTCTTAATAATTTATCAATGTCAAGTTGGTGTCTCAGCGCAAGGTTACTGAGGACCTCCGGTCGAGGGAGGCAACTGCTGCCTCTTTACGCCTAGAGAGTTAGGTATAATTTATGATTCTTGATGTGATTCTATTTAGGTTGTTTCGTCTTGTTTATTTCTGACATATTTTGCATAGGTTTGCTTGGTTTTTCATGCAGGCTGTTCCGGATTCCGCTCTCGAGGCTGCTCCTCAGGGGTCCGTTCCTATTCCTAGTCGGGTATGTTTTAGTTAATATATTTATAGTTTATTAGTCATCGTAGAGTTATCTGATGTATTTGTTTGTTCTAGTTGCAGCTGCCTAGTTTCGCCATCCCTTCCGTGTGCCTGTCGATCCTGTGACTGCTGAGACGGTCGAGTGCCTTCTGAGGGAGAAAGTGGATCTGGTATGATCTTTTCTTATTCAAAGTTTTTTTTCATTCAAATATGTATAGGTTATCTCTCTTTGACTTGGTATGAATATGCAGGTTTTTTAGCTTGAGGAGGTGTGGCTAGAGGTGACGCGAGCGCGCACCACTCCGGAGGCGAGACGGGTCCTCGAAGAGCTGGAGAGTCGTGAGAATCTGGTGGTTGAGATAATAGTCAGATAGAAGACTCATGCTGAGGTGTTGGAGGCTGCCCGTTGGTCGGTGCAGGCGGAGATGCAGGTGGCCCTGGGTCAGATGCAGTATCTTCTTGTGAGGGAGCGAGGGGCGCGTAGATCAGCTAGTTCGCTTGAGGGATCAGAGTCGAGGGATACGAGGTCTTCGTCTGGGTAGTCTCATCACACATCGTGTGATCGTGTCAGGAGTGATACTCGCGAGGATTCTGTCACTCGTGGGTATCCAAGTGGGTATCCTCCTCATTCTCGGTTGAGGCGGATTGTCAGTCAGGCGAGTGAGGGGGGATCTATGGCAGGATCTCATCGTTTAGAGGTTCCGCTGACTCCAGGTGTTGGGATTGTTTTTTTGGAGGACCATTCTACGAACCTTCGAGTTGATGGTACTGGGGACAGTGGTGCTCAACCGTCCCAGCGGCAGCGTAGGGAGCAGGTGTGTGCATGTGTATGTTTTGTTCATTATGAGTGCGCATTGTATATACAGGGGGAATGCCCCCAGTGATAATTGTAAAGAAAATAAAAAAGGAAAGAAAATTTTGACACATATATATTGAGATTTTGGGGTTTAGGTGTACCTGATCGGCTGCTTTTCCTTTAGTTACCTCTTGCGTCTACTTTTGCTTTTGTTCCTGGTGCCGTCAATCATCATCGGGACTAGGATGCCTTGCGAGCTGGCCCGGTGGTGGTTGAAGGTCGCTTTGCATTCACATGTGAAGGTAACGCCATTAGTAATTTTTGTTCTCTCCCTTGCTAATTGTCAAGGGGGTAAGTGTTTCAGATCGGAGCCTGGTAACAAAGGTAGATATATGCTCTTTTTCCTTCTTTTCTCTTTTTTTTTTTACTTCTTTTTTTTCTCTTGTTTTTTTACTTCTTTTTTTTCTTTTAAAAGTAATGCAACAGGGAAATCAAAATAGCTATCGTAGTAATAAGAAATTAAAAAATAAAAATAAAAATAAAATAAAATGCCCCAGTGTAAGGGTGTGATTGTATCAGCAGTACAGTGTCTTCGGCAGCTTTCTTTGCGCAGTAACTTCAACGTTCTTCATCTTTTGGTGGATGAATTGGCGATTTTGATATGATTCTCCTTTTGATTCAAATAAATGTCCTAGCGTGTAGATGCAATGGAGCTTTTCTAGGCTTCCGATGAACACTGTGAGTCTATGTGAAGTCATGGGTATTAGGTGAGTTAGTCTTAAAAAGAGCATTCATCAATACTGTCATCGAACTGGGGGGAGGCATCTTTGATTAGGTCAGTTACATACGAGGTCTATCTTAGGGTAGTGGTCATCCTATCCTGTGGTTATTAGGAGAAAGTATGGTAAGTATAGAAGGTGATTGCATCAGTTGTCATTCATGAGTTTTTGGTTTCATTCCTTGGAGTATCCAGCGAGGCTTCCAACTTATCGTCCAAAATATAAAAAAATGAAGTAGAAGAAGGATAAGGCTCAATGACGTGGGGAGTATCTTGTACTTAATACTAAGCAAAAGAGTTGGGTAACCATCTTTTTTTTTCAGGGAATGTAGGGTGCCATGATTGAGCTCTCTGTCATATTTCGGTACCATCAAAATCTTACATTCTATGGTTAGCAGGAGTTTGTTCTCCTCTCGCCACCTTACGACTCCATCTAGTAGTATAGGGATATTAGGGGTGCCCTCGCAAGTTGCTTATACACTTCTGGTGAAATTACCAGAGATGTCCTCATGGCCTGCTTATGCTTCCCTGAGCTCATTGAATTGTTCATTCATCGTAATGCTCTCGCTCAACTTTTGATATGTAGATATATTTTGAAAGCATCCTGCTAGTGTAAGAATAATGAATTTTGATTGAACCTAGCATCTTTATTTTTTTTGCTCTGACGTCTCCTCAAATGGCGAGGGAAGGAGAATGAGGATTAGGTGTTACTTATGCTTTTGAAAGAGATTAGGTAGGTCATTAGTCCTTTGGTCAGTCAGATTGCCCGAATAAGAAGGTGGGCGATAAATGGGAGATCTCAAGAATATTCTGAGGATTGAAGGCGTACGACCCATGAATGGGTCGTGACGACTACGGGGATGATAACTATAAGTATTTAACAACAGGATGTGATGATCACTGGGCTAAGAGTAATATTTTCTAAGGTACATGGCGTTCTAAGGGCTAGGGAGTTCTTTCCCATCTTGGTTCGTCAGTTTGTAGGCATTTCTGGGGTAGGTGACTGTTATGACGTAAGGTCCTTCCCAGTTCGATTTCAGTTTCTCTTTCCGATGAACATGTTTAGAAGACATGATCTTCTTTAAGACTAATTCTCCAATATTGAAGGTTCGTTCAAGGACTTTCTTGTTGTAAGCCCTGGCCACTCTCCTCTAATATACCTGAGCTTGATCGGCTGCCCTCAGACATGTTTCATCGAGCTGCTCTAGTTGCGCGAGTAGGATAATTCTCCTCTTGTCTAGGGATAGCTCATCATAGAGTTGGATCCGTAAGGATGATACTTGTATTTCATATGGTAGGACGGCCTCCATCCCGCAGGTGAGGAGGTAGGGAGTTTGGCTAGTGGCCGTACGAATAGAAGTTCGATAGGCCCAGAGTGCTTCTGGTAGTCGTTCAGGCCAATCGGCTCCATTGCTTATTTCTACTGTGCATTTTAGAATTCGAATCAACATTTTATTGCTAGCTTCTACTTGTCTATTTCTTTGAGGGTAGAACGGTGAGGAGTGGTGTAGATCGATGCCGAATTTCTTACATAACTTCTTTGTCTTCTCTGCAATGAACTACGATCCATTGTTGGTGATGAACATCCTGGGTACTCCAAACCTAGTGATGATATTGTGCATGATAAACCTTACAAGTGTGGAAGCAGTGATTCTAACGTATGATTCGGCTTCTGCTCATTTAGTATAGTACTTGGTTGCTGTGAGTATAAACGCGTGCTTGTGAGTGTTCCCAACTGTGTTTGTGAAAGGTCCGATGACGTCGAAGGCCCACATCGAGAACGGCCATGGCAAGGTCATAGTGTTTAATGAAACTGATGGAGCTTTGATGAGTGTGGAGTGTTCTTGGCATTGCTTGCAGAATTGGATGTTGAGGTGGCAATCTCTTGTCATCGTCGACTAGAAGTAGCCTTATCGTACAATTTGATTGGTGAGTCTCTGTCTACCGGCGTGGCCACCATAGGCGCTGGTGTGTTCTTTTTGAATGATGTATTATCCTTCTGCGGTTATAACGCATCATAGTAGTACTCCTTTAGTGAAGGCTTCTTTGTATAGTGTTTCACCAAGTATGCAGAATCTAGCGCATCGGTTCCTTATAGTCTTCAGTTCGATCTTTGTAGCATGGGGGGGAATGTGCTGATATTTTAAGAAATTCTAGATATCGAAGTACCATGGCTGTCCGTTGTCGATTGGTGATTTTTTAAATCTAAACATAGTGACCTCAGGTCCTGACTTGTCGTGCTTTTTCGGAGTAACTGCTTCCTTTAATGTTGTGATCGTGGGAAGGATTGGTAACTCTCTCTTGATGGTCCATGCCACCTCGTAGGCGAGTATTGTTAATTTTTCTATGATGAAGGTTTTGGTAGTTTGTCCAAGGGGTATCTGAATGACAGAGGCTAGCGTAGCTAGGGAGTATGCGAGGTCGTTTTATAATCTAGGGATGTGCGTAAATGAGATCCTTTCAAATTTATTTACTAGATATTGAGTGGTTTCTAAATATGCCATTAGTCTCATTTCCTTAGTTTTCCATTCTCCTATGACTTGTGAGATTACTAGCTTAGAATCACCGATGGTTTTCAATTATTTCACTCCTAATTATAGTGCTGCTCATAGTCCAGCTATGAAGGCTTCGTATTCCATGACGTTGTTAGTGACAGGGAAGTTTAGCTAAAAAGCTTTAGGTATGACAACTCCTTCTGGGCTCAGGAGGACTGTCCCGATGCCTTTTCCTTTGTGATTTAGAGCGCCGTCAAAATAAAGGGTCCATAAAATCTTATCGGGCTCTTCGTTATGAATTGTGAATAGGTCTTCATCGGGAAAATTTGCGTGTATAGGTTCGTCATTCGGGAGTGGGAGGTCTGTGAGGTAATCGACAATTGCCTACCCTTTGATCGATTTCTACGCGACATAAGTGATATCGAATTCTTATAATAGCATGTGCCAACTAGCGATCTTTCCTGATGTTGTGGGCTTTTCAAATATATACTTCAGAGGGTCTATTTAGGCTAGTACTAATATCTTATGTGCTCCGAAGTAGTGTTGCAACTCGGTTGAATCCCATACCAGTATGTGGTAGGTCTTTTCCATGAGAGTGTGCTTTCGTTCATATTCGACCATCGCCCTACTAAGGTAGTAGATAGCCTTCTCTTTTTTGTTGTCTTCTTGATATTATCCTAGAATTACTCCCATTGCTTTGTCGTTTGCTGAGAGATAAAGGATTAGGGGTCTTCCAAGAACTGGGGGCGATAGTATTGGCGGTTAAGGGGGTACCTTTAAATATTAACGAAGGCTTACTGGCACTGGTCATCCCACTTGTACTCGATTCCTCCTTTAAGCAGTCTGTAGAAAGGATCACATCTGTCTGAATGCTGGGAGATGAATCTCCTGATGAACTATAATCTTCCTATTAGGCCTCGTAATTCTTTGACATCACGGGGAGGTGGCATCTCAAGGATGGCTCTAACTTTAGCAGGGTCGACTTCAATCCCTCGCATGCTAACTATAAAACCATGTAACTTTTCGAAAGTGACTCCGAAGGCACATTTCTTTGGGTTCATTTTCAACTGATATTTCTTAGCTCTTTGTAGTACCAGTTGGAGTGCTTCGACATGTCCTGCTCGTGTTTGGGACTTCACTAATATGTCATCAACATAGACCTCTACGCATTTATGCATCATGTCGTGAAAAATGGTCATCATGGAAAGTTGATATGTAGCTCCTGCGTTCTTGAGCTCAAAAGATATGACGACTTAATAATAAGTTCCCTAGGGTGCGGTGAAAGAAGTCTTCTCTTGGTCAGACTCAGCTGATTTGATTTGATTATATCTTGAGAAACTGTCTGTAAAGGACAACATCTCATGCCCAGCAGTGTTGTCGACGAGAGTGTCAATGTGTGGAAGTGGGAAGTCATCTTTTGGACATGCCTGGTTGAGGTTTCGAAAATCAATGCAAACCCATACTTTGCCATCCTTCTTAGCGACATGTAATATGTTGGCGACCGACTTAGGGTAGAGGACGACACAGATGAATTTGTCTTTCTGTAACTTGTCAACTTCCTCTTTGACTTGCAGGGCTGTTTGTGGGTGCATCCTATGGAGTTTCTACTTTACGAGTTTCGCGTCGGGTTCCAAAATGAGTTGGTGTTCTACCAAGCTGGGGTCTAAACCAGGCATATCTTCATAGGACCATGCGAAAGAGTCAAGGTGTTCTTGCAAGACTTGCACAATATGTTGGCATTCTTTAGAGTTAAGTGTTGCGCTAACTAGCAATTTCTTAGGTTTCTCTTCGTGCCAAAGTTAATTTCTTCTATTAGTTCTTCAACAGCTTGAGTTTGCTCGTCGAAATGCTGGATAACCTGTTAGAACTCTTGCGCCCCCTCGGCAATTGGTGTTCCTTTCTCGTCATCAGTAAGCTCGTATACAATGAAATTACTACACTAGGGATTCGATTTTGCGTGAAGTAACCCTTCATAAGTGCAATTTATGATCGAGCGATCTTTGGTAAGGTGAAGGTCAAGGCTATTGATTCTTCTCTCAAAGTCATAAAGTATCTCGTTAGGTATGTTCACCGACTTTTTGTTTAGTCGGGATGCTTTACGTCCTAGTATTGGAGATGGGATAATAGTGTCAGGAGAAAAGTCTCCTTATTGATCGGATGATGGATTCAGGACGAAGGGTTGCCTTTCTTTTTCAAGGTTTTCTAATTTTTTTGGGTTTTGTATTTTTAATTTTTTAGGGTTTTATACTTTTTCTATTTTTAAAATTTTTGATAGTAGATATGGTACAAGGTCGGTCGCCTCAAGAGGCGCCGGGAGAGCTGCTTCCTCTAAATGAGGGAGCGAGACGGCCGCTGGAGCTGTTCGAGTGATTCTTTGGGAGGCGTGGATTTATTCTAAAATTGGCATTTTTTTTTGGAGTCCTCATCTAATAAGATCTTTTGAATAAATGACGTGAGCGACAGGGGTATCGTAGTTTGGCTCCCCTCTATCACAATGATTGCCTCTTCCTCAAAGAATCTCTGGAGATCATAATCGATTGAACTATCATCCTCTAAGATATGATATGGTTGCTCTTCCCGCGAAGGGGAATCACTTAAAGGATCCCTAGGGGGAGGGAGTTCTTTCTCTTGATCTTCATAGTACGTTGGGATGAGTACACACGCTCGACAACGAGGTTGGTAATGGTAAGACAGGCAAGGAGATTCCCATGGGCATTCCCATCCTTCAAGTTTAGAATCGATGATACTATCGAATTCACTTTCTTGATCTGATAAGGCTTGAATTCCTAGGTTGGCTTGTTCTACTAATTCGAGTGTGGGGAGGTCAATCCAGTAGTCCTCGTCATCACTTGGCGGAGGTCTCCAATCTTCCTCGAGCGATTTCCAAAATATTTAGAGTTGCGGTGCATCCAGGGATGAAGGAGAGTCTAATTCAAACTCCTCTTCAAACCCCAAGAGTGCAGTATGGATATTTCCTCCCGGGTCAGTCAACTGGCCATCAGAATTTTTCTTCTTCTTGCTTCGATAGCGGAGCCAGTGAGTTGTTTCTTGTTTCTGTCATTACAGGGTTGGAATTGTTCACTTCTATCATCGCAGAAAATCGGATCGCACTAGTGAATTGCTCTAATATGTGAGTGCATGCCTCACAGCGGGGTTGATATGGGTGAAAGATACAAGGTGAGTCCCACGGGCATTCCCATCCTTTAAGGCCAAGGCAGAGGCCGATGCTAAACGAATTAAACCCTGGTTGTGAGGCATCATCTTCTTCCCACGATGGGTATAGGTGCTCTTCATCCTCTTGCAAGGCGGCTATGTGAAAGTCCTCATCATCAGTGGAGTCATAATCTTTTACTTATAGGTTAGGCTCGGGAGGTTCTTCCTTGCTCTCCTCTTCGAGATCAAACAAGGGTTTGACTCCTTCAAGGGGTTTATCAATGTTGTCTTTTAGGTTCGTCAAATCGCTGAATGCTTTAGCCATTTGTTTAATTTATGCTTCTTGGAGTTTAGTGAAGGATACCTCCTTCTGCTTAGGTACATTAGCTTTCTCAGTGGTCCCGTAGATAAAGTGATCATATAGAGACCATTTTGGTGAGGTAGGAAAGAAGTCGGCTTGTGAGCCGTCCGATTGATAACCTAGCCCTATATGCTTGCGCGTTTTCGTTGGGACGACAGGTCCTACATGACCTTGCTTATTCTTTTTGAGTCTGGTGTGGGGATGCATCCAAGTTGATACATAAGATCCCATCCCTTTGTTGCGGTGGGGTTGATGCCATAAAGCTTGGCGAGCTCTGGACCAACCTCTCTCCTCATCAATTCTCATCGACACGTCAGGGGAGAACAAAGATGAGTAGGGGGGCGGACTTCCGCTACGGTTGTCTCTTTCGGGATATGAGTCCTTTGAATATGACCTGTATTCAACACATAATCATGAGCCATTGGTATGCTTGCCGCATAATCAGTGTCTATCTCCTAGAGGGGTGCATCAACGTATATACGGATGATAGAGTCCTCATATGGGAACTTGAAGCATTGATGATACGTAGATGCAACGACCTTCATCGATTCTAACCACTTTCTTCCTAAGATGAGATTGTAGGTGCTAGCGGAATCATAAACATGGAAGGTGACGCCCTTTGTCACAGGTCCGAGGTGAACCTGGAGTTTAATAGTCCCTTTAACAAAGCGACGTGAGCCGTCATAAGCTATAAGTGATAGGGCGGAGGGCCTGACGTCTTGTTCTGTGTATTTGAGCATCTTTAATATCGTGAGCAGACAAATATTGGGTCCTGCTATAGTATCCACTAACGCATGAGGTATGGAGAATCCTCTAATGATGACCATGAGATATATAGTTGCGGCACTCTCACGGAGTGACTCCTTAGGCATGTCCGTGTCGGTGAATGTGAGTGCTGGAGGTTGCACCATGATCGAGGTGATTTGATGAAGCTCATCTAAGGTCGTGCCCTCGTCTACCTGTGTGTCCTCAAGTGTCCTTATCATCAGTCGGTGATGATTCGGCGATTTCTTGATGAGCTCTAATATGGATATCTGAGCTGGGATCTTTTGAAGGTGCCATAGCAGGTCGTATTCTTGCCCTGGCTCGAGCGTAATCTCCTTGCATGGCTGATGAGCCTTAGGTGTGGGTGGTTGAAGTGGTTGAGGTGCGAGAATTAGCGGAGGAATGATGTCGGGTGGGGGTGGCAAGTGAACATCTCTTTCTCTTGCATTCCCGTCTAGTTGTAGTGCATTTGTGAAATCCTTGTTTCGAGGGAAAGGAGGAGGTGGGTAATTGGTTTTGGATTTGAGAATTGGGCAAGTCGGCTATTGACTGGACCTAACGTGGCTCGACGTCGATGTATTTGCGAAGCGATTAAAATTAGATATCAGAGCGTAGGACTACACGGCGCCGTTCCAAGGTGGGAGGTACTGCATGTAATCCTCTTCTTCTAAGAAAGTTGAGACTAGGGTCTCATGTGAGTCAGAGAATTTTTCTTGCTCGCCTTCCTTTATGTTTAGTGAGCACCCAGTCTTCATTTCGTTTTCTAGATTTGGAGTCTTTCGAGTGACACTTTCCAACCACGCAGCAACTTGGGCTGCAGTTTGAAGAACGTGATCTCCAAACTCGGGTTAAGAATCAGACGAGGGAGGTATTGAGGGTGTCGATTCAGGATTTGGAGGGGTTGAAGGTTCTGGTGGGGGACGATAGAGGAACGGCCTGCTGGCTCTAAAGGAGTGGACTCGTATCTGGGTGAATTTTGGATAAGGTGGCAGGTTTGGCGGAGCGATGGGAGTAATCAAAGTAGAGGGTTGGAAAGAGGGTTGACTGGAGAGATCCACAGTAGTGACCTGGGCTGATGTTGCTTGGTTGTGGTTAGGCATGGGATTGTTTATGATCCCTAAATTTTGTTGGGGTTGGTTAGTATTAAGGTTGGGATTTCTAAGCGCTCCCCAATCGATTTAATTTCGGTCGTTCATGTCATAAATCATTGTCCCTAAGAAACCAAAAGATATTGAGAATTGTATCAGGTAGAGGGGGATAATGTTCTCACCTCGATTGGTAGGGGCCTTTAGTTGGATTAAAGTTTTACGGTGGGGGGACATTATTATAGTTTGGTGCTTGGGCCTGTCGGTTTTGTATTGTGTTTTAGTTCTGATAGGTGTTGGGGTATTGATTTCTATTTTGGTATTGGCCTTGACCCTGGTTTTTTCCTTGGTTCTGATTCGCATATCTGGATTGATTAGCGCCCTGACTCTGATTGGGATACCGTTGTTGACTTTGATTTTGTTCGAAGTTGCGCGGTTGGAAGTTACCGTTATTAGAATTTTATCCTTGGTTGATAATGGTGTTGAGTTGTTCAGTCCTTAAGGCTTTCTTATTACTTTTCGACTTGGATTCGCTGGAGGAGCCTATTTTGGACGTAACGATAGATAGGGCGAGGTCTCCGCCCTTAATGTGTCGTGCTAGTCGGGATGCCCGGGAATGAAGTGCAGTGAAGTCGGGGCAATTGCTTATGACAAGCGCGCTCTTTAACGGTTCCCTAGTATTGTCGATGATAATGTCGATCGAGTCCTTCTCTTTCATTGAAGTGCTGGTCCTCGCAGCAAGTTTCCTCCATCGGGTGACAAAGTCAACAAATTCTTCATCAAGTCCTTGCTTGGCGGCCATCAGATCACTAAGGCTGACTGTCTCTTGGATCAAGTGTTTATATTGGTCTAAGAACTGACCAACTAAATCGTCAAAGGTTTCGATCTTATAGAGCAGGAGTCCCGCAAATCAGTCTAGATCTTCTCCTTCTAATGAGCATTGGAAGTAGTGAATGAGAAGTCCTTGGTAGTCGCGTATAGGCTGATAGTCATTGCAAAAGAGTGCTAAGTGATGGTTCGGATTTCCCGTTGCATTATATTTGATAAATTTTGGCGATTTGAATCCTATAGGCAGGTTAAATTCAATGTCCCTACAAAATTTATTGAACCCGAATGAATGACCAGGGCGCTCCCTCTTGGTCATGTACTCGTCAAGCATTTTAGGGAGATCTTCAATCTTAATGGTATTGTCCTTTGGCGCGAGCCACAAGCTAGCCCTATCTAGTGCATCATCATTAAAGAATGTGTGAGCATGTTGCCTCAATGACGCGGCGCAAGTTGACACCGTACTCAGGGTAGGCTGTGGTCTTTCTTGTCACTCTTGCTCTTCCAAATTTTGTTGTCCCCTAATAGTTTCATATGCAGCGGCTAATCCTCGAAGTAACTCTTCAGATTCATCGCCTCCTCTTTGTATTCTTTGGATGCTAAGTTCTACGATTTGTTGAGTGGTGACATTTTGTCTAGAGCTATTATTTCTATCGTTATGGCTATTATCAGCGTGTGGTGTAGAGAAGGGGTTCTCTTGTTCACCAGCCATGTTGACTTCGGGTTGCCGTGGGCTAAAAGTAGAAGGTAGTTCTACCTCGTGTGCAGGGTTGTCATGAAGTCCCCACAACGGAGGGTCTCCTAAACTTACTCTACGTATGCCAGACATCTCAAGTCTTTGACGAAGGCACATATATCTAAAAAGGAATATAAACGACACGACGAGAAAGGAAATAAGGAAATAAAACTAACTATCTATGAAAAGTTTGCAAAAGTGTCCCACCGCGATCGCCAGCCTGTTGGTGCACGCTTTTTCTTGATTCCTCTTGATTCTCATTGAATCAGTGGCTCCAATTCTGTCCAGGTGGACTCTAGTGATGCGGTGTTTGGAATGACAAAGATAAATAAAAAAGGGGAATTTTTGTAGGGAGGTTCCTAGTTTGATTGCGATCGTTAGCTGCAGATATTTAACGACGCTGCAATACATCAGTGATCACGCTATGAAGCAGGGGTAGGTTACTTCTATACTGAATTGTCCACCTGCGAACGTCAGCAATAGTGCTTCTCTTAAGCTTAGTTAGTTTAATTCTCTTCTTATTTCCCTTTATGATTATAATTCCGGTCAGTTTAAGTTTCCCCAATTTTATTACTATTATGCTCTGATTGTATGAGCTTATTACGGTGAGTTATTTTAGTGTTCTGATGTTGTCAAGAGTTCCGTGAGCATCAGGGTTATAGTATTACTAAGAGTCCAGTCAATCTCAATCTCCTATTGATACTAGGAGTTCACATGTATTAATTCCAATAATATTCCAACTAAAATTAGGCATACTAGTTATACTGGGATTCTAATTAAAGCAATTGTATTAATTCTACTATAATTCTAACTAAAATACTCATGACAATTCTACTATAATTCTAATTAAGATAAAAAGACTGATTTTTCTACGGGCCTAATTAAAGCAACAAATTTAATTTTTCTATTCAAATATCAACCAAACAAAAAGGCTGATTTTTCTACGACCCTAATTATTGCAACAAATGTAATTTTTCTATTCAAATATCAACAAAACAAAAAGACTGATTCTTCTACGACCCTAATTATTGCAACAAATTAAAATTTTCTATTCAAATATCAACAAAACAAAAAGACTAATTCTTCTACGACCCTAATTATTGATAGATTAATGATGGAAATTTATAACCAATCACGAATAAACTAAATTTTCTAGAATTCGGATTTAGAATAATCAATTAACTAAACTAATGAAGAGAAAATTTTGATTTAACACTCTAATAATTATATCAAAGCCTAACTAATGCAAATATTCAATTATCTCTAGATATAAACCAATTGAAGCAATTTATTAATTCCAAAAAAAACTCTAA
The DNA here is from genome assembly GCA_021018995.1 of Chloranthus sessilifolius. Lineage (NCBI taxonomy): Eukaryota > Viridiplantae > Streptophyta > Magnoliopsida > Chloranthales > Chloranthaceae > Chloranthus > Chloranthus sessilifolius. The sequence continues at coordinate 21,274,860 of CM037586.1, forward strand.
AGAAAATGGTTTTTGGGCCTGCTATGCTAAGGAGGATTGGCCTCGCTTCCAAGGGCCCTCCATAAGCTCCCTTGGGCAAATCGGGTGGCTGAGATTAAAGAGAGAAAAAAATTGAATTTTGGATAGTAAAATAATATTTTTAGGTTTTTCAATATTGATTTTAGAATAGCAATTGTGAATTGAATTGTGAACTAGAATTATGAGTCTAGAATTAATATTTAGAATTTTTGAAGGTATTGAAATAAGAAACTAAGATTAAGACTAAATTCAGGTATGAAATCGAGAAATCAGGCAGTATGATTAAGGACTGGTTCTGAATCGAAGGGTTAGAACAAAAAATTAATGATAGGACTGTAAATCGAGATTTTAGAATTGAATTAAAGTCTAGGATCGGTATATCGGACCGATGGATTAATGACTGATTCTAGAAACAAAGAACTAGAACTAGATGTATAGAATATTTGTTCGAAAAGGGTGCTACGGTCTTAAGACTAAAAATAAAAAAATTAATTGAGTTCCTAGATCTAGAGATTAGAAGCTACGATTGCGAATTAAAAGATTAAATCCTTAGGGGTCGGGGCAGTGGAGAGAAATCTTGAAAATAAGAAGCTTGAATCTCGAAACCATGATTAAGATGCTCTATGGGGTGATTCTCGGGGTGTTCTGGTTTCGAAACTCGTTCTCTCTAAAAAATTCTAGCCTTTTTTCGTTCAACCTCCCGTGTGAATTAAGATTTTTTTTTTTTATAGGTTTTTCTTCAATTATGCACCTATTTACAGGCGTTTAATTGAATTATGCGCCTGTCTCCTGACGCATAATCTCTTTGAGTCGGTCACCGACTCAGTGAGCGACCGTCTGACTTGCTCAGCGAGTCTCCTAGTCCTAACAAATTAGGACTAATTGCGCGTATGTTATCATACACTCAATCGGATTAAGTGTTTAACCTGAAATGTTTAATTAAGGAAACGTAAGGGTCAAGGGTGGTAAGACTAGGTCGGGCATAGGCCAATTGCGTGTTGGTGGTGAAGTGCTCAATCCGATCACGCGTCCTATTTCAGGCACGTAATCGAGTCTCGAATCGGTTTGGGAAAGGAAGTTTGGTCTGAAAGGTGGATTGATCACGCACTTGTGGTTTTGCGTGCGATCGAATTGTGCATTGGGTTTCTAGCACGTAATTCGGGATTATCCGGGTATGGTCTCTAGAATGAAATGCAAGACTATTGTTTCAGTCTGTGTTCCGACTATATACTGTTGCTTAGTATATAGTTTACCCATTTCGGGATTTGAGCCACAAAGCTATTGTTTCCGCCTATGTTCAATCATGTACTATTGCATGGTCCCATATCAGGGTTAAAAAGGTCAAAGGTTGACCGAATAAGAAATGTATTCTGAGAAGGCAAAATGGGAGTGTCTACAGGTGGTGGATCATTATTTGAACCGACATGATGGTTAATTCGTGTATTTGAACCTAAATATGAACATGAACATTAAATCATGAATTTGTGTATTTGAACCAACACGGCGGTGAATCCGTGTATTTGAATTTTGAATTTGAACTCGTGAATAATGATATGAACTCTGAAACTCTGAATAAGAACCCTGGACATCTTTAAATTTTGAATAAGAACTATGAATCCGAATCCGAATCTTGACCCTGAATAAGAATACTGTATATGAATTTTGAATTCAATAATAAGTGGGAAACAAATGAGTGAATGAATAAGTGAATCTAAAATTATGAAATTGAATTCTGAATCTGAATATGTATTCGAACTTGAATTGAGGATTGTAATTTTAGTTAAGATTTCGCAAGGCTCAGTTTTGAACAGAATATGTCTTTGAAATAAATTTTCTTCCAACATGTCTTTGAAGCAAGTTTTGTTCTGATATATCTTTGAAAACAAGTTGTGCTTCCGATATGCCTTTGAAATAAGTTTTGTTCCGATATGTTTTTGAAATAAGCTTTGGTTCAATATGTTTTTGAAAATAGTTTGTTTCTGATACGAAAGAATGTGTTCGCTTGATTTGAAAGTGCCTTTAAATTATGATCATCGGATCTATGTTTTGAAAATATGAGATGTGGTTAGTATGGGTCTTTTCCCTATTGGGCTTAGATGAAGCTCATTCCTCGACTATACGTCACAGGTACATTACTGAACTTTGTTAGCAATTGACCCTGTACTTCTCTTTTTGTACACCACTGTTTAGGTGATGGTTGACCATCACCGGTGGTTTTAGATTGTAGATGGTGTTTTGTAATAAATGAGATATAATCATCTTTCTACCATATATGTTATATGCTTTGAAGTCTGCATTTTTGTGGATATACCATGTACACTATATTTTGGATTGTTATTTGTGACCCGACGGTCCGGGTTTTTCCATGTTGTGAAAAGAAAAGAAAAAAAAATATGTTGAGAAAATGCGAGCTGTCACATGATTAGTGTTTGCACCATCTCTCCCTTGTACTTCAGAGATGTGAGGAAACAAACCTAGTATTGAGCTGGGAAAAGAGCAATTTCATAGTAACCCAAGGAATTGTTCATGGTCATGTGGTTTCTCAGAAGGGGATTGAGGTGGATAAAGTAAAGATAGATTTGATTTCACATTTTCCCCGTCCAAAAACTATGAAATAAGTCAGATCCTTCTTAGGACATGTTGGTTTTTATAGGAGATTCATCAAGGATTTTAGTAAAATTTGTAAACCTCTATGCCACCTGTTGTGTCAAGAGGTATCATTTGTGTTCACTGATGAATGTCTCACTGCTTTTGAGGTGTTAAAAAATTGTTTGACTTCTGCATCTGTCATACAACCTCCTGATTATTCTCTGCCATTTAAGCTGATGTATGATGCATCAGATTTTGTAATTGGTGCAGTTTTGGGGCAGAGAAAGGACAAACTACCTAGTGTAGTTTCCTATATAAGCAAGACACTGACTGATGCTCAGCTGAATTGTGCCACCATTGAGAAGGAGCTATTGGCAGTTGTCTTTGCTTTGGAGAAATTTAGATTTTATGTGCTAGGATCTAAAATTGTTGTGTTTACTAACCATTATGCTTTGGAGTACCTTTTGTCCAAGAAAGAAGTAAAACTAAGATTAATCAGATGGATCGTCCTGTTGCAGGAGTTTGATCTTGAGATTAAGGACAAAAAGGGTGTGGGGAATGTGGTAGCAGACCACTTATCTAGGATTTTGACTACTGGTTTTACTGATTTGCCTGTGAATTATTCCTTCCCGAATGAGAAAATTCTTGCCATCCAAATTGTGAGTGTGCCCTGGTTTGCACACATTGTGAACTACCTTGCTGTAGGTAGGATCCCCCCTCATTGGTCCAAGATGGACAAAGACTTTTTTTCTCTCAGGCCAAGCATTTTCTGTGGGACGACCTTTACAAACATTGTGCAAATTAGATTGTTAGGAGATGAGTGTCCGAAAGTGAGTTCCACAACATTCTTTCTATGTGCCGTGAGCAGGCCTGTGGAGGTCACTTAAGTGGAAAAAAAATAATAGCTAAAGTGTTGCAATGTGGGTTCTATTGGCCCTCTTTGTTCAGAGATACACATGAACACTGCAAGGCCTGTGCTAGATGTCAAAGGTTGGGGCATTTCAAAGAGAAATTCAATGCCATTACAACCCATCCTTGTGGTAGAATTGTTTGACATCTGGGGGATAGATTTTATGGGTCCCTTTCCTCCTTCCATGGGTTTCAATTTTATTCTTGTAGCAGTGGATTATGTCTCCAAGTGGGTAGAAGCTATTGCCACAAGAACCAATGACCACACATTTGTCCTCAAAATTTTGAAAGATAATATTTTCTCTAGATTTGGCACCCTTAGAGCTATCATTAGTGATGGGGGGAGTAATTTCTGTAATAGGCCTTTTGAGAATCTGCTAAAAAAACATTCTATTACACATAGGATTGCTACTCCATCCCACCCACAGACTAGTGGGCAAGTGGAGATTTCCAATAGGGAAATCAAGCACATCCTAGAGAAAACTATGAGGACTGATAGGAAGGATTGGGCTGTCAAGTTAACAGATGCACAGGCTTATAGGACTGCCTATAAGACTCCCATTGGTATGTCCCCATTCAGGTTAGTATATGGCAAAGCCTGTCATTTGCCAGTTGAATTAGAGCACAAGGCCTACTGGGCCATCAAAGCATTGAATTTTGATCTAACAACTGCTGGGATGCACGGGAAATTGTAGTTGTTAGAATTAGAGGAGCTAAGTTTGGAGGCTTATGCAAACTCAAAGATTGACAAAGAGAAAGCCAAGACCTTCTTTGACAAAAGCCTGCTGAGAAAGGACTTTGAGGTTGGTGCCAAGGTATGGCTGTTCAACTCCAAGCTTAAATTCTTCCTAGGGAAGCTAAGATCCAGATGGGTTGGACCTTAAATGACAAGTTCGATAGGAAAGTCAACATTTTAGCGTTGAAAAGTTGAAATTGCGTTTTGGGTTTTAAAATTTTTTTGACAGTTTTATTTTAACATTGAAAAGTCAACATTTTACACCTACTTGCTACCGGATTGGTTCTCTGTGCCTCATTTGCTGTGAAACCCTAACTTTTGGGGTAAGTTCTTTAGAATCCCTCTTTTCAATCTGTCACTTCTACCACTCAGATACCCATTAATTCTGAGGAGCAGAGTCCTGCCTCCCCTACCTATGCCTCCTCCTCCACTTAGACAGATTTTGAGGTGGAGGTATCCATTATTCTACTCACCCTAGCCTCTGCCTCCACTCAGACTGAACCTTTAAAGGAGGACTTGCCACCAACCATTCCACACCCTTCAAATGTCCCTTCATCCTCACCCATGGTCCTGGCATCCTCAAACTCTGTGCTCCCATTTGTCACCCTGAAGAGGGATGATTGAACTTCAAACTTTGGTGAAGCAGCCATTGGTAGCTGAAATTGACCAGCTGAAGCTAGATCATAGAGTGGAGAAGCTGCAGTAGGAACAATTGTGTATGTATACCCTCAAATTATATGAAGAGGATAAGCAGAAGGCTGAGATGTTGGCCGAACTGGCAGACACCCGACAATCAACCATCTTAGGCCAAAAAACACCCTCATCAGTTGGGGTGTCCATCAATGAGCGCACCATGCATCGGGGCAGCATCAAGCCTCAGAAGCCAGTTGCCAAAAGGACAAAGGCTGGTGCGGCTACCACTGAAAAGTTGAAGAAGGACTATGAGAAGATAGCTGAGAAATATGGCTGGGACCCAACTACTTTGTCAAGCTCTGACTTAGATTCAGATTAGCTCTAGGATGTAGTTCAGCCAGGCTGTAATTAGATTTTACTTTCTAGGTCTGTTTGTCATTTAATGTCTATTTTCGGTTATTAAGACCTAAAAAGTACCACTTTTCACCCGTTAACTTACTCTCTGTTAGACCCGTAGTCATTTAATAAGTGTGTGTTAAGCCAATTTTGTAGATAATAAGCAGCAACTACAGATAAGGCCCTAACCATGCCAAGAAGCCTACTGTTGGCCCAGAAGTTCCTCAGAAGAAAGGAGGTTAGACCCAGACAGAGAATTGGCTGTAGCATAGGCACAGCAAGATAGCAACAAGCTAAGAACTAAGCCTCGCGCAGATGTCGCAAGGTTCAAATTGAATCAGAGAGAATGCTTCACGCAGCTATCGCAGGTTTCTGAAGGCAGCAATCCAACTACTCGCGTTGTTCTCATGCAGATGAATGATAGAAGAGCCCAGAAAGTAGACTTCACGCAGTTCTCGCGAGGCTCAGTCATAAGCTCTCATGCAGTCTCGCGCAGCTCAAGAAAGTCACCTTTAATCCATGATTCGAGGAGAGAGAACTCCAGCATTCTCAGCAATTGTGACAAGATGTACGAGATACAGACCTTCAGGGAATTGCTCATGCAATCCAGAAGCCCATGCACATTGTTTCTTCGTGAGGATCGCCGCGAGATTCACCAAGGAACGAACCGCGCGCGCAACTCCTGCGCCATTCAAATGGAAAGAGCAATCCCGCGACGACCAGAGCATCCCCGCGATGACCAAAGTATCAATCCCGCGACTGTAAGAGCTTCAAGTCAATTCAATCCCACTAAGCCAATTCTATCATGCAACAAGACCTAGAAAGCCTTTCTACCTAGCGAGGCTCGGGATCTTAACTTCTCCCCACTTCTACAGGGGCAATCTGGGAACTTCCAGCAACTAGGGCACGCACTCCAATTCTCCAATCTCTGTGCACATGCCCCGAGGCATCCAAGGAATAGAAATGGGCCACGATAGCATTGATAAATTAGGGTTTTCCTAACCCTAATGCTCACAGAGCTGACTGCTATACAAGCCTAAGCCTAGTTTAGGCTTAGGAGACTTTCTATACTCCTTCTTGAACCAGTTGTAGAATTGTAGTAGGCTAAGGTTAGAGTTTAGGCAGTTTCTTTTTTCCTTTTTCTTCTCTCTATAGTCCAGCACTTGCTGGCTATACCTTTGTATGTTATTTGAAACAATTTTGATGGTGTTTTATAATAGGATGTTATATTTATATGGGATTGGTGTTTTAAGAGTTGTTCTGTACAAGGCTGCTGCCTTGAGATCCTCCATTGCTATGTTGCATTGTAAGCAATGGAGGATTGTTTTTAAGGATTTATTTAGATCTAAGTGACCTGTGTGTCCAGGCTAGGCACATTGCAGGCCTATTCCCCACCACAGGAACCACTAAATCTGAATCCCCATGAGAGCCTGTGCTGGTAGCCTTGTGAACATGGTGGTGGCAGCAATGTTCTTGTTTTGTCTCAGTCCTCTATGAGGAGGATAACCTCTGTGGATAGTCTGTGACCATTCAAGTGGACAGGTTATAGCCCTAGGGTGAGGCCAATCCATAGATCTAAGACAGATTCTTCTTCTCTGCACTTGTGCTGGTAGCCATGTGAGAGATTGTGCAGAGACAAACTCCCCTGTATTTATATAGACCCACCATCAGATGGCAGATCTGATATGGCTGTAGAGATTGTAGGCTTGTGACTGGATCACTGCTGTCTTTCTAAAGTAGTGAATAGCTAGGCTTAAAAGCTAATACTCAAACTCTTGCTGATCCTGTGTGTCCAGGCTAGTGCACATTGCAGGCCTAGCCCCACACACAGAACTTTAGAGGTTGAGGTTCCTATGGATTCTTGAGCTGGTAGCCTAGATGAAGTAGTGCCTACAATGTTAAACTTATTCTGACCCATCTTTGGACTGTGGTTCCCCTATTGGATAGTCTGTGACCATTTAAGTGGACAGGTTATAGCCATAAGGGATTGAATCATGGCACAGGGGTGAGTTGGATCCTTTCTCCTCTTTGGTGATAATGTAGCCATTAGACAGGATTTCTATAGCAGCAGATCTAAGTCTGAGTTATAAGACCCATCAGATCTGTACCTAATAGCTTACTTCTCACCCTCTTATATTTATTTTCTCACACTCCATCATTCTTCTCATCCCTTTCTGTAGTTTAGGCATTAGGTTACCTTAGGATTTAGACAATAGTGACCTTAAATCTCCTTCTATTTAGGATTGCCAGATCTGGAGGGCCTACTAAAGATAGCTCCCTTGGAGCTTTAGATCAACTTTCCCTGTGGGACAAACTCTTACTTATTAAAACTTGCTACAACAGGCCCCGTATCTTGTAGGATTGTGTATTTTTAGGCTTGCTGCTTTGTAGTTTTCAATCCACCTTTGATTCCTTTTCACTAATACATTCTTATCACTGTCTCCAATAAAGTTGCAGCAAGCACTTAAAATAATCTTAACAAGTTTTTGGCACCGTTGCCAAGGAATCTTGATCTATTAGTAGACCCTAGATTTTTGTATTCTTTTTTCTTTGGTAGCTGTGCTTGTGAATAATTGATACTGCTGATTTATATTTGGAATTTTTCTTGCAGATCTGGACAGTAGCAGAGAAGGAAAGTAGAATTGCACTGGGAGTCTAGCTACCTCTGTTTGCACTTCTCTAACTCTCAAAACCTCAGTCTATTTCTCCTTTGAAAATCCCATAGCAGTTGATTAGGATAGTTGTAATTTTGTTAATTGCAATGTATTTGCAAGTAGTCTTCCCTGTTGTTGGTGTGTGTGTATGTTAGGAATGAGATCCCTCAGTCCCACATTAGAGCCTCCTAACCTTGAGATAGAAAGGGGCAGAAGACCAAGAAGGCCCAGACACACCATAGTCGAGCCCCCTACTGAAATTGAGACAACAGTCATGGGTGAAGAGCAACCTAGAACATTGAAAGAATTGAATGCTCCTAATGATTATAATTCTCCATTCAGCATTTAATTCCCAGATGTTCAGGGCAACTATGAGATTAAAACCTCCATCATCCAAATGCTTCCCTCTTTTCATGGGCTCAGCAAGGAAGACCCTTAGAAGCACATTGACCAATTCTTGGCCCTGTGCACAACATTCTCCATTGCTGGTTTGGGACGAGAAGCCACTAGATTAAGACTCTTTCCTTTCTCCCTAAAGGATAGGGCCAGTACCTGGTTAGCTACTCTCCCAAACAACAACATCATTTCCTGGAAAGACCTCCAGACAAGATTTCTAACCAAATTCTTCCCAGAGATAAAAACCAGCCAGTTGAGGAAAGCAATACTTGCTTTTGCCCAATCCCCAACTGAGGATTTTAATCAAGCATGGGAAAGATTTAAGGAGATGCTCAAACAGTGTCCCCACCACAAGATCCCTGACTGGCAGCTTGTCCAGAGCTTCTATAATGAGATTGATGAGAAAAGTAGAGACATGGTAGATGCCTCTTGTGGTGGAACTTATATGTACAAAACAACTGATGAGGCATGAGACTTGTTCGAGGTCATCAGTGAAAATACTTTTCAAAAGATGTCCTTGTCTAGAACTATTCAAGAGCCTTCTCCTAAAATGGCACTTGTTGAAACTTTCAAAGGAAAGATGTATGAAGTAAGTGGAAATAATGACATGAGAATGCAGATGGCCAATCTTTCTGATAAGTTTGATAAACTATTAACTGTGGTGCAACCCAGATTGGCTGCACAGGTGATGAGGCATGTCTGATATGCCAATCTCCACAACACAGTGGAAGAGTGCCCATCTGTAGGGTAATATCTTAAGTATGTGATGGAACAAGTTGCTGCTGCCCAATCATTTGGTTAGCAATAATCTGTTGGCTACAACAAACAGCCATTTGGATACCAGCACCAAAATTCTGGTTACCAGTGGAGAGACCACCCAAATTTGAGGTGGAGACAAGACAATTATATGCAGCCACAATAGATGTTGGCCTTACCTCAAAGGCCACAGTAGCAATTTAACCAGGGATATGCCCCAAGGTCAAATTTCGAGCATCAGCAGCTGCCCCAGCAGCAAAATCAGTTGGTAGTCCCCCCACCTCAGCCCCGAAATGCTTCTTTCGAGGACCAGGTTTTGACCTCATTGCAAAGCCTTGGAGTCTTGACTCAGACTGTGACTTCTCACAATCAAAGCATAAATAAAATGGAAGAACAGTTAGGCCAAATATCCAATGCCTTGGCCAAAAGAGAAGAGGGCAGGTTGTCAAGCCAGCCAGTGGCCAACCCTAAGGGCCAATATTCGATTGGAGAAGGTTCCTCAAGTTTTGAGGGAGCTAATGCCATCACAACCTTGAGGTCTGGCAGGCTGGTAGACAACCAGGTGGGAAAGGAATAAGGAGAGGTCATTTCCAAAGAACTTTCGAATGAAAGTGAAAGAGACTTTGTTAGAGCATAGAGCCAAGAGTTACCTGTTACCCTGCAACAAGGGAAAAACAAAGAGGCTGTAGTTGAGCCTCAGCAGGAAATAAAAGATGAAAAAAGAAAAAAAATAAAAGTTTAGTCATAGGCTTGCAGCTGAGGAACCAGCAGTACCTCAGTTGCCATTTCCTCAGGCTTTGAGTGGCCCTACCCCTTTTGATAAGGAGAATGCACAGATAGAGGAAATGATGGAGACCTTTAAGCAGGTGAAAATCAATTTGCCCCTGCTTGATGCAATTAGACTGATCCCAGCCTATGCCAAATTTCTGAAAGACCTTTGTACCCAGAAAAGAAAAGTTAGAGGCCATTTGTCCAAAAAGGTCTTTGCAACTGATACAGTTAATTTTGTATTAAATATGACAATGCCTGAGAAGTTGCAAGACCTAGGGATACCCACTATTCCCTGTATAATTAGAGACCACACAATTGGAAGGGCCCTTCTAGACCTTGGAGCTGTAAACTCGCCACAGGTGTGTACTAGGTTTGGGGAGCTAAAACCCACCCCATTGTCTTGTTAATGGTGCAGTGCGAAGGAGACCTATGGGAGTGGTTGAGGATGTCTTAGTGGGGGTGGACAAGTTCTTTTACCCTACAGACTTCCTTGTTTTGGACATAGGCTGTAACAAGAGTACATCCCCTATACCTGTTATTTTGGGCAGACCATTTTTGGCCATAGCCAATGCATGCATTCAATGCAGGTCAGGGATCATGGAGGTAACTTTCAGACATATGAAGGTTGAGCTTAATGTGTACAACAGTGCAAAGTACCCTCAGCTGGACAATGAGGAAAACTTTATAGTGGATGTACTAGAGGAAGTTATTGAAGAAGAATTGCCCACTCTGTTGGAGTGGGGCAACATAATCACAAGTTTAACTGAAGTTTAGGACATGGTAGAGGAAGGAAGCCCAGCTGTAATGCCAGAAGACATGACCAAATAGAAGTCTTCAGTGGGCTTAGTGTAGCATTCCATTTGGAAACCTACATTGCTGCCTCTTCCTCAAACCAACAAAGCACCAATCCTGCCATCCACCCAACAAGACCCTGATCTGGAGCTCAAGAAGCTCCCAGAAACATTGAAATATGCTTTCCTTGAGAAAGATGAAAAACTTCTTGTAATTATCTCCTCCTCTCTTACCAATGAGCAAGAGGTAGAATTACTAAAAGTCTTGAGGAAGCACAAAAAGGCAATTGGTTGGACCATTACAGATCTAGGAGGGATAGATGCATCAATCTGTATGCACAGGATCTATTTGGAGGAGGTCGCAACACCCTCCAGGGAAATGCAAAGGAAATTGAATCCTCACATGCAGGAAGTGGTCCTAAAAGAAATCATTAAATTGCTAGATGCTGGGGTAATTTACCCCATTTTTGATTTTGAATGGGTGGCACCTATCCAAGTGGTGCCCAAGAAATCTGGCATAACAGCCATCACAACTGAGTCTGGAGAGTTGAGACCAGCCAGGGAGACCACTGGCTGGAGAGTTTGCATAGATTATCGGAAGCTCAACTCTAAGACCAGAAAAGACCACTTCCATTCATTGATCAAATTCTGGATAAGTTGGCTGGAAAAACTTTTTACTATTTTCTTGATGGGTACTCAGGGTACAACCAGATCCCTGTGCACCCTCATGACCAAGAGAAAACTACATTTACTTGCCCTTTTGGCACCTTTGCTTATCGAAGGATGCCTTTTGGGTTGTGTAATGCCCCAGCCACCTTTCAGAGGTGTATGTATGCCATATTCTCTAATATGATTGACAAATTCTTAGAAATATTTATGGATGATTTTTCTGTATATGGGGACAGTTTTGGCCAATGTCTGTAACACCTCCACCTGGTCTTGTAAAGATGTGAGGAGACCAATCTGGTCTTAAGTTGGGAAAAGTGCCACTTCATGATAACACAAGGTATTGTGTTGGGCCATGTAGTCTCTAAAGATGGGATTGAGGTAGATAAGGCCAAAGTTGACCTCATTACAAATTTGCCCCCTCCAAGAATAGTCAAACAAATCAGATCTTTCCTTGGACATACTAGATTCTACAGGAGGTTCATTAAAGACTTCAGCAAAATTGCTAAACCATTGTGCCACCTACTCTGCCAGGATGTGCCCTTTGACTTTTTTATTGAATGTCTTGAGGCTTTTGAAACTTTGAAGATTTGCCTCACCTCTGCTCCTGTACTCCAAACACCTGACTATGCACTGCACTTTGAGTTGATGTGTGATGCATCCGAGTTGGCAATAGGTGCTGTTTTGGGCCAAAGGAAAGATAAGCTGCCAGTGGTTATTGCCTATCTCAGCAAATCACTTGCTGACGCTCAACTGAATTACACAACAACTGAGAAAGAGCTTCTGGCAGTGGTTTTTACTGTTGACAAATTTAGACCCTACCTACTTGGGTTACAGTAATCTTCACAGACCACTCAGCATTGAAGTACCTATTGTCCAAGAAGGATGCTAAGCCCAGACTGATTAGATGGATACTCCTATTGCAGGAGTTTGACATTGAAATCAAGGACAAAAAGGGTGTGGAAAATGTGGTGGCTGACCACTTGTCCAGAATTGTGTTAAAAAAATGTATTGATGATCCTACAAATGATGTTTTCCCGGATGAGCAATTGTTTGCCATCCAATCCTTGGTTCCTTGGTATGCACACATTGTTAATTATCTAGTTATAGGCAAGATTCTTGCCCATTGGACCAAAATGGACAAAGACCTATTTTTTTCACAGGTCAAATTCTTTTTCTGGGAGGAACCTTGCTTATACAAGTATTGTGCAGACTAAATCATCCGAAAATGTGTTCCAGAAAGTGATATCCCCAGTATTCTGGCCATGTGCCATGAAAATGCCTGTGGAGGCCACTTTAGTGGAAGAAAAATAGTTGATAAAATCTTGCAGTGTGGGTTCTATTGGCCTTCTTTATTCAGAGATGTCAATACACACTGCAGGACCTATGAAAGATGTTAGAAATTAGGAGGGCTGTCCAAAAGAAATTCAATGCCTTTGCAGCCCATCCATGTTGTGGAACTGTTTGATGTCTGGGGTATTGACTTTATGGGCCCCTTTCCTCCTTCAAATGGTTATCATTTCATCTTAGTGGCAGTGGATTATATTTCAAAATGGATAGAAGCTATTGCCACAAGAACTAATGATAATCAGGTTGTCCTCAAGTTTATAAAGCAGAATATCTTCTCAAGATTTGGCACCCCTAGAGCCATTATCAGTGATGGGGGTAGCCATTTCTGCAACATAAATTGTGAGAGTTTGCTCAAGAAATATTCTGTCACCCATTGGATTGCTACTCCCTACCACCCACAAACTAGTGGGCAAGTTGAAATTTCTAATAGGGAGATCAAGCATATCCTTGAGAAGACTGTTAGGACTGACAGGAAGGACTGGGCTGACAAGCTAAATGATGCATTGTGGGCTTATAGGACTGCCTATAAGACTCCCATTGGTATGTCCCCATTCAGACTAGTTTATGACAAGGCCTGTCATCTCCCAGTAGAATTAGAACACAGGGCCTATTGGACCATTAAAATTCAAATCTAGACCTAACTTTTGTTGGTCATCACAGGTTGCTGCAGCTGCCAGAACTGGATGAGCTGAGGATGGATGCATATGCCAATGCCTAGATCTATAAGGAAAGGTCCAAGGCTTTCTTTGACAAGGGTCTATTGAGAAAGAGCTTCATAGCTGGTGAAAAGGTTTGGTTGTTTAACTCCAAACTTATGAGTGTTTCCCCATCTAGTGATGTGGAAATCAAGGATCCCAAGTCTGGGAAAACCTTGAAGGTGAATGGTCAGGGGCTTAAGCCTTGTTTCGAAAAACCTGCTGAACCCATGGACACCATTCACTTTCAAGGGGATCCTTCATTAAACTGATCCATAGGTGTGTCAATATTGTATCATATGTACTTTGGTTTTGTTAGATTTGTCTTACTTTCTTTTGTTCAAATTCTCTAGGAAATTTTAGTGGCCCAACCTGAATCTGGACCTGTCTGGTTTGAATTCTTTATGCTTGGTTTGATGATTGCTGCTCTTGAATTGATGGTTTTTGCTTGAATGCATAATGTTGGATGGTGATTTTTACTGTCTATGCTTTAATGTTTGATCTTAATGTGTCTGGGGGTACCTATGGTGGAGAGTCATGCCTACGATCTAGCCACAACACAAATGGAAATGGCAGAACAGAGAGCACATGCTCTCTGTTTACTACTTTGCTATCGCTGGGTTCAAAAGGAGGCCTGAGAGACTCTCGCGTAGTTCACATAGAACCCTTCAATAGCTGTCGTGAGATTCAAGTAAACCTGGGAACCTCTTATGCGACCCAGATAGAGCATTTCACTAGTTGTCCCGAGGTTCAGCAGGAAGCCTGGGAGACTCTCGCGCAATTCAAAAAGAATGCTTCATTAGCTGTCGCGAGATTCAAAGGCTGTCGCGAGATTCAAAGTGAACCTCAGAGCCTTTTGCGCAATCCAAAAGGAGGTTTGGGAACCTCTCGCGCAATTCACATGGAATTCTTCACATGTTGTCGTGCGCTCCAAGGTAAACTTCAGAGATTGTCGCACAATCCAAGTTGAATAGCACCTTTGCTAGGTTTCATTTCCAATCCTGCGACCAGCTATTTCCAAAGTGCGCCAAGCTTAGCGACAAGTATTTTAACCTCGCGCTTGTCTCCCTTTCCAGTACTCTCTCTTCCTTCTTCATCCAGCGAAACCCTAGCTTCTGGCGCTCTTCTCCCTCTCTCCTCCAGCGTCCATCCTACAACCCATCATTCACACCAAGAATCTACAGATTTGTTCCTAACGTCATCCCCATCAATTGCCCTCTACTCAGAGATCTCGTGGTGCACTGTGTGTCTGATCGAACCAAACCCTACAATTTTAGGGTAAGCACTCAGATCTTAGTCCCACATTTTTATTTTTGAAAGTAGAGTTTGGAATGGCCACTAAGAGTGCACCAAAGAAAAGGGGCAAGGATAAGGCCCCTGTTGAGACCACTCCTAAGAAGGTTAAAACTTCAAAGGCACCGAAAAAAGGGAAGGATGTGGTTGAGGAGGTGGAGGAGCCAACCCCTGAGTTTTCTACACCCACTGAGCTCATGGCTTCCATCCCCTTTGAGCCTGAGATAGCTTTCGACCTGCCCTTCTTTGAGAAGGAGCCTCTCTCTGCCCCTGCCGTTCAATTTATGAGCAAGGTTGGCCTGACACCCTTGATGAGAGGAATTCTAGCACTAGCCTACCCTAGGCTAGTGAAACTCTTTTACCAGCACATCAGGGTCACCAAGGATAAAGATGGACAAGCAGGTCTACTGGTGTTGATTGATGATTTCGAAATGTTAGTTAACTCCAAGGTGATTGCAGAGGTATTGGGCATCCCAGCCACATTTGACCCTAGCTGTGGATATGGCCCCCCCCTGAGTGCCTCAATTGATACAATTGCAAAGGCTTTGACTAGAGGATAAAAGGCCTTAGGGGATTCTATCAGAAGAAGAGAGTTGGAGCTTGGACTCCTCTTCACTGACCAGGTCCTGAGAAAGAATATTTACTGTTCAGGCCATCAGCAGGAGAGGAGAGATCATATTGCTGATGCTGTCTACTCGTTCTCTCTGGGCCATGTCTTCCATGCCGCCTGGTTAATGTTCGAAACAATGAAGGATCTGGTGGAGAAATTGGGGCAGAACAAGAAGCCACACACACTCCCCTATGCCAAAGTCATCACCAAGCTGCTTCTCAAGGGGGGGTACAAGATAGTAAAAACTGAGGAGACTACCACCCTTGCCTCGACAACTTTTGCCAAGAGGCAATGGGGAATCAACAGGAGCCTGATGGAAGCTCAGAAGAAGAAGAAGGCTGAGACTCAGGCCCTTCCCAAGCAATCTGAAGAGGCAGCTGTTACAAGGCTCACCCCTGTCACTACAGAGGAGATTCCAGAGCCTGTCACCACCATTGCTGCAGCAGCCCCCACTTCCCCCCAACTTTTTCTCCAGTATCCCCTATCCTGACAATATCCCCTCCCATTCAACCATCAACATCTCTCCCTTCCTCCCCTACACCCCTTTCTCCTATGATTGGTACCTGGGAGGAGACCACCCCCCATGTCAGCCCCTCACCATCCCCTACCCTACCTCAATACACAACCCCAATACCTTCATCATCTTCACATAAACCTAACAGCCCTCCACTTTCCTACAAGAAAAGAAAAACCACTGAGACAACCCCCACCATCTTCCAGACACCACACATTGAAGAAGACACCACTACTGCCATGCCTACTACATCCCCATTCACAGACATAGACTTCAACCTTAACACAACCATAGGATTCTAAGCCTTTATGACTAGTTTTCTTGAAACAATGCCCACCCACTACACCCCCCTCCCGGACTCCCCATCTACATCACAGCATCACTCCCCAGAACCCCAATCTCCTCCTCCCTCCACTTTCCATCATGCCCCTTCCTCACCTTTTTAACCTGTGCCTTCTTCTACACAAACTCAACCCCCCAGCCCAGACACACTGACACTCATCCTCTCTCTCATCCAAGACATTCAATCCCAACTATCAACCACTACACACACCCAGGACTAGATGCAAACAGAACTCACATCCATTAAATCCATACTTCACACTTTGACAAACCCACCCATCCCTCAACAAACCACTCCAACCCCCCTAGTCCTTTCCCCTCCCAACCCTATCCCCACAATCCAACCATTCTCTTTCATACCTTTCACCATTCCCTTTTTCCTTCCCCCATCACCCCCTACTCCTAGTGAGCTTACCTCATTTTGTTTCCCCCCCATGCCTTCCATCCCACCTCTTATCCTACCCCCTCCAACATTCACTGACAAACAGACACAAACAGATCCAGAACCTATTATCCTCCCCCAACAACTAGACTTATCCACTGATATCTCCACTCCACCCACCCAGGACCAATCATATTTTGCTCCCTCCACTTCCTCTCTTCCTATCGCACCTAAACACTCTTTTTACATCTCTCCCTACCTCACCATCCTCCATGCCATGAGGGACAATCCCTACCTTATGAAGGATGTCCTGAGGGGCATGGCTCAACTTAGACAGTCCATTAAGACCCTCTTGCTACAGCAGATTGCTGAAAAGGAGAAAGCCCACAGAAAGCAATTCCTGGGTATCTCCCTGGGGTGGACTAACATCTTGGAGGCCTATGAGAAGGCAAAGACCATGGCTGTTTATCATCAGATGAATTTAGAGTTGGAGAAAGCCAACACTGCTCCAGAGAAGATGAAAGCAAGACTTTTTGAAAAGAGGCTCAACAATGCCCAGGAGATCTTCAGACTCCAAAAGGAAATCCATGAAACTGACCTCCTCGAAGCCAAAATCCAGATAGCCTCATTGGAAGCTGCATTGGCTGCTGCCAGAACTGCAGCTCAATAGCCCACCCCACTCTCTATCCGCATGCCAGACCCTGAGCCTAAAACTACCCAAACCCCAGCTGCCCAGTCTGAGGAGGCACAACCACTTGGCCAGCCAGATAAAGGGAAGGCACCTGCTGCCCCTCCTTCATCATCCCTCACAGAGAAGCCTCAACCTACCCCAACCCCTGCTGCACCTCCAACTGAGCAAACTTATCCTAAACAAAGGAAAGTCACTGCTAAGAGAACTGCATACACAGCAGCCTCTATTAAAATTGGCAAAGAGCCAGCTGCCCAGTCTGAGGAGGCACAACCCCCTAGCCAGCCTGAGCCCAAAGAAAAAGGGAAGTCCCCAGTAGCCACCACTGAGCAAGACAAAGGAAAATTACCTATGATCCCTCCTGAACCTAAAACCAGAAAGATGAGGGTGAGGGCACCAAAGGCTCCAACCATGAAGAAACCACCAGCCCAGCCAAAGAAACCAAGGCAACAGAAGAAAAAGAGCCCAACTGAGAAGAAAGCCCGAAAGAAAAAGTTCAAAGCTCCCTCAAATAGAACCTAGTCCAAGCCCAGTTCTGAGAGCAAAGCTGACATGAGGAAACATGCAAAACAGATGGGTTGGGACTGGTTTACAGATTCGGATTCTGTTTCCACATCCTCTTAACATAGATTGTACTTAGGCTTTTCCTTCCTTTCACTTCTTTTCTTCTCATTGTAATTACAGTTGTACATGTCTTCCTAGTTAATAGAATTTTTTATTTTTGTATATTGAATTGTGTACATTATCTGTGTGTGTTTACTTTTTTGTTCCTGACTATTACCCTGCACTTTCTCACCTTTGAATCAGTGAGGACACTGCTCCTCATGATTTGGGGGTTTGACAGGGTAGGTCTGCCAATAGAGTAGTTAACATTAGTGCAGTAATGATGGTGTAACTGGGATGAATAAAGTCGATTTCCACCTAACTTGATACAATGAGGAAATTTGTGAAAAATTAAAATATTTTACAGATATTTCAAAACTGAAAATGTTAAAATCTTAGCACTACCATGAAGCTAACATCAGAAATTTTTTCAGTTAGTACTTAGTGAACCTAAGAGGAGAGAAATAGGTGAAAATATACCCCATGAGTTAATTTGAAGACCATACCTAGTGAGGTTTGGGCCCACCATTTTCTTTTGAAGAGTGCTTTTGGCAGTATTTATGCTCTAAGGACTGATTGAGTCAAGACTTTTTCACTAGAAGTTAGGCACCTCCAAATCAAAATTGATTGACAGCACTCATGATACTAAGGAAATGATCCAAGGCCTGAAAAGTACCACTTTTCACCCCTTAACTTACTCTCTGTTAGACCCTTAATCATTTAATAAGTGTGTGTTAAGCCAATTTTGTAGGTAATAAGCAGCAGCTACAGATAAGGCCCTAACCATGCCAAGAAGCCTACTGTTGCCCCAGAAGTTCCTTAGAAGAAAGGAGGTTGGACCCAGACAAAGAATTGGCTACAGCATAGGCACAACAAGGCAGCTACAAGCTAAGAAATGAGCCTCGCGCAGATGTCGCAAGGTTCAAATTGAATCAGAGAGAATGCTTCGCATAGCTGTCGCGGGTTTTTGAAGGCAGCAAGTCAACTGCTCGCACTGTTCTCGCACAGATGAATGACAGAAGAGCCCAGAAAGTAGACTTCGCACAGTTCTCGCGAGGCTCAGTCATAAGCTCTTGTGCAATCTCTTGCAGCTTAAGAAAGATGCCTTTAATCTTCGCGCGATTCATTGAAGAGAGAGAGCTCCAGGCATTCCTGCGCGATGCCGATGGTCGCGGGATACGACCTTCGAGGAATCGCCATGCGATCCGTCATTGTTTCTTCATGAGGATCGCCGCAAGATTCACCAAGGAACGAACCGCGCGCGCAACTCCCACGCCATTCAAATGGAAAGAGCAATCCCGTGACAACCAGAGCATCCCCGTGATGACCAAAGTATCAATCTCGTGACTGCAAGAGCTTCAAGTCAATTCAATCCTACGACGCCAATTCTATCACGCGACAAGACTTGGAAAGCCTTTCTACCTAGCGAGGCTCGGGATCTTAACTTCTCCCCACTTCTGCAGGGGCAACCTGGGAACTTCCAACACCTAGGGCACGCACTCCAATGCTCCAATCTCCGTGCACATGCCTCGAGGCATCTAAGAAATAGAAATGGGCCATGATAGCATTGATAAATTAAGGTTTTCCTAACCCTAAGGTTTTCCTAACCCTAATGCTCACAGAGCTGACTGCTATATAAGCCTAAGCCTAGTTTAGGTTTAGGGGACTTTCTGTACTCCTTGAACCAACTGTAGAATTACAGTAGGCTAAGGTAAGAGTTTAGGCAGTTTCTTTTTCCCTTTTTCTTCTCTCTATAGTTCAGCACTTGCTGGCTATACCTTTGTATGTTATTTGGAACAATTTTGATGGTATTTTATAATAGGATATTATATTTATATGGGATTGGTGTTTTGAGAGTTGTTCTATACAAGGCTGCTGCCTTGAGATCCTCCATTGCTATGTTGCATTGTAAGCAATGGAGGATTGCTTTTAAGGATTTATTTAGATTTAAGTGACCTGTGTGTCCAGGCTAGGCACATTGCAGGCCTATGCCCCACCACAAGAACCACTAAATTTGAATCCCCATGGGAGCCTGTGCTGGTAGCCTTGCGAACATGGTGGTGGCAGCAATGTTCTTGTTCTGTCTCAGACCTCTGTGAGGAGGATAGCCTCTGTGGATAGTCTGTGACCATTCAAGTGGACAGGTTATAGCCCTAGGGTGAGGCCAATCCACAGATCTAAGACAGATTCTTCTTCTCTGCAGTTGTGCTTATAGCCTTGTGAGAGATTGTGCAGACAGACTCTCAGATTTGTATAGACCCACCATCGATGGCGATCCGATCGATCCGTCAGAGATTGTAGGCTTGTGACCTGGATCATCACTGCCTTTCTAAAGCAAAGGAATGAGCCTAGGCTTAAAAGCTAATATTCAAACTCTTGCTGGTCCTGTGTGTCCAGGCTAGTGCACATTGCAGGCTTAGCCCCACACACAGAACTTTAGAGGTTGAGGTTCCTATTGATTCTTGAGCTGGTACCCTGGATGAAGTAGTGCCTATAATGATAAACTTGTTCTGACCCATCTATGGACTGTGGTTCCCCTATTAGATAGTCTGTGACCATTGAAGTGGACAGGTTATAGCCATAAGGGATTGGATCATGGCACAGGGGTGAGTTGGATCCTTTCTCCTCTTTGGTGATAATGTAGCCATTGGACAGGATTTCTATAGTAGCAGATCTAAGTCTGAGTTATAAGACCCATCAGATCTGTACCTAATAGCTTACTTCTCACCCTCTTATATTTATTTTCTCACACTCCATCATTCTTCTCATCCCTTTCTGTAGTTTAGGCATTAGGTTACCTTAGGATTTAGACAATAGTGACCTTAAATCCCCTTCCATTTAGGATTGCCAGATCTGTAGCCAGATCTGGAGGGCCTACTAAAGATAGCTCCCTTGGAGCTTTAGATCAACTTTCCCTGTGGGACAAACTCTTACTTATTAAAACTTGCTACAACAGACCCTGTATCTTGTAGGACTGTGTATTTTTAGGCTTGCTACTCTGTAGTTTTCAATCCACTTTTGATTCCTTTTCACTAATACATTCTTATCACTGTCTCCAATAAAGTTGCAGCAAGCACTTAAAATAATCTTAACATCGGTCTTTTGCACTTGTAGTATCTTGTACATATTTCTTGTTAATCAAATTATCTGTTCGTGTGCCTTTTTACAATTGTTCTGTATTTCTTATTTTGTTTTTAATTGCTTAGTGGACTTGTTTTTTTCTATTTACTACCCTGCTGCCCATCTACATATACCTTTGAAACAGTGAGGACATTGTTTCTCATAGGTTTGGGGGTATGACAGGGTAGACATATGAAATAGTTAAGCAAAGTACAGTAGTGAGTAGTAGGATTAAAACAATTAAAGAAAAATTTCACCTAAGCAAATGTGAAAAAAAAAGAAAAAAAAAATGAGAATTGAAATAGTATAGTAGGCTATTTAATGCTGAGATCTTTTAAATTCAACACCTCCATGAAGTGGGTCATCAAGAAATTGTTGTGATAATCAGTGTGTAGTAAATCAGTTAGAAAAGAAAAAGGTAAGAACAAGCCCTATGAGTTTAGAGGAAGACCATACCCAATGAGAATTGGGCTTGGGAAATAATTTTCCATGAAGAGTGTTTTGGTAAATTTTTCATCTCTAGATGACTGATTGAACCTAATCTTTTTCACTAAAAGTTATGCATCTCTAAGTTGAAATAGGTTGACAGTACTCATGGTACTAAAGAAATGATGTAAGGTCTTTATTTGGACAGTTTGAGCCTAAAAATCACTACCTTTTGAGCTGCCCTTGATACACACCATTTGAGCCTTAAAAATCTAAACTTTCTTTGACAAAAACCAGAGAATTTAAACCCAAAAATCAATGACCTGATTCAGCCTGACCCTCACTCTGAGATTTCAGAAGATAAAAGAGAAGAAGTTGAAGAAGGTAGAGCTGGCTTAATATTTGGTGGAAGAAGAAGAAAGCACATGTGATGACAGTTGTGGCATCCCTGCCCATATAAAAAAAAATGATGAGAAGAGAAAAATAGAAAAACAAAAAGAGAATGAGAAGTCAAAGAAGTACTTCATTGGTAAAATTTGAAAGGAAGAGAAGAAGCTGGCCACTTTAGCTCTGAAAATTCAAAAAGAAGATGGAGTTGTGTTGAAATAAAGAAGGTGAAGTCATGAATCATCTCCTATCTCTGTTAATTTCTTAGTTTTGAATCCTTTTATCCCTTTTTTCTTTTAAACCTCAACCATAAGCCATATTACAACCCAACAAAAAGACCTTACTGATCTGAAATAGAGTGAGCTATCATGTGGAGATGAGAAGCTGTATAATCTATGGTGAAAAGAGCTAGTAGATTTCAGAACTAAGGAGCCATGCCTATGCTCATGCTTGCAGTCCTATTTGAGGGTTGTAACTGCTCTAGAGCTGGAGGGAAGCTGAACACCTTTAAACTCAGTTTTGAGAGTATGCCCTTGTGAGAATTGGGTATGAGATTGGGTTAATTGGGGCAGTGTTAAAACCTTGATTCTTAAACTATTGGTAAACTATATACTGATTTGCACATACTATGCTCTTGATATTTTTAGATGGATTGTGATGAATACACATGAGGATTTAGGCATTAAATTGTTTACATACACTATTTTTAAAACTTCTTAATTTGAAAGAGCAAGGTGTGGAATGAAGCTTAAATTGTTGAGATCTAACTTACCTCTGATGCACTTGGTTTAACTGTTGTTCATAAGGAAGTTTGTGGGTACCTTCACTAAAAATCCTCAGGAGACTTCACTCCTCCACTAGGGATCACCTAGGGGTTTAAAAGGCTTGATGCATATGCTAAATGCATCTGTGTTCCCTACAAAAGTGGCATTTACTGTTTGAGAATAAATGCTTTAATTTTTGCTTTGCTCGAGGACTACCAAAGATTAAGTTTGAGGGTGTGTTAATAAGTGAAAAATACCATTTTTTACCTCCTAACCTGACCTTTGGTAGACCTTCGAGCTGACTAATAAGTTGTTTTAAGTGTTGTTTTTCAGCTAGGAATAAATTGCATTCACAGTGCAGAAATCCATGAATAAGTGCCAAGAAGAGGAGATTAGAATCATCCAATAGAATTGAGACAAGTGGGCCCCATGGCCTGATAGACTGCTGCTGCTGTTAGAATAAATGGCAGAACAAAGCAGCCCAAGCCTCAGCCCCTTTAGTTCCAGATTGTTAAAAAGAAGAGGACTTTCAGCTATGAACAAATCGAGCTGTGTTGAAGCTGAACTGAAGGAGTCGAGCAGTGCAAACACCTGCTGAATGGTGTAATGCAGTCTGAAGAGTACCTGCCGACTAGTACATGGGTACCTATCAAAAGGATACCTAAAGCCAAAAGAAAGATGAAACACACCTATCGACAGGTATTTGGAACCTGTCGGAGAGTGGACATCTGAAGCAAGCACTTGTCGATAGGTACTCTATACCTATCGAAGCTCAATCTCTAAGGCCCCACTTTTTTATCCGAGAACACATGATTCTTCAATCACTTGAAGTGCATGTCCAACAGCAATCTGTTAGTATAAGCGGGAAATTGTGGAACCCCAAATGAAAAATGAAACCGATCCAACCAATTCACATGGGTTAAACCAATTCTAAAATAGATTAGAACAAAATTCTTGGAGGAAAATCAGCCAAATCAGCATGGGTCTAACAGATTTGATCCCCTTCCTCTCCGATTGGCCAAAATACCATTCACATGGATCACAATAAGCTGAATTCAATTCTCTTCTAATTGGTTAGGAATAAAGGCACACAGATCAAGGCAAATGTATAAATAGAGCTTTTGAGCTGTGATCAGGGGGGAGATCTAGAAAATTAGATAGAATTGTAGAGAGCTTTTAGATTTCGAATTGTAATTTTTTTCCCTCTCTTTTTCCTTTTTCTTGCCTCCTCAGCCCAGCATTTGCTAGCTGGGATCTGCTGTAATAGATAGGAATTCTTATTTTTGTTTTGTAAAAAGGTTTGTAAGAATTAAGAGATTTGTAATCTGCATTGGCTGGAGGCTTGAGGCAGATCATTGTAAGTACAATTTAAATCAATGAAATGCTATGTTTAAAATTCCATTAGATCTGTAATTTCCCTAATCAATTACTTTTGGTTTTTATGGATCTGATGCACCCATGGATGCTTGAGCTTGTAGCCTTGCATCCATAGTGCCTGTAGTGATTTTAATGTTCTGATCCCAATTGCCTTGACTGGAATATATCTATGGGATGGTCTGTGACCATTCATCGGACAGATCACAACCCTAAGACTACTCCATATAAGTAGAATTGGTTTAGATTCTTTATCCTTGCATTTGGCTTGGAGCTGAGTGAAGGAGTAGTGTAGATCTGATTTCTCTTTGTTGGATCAACCTATTTTTCAGAACAAATCTCTGGCCCTATCTCATTACTTCTCACCATTTGCTTTATTTTCATTTCCATCCCCTCTAAAATCCTTTTTGTAGTTTAATCTTCTGTGTTTAATTTTAGTTTAGTTTTGTGACACCAAAGACCCCTTTTGTAATATCCCAAAAAATTGAGCATTTAGCTTTGACCTTGGGATCCGTGCCCGATTGGTCGTAGGTTTGACCAAGTGATGGTCAAACATTGAATACATGAAGTGATGAACTGATGTGATGCAAATGTGACTAAGTGTAGTGAATGGTATTGGTTTAGAGCTACATACACCTATCTCTAGTGTATGCGCTTAACACCGAAATAGAAAGGAAGATATAAGGGTTTAATAACCCTAAAATTCCTTTGTTGGTTGTTGAAGAGAGAGTTAAGAAGAGAGAGAGAGAGGGAGTAAAGAGGAGTTATGGAAGCTTGGAGTTAATGCAAATCAAGAGGAGATTAGAGCATTGAATGCTGATTCAACGCTTGAGGAGCCGTTGAAGCGGGAAGATGGAACCCAAGCCATTAAACCAAACAAATCAACCCTTTGAAGGATTTATTGAGGTAAGTATAATTAGATTTCAATACCTAGAGAATTGATGGGTGAAATTCTCTCTAGCATGCATAATATGATAGATTAAAGACTTAGAAAAAGAAAGAAAAAGAAAAGGGATGAATTTTGGAAGAACAAATTAAAGGTTTGACCGCCAAATCTGGAAAATCGATTAATCGATTTAGTTCGATTAATCGATTTGGGATCGACTAATCGATTTGGACTTCGACCACTTTCGATTTGAGAATCGACCTTATTATGTTAGAGACTTGATTAATTGATTTGAGTTTCGATTAATCAATTTTGGAAATCGATTAATCGATTTGAGTTTCAATTAATCGATTTTGGGAATCGATTAATCGACTTTGGCAGTTTTACCTAACTTTCTAGTTTTACTTTGAGATTCATGGAGGGTCTAGGACCTTCTTTATTACATCTTTAGTGATGTATTGTATGTGTTGTGATGTACCATAGGTGGTATGTGTGAAAGCGAGCACAAGGAGCCGCATGGGACCTTGATGCTTGGACCTTCAGAGACCTGAGGTAGGGAACACTTTGAACATGTACTTTAATTGTAAGTGCATGTATGCAGTGATATATTTATCAGAATTAAAAATATTTTAATTATGAAAAGCTTTGGGAAAATGGGTGTGTGTGTGACACCAAGAATGCGATAAAGGCATCTGTGTGATGCGAGTAACTGAGATCAAGTAATCTAATGAGAATGAGACATCCCAAGGGGATGAGGAAGTAATAAAGGCATCAGTGTGATGAGAGTAAATTAGACATCCCAGGGATGTACATATGATTGAATAATTACTGTTGAGGCGTAACTGATATAAGATAGCACTTTACACGGTGAATAACAATATGTAAAACACATGTTATTTTTGTTATTTGAGGTTTGTTTAGAATACCCCACCGACGTGGCGGGATACCCACGACTAATGCGGCAGGATATCTGTGACCGGTACGGCGGCCAATCCGTACACCAGTGCGGAGGTCTATCCGTACACAGTAAGCACATCCCAGGGATGTTGAGATGAGATTTAACCTCGCCGCCTATTGAGAAAGGGGCTTGGATAGTATTCCCAAGGAATACATTATGTACAACTGTCTATTTAGGCGACGATGGTGGGTATTCCATCGGGGCTCAATGCTATATTACTCGGGGATTACTTAAGTTGAAGATTTAAGTTTTGCTTTAGGCCTGTTCAGTGCCATTCATGATAAATCAACAGTAAAGTAAGACATACAAATTATTAGTAAACTTGAATGAAATTCACCATCTTTTGAACTATTTTCTAGCAAATGTATAGACACATCATGCTTAGAATATCATGAAATATATGTGAGATTTTAATTTATATGGTCATTGTATTGTTCCCTATTGAGCTAGGATGTAGCTCACCCTTTAGACTATACGTCGCAGGTCCTTTGTTAGCAGTAGCTGAGGCTTCGGGAGACGTAGATCTGAGTAATTCGGATTACGTGCCTGGGGACGAGTTGAAGCCTCCTCCTGAGGACTTCTTCTAGGAGACTCCGCTGAGTACTTTGAGAGAGTTTTTGTGAGTAGATTGTACGGCTTGGTATGTCAAGCCTTTATTTTTGGTAACTATATAATTAAATTGGCTTAATTCTTTTGGCGAACCATCTGGGGTGATCAATCTATCATCGATGGTTTGGATCGGTTCTCTGTTCATGCGGTGGCATGGAAATAGAACTGTCTTTTGTTTATGCCAGATGGGCATGCTACTTTTTCGCTTTATGTAATTATTTGTTTTATTTATTTAGCATTGCTTGTTATATCAATGTTCCGTGCATAGTTTTGGGGCACGGTCTGGAGGATCGTGCTGATGACACGAGTTTCGGGGTGTCGAAATTCGGGCTGTCACACCTTTGCTTACCTTGCTTTCTAGTTTAGGTTAGTAATTCCAGATCTGTAGCAGATCTGAAAGTTTATAAAATTTATATCACATTTCTCTGTGGACAAACTCTTACTTTTAGAACTTGCTACAACAGCCCTGTATCTTGCAGGCTGTGCTTTGTGTTTTGATCCATCTTCATTCACACTTTATTTTCTGCTGTGTTTTAACCATTCATTTTTACAATAAAATTTTGCAAGCACAAAGTCAACAACAGTCACATATCCATTTTATCAATACTTACCTTACCGCGGAGGCTATGAGTAGAACCGTCGGACGTATCCAGTGTTGATGGGCTCAGGAAAGTGATCTCCGTCCATGGTGGCGAGGCGGATGACATATCTCAGGAGTATTTCTCGAATGACGTAAGGTCCTTCCCAGTTAGGCTTGAATTTACCTCTCGGAATAGCATGGAGGGATGGGAAGATCTTGAGTATCGTGTCTCCTATCTTCAAATCTCGACTGTGAACATGTTTATTGTAAGCACGTGCGATTCGCCTTTGATAGACTTGGGTATGGCACAAGATCAGTAGCCTTTTCTCATCCAGCAAATTCAGCTGCTCAAAGCGAGATCTTTCTCTTTCTGTCTCAGATAGGCCTGATTCCATGAGGATGCAGAGTGAGGGCAACTCCACTTCTACCGATAAGATGGCCTCAGTTCCATATAGGGCAGTGAACGGGCCTGTTCGGGCCAGGTTTTTGATAGGCCCGTTTATGTTTTAGAATAAAAGTGAGGCTCGAACCTGACCCGATATCTTATCCGAGCCGAACCTGGCCCGCCCGATTATGAAATATGTGAGCCTGAGCCTGACCCGAATAGACCCGGCCCGATACTAATCGGGCCGAAACTCGGGTCGGACGGGCCTTTTATAGTTTTTGTCTTATATTTTTTCTATTCAGGCTGGGTTCGGGCCGGGCAGGCATTTTATGAGTTTTGCCCAACAGTTTTTGCATTCGGGGCCATGCCTGAAATTTTAACAAAATTTTTCCTAAAATCATTTTTGTTTCAGGACCATTTGAGCTCGACCCAAAATTATTGAAATCTAATTTAATAGACCCAACCAGAGGCCCATAACCTCTTTCATATATAACTTTTTTTATATTCCTGAACCTGTAAACCATATTTTACAAAATATACATACAACTAGAGGTCCAGAACATGCATCATTATTTTATATTCATACAAGACCCAATCATAGGTCCATAACCAGTTTCACAAAAAACTAAAAGACCCCAACTCAACCTATTTCATACAAGACCAACCTGAAAACCCAACTTGTAAACCATATTTTAGAAACTATACAATACAAATCGGATATAAATTACAAAAAATTAACTATGCTAATAATGGTAGCATAAATTACAAAAAATTAACCATATTTTAGAAACTCTTAAATCCTCTTTTAAAAAATTTTCTATGGCCATCTTCTCATTCAGCCATCCTCTCGTTAGTCCTTTTTTGACCCTTTTCCATGAAAATCCTCTTCTTCAATAACCTGTAAAATAGAGAAAATAAAAGAATTATAACTTGTACATTATATAACTGATCAAATTCACCTCAATATAAATGATCAAACTCACCTTAAAAGGAAATCATATTCCTTCATTCTCATCAACATCGACAACACCACTATAATCATGACGTATCAAATCTTGACCGCAAATGAACATTTCTACCATTTCCGGATGTAATGAACTCCTAGTTTAATCAAGCACCCTTCCCCCAGTGCTAAAGAGAGATTCCAAAGCAACCGTGGAAAGAGGAATTGCTAATATATCCTGCACAATTTGTGAAAGAATCGGGTATGTAGTTGAGTTATTTTTCCACCACGCTAAAATATCAAACTTTTCGGTTTGAGGCTCTTATGGGCTCTCTAAATACAAGTCTAATTCAAACTTTGTTCCTAAAGTGGCCGAACCATTACGCCTACCATTATTTTTAAATTGTTGCCACAATAAAAAAACTTGAGGACCACCCTCTTTAATTGGAACAGTTAGAGGTAATTCACAATTATCATCATCATTCGAATGAAATTTACTATTATACTCATCGAATATGATCGTCAAATTACTGAGTACTTTCTTATAATATTTTTCACCATCTTCTTCATATAAAATACTAAAAATAAAGGCTAAATATTCCATTTTAAATTGAGGATATAATACCACAGCAATTGAGAGGAGTAAAGAATATTCTTTCCAGTATTTATCAAATTTATCTAGCACTATCTTAGCCATATTATGAGCCCACAAAACCTTTTCATCCACCATTTATTTTTTAAGTTGTATATAAATTTCGATTACTTGATGAAAAAACAAATGAATGGTTGGATATTTTGTACTGGAAAATTTTTTTGTAGCTTCGAAAAAAATTTCCAAATACCCAAAAAGGGCTTCGGCCTTAACTCAATCTTCAGTCGATGGCGCAAATGGATAGTTTGAATCGTGATCTTTTAACCAAGAGAACTCATCTCTAAATGGAAATGCAGATTTTACCATTAAAAATGTGGAGTTCCATCGAGTTGCGACATCTAGAGATAATCCTCCAGCAATGTGCCTAGCATTTGCGTTTACCCAAATATTAAAATTTTGTTGGCTGGATGGTGATGATTTAATATACTTGATGCTCTCCCTAATATTTCCAACAGTATCTTTAATGTCTTTAAACCCATCTTGCACAATCAAATTGTGAATATGCGTGGAACATCGAACGCGAAATAACTTACCTCCAATTGGAAGTAAGTTCCTTCTAGTAAGATGTTCTCTTAAATATTTAGCCATAGCAGTATTATTAGATGCATTATCTAATGTTATAGAAGAAATTTTATGTTCTAATTTTCATTCAATTATATATGATAAAATATGATAAAAAAGAGCTTGACCCGTGTGAGGATAAGGGATCAAAGGGAAGTTAATCACACGGCTTTACAAATTCCAACTCTCATCAATAAAATGAGCAGTTAGACACATATACCAAAGTTGTTAATTAGAAGTCCAAATATCTGAAGTGAAGCTAATCCTTCCTGAAATTTTATGAAATAAGTCATATAATTTTACTCTATCTTTTTTATAGACATCAAAACAATCTTTTTTAATCGTGTTACGAGAAATCATTTTACATTTGGGTTGTAGACCTTGAAGTAAGTCAATAAACCCTACGTGACTAACAAGTTTAAATGGTATTTCATGCAAAATTATCATTCGAGCAACTAGCTGACGAGATTTAATTGGGTCAAACTTATAGTTACCAACTCCTCCTTTTCCATCCACACCCAACTATTGTTGTTTATTATCATTATTAACTCCTTTTATTTTTAGACGATTAATTTTGCCGTGTCTTTTTAAATGACTAGTTTCATTATTTCCACTATCGGCGCCTAAAAGTGCCTTACAAAGCTTACATTCCGCTTTGAGGACTCCCCCAACCGTCACTTCGTTAAAATAGTTCCAAGCACTAGATGTCTTTCTCTTTTTTTTTACGATCAGGGCATTGTGGATGTAGAGGGTTTACGGTAGAGGGTACAAGAATTGTTGGATCAATAGGCATTGTGGAGGTAGAGGGACCCACACCACCTGTCGGTGATGGATTTCCTTGAAGATGAGGACTGCTAATAATATCAATATCATCGTTTGCCTCTATCTCCACAATGCCACAATCCTCAAATAGATAAAAGGGATTTGACATATGGTAAATATAATTCAAATAATTTTTATAGATATGGCAGATTTAAATATAATCAGATATTAAACTAATCACTTTAATACCACATCAATTGCAAAATTTTAAATGAAAAATTAATCACTGAATTTAAACTAATAATTGATTTAAAAAAAAAAATTTAATCACTGTTGGCAGATTGTAGAAGTTTAAATTAATCACTATTGGCAGATAATCAGATTTTAAATTAAACACTAATTGCAGAGTTTAAATAAAAAGTTAAATAATCACTATTGGCAAATAAATTATAATCAGATAATCAGATAATCACTATTGGCATTTGGCAGATAATAAGATAATTAGAGTTTAATCACTATTGGCAGATAATCAAATAATCAAAGTTTAATCACTATTGGCAGATAATCAGAGTTTAAATAAAAAATTAAACACTGATTTTAAATTAATAACTGATTTAAAAAAAATAAAATTTAATCACTAATTGTAGAATACCACATCAATACAATATTTTAAACTAATAAAATAATAAAATTAAAATTAAAAATAAAAATAAAACTTATTGCTTATTGGGGGAATGGCAGAGCCGGTGGTGGACTAATGGTGAAGGTGGTGGTGCGCGATGTGCTGGTGCCGTTGTGGTGGTGCGTGGCCTAATCAGATCACCAACGGTGATGAAGAAACCCTAATCATATCTATGCTTAAATCAGCAAGGCGCAAGAGATAGGGATTAAATGGGTAGAGAGAGAGAGTGTGTAACGATACTGGTTTCCCTAACATTGACTCGTTGACCGTTAATGATAAGACAACTATTTTGATCGGTTTGACTTTGGTCAAACTTTTGACATTTGAGTCGTGGTCTTTGGCCCATATATTTTAATTAGGCGAACCCGATTCTAATCCGGACCCAAGACCCTAAGTAGGTCTTTTAAAAGTAAATGAATAAATATACAATATGTGCCTGTAGGTGTATAAATGTATGTATAGCGCTAGATGTGCCACACAAATTATATGTGCTAGCAACCAATAAGAGAGGAATCACTATTTTAGATAAAGAAAAAATATAAAATAATAAATAAATAAAAAAAAGAAAAAAAATGACTTTAACTCTGATTTGGGTACACAAGCTAGCACCCGAATTTCACAAATTCCTAGATACCAAAAGAAACGCAGCTTTAAACATATATATATATATATATATATATATATATATATATATATATATATATATATATATATCGTGGGGATTCCCCAAATTTTGGGCTGCCACTAAGAAAACCCAATCTCACATAAGTGGAGTTCTTGGGACTCTTGCTTTTATTGTAGTGGTTCCCCAATCGGGGCACCTCTCACAACTCATATATATAATATCAAATTTAGCACCAGAATTGTGCTTAAAGTTAGAGTCCAACTCAGCAAACTCCGAAATCAGCAAGAGCCCCAATTCAATGAGCTAATTGCCATATTAGTAGGGCAGTTATATCCAAGCCCTTGATTATTGCGAGCCTAATGGGCATCTTATCTAATTAGTAACTAATGGTCTTAATGGACTCTTACTACTTTGTTGTAAGACCTGCCTATTCGGACTCTCTATACACCAACCCCATATCCATATGTGGAAATCTCCAACCGACAACCTTTTTACATATTGAATCTTTCCATAACTAACTCCACACACTATTTCCCTATGTGTGTGCCTAACATACAAAATTACTCACTTTCCTAATACATCTTGAACTATTCATGTTTCCTGTTCATCATCATCTCTAAAATCTAAAACAACCAAGTTCCAACTCCTCTCCTCGTGGAGCCAAAATAGGCAAGGAACCACAACCGTCCATCCTCTCTCAAACACTTTAAAAAGGCCCTCTTAGCCTAAAGCAATTAAGCCTTCGTTCCCTGTCTCAAACATCTCTCTCTCACTCACACCTCTTCTCTATTCCTAAATCCTTAACCCATATTTAACTCCTTGATATTAAAGTGGAAGAACGGAAGTAGTTGAACATCAAGCCTCATCACTCTTGCAGACGGCTTAAAACAGAATGAAACCAGCACCAATTTGGTCGGTTTTCTTCCCTGATCCCTTTTCCCTCTTGGTTTGAATTTATTTTATGAAAATTTACTTGGTTTCTTGATGCTTCTCTGATGCTGTCTTGAGGATCTTGATTGACGAGATTTTTGTTGATCTGTCGCACCCAATCAGGTATGGGATGATATATTATTCATAGAAGATAGTTTCAAAGTTCATGCTCAGTTTACTGGATTTTTACTTGGTTTATGAAAAAAAAAAGACTTTGTTTCAATCGTGGATCCCTTATTCACTTTTTCCTAGGCTCCAAAGTCAATTGGATCAAAAGATAATCTGAATTTGAAACGATTGGTCAATTTCTTCTGGGTCTTCACCTCCTTTTGGTGGATCTTTGACCTGATTCATCGGTTGTGAGTTCAAAGCTTATCATCGGAGGCCCATCGATTTGGAAACTCGCAAAAACCCTATAGATGTAAGATTTATTTTTCTCTCTTTGGTACAACAATATTTCCGTCTCTTTCCCAACCCGACACACTTGCTTGCAATGTTAGGACCCAAGGTAGGGGAATTTCAATGCAAAATTATGTTTTAGACTTTAAATCATAGACTTCAATGATATATTCGAATCAGATTTATGATTATTAGAATTAAATTTGAATTGTTTAAACCTAATTGCATCTGAACATTATAATTATTGATTATCGACTTGCATTGAATTATTGAGTTTTCGCATATTAAACCTTTTGAATTGTAATGAAATATTTGGAATTTTTTTGAATGATATATAATTGCATTGAATTATAATCATTAAACCTTTGAATATCGAATCCTTTAAATTTGAATCTGAATCTGGATTAGAATGAGAACTATTTTATGAGCCGTTGAACCTATGTATTAGAACTTTGATGTGATTTAAATAGATTAAATTGAATCGAATCCTATGCTTTGGCACTTTTGAACCGTTTCGACGGCCCATTGAACCACACAAGCATCCCTCACAATGCAGGGGCTTGAGCACTTAAAAAATTATTCATTGAACGATGATGGTTAGGAGGGAATTCCCATCGGTAATTGGAGACTCTAGTGCTATATTTGCGCTAGTGATATTTAAGTTAAAAAAATTTTAAGTCATCATTAATTAAAAAGACTATATCTCAAATTTTGATAATAAAGCAATTTAATGAATGCTCACATGAAATCTAAGAAACGATGCTATCGAACCTCATATGAAAATAGAATTCAGAATATGTGCTTTTGAACCCATGATGCTCCCGAATTCTATTTTATCATTTAAATTGCGTTTGAATTTATCATCGAACTATGTGTCACAGGTACAGAAGTGGTTTCAGATCCCGATTTAGAAGATCCCAACTTCGTACCGGAAGAAGAAGTAGATCTTCCACCTGAGGAGTTTTATCCTTAGATACTTTTGGAGACTTGGACTTGGTATAGATTAGATGAACTTTTTGAGACAACTAAGATTATTTTTGGATGTTATGTGCCACTGTTTGTGTGATGAACGGCCATCACCGGTAGTTTTACTTTTAATTTTTACACTTTCGTTATGGACATTAATGCAAATTGATTTAGTTATGAATATTTATGCATTCAATTTATTTATAATAGTTGCTCTCTAATCGATACCAAAGAATTTCTGTATTTAGATTATGAATTGTGATCTAGCGATCCAAAATTTTCACATATTTTCTGGTTAGAAATTTCGGGTCGTTACAGTGAGAGAGAGAGAGAGAGAGATTGGGACTGGCTGTCGGCTGAGAATAGATAGAGGGTTGGTACGTTGGGCACTTGGGTTGGGTAGAGAGAGAGAGGGGTTGAGATTGGTAGAGAGAGAAGGTTAGGCTGGGTAGAGAGAGAGAGAGGTTGAGACTAGGTCACTGGCAGAGAATTAACTCCAAATTTGGGTAGAGAGAGAGAGATTAGAACTGGTTGAGAGAGAGAGGGTGGTTGGGCTGGGTAGAGAGAGAGAGAGGTTGGGCCTGGTAGTCTGATAGAGAGAGAGGGTTGGGCTGGGTAGAGAGAGAGAGGTTGGGCCTGGTAGAGAGAGGGTTGGGCTAGGTAGAGAGAGAGAGGTTGGGCTATAGTGGTGCCGACTGTAAGGGCTGCGGTGGCCGACAACTCAAAGCGGGTTAGGGGGTCAGGTAACAGCTCAAAACAAAGCTGTGGTGCCGGCTGCGAAGTTGAACTATCGAGATGGAGAAGTTGAACCGTCGAGATGGAGATGGAGAAGTTGAGAATCGATTGAACCAACCGTCGAGATGGAGTCTTGGAGGTGGAGAACCGACTGAACTGTGGTGATGGGGTAGGAGTGGACCATTGATAATTAATAGGTGGTGGTGGGATATGGGGGGCATGATGGGCTATTGGGTAATTGGTGGGAGTGGCAGTGTATAGTTGATAGACATTAATTTATACGTAATTGACAGGAGTGGGTAATGGGAAATAAGCCCTAAGATCTAAGGGTTCAATTTGGGGTGTAGGGTTGGAGAAATAATCTGACAATTTCAAGGGTTCAATCACCCCAATACCTCTTTCTTCTTGATCTCTTTGGCTTGGCACTACAAAACTTTCTCGGTCACTGATGTAATATGACGAGTCAAATTTAAACTCATTATCCCTCCTTTATCATTCCAATAGTGGGTTTTGGACTTGGTCCTCCGGTAGGGTGTGGGGGTAGCGGTGCTTAATGTATGCTCGTGTGATGGTTCACTTGGGAAGGTGCTGGTGGAATGATTTTTTCGACCTCAATTAAATCTTGTATCACGTGCTTTAATGGGAAGCAGTGATCGATCGGGTGACCCAGACCTTGGTGAAAGTTGCAATGAGTGTTGGGGTCATAGTTCCTTGGGATGGAATTTGGAGGAGGTTGTGGTTGGAGGGATGTAACTAATCCCTTTTCTATTAATAAAGGCAAAAGTACATTCAGTGATTGCTCCAAGAGTGTAAAAATTTGGTCATAGTAGGCCCTTCTCTGCTTTGGAGTCATTTGTGCACCATGCCCATTCCCGATTCTTTGCATTGGCTCGGTTCTGATTGGAGTTGGCTGGGTGGCTTTGAATTGGAACAAGATTATATTAGTGTTGGGCCGGGTGTTACCAATATTCTGAACGTCGGCTCCTGCTCTTTTCTCATTTCTTTGCTCAGAAAACCTTCTGACCCCGCTGGCTCCACCAGGTACGTTCTTGCTTAGATGACCTTCCCTAATAGCATCCTTGCAATGATTGGCGTTTATCATAAAATCAGCAAAGCTAGATTATTGTTGGTAAATGAGGAAGTTTGAGATTACTGGCAAAATATTCTTTGAAATCATCCCAATTTGTTCGTCATCAGGTATTTCATTTCTCACCTAAGCTGCCAGTGCTCTCCAACACCCTAATTAATCGCTGAAGGTTTCATTAGGGTTCTGCTTTAATCAGGCCAAGTCTGACTTGCGAGGTTCAATGTCTATATTGTAGACATATTGCTCTTAGAACAAGTGAGTCACATCTTTCCATGTCTTTATCATAAATTGTTCTAGGGATGTGAACCACCTCAAAGCTGGACCAGTTAAACTTTTCTGAAAGACCTTTATCAGTAGTCTTTCATCTCTCCCATACTAACACATGTCCCCACAACAGGACTTGAGGTGTGCAATGGGATTGCTAGTGCCGTTGTATTTATAAAAAATCGTCATTTTAAATTTTAGGGGTAGGGGGACTTCAACAAATAAACACAAGTCTGAGAAGTCTGTGGCATGGATTTCGGCTCCACCCATCTTCAACAACTGTTTCTGGATTTTGTCTAGCTGCTCTTTCAACTGCTTTGACTCCTTAGACAGGGGGGTTACCCTTTCAGCAATCGGTCGGGATTCACTCTGTGCTACTAGGGGGTTGGTTATTATGGGGGGAGGATTAATGTTGGCCAATGCCTCAGCATAAGCCCCACTGCTCCTGATTTCGTCCTCTTTATACTGTTGGTCTGTATAGGGTATAGTGAGGGTGAGATTCTCCTGTTGTTGTTACATGGACTGAATGGGGATGGATTGAATGGGGGTCGGGTGAGACCATTGAATGTGAGGGAAATTTTACGGAGTGATGGGATGAGTGAAAGTTAGATTTTGGGGTGGGGCCTGATGGGGCCATT
Organism: Chloranthus sessilifolius; assembly: GCA_021018995.1. Taxonomy (NCBI): domain Eukaryota; kingdom Viridiplantae; phylum Streptophyta; class Magnoliopsida; order Chloranthales; family Chloranthaceae; genus Chloranthus; species Chloranthus sessilifolius. The sequence goes on from CM037586.1 coordinate 21,311,385, forward strand.
GGGTATGGGGAGAGGCTTGAGGATGGCTTTGGGGTGTAGGGGCATGGGTAAATTGGGGTTGATGCAGGGCATGGGTTTGAACTGGGTATGAGGGTTGTGGGTGAGTGAAATTTTGGAGGAATTGTGAAGGGTATGGGTGCGACACTCCAAGGTTTGGGCCTTATTGGGCTTGGGTGTAGGGTAAAGAGCTCTGATGGGTTTGGGCCATAAAGCCTTAGGGAGTTTGGGTCATGAGGCCTTGGGAAGGTTGGGACATGAGGCCTTGGGGGTCTGGCCCATTAGGCCTTGATGGTTCTGGCCCATGGGGCCTTGGTGGGTCTAGGTAATGGGGGTTTGGATGGTATGGATGATGGAGATCATGGGGGAATGAGGCATGGAGGCTTGATAGTGTATGTGAGGGGCTCATGGATGTGTGGTGTGGATCAGAAGGTTGTTTTGAGAGGCCTTCTAACTGGTGTAGGCCCGGACCATCTCCTCCATCATGGCCATTGGAGAGGGATCAGATGGAGATGGTGCATTTGAGGGATGATGGGGTATGAATGGGATGGAAGTGGTGGGGAAATTGAACATGGCCCTGGTAAAATTGGGCATGACCTAGGTAAGTGGTGGGGCAGGGGGTGGGTTGGAGAAATTGGGTGGGGCATTGGTGAATGTGGGTGGATTTGGTCTATATTGGGATGAAGAATGGGGCATGGATGTCCAGGATGAGAGAGAAAAGCTGGTCATGGCCTCAGTAAAAATGGGCATGACCTGGGTAGATGGAGGGATGTATGGGGGATTGGTAAAATTGGATGCGACATGGGTAGATGCAAGTGGATCGGGTATGTGTTGGGAAAATGGGAAATGGGGCATGGTAGTGAAGGCGAGAAATTGGGTTGGGTTTTGATTGAGCGTGGATGGAAGATGAGATGGATTAGGGATGGCCATGGATGGGAGAATGGGCATGGTTTGGGAAAATGATGGGGAATGGGGGGTCAGACTTTGGATATTTTGGGAGGTGGCGGATGGGAAGATAGGGGCACCGAATGGGCCGGTGATGGTAAAAGAGGATTGGGTGAGGGGAATGGACGTGAACATCTCCTCCGCATGGGAGTGAGTTAGGGAATGTGGCAGGGATGAGTCGGGATCGGCGTATGCCGGATCCACTGCTCACGACATGGCTCGGTGACGGGTAGGGTACGGGTGCCTCGGATGGGACCCGTAAAGTTTTCTCCTCCCTTTTCAAGATGACGGAAGATAAGGCGATGCCGTTGTACCGGCACCACAAATCTACTCTTTTTTGGCTTTTTGTTTATTATTATTATTATTTTTTTGAAATTTTTGTAAGTGGATTTTATGATGAACAATTTCCAGGGCCCTTGAATTCCCATCTCGGGTGGTTTTCGTACCTTAAATAAGTCCCGCGGTGAGACCCCAACGTGCTTCGGAAGAGTCAAAAGAGAAACCCTTTGATCTATTGAAGGCACAGAAATAAACGCAAACAACCTGATCCCCGGGGGCGGTAAAAAAGAAGTCACCTTCCTTTGACCGACGGGGGCGTATTGGGTGTCGAATAGAGGTGCTAAACCACTAATCGGGGAATCCGGTGTGGCAGCCTGAATTTTGGCACCCCGAAACCCGTGCCATCAACACGACCCTCAAGGCCGTGCTCTGTGATTCTTTACGAAACATTGGTATATACAAGCCAAAAACTAAAATTAAGGCACATGTATCTACTCTAACAAGTGCTCATATATTTGAAATTAATAGGGGCTCTAAGGGCAGTTCTTGTCCCATGCCAATTCATGGGCATAAGAACTTACCCAAACCGTTGGTGATAACAAGTCATTCCAGACGATTTGTCAAAAGAATAATGGTATTTAATTACAATAAAAAAAAGAGGCTTGACATACCAAGCCGTACCTAATACTCTCAACTCATTCTCAAAGTACGCAATGGGTCTCCTAGAAGAATTCCTCCGGAGGAGGTTTTGACTCTTCTGTGGGCACGTAATCTGAATCCCCTGGATCATAGTCTCCAGAAGTCTTCGCTAGCGCTAGTCCTGGACCTGCGACGTATAGTCTAGGGGGTGAGCTACATCCTAGCTCAATAGGGAAATAAAATGAACATATAGATTAAATCTCATATATATGTGTTAGCACCATTTATCTGATATCGCTTTTGAGAAAGACGATTGAAATAACTGAAATAAAATGATGGGTACAATTGTTACATTGCATGGTTTTTGTTTGTTCTCACTGGTTTAGTTGTGAATTCGGCCAAATCACTTAAATCTTAACTTAAGTAGTCCCCGGGCAATATAGTATCGAGCCCCGATGGAATACCCACCATCGTCGTCTAACTAGACAGTTATTATGTGTATTCCCTGGGAATACCGCCCAAGCCCCTTTCTCTTAGGTGGCGGAGTTTATTCTCAAATCTACATCTCTGGGATGTGCTATGAATGTACAGATTAGCTGCCGTACCGGTCACGGATATCCTGCCGAGTCAGTCGTGGATATCCCGCCATGTCGGTGTGGTATTCTAATCAAACCTTAAATAATAAAAATATTGAACGTGCTCTATATATAGTTATTCACCGTGATTGTGCTAATTTTATTACATTAGGCCTTATCACTAGCTTTCGTTTCACTGTTAGTTTTCATCTGCATCCCTGGGATGCCATTGGTTCAATACATCATCTGGATGTCCACTTTACAATTTTTATGTCCCCTGGGGACCTCATGACTATCACCTTTGACACTCACACACTCTTTTTGAAAATGATCATGCAATACTTGACTATTTAATTGAAATACACCACATATATGAGTTGACGAAATAATGCACATGTTTCAAGAATATTCCCTACCTCAACGCAAATCCAATGCACACTTTTCTCGTAGAGGTTTACACGTCACGATCACACGTCAAACCCACATTTCATGTGTTTAGAATATGTTTAGAAATGTCACTAGAATCATTGGAGTACGTAGCCTCCATGGATTTACACTAAACTATTAATATCTGCGTGGTGCCTCGTGCGAGCGAGTATAATTCCTCGCTCGAGCGGTCACTTGACCTCACTCGAGCGAGCATTTGACATTGCGCAAGCGGTTCAAACGAGATCACTCGAGCGGTTAAAACGAGCCATCTGAAGCAAAATAGGAAGCCTCGCTCGAGCCAGCTTCCCCTTTATTTTGGGTCTCGCTCGAGCGAGTCCAGAACAAAATCTGTTCTCAGGTTATATCTTCTGTCCTCGCTCGAGCGAACAATTTAGACCGCTCGAGCTAGGAGTGGTGAAATTAAACTCCTCGATCTGTTTGAGAACCCTTTTTCCTACTTTATTCAAGCCTTATTATCATCGACAGCCATTCAACCAATACCTTATACATTATTTAAGGACACACCTAAGCATTTATTATGCATTTAACATACCTCAATCGATAGGTCTCGTATAAGTTCGATCCACGATTCAAAACTCTACTAGACGAAGAGATCTCCAAAGTTCCTCTCCAAAGCTTCTCATTCAACCTTTTCTCTTTCTAAGATAATTAGGTTACGTATTGGGGAACCCCTCTCCCCTTCATTCACTTATATATTTTTTATTAAAGCTAGTGTATTTTACACACACACACACATAGTATATACTTGTTAGTTTTGGTTCCCTTGTGAACCACACATACATGTGCATGGTATATGACGTGCACGATTTCCAAAAATTTGGGGTTATGACATTCACCCCACCTTATAAAATTTTTGTCCTTGAAAATCGGCGATACCCTTTTTAACTCGGTACGACTATTACTAGGCCGTTAAATAGGCCAGTTCCTTACATCATCAGGTAGTTAATCATATGGTCTAATGACCCTAGATCAGACCTGCATTGAGCAACTATAAACCATACTTTATTGTACATCACATTCATACATTCACCTAGGCCAATCTTAAACGACAAAAGAGACAAGATACTCATATATGATTTTGTAACTCTACAATCATTATACTAACTTATTATGTGATAACAATTTATATATATATCGAAGCTATAATAGAGATTACCACCCAAAATTTGTGACATTCATGTCACGATAGTCTGTAAAATAAGTGTCAAATACCACCTTACTACGAAATGTTCTAACAAAAAGTTACATTTCCATTTTTTTTTTCCAAAAGAAAATTTTATGACTACCTAGTCATCATCCTCCTCATACTCATCATCGTTGTCGCCGGAGCCATCATCGTCATCGTAGTCCTCATCATCCTCATCCTCGTCAACCACCCTGGCGGTAGTGGTACCCCCTGTAGTGCTCCTCGTCGTAGTGCCCGAGCTAGACGCTCCAAAAATAGCGTCTCTCATGGCACCGACGCGCTCCAAGTATGACTGCGGGTATGCCTGGCCCATGAGGTCTATGACTAGTGCCTCCTGAAACCTCTGATGTAACCTTATCTCCTGCCCCTGCTAGAGGAGCTCTCGTATCATGCCAGTGTCGGTGGTAGGTAGGGGCTGTGAAGATGAAGTAGAGGGAGCAGTTGGTCCCGCCGGTGGTTGTTGCGTGGCTTGTCGGGAAATTTGGCGGTCTCTTTTCTTGTTGACACTAGTTTGAAGGCTCTTTAAGTTTCAGCTCCAGTCTTGGGCTAAATAAGGGACGACGTTATCGGTAAGAGATAACTCGTCGGTCCGGATCTTGAATCCTTCTTTTCCATTTCGTGAGTAGAGGAGTCGTGAAATCAACCGAGCATAAGGTAGTCGGTTGATGGGTGGGGGAATAGCACCTCTTACGTTCCTTTTATAGGCATGCGCCATGCCTTTAATGACTATCATGGGCGCGCTAATCCACCTATTATGAAATGCGACATGCAAAGCTCGCAGAAATGCGTCGCGGCGTTCTTGATCATGGCTAGTCGGGTGTAAGTTCTTCAAAATGATATCCAAAAGCCACATGCGTGGCGGTAGCTGAGATCGGGTGATAGATTGACCCGAAGCAGACGTGCTGCCAGTGATGTCGGAAATAATCGTTGGGAACTCTACATTCTCAGAAAAAGGTGGTTGGATAAGTGGGCTCGGGGCATAGATGTGTGGGCAATTCATAACCGACGAAATCTCGGCACAGCTAAAAATTAATTCTTTTCCTTCGATCGTGACGAGGATGGCCTCCTCATTCACGTTCATGTTAAGGGTTTGGTAAAATAGTTTCACGAGTCTCGGATAGTACCGAGCTCCGAACGGGGTAAGTAATGGTCTAAGGTTATTGTTAGTGAGGAAATCCGATGTCCATTGGGTGGACGTCGGATCCCCAAAACAAGAGGGATGTATATCCCATTCGGTTTCAAAAATTTTTGCCCCCCACCAATCGTCTAGTTCGATTGGGGTAGGAGATGGGGTTGGTGGTGGTTGTGGTGCCTTGTTGCGCGATGACGGCGATCGAATCGCCATTCATTTCTTAGGTTGGGGATTAGGGCTTGAAGAAGCCATTAGGTCTTTTGGAAAGAAAAGAAAGTGAAATAAGGTAGAGGTTGGGTAGGTCTTACCTTTAGAATTGTTTTGAACGGATCGGATCGTCCGAATCTGGCTCGAATCGAATGGGAAAAAGCTTGAAGATCATAAACCCTAAACCCCTTTCTCGCTCGAATTCTCGCTTGAAGGAGGAATGATGAAACAGTGTTTTGACTCCCTTTATATACCCTGTCCTCGCTCGAATGGTCAATAGACCTCGCTCGAGCGGTTAAAAGACATCGCTCGAGCGGTTAAAAGACCTCGCTTGAGTGGTCACTAATCCTCGCTCGAGCGAGTGAAGAACCAAAATTTTATGTATCTCGCGCGAGCGAGCATAAGTGTTCGCTTGAGTGAGCCCAGAAACATTTTTTTGGTTCTCCTAAGCTCATTTTTTTTTTTTTTTTTCACTTGGTCTATTTTAACACTCAGGGAATCATTCACACATGATTTTTCTTTGTGAACGCTTGAGACTTTATTCACTTTGTAGTCCGCTCGTGTAAAAGTTAAGCTAATATGCTCGAATTTTCAAACATACTCAATTATTTGTTTCAAAATAGGAATCGATATAGTGTCAAAATATTACATATCATCATTGCTAAGAAAACCACTAGGTAGCGCTCTCAAACAATTTGGGATATTGTTCTCTGACATCTGCTTCTCTCTCCCACGTTGCTTCCTTAGCCGGATGGTTATTCCAGTGTACAAGCACTAAAGGAATAACTTTGTTGCGTAGCACTTGTTCCTTTCGATCCAAAATCTCCGCCGGCTCTTCGATCATGCTCATATCTTCATGCATCTCGAATGATTTGCTGCTCAACACATGATCAGAGTTATTAAGATACTTCCTGAGCATAGATACGTAAAATACATTGTGTACCTGATCAAATAACGGTGGTAATCCAATGCGGTAAGCAACTTCCCCTACTTGACCCAAAACTTCAAACGGTCCAAGATAGAGGGGACTTAGCTTCCCTCTCTTTCCGAACCTCATCATGCCCTTCATAGGCGATACCTTCATGAAGACATGTTCTCCCACCTTAAAGTCCACGCTTGTCTGCTTGATATCAGCGTAGCTTTTCTGTCTGCTTTGAGCCGCCTTTAGTCTTTCTCTGATCATGCGGACAATAGCGGCATTATCTTCAAGTAACTCGGGCTCCAAAATAAATTTCTCTCCACTTTCCTCCCAATTGATTGGCGATTTGCATCGCCTTCCGTACAAGGCTTCATACGGTGCCATCCCAATGCTCGTCTGAAAACTATTGTTATATGTGAACTCAATCAATGGTAGGTGTTGATCCCACGATCCTTGTAATTCCAACATAATGCCCTAAGCATGTCTTCAATAATTTGATTGACCCTCTCAGTCTGTTCGTCGGTTTGTGGGTGGAACACCATATTGAAATTTAGTCTCGTTCTCATTCCTTCTTGAAATTTCTTCCAAAACTTGGATGTATACAATGGGTCACGGTCTGAAACAATGCTACTCGGAATCCCATGCAAACGGGCAATCTCTTTCATATAAAGCTCTGCTAGTCTTCCCGTCGTGTACATCGTGTGGTAAGGCAAGAAGTGTGCTGACTTGGTCAATCGATCGACCACTACCCAAATGGCATTGTACTTCTTTGCAGTTCGCGGTAGTCCGACTATGAAGTCCATAGAGATCGATTCCCACTTCCATTTCGGTATAGGTAGGGGTTGTAATAGACTTGCGGGGTGTCTATGATCAATCTTCACTTATTGGCACGTCAAACATCGTGACACGTACTCTACCACGTCTTGTTTCAAACCTCTCCACTAGTAGTTCTTTTTCAGATCTTGATACATCTTCGTGCTCCCCGGGTGGATAGCATAGCTTGACTTGTGGGATTCATCAAGAATCGTTCGTCTTAAATCGGCATTGTCCGGAATACAGACGCGGCCCTTAAACAATAAGGAGCCATCCTCCTTGATTGAAAAGTCGGATCTGATGCCCTCGGTTACATCTTGACCTATCTTGGTCAGTATTGGGTCTTCTACTTGAAGTTCTCGTATATGTTCGAATATCACCGGTTTCACTGATATGTTGGCCAAAAAGGCTCCTGTAGCTTGTGACTTGATGTCTGCACCATAAAGTGTTAGATCTTCCAACAGCTTCCATCGGTGTATACCCAAAATTAGACTAGCCAACTGAGCTGACCTCTTCTGACTCAAGGCATCGGCCACTACATTAGCCTTGCCTGGATGGTACTGTATAGAACAATCATAGTCCTTGAGGAACTCCATCCATCTGTGCTGCCTCATATTTAGTTCCTTCTGTGTAAACATAAATCTGAGGCTCTTATGGTCGGTGAAGATTTCAAACGTTTCTCCCTATAAATAATGTCTCCATATCTTCAATGCGAATATGACCGCTGCTAGTTCCAGATCATGTGTCGGATAGTTCTTCTTGTGCTCTTTCAACTGTCTTGACCCATAAGCTATTACCTTTTTATGTTGATTGAGTACACAACCCAAACCGTTATACGACGTATCACTGTAGACCGCGAATCCTCCACTGCCTGTCGGAATGGCTAACACTAGAGCTGAAGTGAGTCTCTTCTTGAGTTCTTGAAAACTCTTCTCGCACGCTTCACTCCACTCAAATCTTGAATCTTTTCTTATAAGCCTCGTAAGAGGTTCTGATATCTTTGAAAACCCCTCAACGAAACGTCGATAATAACCTGCTAGTCCAAGGAAACTTCGGATGTCTGTCACGGTCTTTGGTTGCTCCCAGTTCACTACTGCCTCAATCTTAGCGAGATCTATTGTGACACCATGCTTTGAAATGACATGTCCCAAAAAGCTAACCTCTTCTAACCAGAATTCACATTTGCTGAGCTTGGCGTACAATTGGTGTTCACGCAAAGTTCGTAGAGCGACCTGTAAGTGTTCTTCATGCTCCGTCCTCGATTTTGAGTAAATCAGAATGTCGCCAACAAACACGACAACGTAGGAGTCTAGGTGTGGTTTAAACACCCGATTCATTAAATCCATAAACGATGCTGGTGCATTTGTCAATCTGAACGGCATCACCAAAAATTTATAGTGTCCATACCGTGTTCTGAATGCCGTCTTCTGAATGTCCTCAGCCTTGACTCTTAACTGATGGTATCTAGATCTCAGATCGATCTTGGAAAAGTACTTCGCTCCTTGCAACTGATTGAACAAGTCATCTATTCTTGACAGCCGGTATCGATTCTTCACAGTGAGTTTGTTCAATTGTCGATAGTCAATGCACAACCGCATCGACCCATCTTTCTTTTTCACAAATAAAACTGGTGCTCCCCATGGAGACACGCTTGGTCTTATGAACCCTTTATCCATGAGCTCTTGCAACTGTTCTTTCAATTCTTTCAACTCAGCGGGAGCCATCCTGTATGGTTCTTTTGAAACAAGCTCCATTCCCGGTGCTAAGTCGATAGCGAATTCCACTTCTCTCTCTGGAGGTAATCTTGGCAATTCTTCTGGAAATACGTCTTCGAATTCTTGCACTACTGCTATCTCGGAGATAACCTTCTTTCCTTCTTTATCTCCCTTCAGAAATGCCAAATAACCGCTACACCCCTTTTTGATTAAACGTTCTGCTCTGACTGCAGAGATGAGTGGCACCTGTGTCGACCTCTTTCCTCGAAACTGAAATGATCTCTTTGTGCATCATCCTCTAATGCTCCTCTCTTTCTTCATTTCTCTCCCTCACTCTATCTTGTTCCCTTTGATCTCGATCCTGATTTTCTGCTTGATTTTGGTTCTCTCCTTGGCCACTGCCCTCGAGAATCTCCCTATTTCCTAATGGTACCCTGTTGATTTTGGTAGGCGAGACGAACCCATCTCTACTGCACAAATTCCTATCATGACCACCCCTGGGTCGACCTCTTCCTCTAGGAAATATAACGGTCTGCATGAGAAACCACGGTTTCGTTAGCAGAAGTCCCTATGTTCTGACGAGATGAATGCCAAAAACTAAAAAGAAAGACTTTGATACCAACTGTGGCAGCCCGAATTTCGACACCTTGAAACCCGTGCCATCAGCACAACCCTCAAGGCCTGCCCTGTGATTCTTTACGAAACATTGGTATATACAAGCCAAAAATTAAAATTAAGGCACATGTATCTACTCTAACAAGTACTCATATATTTGAAATTAATAGGGTCTCTAAGGGCAGTTCTTGTCCCATGCCAATTCATGGGCATAAGAACTTATCGAAACCATTGGTGATAACAAGTCATTCCAGACGGTTTGTCAAAAGAATAACGGTATTTAATTACAGTAAAAAAAAGAGGCTTGACATACCAAGCCGTACCTAATACTCTCAACTCACTCTCAAAGTACGCAATGGGTCTCCTAGAAGAATTCCTTCGGAGGAGGCTCTGACTCTTCTATGGGCACGTAATCTGAATCCCCTGGATCATAGTCTCCAGAAGTCTTTGCTGCCACTAGTCCTGGACCTGCGACGCATAGTCTAGGGGGTGAGCTACATCCTAGCTCAATAGGGAAACAAAATGAACATATAGATTAAATGTCATATATATGTGTTAGCACCATTTATCTGATATCACTTTTGAGAAAGACGATTGAAATAACTGAAATAAAATGATGGGTACAGCTGTTATATTGCATGGTTTTTGTTTGTTCTCACTAGTTTAGTTGTGAATTCGGCCAAATCACTTAAATCTTAACTTAAGTAGTCCCCGAGCAATATAGCATCGAGCCCCGATGGAATATCCACCATCGTCGTCTAACTAGACAGTTATTATGTGTATTCCTTGGGAATACCGCCCAAGCCCCTTTCTCTTAGGTGGCGGGGTCTATTCTCAAATCTACATCCCTGGGATGTGCTATGAATGTACGGATTAGCCGCCATACCGGTCACGGATATCTTGCCGAGTCAGTCATGGATATCCCGCCACGTCGGTGGGGTATTCTAATCAAACCTTAAATAATAAAAATATCGAACGTGCTCTACATATAGTTATTCACTATGATTGTGCTAATTTTATTACATTAGGCCTTATCACTAGATTCTGTTTCACTGTTAGTTTTCATCTGCATCCTTGGGATGCCACTGGTTCAATATATCATCTGGATGTCCACTTTATAATTTTTACGTCCCCTGGGGACCTCATGACTATCACCTTTGACACTCACTCACACACCCTTTTTGATAATGATCATGCAATACTTGACTATTTAATTGAAATACACCACATATATGAGTTGACGAAATAATGCACATGTTTCAAGAATATTCCCTACCTCAACGCAAATCCAACGCACACTTTTCTCGTAGAGGTTTACACATCACGATCACACGTCAGACCTACATTTCATGTGTTTAGAATATGTTTAGAAATGTCACTAGAATCATTGGAGTACGTAGCCTCCATGGATTTACACTAAACTATTAATATATGCGTGGTGCCTCGCGCGAGTGAGTATAATTCCTCGCTCGAGTGGTCACTTGACCTCGCTCGAGCGAGCATTTGACATCGCACGAGCGGTTCAAACGAGATCGCTCGAGCGGTTAAAATGAGCCATCTGAAGCAAAATAGGAAGCCTCGCTCGAGCGAGCTTCCCCTTTATTTTAGGTCTCGCTCGAGCGAGTCCAGAATGAAATCCGTTCTCAGGTTGTATCTTCTGTCCTCGCTCGAGCGAACCATTTAGACCGCTCGAGTGAGGAGCGGTGAAATTAAACTCCTCGATCTGTTCGAGAACCCTTTTTCCTACTTCATTCAAGCCTTATTATCGTCGACAACCATTCAACCAATACCTTATACATTATTTAAGGACACACCTAAGCATTTATTATACATTTAACATACCTCAATCGATAGGTCTCGTATAAGTTCGATCCACGATTCAAAACTCTACTAGATGAAGAGATCTCCAAAGTTCCTCTCCAAAGCTCCTCATTCAACCTTTTCTCTTTCTAAGATAATTAGGTTACGTATTGGGGAACCCCTCTCCCCTTCATTCACTTATATATTTTTTATTAAAGCTAGTGTGTTTTACACACACACACATAGTGTATACTTGTTAGTTTTGGTTCCCTTGTGAACCACACATACACGTGCATGGTATATGACGTGCACGGTTCCCAAAAATCTGGGGTTATGACATCCGGGATGGTGAGATAGACCACAGATTCAGGCTGCACTGCTTAACCGAGACTTGGCGCAAGTATTAGATGCGCTAGGTCAAATTGCTCAGATTCTAAACTTGGCGCATGCATTAGTTGCGCGAAAGCAAAATTGGGTATTTTTTGGCTTGGCGCATGTATTAGTTGTGCCAGTCAAAACAATGGGGTCAAACAGGTTTGACAGCAGAACAACAACCCGAAATGAGTCTCTTTTTTTTTTTTTTTTTTTCTTTTTCTGGAAGCAATGCTTCCGGGGATAGCTTGCTTAATTGCACCAAGTCTCTCTTCATCGAACCTAAGGGATACAAGGCCGATGCAGGTCCACTAACGCTCTCTCCCATGGGTTTTAGGCTTTGTAACGAGATAGGTTACCCACTCGATATACCTCTAGTGCAAGCACTTTCTCAGAGACTAGGTGGGCTGGTACTTTTTCGGATCATCATCACTAGAGGCTGCCGCCTTACTAAGAACCGGGAGTTTGTGTCTTTGCCTAGAAATCCCAACCCTTGAAAATCTAACCCCACAAAAATCAATTAAGTCCCTTTTGTTGGTTCAATTTTAATTTTCAATTTTAGAGGAGTTTTTATTAAAGTCCAAAAATGGGTAGTGATGGTCTCGTGCCACCTCTATGGGCCGACGTCCACTGATAGTATATGATCGCGAGAAAGTAAATGTGCACGTAGGCCCGCCAAATGGCTAAGGCATGTAAATGATGGAAAAATTAAAGAAACGTAAAGATAAAATGCAAGTAGGCCCGTCAATTGGCTAAGGCACGTAAATGACGGGAAAGTAAGAAATTTTAAAGACGATGCGCAAGTAGGCCCGCTAATTGGCTAAGGCATGTAAATGACAAAAAAGTAGGGGTGAGAAAATTTGGCGGAATCGTAGGGGTGAGTAAAATGACAAAAAATAGCTAAATGTTAGTAAAATCAAAGAAAAAAAGGCCAAATTTCGAGGGAAAGCTCTACTAGCTACTCCCCAGTAGAGTCGCCATCTGTGCAACCGTGGATTTTTATAAAAATACGTCGTGACGATGCGTACTCATGAAAAATTTAGAGTCGCCACCCGGAGCTTTTGGTGTATCGGAAAACCCAAATCAATTTTATAAGCACCGAAGTGCCACAAATATGACTCTGATTCATTGGTCTACGCTAAAGGCTCTTGGGTTGGGGCTTCGGTTATCGATCGGGAAGGTGTTAGGCACCTGATCAACCCGTTTAATGCGGTCTCTACTTATGGCCAAAATAAAAATAAAATAAAATAAGCAAAAAGGTCCTTCCTCTTACCCTAGGGCCCCAAAATCCTATTTGTGCCCCTCCTTTCCAACTGGAATTTCGGCGGCGTAACGGCACAAATGTGAGGATAGAGAAAGAACAAAGAAGGTAGAGGAGTAGAGGGGAGAGCCGGAGCTCTCGGGCCCTTGTTGCACTGCCGTGAACCTTTGCGTAGGCTCGCTTCGATGAGCTTGTGATTGCTTGTATGGTTAGCTGATGGGTTCTAACTCCTAGAGGGTGATAGCTAAGAGGTAGAGAGGGAAGGATAGAGAGTAGCTCTCACCTAAACTAAGAGGTTTTGATGAAAGGTAAGGTCTAAAAGAGAGCTTGGGAATTCTGAAATTTGTATGCAAAAGGGGCACCAAAGGGGAGAGGGAGCTACTTTCTTAATCTTCTCTCTTAGGAAAATTTTCAAGCCCTTTCAAAGGGAGGGGTACCTCTCTATTTATAGGAAAAGGAGAGGTTAGGAGGATGCTAAGAGGCTTAAGTTTGATTAGTAATTAGTTAATCAAGCATCTAAGGTTTCCTAGGATTTTTGAAGCTTAGAAAAGTGTGAAAGTAGCTTTAATGGTGGATGATAGGGTAATGTTGCAAATCACTTGAGGGTTGCAAATGACATAAGGAAGGGTGCAATAGAACAAGTGAAACATACCCAGGGCATCAAGATGGTCAACAAGTCAAACCCCAAAGATGAAATTCGAGCAAAAAAACTCAGGGTTACTATAGCTAAGCCTAGTGTTACTAATACTTGCGCCAAGATTAGGTATAGTAAAATAGTGCATGGGAAGTTGCAAGGCCGCGGGGGGACCCACTTAAAGCTGCCGCATGTATTACATGTGCCAAATCCCATATGGATCCCCACCCAAAACCTGATTTTTTCGAAAAATTTGGAATGCGATATCTTTCGATGTACAACTCCGAATGAGATGATTCTTCGCTTGTCGGAAAGCTGGAGTCTTATACTTTTCAATGGTATAAGATTCAATCATAGTAGAAGATCTATTCTAGTCCTGGTGCACCACTGATCATTGCCCAGAAAAGTCTAGGTATGGGTTCGGAAAGAATTCGAAAGGTTGGGATTGGTTTCTAAAGGTTCGGGGAGGTTTCTAAGGGATCAGGGGTAATTCCTAAGGGTTTGGGATGACTCCTAAGGTTTTGATAAGGTTCTTAAGGTTACAATACCTGCCATCGAATGCTCAAAAGTGCGCCTCTCTTGAAGTGTGTTTCAATAGGGCCTTGGGCTAAATTTGGGTGTCTACACAGGGTTAGAGTACTTGATACTCTATCAAAAGACATCGATGATTTGGGGCACTAGACCTCGAATCGGTTCTGAATCTAAATCTAAAGTCGAGTCTCAAATTGAGGGTACAAAAGAGCATAAAGAAGGCATACACCGGATTGTAATAAGAGGAAGCATTAGTATAGAAATTTTGGAAAGTCGATCGATCGGTTTCAGAATTGATCAATCAAATTTAAAAGTGAAGTTGCAAAGTTTGTTCGGGCGAGAATCGATCGATAAATATGAAAGAGGGAAACAATTTTGTCTAGAATCGATCGATCTAAAATATAATGCAAAGAAGACATTTGGTTCGGTTCAGAATCGATCAATCAAAAATTAGAATCGATCGATATAATTTTATAAAAAGAATAGCTAAATAAGTTTGGTCCAAAATCGATCGTTCGAATTTATAATTTAAAAAAAATAATTTGATTCGGTCCAAAATTGATCGATCATAATTTAAAATCAATCGATCGACTATATAATGAAAATATACCCTTTTTGCTCAGCCCAAAATCAATCGATCGCAACTTGGAATCGATCGATCGATTTCAAAATTTCTACAGTTACTAGGGTTATGAAAATAAGAACTAAAAAGGAAAATGAAAAATAACATACCACTAAAAATAATATCGTAATTAGGGTTAGTCATTTTACTCTCTTTATAGAAATAATTATAACAAAACAATACACATGTTCGATTTATTTAGCCCGTCGATATGCGATCGAACGTACCTAACATGACGGGATCTGAGAAGTACAGAGTGGATTGATGTGTACCCACCTATTGAAGCGTGAACGATAGATCTACGATGATTGGGGTTGAGAGATCGACGTCCAACGCGATGGTTCATCCAAGTTTTCTCCTTCTTCCTCCTTGGTCTTAATGTTGGAAATAGACCATGATGATTCTTGTAGAAGAGCATATGAAAGTTTTGAGAAGAGATGAGTTGAAGAAGAAAGGTTGTGATGGCTAGGGTTTTTTAAGAGAAGAGAAAAATAAGAGACGGCTAGGGTTTCTTAAAAGATTAGAATAAGAAAAGAAGAAAAGAGTTTCATACTTAAATAGAGTTTTCTAAAATAGGGTAGGTTCCGATGTGCATAGTGTAAAACACGTGTAACACCACTAAAAAGATTTAAGAAAATCCGGGTTTTTACATTCTCCCCCCTTATAATATTTTCGTCCTCAAAAATTACATACCTATGGCAATGATCTTTGGTACTTCTCCATAATTTCAGCTTCTCGTTCTCAAGTGGCTTCGTTCGGTGTGTGGTGTTGCCACTGAACCTTGACGAAGCATACGATTTTAACCTTGACGAGTCTCTCCTTTTGATCTACATTGCCAACCGATTTCTCTGTGGTAGTTAGATCATCCCTGACTTCGGTTGGCTTGATATCAAGGACGTGAGATGGATCAGGCAAGTATTTGTGAAACATGGATACATGGAACACATTATGTATATCGGCGAAAAGTGACAAAAGTGAAATTCGGGAGGCCACCTCGCTAATACGATCAGTGATGATGAAGGGTCCCACATATCTCAGACTTAGTTTCTCCCTCATTCCAAAGTGCATGACTCCTTTACTCAGGGACACATGGATGAAAATCACCAATCTCAAATTCTACTAAGCGTCTTCGATTATTGGCGTAAGCTTTCTGACGGTGATGACGAAGGGTCTCACATTATTTATATTGGTGAAAAGTGACAAAAGTGAAATTCGATAGGCCACCTCGCTAATACGATCAGTGATGATGAAGGGTCTCACATATCTCGGACTTAGTTCCCCCTCATTCTAAAGTGCATGACTCCTTCACTCAGGGACACATGGATGAAAACCAAATCACCAATCTCAAATTCTACTAAGTGTCTTCGATTGTTGGCGTAAGCTTTCTGACGGTCCCGAGCTTCCTTCAACTTCTGTCGGATAACCCTACCTTTTTCAGTTGTGGATTTATGGGTTCTGGCCCAAGCATCTTCCTTTCGTCAACCTCGTCCCAACAAAGAGGCGTCCTACAACTTCGGCCATAAAGAGCTTCAAAAGGTGACATCTCGATGCTTACTAGATAGCTATTGTTATAGGAAAACTTGATAAGGGTCATATGATCATATGATGTAACAATGATAAATGATGAACTATGGTTAAATGCTTGTGCCTCTTGCACCAATCTGAGCTTAAAATTTGGGCCTACTGCATGGTGGACCTCAATCATGAGTAGAAGAGTACTTGGAAGAAAAGAGAGCAATGCCCAATTCGAATTGACCATTGGATCCTCAAAGTTGAAGATCACCATACCTTTTTCTATTTTGTGATTAAGGCAAATGTGCTTTCAAGAAATTGTCAGCACCCCACCAATGGTTCAGGAGGAGGAATTTACCACCCCCCCCCCCCCCCCAACATCTTAATTGTGTTATCCATGATCCTCGGGATCATTGCTTCACCCACCCATTTCCCAACATCCAAAGTAATTCATTTCCCACAATCCAAAATCCACCATTCTCACTAATCCAAAATCAATCAGTTCGATAAATCCAAGGTTGCTCATTCTCCCAATGATGAAATCATTTTCACTAAGAAGCCTAAAATCGTTCACATCCATCCACTCAAAGCCATGCAAATCATCCTTATTCACCATCATGAACCTGAGACCATTAATATCATTCCCAACATCATTGGTTATTTTAAAGCCAAAGCCAGTTAACCTTTCTTTCAAAACTCATGGACTGATCTCTCCATGTCATAGGACCTTTTTCTGAATATGCCAATAGGTTTCATCTGGAATCTTATGCAAGGATTCAATGCTCACAAATACCACTCAGTTCTCCAAGCCCAACCTATCCAAATAAATGGCTACGCCTTTGTAATGCCAAATCTCCCATAGGTAAGTAGCAACGATATGATGTCATTAGGGGAATTTGTCCCACTCATCATCCAGGTGGCACATCTCCATGACCAAAATGTGTCGAGTTAGTTGATATTTTGAAGAACCCTTGGCAGGCGTAATTGTATAAATATTTTAATTCTGCCAAGGGCCAAGTGAGAGAAAATTGTTTAAAGTATGTTGAAAATCTTTAAAAAAGAAAAAAATTCTTTTTCAAAAGTATCCAAAAAATCTTTGAGGGTTGAACTTAATTAAAAAAAATTATTAAAAAAAAAAAAGAGTTAAAACCTTTAAAAAAAAAAATTCAAAAAAATCTTGAGGGTTGAATGTGATTGACATAACCATTCTCTTTTAACACTTTTTATGAAGGTCATTTATGGTGAAAGTTAGAATGGAACGAACTTGTTGGCACAATATGGCCTATCTCCATCTTGAAGGATACCAACAGACATAACTAAATTCTAAGGGGCAACCAAAATCGACAAAGATGTGGGCATTTTGTCTCCAAAGAAAAGAGGTGACCTGATTGATTACCTTAGACGGTTCTAGGATGTTCTCGCCTAATCTCAAGAAGAATTATCTCATTTGGACAAAGATCAAGTAGAGAATAAAATCCGGAGCAAGGCCTATAAATTGAAGAATTCATATTCCCGATGAAGTTGGAGTTTACTCATCATCTTAAAGCATTCAAATCGATAGATCAACATCAAACTTATACCTCTGAAAAGAAGAAAATTCACCGATTAGCTCTCGTGTCAGCGTTCGTTGGTGATTCTCTTTCATACATTAATGCACAAAACTTGCAGGGGCAAGCACTTCAAGTCTCAAAACGAGGAGATGACCCATTGGTTGTGCATAATTTCTCAAAGCTCTGCCAATGAATCATCAATGAAAAATACATCAATTGGCCGCCAGGGGCATGAACTCATCAGAAGATATCTCCTCTAATAGCAAAGGAGTTTTATTGTAGTTGATTCTATCCATCAGTTTTTTAAACTCAAAATTATGCTGCAACCATTTTTATTTGATAGTACTCCTAGCAGAGAACAACTTTATAGCATTATAGAGGTTCTCCTAAGGCACATGCCCAATCTCATTTTACAGATGGAGGTGACTTTCTTGAGCCATTAACACTAAAAATGTGTGCAATCGCTACTTCTGTGGCCTGATGGTAAGGCAAATGTTGACAAAATTGGATACTTAGTCATTCAAAGATCTCCTAAATAAGGCCATCATTTCAAAATCAGTTAGCAAAGTCTTCTATCCCTAAAAGTATATATCCATTGATACACAATTTGAGCTTTGGCCTTTTCTTTCAATTAACCTAAAAAAACTCAACAAAAAAAATCAAAAAGTCAAAACACAAAAAAATAGCTAATTCAAAAGAAAAACAAAATCAGTGTCATGAAAGAGAAGAATCACTTGTCGCACCAATTATGGGGAGTTATGCTAAAACAAGAAAAGGGGGGGAACAAAAAAATTGTACGAAAAAAAAGAGAGAATTCCAAAAGGGTGAAGAAAAGATAGAAAAGAAATTGATAGAAAGAAATTGAAGTCATGAAGTGTACATATAAAGTAGAAATAGCAAACTCCCTAGAAGAAAAAAAAGAAGATTATCACAGCAATGAATTGTACTCGTAAGCCCTTCTAAGGACTCATTTTAAGTTTGTATATACGTGTGAATTCCTAACCCACCCCTTTTAACCTCAAGGCCACAGTTCGTCCAGGAAAAAGCCCTCTTAGAGATCAATGATGACTTTGATATCCATGAAATCAATATGATTCGAATCAGAAGGTGAAAAAAGATCTGCTATGACCAGTCAGCTATGACGGAGTCCTCATATGTTGGGGTATTGAATGACACAAAAGCAAAAAAAAAGGAAGAAAGAAACAAAAGAAAAAAAAAGTTAAAATACGAGTTCAAAGCAAAATGGAGGTGGTGAAAACCCGCAAAGGGCGCCACGGGCTCCACGGGTGTTGATGACTTCTGGTGTGCCTACATTATTGGTTGGTGGTGAAAGTTATTTAAAAATCAAAGACAGTAAAACAGGGGTGAATCCAGCACAACTCAGAATTCTTAGACCTGAAAGATACAGGGTCCTTTGTAGCAAGTTTTGATAAGTAAGAGTTTGTCCCACAGGGAAAGGTGATCTAGAGCTCCAAGGGAGCCATCTCTAGTAGTCCCTCCAGATCTGTCTATAGATCTGGCAGTCCTAGAAGGAGGGGAGTTTAAGGTCACTTATTCTAAGTATTTTAATATCTAAACTATAGAAAGTGTTGAGAGGATGGATGGAGTGTGGAAAATAAGTATAAAAAGGGTGAGAAGTACGTTATTGAGCCAAGGTCAGAGAAGTTTTGTAACTCAGATTTAGATCTGATGTTATAGAAATCTGCCCGAGGCTACATTATCACCTCGAGGAGAAAGGATCCAACCCATCACTCGCCATGATTCCACCCTTAAGGCTATAACTCACTTGAATGGTCACATATTATCCCATAGGGGAGCCACTATCCGAGGATGGGTCAAAACATAACAAGTAAATCATTGCGAGCACTATTTCATCCAGCTACCAAATCAAGAATCCATAGGAACCTCAACCTCTAAAGTTCTATATGTGGGGCTAAGGCTATAGGACCATGATAGCCTGCATACATAGAACCAAAGAAGAGATTGAGTACAACCTTCGATCTAGTCTGTCCATTGCATGAGCGAGGCTACAATGGTCCATCACCAAACCTACAATCTCTATAACAGATTAGATCCAACATCCGATGGCGAGATCTATACAAATATAGGGAGTCTCTCAGATAATCTCTCACCGTGCTTCTACAAGCTCAGTGTAAAGAAGAAGGATCCATCTTGGATCGGTGGATTAGAATCACCTTAAGGCTATAATCATTCACTTAAATGGTCACAGACTATCCCAAAGATTATCCTCCTCACGGAGCCCAAAACAAAACAAGAATATCGCTGCTACCACCATGCTCACAAGGCTACCAGCTCAAGCTCCCATGGGAATTTCAGATATAGTGGGTCTTGTGGTGGGGCTAAGGTCAGAGGACTATGATAGCCTGCATAACAGTCACTTGGATCTGAATGACCCTTAGAATCGATCCTCCATTGCTTTGAAATACCCAAAGCAATGGCGAATCACAAGGCAAAGCTGACCTTGCACATAAACACCAATCCCACAAAGTACAGATCCTATTACAAAACTTTCATTGATCTAATTCAAAAACACATACAAAGGCATAGCCAGCAAGTGCTGGACTATGGAGAGAAGGAAAGAAAAAGAAAATTACTTACTGCTAAAAAGAAAGAGAAAAGAAAAAACGATCTGAGATGGGTTCCCAGATACCTAAACCTAAGCTCAAGTATGGGTTTATATAGCAGTGGGGTGGCGGCGCATTAGGGTTAGGAAACCCTAATTTTAACGATGCCACGTGGCCTAATAATGATCCTTAGATGCCTCGGGGCACGTGCATGGAGATTTGAGCATGGGAGTGCGTGTCCTAATCGCTAGAAATACCCAGAAGGTCCTCTGCTGAAGAGATGGAAGTTTAGGGTCAGAGCTTCGCTAGGTAGCTGTAGTTTCCCAGACTTGTCGCGTGGTAGCTCTTTGCTCTTCGCTAAGATGATTTGACACTGAAGCTTCAGCCGTCGCGAGGTTGCCTTGGTTTGCTCTTCAGGCAGTCACGCGGTAGGGAATTGCGCTCTCGCTGGATTAGGCTTCGCGAGGTTGAATAGAAAACACAGTCTCAAGTGTCGCGGGGTCGCTCGGTCATCGCTGGGCTGATCTTCGCGAGAGTGAATTTGAGCAGCGCGAGAACTTCGCGAGCACTTCTCTTTACTGGACTTCACGAGTTACCTCGCGAGGCTCTACTGAGTTCTGAACTGCGCGAGGCTCTCTGTCTCACTTGATCTTCGCGAAGTTGGCTTTGCCTTCGCCAGGATGTTTTCTTTCTTGAATGGCGCGAGAACTGCGCGAGGCATTCTTCTTCTGATAATTACATCCCATGGCTGCTGATACGCACGAGAATCTTCAAGCTCTCTCTCCTCGGCCGTTCACGATGACTGCGAGATTGAGAGAGGTGCTTTGAATCAAGGCGACACTGTGCGATCTGTTCTACTCTTGAGCTTCACGAGAGCTGCGCGAGTTTGAGTTTATGAAGCTCTTCAGTCACTCATCTGCGCGAGAGGTTGCTGTAAAGTCTTGGGAAGCTCAGTTGAACTGCGCGAGGCATATTTCTCCTGAATCCTCTAAAGCTTGGGTCAGCTGCGGGAGGCTCATTTCAGGTCTGGATTCAGAGTTCATTCTTCTTAGGGATATCTGGTGCCAAAGCAGGCTCCTTAACAGGATTCCTGGCCTTATTTCACTGCTGATTATTACCTACACAAAACATTTAACAAGAACTTATTAGGTGGCTAAGGGTCTAATCAAAGGTTAAGTTAAGGGGTGAAAAGTGGTACTTTTCAGGTCTTAACAACGGGTAAAAATAATAAACTTGTATCGGATGTAGTAAAAATTCAAAAGGGCACTACGGGTAAAAATGAGCATAATTGGATACGGTGAAAACCCGAAAGGGCGCTGAGGGTAAGAATGAAAAAAAGAGGGGGCATAAAATTTTTGAAATTAAAAGTACTGCATTTTTGAGTCATTAATCGTTTGTTGCATTCGGACAGACACTTACTGGGCTGTTTCAAGGCATGATAGAAGGTTGAATCAATTTTTAGGGTTGTACACCCTAATCTTATAAGGCTAGTGATTACCTTAAAGAGTCTAAACTGATCACGGCACTTATAGAGATAAAGTTAGATGATTTTGAGCCACAAGCCTTTCTAATCCAATTATCATCATAATGGTCACTTTCTTTTCATCTTTAAAAAAATAAAATTGTAAAAAAATATATTTCTACTCCTTTTTATGTCCATGTCATACTTTCACCTCTAAAAAAAAAGAACAAAACAAGCTACAAAATCCAATAAATATATATTTTGAAGAAAAATGAAAAAAAATTTAGTTAAAAGTTTGCTTCTCCTTCTGTTAATTAGGATGCATATTTATTATCTATAAAAATAAAAAATGGACTGACATTTTCTCTAGAATGTGCAAGAACATCAAATGGCCCAAAGCCTCGAGTCAAGCAAACCTCTCGAGTTGCCAAAATATTTCATCTCAACGATGGCTATGGATGGATCAGATGAAGCATCTCACCACTCACCTAAGACATTCGGCCTCTATTAAGAAAAATGAAAGAAAAAATTATTGAAAAAAATATATTTGTGTTTTCATGTCCCAGAAAAAAGAGGAGAAAAGTCATTATGCTTTTTGTCCCTTTTCCCGAACATGCGTGCTTCAATGCGGTAAAATGTCAATATTTTTTTGGCAACGTAGCTGTGATAAATTAATTTCCCAAGCCTAAGGTTCACCTTGGATCTTCAAATCCTACTTTAAACTAGGAGCAACAGTGTCAATTATGGTCAAGCAGTCAATGTTTCGATCGGATTGATTCAATTATTAATTCTTTGCTCTGATCACTCCAATTTTTTTTAGATTTGTATGAACTTGAGTGTCTTAAACTTCAGATTCGTCACCAGCTATTTCAGAGGAGTATACTCTTGGTCTACGCTACTCGGGAGTGCGCCCTACGGGATTTGTGGTCCGGATAACTCCGTTATCAAAAAAGTTAATCGTTGGTTAAAACCAACTTGTCAAATATGAAATTACATATTGAACAACTATGTTTAAATATGCATGCAAAAGAGTTCATTCCCTTAATCATTCTCAATTGCAGGCTTAAAACCTGTATTAGTGCACAGTATCCCTGTAAAATATACGCAAATGGGTTTGGGTATCCATTGGATGGTCGTTGTTTCTATAAAATGTACCTAGTCATAATCTGAGTCAAGACTTCCATCGCCTTTGTTATTGATTGCCCCTGATGGGTCCATGTTTATACGTAGTTGAACTGTCTGTAAGATCATTTTTGGTAGAGACCAAGATTGGAAGTCTCCTTCTTTGGTCTTTGGTTGCAAGCCACCAAATACGAAAGAAGGGCATCTGTAGACACTCAATTTTGGCCCGATCCTTTTGATACTGTATGGAGTTGAGCACTCGAATTCATGATGATCTGAGGCTTTCGAAAGCATCCCCATAACCCTTGACACCCTTAGGAAGCTTAGAAAAATCATAAAGAAAGACCCCTGATTCTCGGATGATCCCAAAGTCAACCAATGGAGGCTCGAGGCCCCAAAATATAGTTTTCATGAATTCATGATGTTTTGCGACCCTCGACAACAAGTGAACTTTCGAAGGCCATAAATTTTGATATAAAAGTTTGATTAATTAATATAATATATCATTTTGGGATAGCTTGAGATGATACATTGTTAATCTCTGAAAAGTACCACTTTTTACCCCTTAATCTGGCCTTTGATGGACCTTTGAGCATGCTAATAATGAGTTTTAAGTGTGTTTTATAGATAACAGGTAAATATAGGTTTAGTGCTGCAATCCTTCATTTTCAAGCCAAGAAGAATGAATTTTATGCTAAGCTGTTGAGTTGATGGAGTTACTTTGAATTTACCATGGTGGGATACACCATTGGGATTATTGTACATGCTTTGGGGGTCCTTGGGGGCCTGCTGAGTGAAAGAGGTGAAGCCATGAACCCCAAGAGCGGCATGCATGTGAACCTGGCAGCTGTAGCAAATACCTTCGCGAGCTGCTGGATGATTAAACTTCGCGAGCCTGGAGTGGAGCCCAGCGAGAGCTTAGCGAGGGCATGCCTGAAGCTGCATATTTTTAGAGCCTGGCAAGCTCTTTAACTTAGATCCTCGCGAGCTGGAGTTCCACTACAAAACAGCCTCGCGAGCCTACAAATTTCAGCACCCAAAAGAACCTTGTGAGCTGGAGTGCAAGAGAGCCTCGCGAACTTGCAAATTTCAGCACCTAAAAGAACTTAGCGAGCAACACTTTAATCCTCGCGAGCTATACACACTTTCAGCTTAGTGAGCAGCCTTCCATTTGATCTTGGTGAGTTGCATTGCAAGAGAACCCAGTGAGGTGCATTAGATCTTGGTGAGCTGCATTTTTTGTGCACACTTTGAACTTGGCGAGTTGCATGCAAGAGAGCCTGGTGAGCATCATAAAATACATCGTCCCTTCACTTGAACCTCGCAAGCTTAAATGCTGCTAGAGTGCAACCACGTGAGAATTAAATGCAGCATACACATGAACCTCGTGAAATGGGAATCTGAAGCCTTTGGATGAACTCAAGTAGTGGAGATGGCTGAAAACCAACCTGTGGTGCTGCGCTTGCTTGTTGTCTTTGTGGTGCTCTGATGTTGCTGGGTCTTTGCAATGTATTTCAATGTTTGTTGTCGAGGTATTTTGAACCTGTCAAGAACCTGGCAAGGCTGTTTTGAACCTGGCGAGAACCTGGTGAGGCTGTTTTGAACCTAGCGAGAACCTGGCAAGCACTTAAATGGCCTGATTTGAACCTGGCGAGAACCTAGCGAGAACCTAGCGAGATCCTGGAGAGGTGCATACCTGAAGTTGCCTGAAGCACTTGAACCTAGCGAGAACTAAGCAAGATCCTGGAGATAAGGCAAATCTAAAGCTCAATCTTTGCGAGGCACGAGTTCCAGCTGTTGTTTTCAATGTCCAAGGACATTTTGGGGATTTCACAACTTCTAGGGCACACTTCCCAATGTCCCACACATCCCAAGGCATTTAAGGGCCACAAATGGGCCACGAAATCAACTCTACACATCCTATTTTCTAATTGGCTATTGCACATAGCTGCTGCTATGGATTGTATATATATAGAGCTATATTTTGCCTTGTAAAACAGCCAAAATAGCTGACTCAAATTAGGGGTTTATTTTAGAGTTTCTTTTAGGGTTTTAGTTTTCTTTTCTCTTCCCCCTTTCTTCTTGCCCTAGCACAGCAGCAATGCTGGGCTAGATTCTTTGTAACAGTTTAAGTTTAATTTCATGTAATGCAATGGAATTTTTTTTAAATAGAAGATCTATTTTGGGGTTTGCACAGGCTTTTGCCTTGAGGGCAAGCATTGCAAGTTTCTTTTTATTCAATGCTTTGTTGTTTTAAATGCTTCATTAAATTTATATTTTACCTGTGTTTTCCACAGATTTTTATAGATTTGATGTTCCCATGGTTGCCTGAGCTTGTAGCCTTGCAACCATGGCGACAGTAGCAGTTTTACTGTTCTGTCTCATCATTTGTGTAGAAGCTAGCCTCTAGGATAGTATGTGACCATTTGAGTGGACAAACTATAGCTTTAAGGAAGGTCTTCCTCATAGGTCTGAGATGGATTCTTCTTCTCTACACTTGAGCTTGTAGCCTTGTGAGAGATTGTACAGAGCCAAACTCTCCTCTGTTTTGCATCACTATTATCAGAGTTTAGATATGAGTTTTATAGAGATTGCAAACCTGTGAGTTGGGTCATTACAGGCCTTTTGTAGCAATGACCAGCTGAGTTTAAGTTCCCAATCACCAAGGATTTCAGGTGGTTTCCACTTGATTTCCTAGATCTGTTTGCTCCAATGAATGCATGAGCTTGTAGCCTTGAAAATATAGTGTCTGTAGTGGTTTTCATGAGTTGACTTAATTTAGTAAATGGAGGAAATCTATTGGATAGTCTGTGACCATTTAAGTGGACAGATTATAGTCTTAAGATCAATCCATTCCCTTGAGTTAGGTCAGATTTCTGAGTTAATCAATGAGATTTGACCATCTCTATTGGATAGTCTGTGACTATTTAAGTGGACAAATTATAGCCTTAAGAGCAGTCTAAATGGCATGGGTTGATTTAGATTCTTATACCTTGCACTTGTGCTTGTAACCAAGTGAAGGACTGCTGCATTTTCATTTCTAGATCTGAGTTGCAATGCTAATTTAACCTCAACTGTCTACTTCTTCAACATTTTATGTTATTTTCTTACACCACATCCACCTTCTTTTCCCCCTTCTTTTAGTTGTAGTTTATTTCTGTCTCTAGTTTTATTTTCTTTTATTTTTGTGACACCTAGGCTTCCTCTCTTTACCTTTTAGGTTTAGTGTTGCCAGATTTGTAGCTAGATCTGGAGGTACTATACCACCCTTATGGTTCAAATTAATACTCCCTGCGGGACAAACTCTTACTTCGTAAAACTTGCTATAACAAGCCCTGGATTTTGTAGGATTGTGGGTTTTGGTTTTTTGCTTTTGAGTCTTCCATCTTTGATTTTGTTTTGTTTTATATTTTATGTGATTCTTTTTCCCCATATATTTTTAACTAATAAAATAGCACAACCAAAATTCACCAACAAGTTTTTGGCGCTGTTGCCGGGGAGTTTTGATCTAGTATAGTAAACTGAGTTTAGGTTTGAGTTTAGTTTTTATGCTTTGTAGGGTTTGAATAAGTACAACTATATTTCGAGTCTGATTTTTGCTCTTTGTCTTTATTTTTTCTTTTAGGTATTTGTGTCTTAGTTGTGTTTTAGTAGTCTTTAGTTTTATTCATTGTAGAGTTAGTGTTTAAATAAATGTCAGCTATATTTTTCTGGAATTTTCTAGTTTCTCTGTTTGTTTTCTATTTTTTTTAGGACCTTTTATTGTAATGGGTATGTGTGAATAACATACAACTGACAGCATTTTAGTTTCCACTTATTTTCTGTTAATAATTTTGTAGCTTTAATAAATTCCTGCTAAATTTTGCTGATTTTTACAAGTCTGGAGCAATAGCAATCAGGAGAGTACAGCTGCTGCTAGTGCACATTGTACCTGAGTTTGCATTTTCTTCTCCCCCTGCTGTTATTTCAATTCAGCATTCTTTAAAATTCTGCAGTAGTAGTCATAGTTTTATTTATTTGTTAGTGTGTTGTAAGTTATCCCTTGTCCAGCTGAGTGTGTGTTGTATGCAAGGAAGGAGGCCTCTCAATCCCCGAACTTGTACCGTTAAATCCTGAGATTGAGAGAGTCCTAAGTCTTGGTTCACCAACACACACCCCGATTGAAAATCTGGTAGAATCTGAGATGGGAGAGCGGCCTAACACACTTAAGGAACGCAATGCACTAGGGACATATGCATCTCCCTCTTACATTCAGCTCACTCATGTTGTGGGCAGTTATGAGATTAAAGCCTCAACCATCCAAATGCTACCAAGTTTTCATGGGCTGAGTAAGGAAGACCCTCACCAGCACATAGACCGATTTCTGTCGTTATGCACCACTTTTAATATTGCTGGGTTGGGAGAGGAAGCCACCAAGCTTAGGCTTTTTCCTTTTTCCCTAAAGGATAAAGCCCAAACATGGCTCTCCTTGCTCCCACCAAACAGTATACAGTCGTGGAACGATCTTCAATGTCAATTTCTGACCAAATTTTTTCCAATCGGTAAAATGAGCCAGTTGAGGAAGAGCATCATCTCTTTTGCTCAATCCCCAATTGAACCAATGCATGAGGCATGGGATAGATTTAGGGAGTTGTTGAGGCAGTGCCCGCACCACCAGATCCCTATGCGGTAGCTTGTACAAAGCTTCTACGAGGGACTTGATGCAAGGAGTAGAGAGATGATTGATGCATCGAGTGGTGGCACATACCTCATCAAAACTACTAAGGAAGCATGGGATTTATTTAAGCTGATTAGTGAAAATTCTCTCCAGTAGGAGGCTTTGCCCAGTTATGGCATTGAGCCACCTGCTAGAACTGTTAGAGAACCCACGTCATCCAGAAAGTTGTATGAAGTGAATGTTTATAGTGACCTGAAAAGGAAAGTGGACCAATTGTCAAAAAAGTTCGATAAAGTTTTGAGTGTGTTGCAGCTCCACGTGGTTGTATAGGTAAGAGAGGTGTGCACCATATACCACTAACCCTCACACTCACATCTTCAATGTCCCTCTGCTAGTCTGTCTCTTGAATTTTTTAATTAGCAAGCCAATGTTGTCCAGTCATATAGACAGTAGCCTGCTGGGTACACTTGGAGGAACCACCCAAACCTGAGGTGGAGACTAGCTGATTCACCTCATACCCATCAGCAACAAGCTTTGCCCTACAGTTATAACTAGCAATCTTACCATGGTCATGCACAAGGACAATAATTTTCTCATTAGCGCTCCCCACTAGGTCAGTTAGTTGTAGCACCCCCACAACCTAGAGCCCTCACCTTTGAGGAGCAGGTTTTGACTTCATTGCAAAACCTCGACTCCATTGCACAAATTGTAGATTCCCACACACAGAACATCAGAAAAATTGAGGATCAACTTAGTTTTATCTCAAATGCTCTAATGAGAAGGGAGGAGGGTCGGCTCTCGAGCCAAACAGTGAAGAACCCAAGAGGAGCACACTTGATTGATGGAGTTTCTTCAAGCCATGAAGAAACTAGGTCAATCAATGCCTTGAGGAATGGGAAGGAGGTGGCTACCTAGGAATGTGTAGGTGTGAAGAGGTTGTGCATAAGGAAAGAGGCTGAATAAAATGGGGCTGCTTAGCCCCAACTAAAAAAAAAATAATAATAATAAAATGCAAAACATAAAACTATAAAAAAGAATTTAAATAAAAATATGAAATTTTTTTTTACCATGATCAGTTGCTCTTTTGAGAGATAGTGGAACACACCTTGCCCGCACTGTTGTAGTGAGCTGAGGTGTGTGCTGAAATTTTTGAAATATAGACTGAGGAGGCCCCCACTATGTGCTGAAAATATACCACCTTGGGCTGCTCAGTAGGGCTAGTGCACTAGTCCATTTGGACACCTGCCCTGCTGACCTCCCTCAGTCTGATTTTGACCATCCACTTGCTGGGAGCTGGGGCTGCTCCCTGCACCTCTCATGCAACTGAAAATTGGTGAGCGGGAAGAACTCAGGTTTGATGCCTATGCAGCTGCAAAGGTATGATTTTTAACTCCTACATTACAAAGTTCTTTCTAGTTTAGCTGAAGTCCAGATGGGAAGTTAAAATTTTTTTTTATTCATGTAACCCCCCCATCCGGACTGTATATATATAGTGTTATATGATCTGATTTTTGGTATGAATCATGCTTGCAAATATATGTTTTTAATGTTGAAATTCTTTCCCATCATTTTAGGTTCATACTCGGATCATGTTAGGTACATATGTGTAGGATTTCTCCGTTTTTAGGCGTTTAGTTAGTTTATCTTTTGTATATACCTGCTATTTTTAATTTAATTTCTGCCATTTTTTTTCTTGCTATTTTTTGTAGTTTGTGTCGTAGTGTTGTTCTCTTAGTGTCATACTTGTACATATCTATTTTCTCCTTTCTTAGTATTAATTTTCTGCAATCTTTTTAGCTAGTTTTGTTTTAATTTTTTGCTGTAATTTAGGGTGCCTGTCTATTGTCCACCCTGCTGCCCCTATACATGTTGAATGAAACAGCGAGGACACTGTTTAACTTAGGTTTGAGGGTGTGGCAGGGTAGTCCTGCTAGCAGAATAGTTAACTCTATTACAGCCGTGCGAGGAAAATTGAAATGAATAAAGTCAATTTCCACCTAACTTGTTAAAATGAGGAAATTTGTGACAATTTAAAAATTTTGCAGACTTTTAAAACTGAAAATCTTTAAAAATTTTAGCACCACCATGAAGCTAATATCAGAATTTTTTTTCAATTAGCACTTAGTGAACTAGAGAGGAGAGAAAAAGGTAGAAATACACCCCATGAGTTAATATGCGGACCACACACAGTGAGATTTGAGCCTATCCAATTTCTTTTGAAGAGTGTTTTTGATATTTTTTCTGCTCTAAGGACTAATGACTCAACACTTTGTCACTAGAAGTTAGGCACCTCTAAATCAAAATAGATTGACAGCGCTCATGACACCTAAAAGAATTAAGGCCTTCAATTGGACAGTTTGAGCTTAAATTTTCCTACCCTTTGAAACTGCCCTTTTACTTACACTCTTTGAGCCTTGAAATCCTATTTTTCTTTGACAAACACCGGAGTACTTGCACCTATACCTTATTGGACCTGATTCAACCTTATCCTCACTCTGAGATCTCAAGAGGTAAAAGAGTAGAAGTTTAAGATAGGTAGGCTGGGTTCAACATTTGGTGGAAGGAGAAGAAAAAGCAACTGAAAAATGGCAGTGTAGCAATGGTTATGTGTGGCAATCCATCATCAAAATGTAATTATATATATATATATATATATATATATATATATATATATAAAGAAAAAGAAAAAAATAGAAAATAGAAGAGAAGTCAAGAGAACTACTTCATCTAGAAATTGGAAGAAGGACAAGAAGCTGGACACTTTGAATTTGGAAAATATCAAGGAAGATGAAGTTGTGTTGAAATGAAGGTTGTGAAGTCATGAATCACTCCTTACCTTGTTGATTTATCAATTTTGATCCATTCTATCCCCCTTCATTCTTTATAAACCTCACCCATAAGCCACATTACAATCCACTAAAGACCTTGATGATCCTAAGTGAAATGAACTGTCATGTAGAGATGAGGAGTTGCCTAATCTATAGTGAAAATACTTGAGGATGTTAGAACTTAGATGTAATGCCCATGCTCATGCTTGTAGTCCCATTTGGGGACTGTGACTGATCTTGAGCTGTTGAGAAGGTGAAGACCCTTATGTTTTCATTGTGAGAGATAGCCCCGGTAAGGATTGGGTCCATGGATCAAAATGTCAGAAAATCGGCGTTTAATCGTCCAGACGAAACCGTGCGTATCGGACGTCGTGCGAAACGATATATCGAACGATACATTGAATGTATCGTCTGGTATTAACCATATAAAAGGGCGATACGGTATTTAATGTACCGTATCGTCCACCTCCGATACCGATATGTATCATCCGATACGTATCGGTATCGGATGATATTTTGATCCATGATTGTGGGTCTGAATTTTAATGTCATTGGGGTTGTATACATACCTGATTTTTGAATCACTAGTTAGCTTAATGATAATTTGTGGATAATGTAATTCTGATGTGAGTTGAATGGTGGTGATGCATTACATGCTGATTTTGAGTTTTAATAGCAGGCATTATTGCTGTAATTTCATTTGCTTGTTAAAGAATGGGTGCAGAGTGAAGCTTAATTCATTAAATTCTGTTTTGTCATTGATGCACTACATTTAACTATTTTATTGGTGAAGTTTGTGGGTATCTTCATTGAAAATCCTCAGGAGACTTCAGTCCTCCACTAGGGATCACTTAGGGGTTTAAAAGGCTTGGTGCATATGCTAAATGCATCCGTGCTACCTACAAAAGTGACATTTACTGTTTGCTGTTTTAATTTTGTCTTTGCTTGAGGACTAGCAAAGATTAGGTTTGGGGGTGTGTTAATCTCTGAAAAGTATCACTTTTCGACCCCTTAACCTGGCCTTTGATGGTCATTTGAGCATGCTAATAATGAGTTTTAAATTTATTTTGTAGATAACAAGTAAATATAGCTTTAGTGCTGCAATCCTTCATTTTCAAGCCAAGAAGAATGATTTTTATGCTAAGCTGTGGAGTTGATGGAGTTACTTTGAATTTACCATGGTGGGATACACCATTAGGACTATTGTACATGCTTTGGGGGTCCTTGTGGGCCTGCTGAGTAAAAAAGGTGAAGCCATGAACCCTAAGAGCGGTATGCATGTGAACCTAGCAGCTGTAGCAAATACCTTCGCGAGCTGCTGAATGATTGAACTTTGCGAGCCTGGAGTGGAGCCTAGCGAGAGCTTAGCGAGGGCATGCCTGTAGCTGCATATTTTTAGAACCTGGAGAGCTCTTTAACTTAGATCCTCGCGAGCTAGAGTTCCATTTCAAAATAGCCTCGCAAGCTTGTAAATTTAAGCACCCAAAAGATCCTCGCGAGCTGGAGTGCAAGAGAGCCTTGCGAACCTACAAATTTCAGCACCTAAAAGAACTTAGCCAGCAACACTTTAATCCTCGCGAGCTGCACACACTTTCAGCTTAGCGAGCAGCCTTCCGTTTGATCTTGGCGAGTTGCATTGCAAGAGAACCCAACGAGGTGCATTAGATCTTGGCGAGCTGCAATTTTTGTGCACACTTTGAACTTGGTGAGCTGTATGCAAGAGAGCTTGGCGAGCATCACAAAATATAGCAGCCCTTCACTTGAACCTCGAGAGCTTAAATGTTGCTGGAGTGCAACATCACGAGACTTAAATGCATCATACACATGAACCTCACGAGATGGGAATCTGAAGCCTTTGGATGAACTCGAGCAGTGGAGATGGCTGAAAACCAACCTGTGGTGCTGCGGTGCTACGATGTTGCAGTGCTGCAGTGTTGCGGTGCTGTAGTGCTGAAATGTGTTGTATTTCAGCCTGGCGAGAACCTGGCAAGGCTGTTTTGAACTTGGTGAGAACCTAGCGAGGCTGTTTTGAACCTAGCGAGCACTTAAATGGCCTGATTTGAACCCGGCGAGAACCTAGCGAGATGCTGGTGAGGTGCATACCTAAAGCTGCCTGAAGCACTTGAACCTAGTGAGAACTAAGCGAGATCCTGGCGATAACGCAAATCTGAAGCTCAATCTTCGTGAGGCATGGGTTCTAGCTGTTGTTTTCAATGTCCAAGGACATTTTAGGGATTTCACAACTTCTAGGGCACACTTCCCAATGTCCCACACATCCCAAGGCATCCAAGGGCCACAGATGGGCCACGAAATCAACTCCACACATCCTATTTTCTGATTGGCTATTGCACATAGCTGCTATTATGGATTGTATATATATAGAGCTATATTTTGCCTTGCAAAATAGCTAGAATAGCTGGCTCATATTAGGGGTTTACTTTAGAGTTTCTTTTAGAGTTTTAGTTTTCTTTTCTCTTTCTCCTTTCTTCTTGCCTAGCACAGTAGCAATGCTGGGCTAGATTCTTTGTAACAGTTTAAATTTAATTTTATGTAATGCAATGGGTTTTGTTTTAAATAGAAGATCTGTTTTGGGGTTTGCACAGGCTGCTGCCTTAAGGGCAAGCATTATAAGTTTATTTTTATTCAATGCTTTTTTATTTTAAATGCTCCATTAAATTTGTATTTTACTTGTATTTTCCACATAGATTTTTATAGATTTGATGTTTCCATGGTTGCCTAAGCTTGTAGCCTTACAACCATGGTGACAACAACAGTTTTACTATTCTGTCTCATCATTTATGTGGAAGGTAGCCTCTAGGATGGTCTGTGACCATTTGAGTGGACAGATTATAGCCTTAAGGAAGGTCTTCCTCATAGGTCTGAGATGGATTCTTCTTCTCTGCACTTGAGCTTGTAGCCTTGTGTTAGATTGTGCAGAGCCAAACTCTCCTCTGTTTTACATCACCATTATCAGAGTTTAGATATGAGTTTTGTAGAGATTTCAAACTTGTGAGTTGGGTCATTACATGCCTTTTGTAGCAATGACCAGCTGAGTTTAAGTTCCCAGTCACCAAGGATTTCAGGTGGTTTCCACTTGATTTCCTAGATCTGTTTGCTCCAATGAATGCATGAGCTTGTAGCCTTGAAAATATAGTGTCTGTAGTGGTTTTCATGAGTTGACTTAATTTAGTAAATGGAGGAAATCTATTGGATAGTCTGTGACCATTTAAGTGGACAGATTATAGTCTTAAGATCAATCCATTCCCTTGATTTAGGTCAGATTTCTGAGTTAATCAATCGGATTAGACCATCTCTATTGGATAGTCTGTGACCATTTAAGTGGACAAATTATAGCCTTAAGAGCAGTCTAAATGGCATGGGTTGATTTAGATTCTTATACCTTGCACTTGTGCTTGTAGCCAAGTGAAGGACTGCTGCATTTTCATTTCTAGATCTGAGTTGCAATGCTGATTTAATCTTAACTGTCTACTTCTTCATCATTTTATGTTATTTTCTCACACCACATCCACCTTCTTTTCCCCCTTCTTTTAGCTGTAGTTTATTTGTCTCTAGTTTTATTTTCTTTTATTTTTGTGACACCTAGGCTTCCTCTCTTTTTCCCCATCTGTTTTTAACTAATAAAATAGCACAACCAAAATTCACCAACATACATCCAATGGGCATGACAAAAATTGACCCATGCATGCATATTATGCACTTATGAGAAAAATTTACACATACGTGCATATTATGCACGCATGACCATTTCTCCTTTTTTCTAGAAAATAGTCATTGACTCGGGTTCTAACTTCTAAAATTTTTTTGTGGGAATTAACCCATGAATGCATAATATGCACGCATGAGTTAAAACCTGCAACTTCAAAATTTTTGATGTCTTCATTTATCTTCGTTTAGTTTGAGACCATCTTGAACCTTGGGGGTAATTTCCAAACATCCTCATTATGCCCCCAAGTACCTCATGAATTGGTTTTATGTCATTTAAGTGGCTACCCCATCATCCCCCATTAAAACCCATCTTCATCTTCTCCAAGCCTCCAAAATCCCCGGATCCTTAGATGAACCCATTACCTAAACCTAACCTTCCATTAGGATTAAAACCAAATTAGGAACCCCTTAATCACTCATTTCTCTATAAATAGAGACCCCACCCTCTCATTTAGAGATACCTAATCTTAGAGAGGTGAAACCTTTGGAAATCCCTTACATAGCTCTAACTTCATAAATTTGTAAGCCCTCAAGCCTTTAATCCAATCCCAAACCATATATACTCCATCTCATATCCTTGCAATCGGAATCACGTTGGAGTACTCATAGAGTGAAGGATTGACGGAGTCACTACAAGATGCTTGAGGGTTCACCCCAAGCCGGTTTTTCTCTCTTCCACCTTTTTTTTTCTTTTAAGCTTTTCCTCTACCCAAGGATCTACGCCATTACGCTGCCAAATTTTCGGTTGAGCAGAGTGCTAGAGAAGGGTCCGAGTGCCTTCGGACAAGGGGAAGTGCCGCCCAAATCTCTCATTTCTTCTCCTCCACCTAGCTTCGATGGTGCCTTTTTCCTATAGCAAAAAGAACCACGGGAGTTCGATTTTGCCTTCGGGCAAGGGGTCATAATCCACATAATTTTTTTCTTTTGGCCATAGTATAGAAAACTTTGTGAGGTGGGCCAGTTAGGTGCCTAACACCTTCCTAACTGGTAATCGAAGTCCTTACTTAGAGCACTTGATGTAGACCGACAATCCGGAGTCAAATCTAGCACTTTGGTGCTTATGATATTGATTTAGGTATTTTGGGACACCAAAAGCTTTGGGTGGTGACTCCATATTCTACCCATCGTTGTGACGGGTCTGCAAGGCCTATTATTGTACAACTTCAATATATTAAAATTCTGCTCACATTTATCTGTCCACACAAATTTGTTATTCTTATGGGTTAACATAGTGAGGGGGAGTGGTAAACGAGAGAACCCCTCTACAAATTTGTGGTAATACCCAGCTAAGCCGAGGAAAGTCCTCACCTCAGTGACATTCTTTGGTGCTTTCCAATTTACGATAGTTTCAATCTTTGATGGGTCCACAGAAATCTCTATGACCGAAATCATGTGAACCAAGAAAGCTACCTTCTTAAGTCAAAATTCACACTTGCCCAATTTTGCGTACAATCTGTGCTCACGAAGAGTATGAAGTATAGTACGAAGATGTTTCTTATGAGCTTCTTTCGTGCCTGAATAAATAAGGACATCGTCGATAAACACAATGATAAACTTGTTGAGAAGCTCACTGAACACATGGTTCATTAAGTCCATAAACACGACAGGTGCTTGTTTGCCTCGCACCCTGTATTAAAATTGATGCCAATATATACTTGAGTCATGAGCAAGTTAAATTGCAAGCATAAGAATCAATTGTAATAATGGATTGTATTGCGAGTATCGTATCCACATGGATTAAGCGAGAATGCTTAATTTGAGCCTACACTTAACTTGTTAAACGGATTGGGATTGGATTTAGAACGTAATTATGCTATGATAGTAAATTGCAAAGGGTAAAGAAAACTCGATAAAGAGAGATTCCATAGGCGCACATGAAAGAATTAGGACTAAAAAACATTGATTTTTTACAAATGAGATACTATGCCAAGGTCGTCGTCTAACTCAAGGGATTGCAAGCAATAACCTAGCCATGGTGAAGCATAGGCTATGTGCCTCGCAATCTCCGTCTCCATTTGGTTAATCATAGACGGACAATGCAGGTATCTCAATCGGACAATCACTTGGTTATGGTCAAACATAAGAGATTGCCCAAGCAAATCCCCAAATCTCACTATCTCTAGCCTATGGTCAATTCTAAAAATTATAAAATAAGAAAATAAGCTCATATAACATGAATAGGAATGAAAATCAACACAATAATAAGAATGAAAATCAAAATATAAGAGAGAATCAAGTACTTAACCCCAAACATTAGGTACAAATGATAAAAGAAATGAAACCCTAATTATCTACTCTTGCCAAGGCTTCATCGAAGCCTTGGAACCAACAGAATTAGCTAGCCATGATCGACGACAAGATAAGAAGAGGAGTGGTCATCTTCTTCTTCTTCTCCAACAAGCTTCGCGATCATTCTGACACCGGAGCACCTCTCCTAGGGTTTCTCCTTTCCCCAAAATGGTAAAAACTAAGGTAAACATGAATGGAGATCCCCATGCCCTTATTTAGGATGCCTATTTAAAGTCATGCCTCAAAGATCTGTGAAAGAATAAATCCAACGTCACTTAAAACTCTAATTTTTGCTCCCCCGGAAGCCACAGTAGTGCTCACAGCTTTACGAGTCGTGCACCCTTCAAAGTCGTGAACACAACTTTGATTGCACATGCATTTTTGGCCTAAAAAGAAGTCATTTCGGTGTGCCGCTTCTTGTAACAATTAGTGGCTCTTTTCGTGTAAGGCTCGGAGGACCTGAAATGATAAAAAAAAGGCATCCATTAGTCGAGTTAGCCGTCTATTAGGTACTAAAAAGGTGAGTAAGAGGGTAAGAAATGTCATATGTCTAAACCTATCAAATACTCCCAAACTCACATCTTGCTAGTCCTCGAGCAAGACAACTATAAACAATAAAATCAATGGGAAAGGCAAAAAGGAGAATCGAGATTAATGAGATGTTCAACATGTGTGTACATGAAAATCGATAAAATTAGAAGAACAAACATATAAAAATCTACAAAAGCATAAAAGTTAATCCTTATGAGTAGTTAATTAATGAGAAACGCCTTTAACTGTCGCAAGCTACAATAGTTCATTCCATTTATGCTGAGAGTGCGTGTGTGTGCTATTGCTAATCTTTGCAAGATATTCGGCTTCCCAACAATTATAGCTAATTTGCTTTCTCGGCAATTGCTTTGACTCCAAGCCTCACCACGGATCATAACACTCATCAATAAAATCACTCCGAGTTTGGTTTAAAAATTTTCTTTCCCTTGTGGATGATCAACTAATCAAATATAAACGGGTCCTCAAGATCGAAAGAAAAGACGGAGGTGTCTAAGGAAAATATGACGAATCTCATTAAAGGTACCAAGGGACTCGAAAATGCCGAACAAACCCCATAGCTTCCACCTATTTAGTCTCCTCAAAGAAATTGCAATTGGCCTTAGGTCAAATGGGTCTTTTGCTTGGCTTGTAATGAGGATTGGGATTGGTTAAGAAAAGAACGGGCAAAGAGATTCAAAAATTTTCAAGAATCCACATAGAAAAACATCACAAAGAAAAAAACTTACGAACTCTCAAATAAACAATAAATCTTTTGCTTCATATCTTTTCCTCTCTTCTCTATCTCTCTCTCTCTCTCTCTCTTTTTCTTTTGTATCTTTTCATTTCATTTTTTATTTCATTTTCTTATCTCTTTTCTCATTTATTTTCATTTATCCTCTCTATCTCACATAAACAATCACAAATCTTTGGACTCTTTCTCAATACCCGGACACTCATTCTTTTGTTCACTTTTCGAGCTCACATTTTTCTTTAGCATTCACTTATCCATTCCCCAAAAAAAATTCTCGAAACATAAACAGGTATGGGTAAATGAATATTTCAGGTAATTTGTAAGGTGTGGAGGATGTGGCTTTTAATAAAAGATTAATATCAATTTCGGCTCAAATGGGGGACTAAGTGGAATAAAGTGGGTAGCTATTTGGCTCAATCGATCCAAAGATGGCCCCAATTATTTCCTTGGCTTCTCGCACTTTCCAATGACTAGTGTAACGTATGTGAAAGATTCTAGGGAATTGCCCGATTTCGATGTCATTTCCGATCCTTGACTAAAGTGAAAAAAACAATGAAATCCCAAAGGATTTATATAAATGTGTGGGTTCCAAGAAAATCTCCGAATTAGTTTATAACCCTTAGAAAAATGAGAAAGACTCTAAAACTCATTGGGTTATGAGTCTCCACTAGCATCGGTAAGCTCGCCAACTATAATTACCAATCTACCTCATGCAAAGTAAAGTCACTATGTGATCAAAGGTTTCTAAGCATAAATTTCATGAATAAGTTCCAACAAGCAATAAAAGGACATTTCTGATCATTCAACTACTCAATAGGGTGTGCAACCGTGGGATTTGTGGCGATCCCTTCGCGGCGATGCGCTCGCTAACAAAAATATAGAGTCGCCACCTGGAGCTTTTGGTGTCCCGGAAAACCTATATCATTTTTATGAGCACCGAAGTACTAAAAATATGACTTTGAATTCGATCCACATCATAGGCTCTTGGGTAGGGGCTTCAGTTATCGATCGGGAAGGTGTTAGGCACCCGATTAACCCGCTTAATATAGTCTCTACTAATGGCCAAAATAAAGATAAAGTAAAAGAAAAGAAAATGGCTTCCTCTTGCCTAAATGGGCTTTAAATCCTATTTGTGCCCCTCCGTTCCTACCAAAAATTCGGCGGTGTAACGGCACAAATGGGAGGATGGGAAGAGCTAAAGAAGAGATATGAGAAGAAAGGGGAGAGCCGGAGCCCTCGGGCCCTTGTAGCATAGTAGAGGAGCCTTGCGTTGGCTTGCTTTGATGAGCTTTTGAAGGCTTGAATGATAGAGAATGGGGTTCTAACTCCTAAGGCTTGCTAGCTAAGGGGTAGAGAAGGAAGGCTAAGGGATAGCACACACCTAACCTTAAGGTTTTTAGATGAAATGTAAGGCTTGAAGGAAGATTTATGGATTCTGAAATTTGTGTGGACAAAGGTGCACTAAAGGGAGAAAGATCTTCTCACTTAAGCTCTTTCTCTCTAAGGCAAAATTTCTCAACCTCTAATCCAAGGGTAGGGGGGACTCTATTTATAGGAAATGGGTGGATTAAGAGGCTACTTAGATGCTAATTGGGTTTAGCAATTAGGTAATCTCTAATTTAAGGTTTTCTAGGATTTTAAGTGCTTGGAAAGGTGTGAAGGTGGTTCTAATGGTGGATGATAGGGTGGGGCCTTAAGTCACTTAAAGGGTTGCAAATAGGGTGCAAAGGAGTGCAGCAGAACTAATAAAACACACCCCAAAGACCTAGGTGGTCAACAAGTCAAACCACAGTGATGAATTTCGAGGCAAAAACCCAGGGTCACTGTTCATATGCCTGGCACAACTATTAGTTGTGTCAGGCAAATGTACAGTAAAACAGTTCTGTACAGTAGCCAAGAAGTTGGCTTTGCGAGGGGTGGGGTCCACTTTAATACTGGCGCGACTATTAGTTGCGCCAGGCTTAAATCCTGGGACAGTGGCTTGGCATAACTAATAGTGGTGCCATGCTAAATTGTAACTGGCGCAACTATTAGTTGCGCCAAATCCCTAGGGGGGCCAATTAAAATTACACTTTTGTCCTTCGAGTTCAGACTGCCATATCTTTTGATGTACAACTCTGATTGGGGCGATTCCTGGACCGTTGAAAAGCTGACGATTTTTACTTTTCAATGGTATGAGATTCTATTATAGTAGAAGGCCATAACTAGTCCTGGTGTACCACTCCTCACCCAAGGCTCAGAAGGGTCAGGTCTAGGTTCGGAATGAGTTTTAAGGGTCAGTACTAGTTTCTAAGGGTTCTAGGGTGGTTCCTAGAGTTTGGGGTGATTCCTAAGGGTTCCATTCATGCCATCAAAAGCTTGGAAATTTGCCTCTCTCGAAATATATTTCGATCAGGCCTTGGGTCAAATTTGGGTGTCTACAGACACCCCTCTTTGGTATCCAATCACTAATGATCGAATGCTAAAGAAAAGAGACATCCGAAGAGGCCCAAGGGATTACTGACGGGTCCGTTGCATTCAAAACAAACTTCAAATATCAGATTAATAATATGGTGAGAAAATGAAAGCCCTGGATGCCAGGCTAAACATTCGTTTATCAAGGTAATCGGCCCCCAAGCGCTTAGCGATATTACTGGGCATAACCAAGGTGGAACGAGTTGCGAAAGCCCTGTATGCCAGGCCAAACATTCGCTTTTCGAGATGACTTGAAGGTATTTAATGTTTAAGATTCATTCTGAATGCAACAGCTTTGTAAGTAAGAGGGGTGATCGACCCACATTCAAAGATAGGCATGAAGTAAACATACGCAAGGCTCCACAGTTTGCGTCCAATCCTACGAGACATTTGATTGCCCCATCTGACTATTCGCAGGTGCCCCTGCTGAAAATAGGGTTCGAGGTCTTTGGGGGAACCCATCGATCTCAAAGTTTATTTAGCATGACTGCCCGAGCGAAGTGAATAGATGTCACAACGCTTTTTGGGAGGACGTGCCATTTTTGAAAGCATGCCCCAGATCAACATGACCTAAAGCATCCAACTTCAACTACCTTGAACAGATCCAACTAAACATTGGGTGTCTCCCAAAAGGGACATCCAATCCTGGTTTCTGCCAATAATGATCATAAATATCATTTAACTATGTATAAATATGCACCCATTAGGGGCGATAAGCAATAAAGGTGATGGAAGCCCCGACCCGAACCTGCCCGAGTATAATTTACGAGAACAAACGACCATCATACGAATGCCCAGACGCATGGCGTATACTATACAGGGATACCGCTGCCAATACAGGTTTTAAGCCTGTAAAAAATAAAGGAAAAATGAACCCTTCTGGATGCATGGTTAGACATAGATTGATTGATACGTAATCTCATTCTTAATAGGTTGGTCTCAACCAACGATTGACCTCTTCGAACGGAGAATCTGAAGCTTAAGACACTCGAGTTCATATGAATCCAAAATAGAGCGCTCATCGCAAAGATTTAGCAGTGGAGTCGACTCAATCGAAACATTGACTGTTTGACCGAGATTGACACCATTGCTCCTACCTTAAAGCAGGATCCAAAGATTCGAGGCGAACCTTAGATTCAGGACTTTAATCTGGCACAACTGCATTGCTGATAAAATATTAACATTTTACCGCCTTATGCTCGTGCGTACCTCTGTGGGGGGACACAAACAGGTTATTATTTTATGTGTTTTTATTTTTGTGACGATTTTTTATTTTATTTTTTTCAGAGTGCGAACCTTTTAAGTTTATTATTTTATGGATTTTTTGTTGTTTTTTTTCAAAGTTATCATTTTATGTGAATTTTTTGGTTTTTCAAAGCTATCATTTTTATGTGAATTTTTTGGGTTTTTCAAAGTTATCATTTTATGTTAATTTTTTGGTTTTTCAAAGCTATCATTTTTATGTGAATTTTTTTGGTTTTTCAAAGCTATCATTTTTATGTGGATTTTTTGGTTTTTCAAAGCTATCATTTTCATGTGAATTTTTTGGTTTTTCAAAGCTATCATTTTTATGTGAATTTTTTGGTTTTTCAAAGCTATCATTTTCATGTGGATTTTTTGGTTTTTCAAAGCTATCATTTTTATGTGGATTTTTTGGTTTTTCAAAGCTATCATTTTCATGTGAATTTTTTGGTTTTTCAAAGCTATCATTTTTATGTGAATTTTTTGGTTTTTCTGTGGGATTTTTTTCCTTATTTTTTTTCTTTTCTCTTTTTTCCCTTCCTTGTTTTTTTAGACCCCCCCTTTTTTTTATATTTTTCTATGTGGGATTGGGACGCCTATCGCCCTC
The DNA here is from genome assembly GCA_021018995.1 of Chloranthus sessilifolius. Classification (NCBI taxonomy): domain Eukaryota; kingdom Viridiplantae; phylum Streptophyta; class Magnoliopsida; order Chloranthales; family Chloranthaceae; genus Chloranthus; species Chloranthus sessilifolius. The sequence goes on from CM037586.1 coordinate 21,353,393, forward strand.
GGTCCACTTTATTCTTAGCATGGCTTCTCGGATAGGTCGAATGAGGATCGACACACCACTTTGGGAGCATGTGCATTAGCCTTGAGTAAACAATATGAAGAGGGGGAAATTGGGTTACACATCTGACCCGCACTAGGCCCAAAAACCTGACCTATGTGGCTGGCGCAACTATTAGTTGCGCCAGGCCAACAGGGCCCTTAAAATTGCTTGGCGCAACTAATAGTTGGGCCAAGCCAAAAGAGGGCTCAAAATTGCCTGGCGCAACTATTAGTTGCGCCAAGCTTGGCTGGGGAGCAATTTAAACAGCCCGGGTTCGGGCTGTGGGGTATTATTTTTGAAATCCCCCCCCCTTCTCCTTAAAATCGAAAACTACCTTCTTAGGGTTCCTTTACATTGCCTCTATGCGTGCGCCATTGTCGTTGCTTGCCTGTGTCGATCGAATGCCGGCCTGCGCTAGATCAAAAACCTCATCTTCTTTACAAGGTAACCATTAAAGACTCATTTTTCTTGATTTTCCTTATTTTTTCTTTCAAATATGATCATGATCTTACATGCTTTGATGAGTAATGGCTTACTTTCATGGTATGTAGGTTTATCAATGGTGTGTGGATGGTCTCTTATGAATCATGCCCTATTTTTATTGTTTTATGGGTTTTGCATAATATATATACATATTGTTTTTATGTGTGCATATTGAAAGGGATTTTTTTTTGTTTTTGTTTTTGCCAATAAAGTAAAAGGATTTTTTTGTGTGTTTTTTTTTGGTTTTTTTATTTTTGCAAGTAAAGGAATTTTTTTTTATTTTTTTGGTTTTTATTTTTGCAAATAAAGTAAAGGATTTGTTTTTTTTTGTTTTTTATTTTTGTCAATAAAGTAAAGGTATTGTGCAACCGTGGGAATCGATGCGATCTCGTCGCGACGATGCGCTCTTTAACGATAAAGCATATAGAGTCGCCACCTGGAGCTTTTGGTGTCCCGGGATACCTAGTTCATTTTTATGAGCACCAAAGTGCTAAAAATATGACTCTGAGTCCGGTCCACACCAAAGGCTCTTGGGTAGGGGCTTCGGTTATCGATCAGGAAGGTGTTAGGCACCCCATCAACCCGCTTAACGCGGTTTCTACTAATGGCCAAAAATAAAATGAAATGAAAGAAAAGAAAATAGCTTCCTCTTGCCCAAAAGGGCTTAGAATCCTATTTGTGCCCCTCCGTTCCTACCGAAAAATCAGCGGCGTAACAGCACAAATGGGAGGATGGAGGGAGCTAGAAAGAGATAGGAAAAGAAAGGGGAGAGCCGAAGCCCTCGGGCCCTTGTAGCACCGTAGAGGAGCCTTGCATGACTTACTTTGATGAGCTCTTGAAGGTCTTGTATGGTAGAAAACGAGGTTCTAACTCCTAAGACTTAAAGCTAAGAGGTAGGGGAGGGAGGCTAGGGGATCACACACACCTAGGCTAAGGGTTTAGGATACAAGAACAAGCTTGAAATGAGGTTGGGAGGTTCTGGAATTTGGGTGAAAATAGTGCACAAAAGGGAGGAAGAACTTCTCACTTTGAGCTCTTTCTCTCTTAAGCAAATTTCTCAACCCTTAAACCAAGGGGAGGGGGGCTCTATTTATAGGAAATGGGTGGATTAGGAGGCTACTTAGATGATAATTGGGGTTAGCAATTAGGTAATCTCAAATCTAAGGTTTCCTAGGATTTTGAGAGCTTGGAAAGGTGTGAAGGTGGTTCTAATGGTGGATGATGGGGTGAGGCTTTAGGCCACTTGGAGGGTTACAAATAGGTAAGGAATGGGTACAAAACTAGCAAAACACACCCCAAAGGTCAAGGTGGTCAACAAGTCAAACCCTAATCACGATTTTCGGCACAAATTCCCAGAGTTATTCTTCATATGCCTAGTGCAACTAATAGTTGCGCCAGACAACTGCACAGTAAAACAGTGAAGAACAGTGTCTGAAAGTTAGCTCGCGGGGTGGGGGCCACCATTTTAAACTTGGCACAACTATTAGTTGCGCCAGGCTTAAAAACTGGGAGAATTGGCCTGGCGCAACTAAAATTTATACCTGGCGCAACTATTAGTTGCGCCAGGCCATTTCTGGGGAGAAATAGCTTGGCGCGACTAATAGTCGCAACAAATCCCTAGGGGGCCTTACTTGAAATTACCCTCCTGCCCTCCGAGTTTGGACTGTCATATCTTCTTATATATACCTTTGATTGGGGCAATTCTTAGACCGTTAGAAAGCTGACAACCTCTACTCTTCAATGGTATAAGAGTTGGTCGCTGTAGAGGGTCGTAACCAGTTCTGGTGTACCCCTCCTCCCTATCGCCTGGGATGGTTAGGTTAGGGTTCGAGAAGGGTTCTAAGGGTCGGGGTTGGCTTCTAAAGGTTTGGGGTGGGTTCCTAAGGGATCTAGGGTGATTCCTAAGGGTTTAGGGTGATTCCTAAGGGTTCCATACATGCCATCAAAAGCTCGGAAATGCGCCTCTCTCGAAATGTGTTTCGATCGGGCCTTGGGCCAAATTTGGGTGTCTACAAGTATTTTCTTATTTTTGTTTTTATTTTGCAAATAAAGTAAAGGATTTGTTTTTTTTCTTTTTTATTTTTGTCAATAAAGTAAAGGGATTTTCTTGTTTTTGTTTTTATTTTTCAAATAAAGGATTTTTTTTGTTTTTGTTTATATATATATATTATTTCTTTTTAGGAACACGAAGAAATGATTGTTTATTTTATTTTTATTTTTGAATATAAGGAAAAGAGAGATTTTTTTTGTTAGAAGCATGATGATTTTTTTTGTTACTTTTATTTTCCTAAACATAAAGGAGGGATTTTTTTTTTAATGTAAAAGAAGGGCTTTTCACTTCTCTTTTTTTTTTTTAGAAACATAAAGGAATGATTTTATTTGATTCTGACTTCCTTTATCTTCAAAGATAGGAAGGGGAAATTTTATTATTATTTTGTTGTTTTTTGTTTTAAGAAAAGATTTTTGTTTTGTATTTTCAATCTAAAAGGGATCTCTTTTTTTTGTTTGTGCATATGAATCACTTATTTCTGAAAATAAGTAAAAGAGGAAAGGGCGAGTATACTTACCTTCCTTGGTAGCATAATACATCATTGTTCTTTATCATTGATCTGCTCTGATGTAATTGCTTTTTGTTGTCCTAGAATGTCGGGTGATGATGAGCATGTTCCCGCAGAGGGCTAGGAGGGGGGGCCCGAGGTAGTGTATGGTCCACGAGGAGAGGAGTTCCTTTAGGTAGAGCAGAAAGCGGGCCCATGGCTCAAAATGCAAGGCGAGGCCGCCCGAGTCGGCCTTCTACATCAACAACATACTCATATTTCGAATTTCGGCATAGTGGGCCAGGTAAAAGAAGGTTCAAATTTCTTTCTTTTGTGCAGCTTTTCTTTCTTTCCATGATCTGATGCACTTTTCTCTTCTTATGCAGGACTTGCCCTCTATTGTATTCCACGGGGGGTGGCTTGATTTCCAAGACTTCTACCTCTATGTCCCCCCCGTAGTGAAGTTCTTGCTGGCACAGGTGGGCTTGGGGAGTTTCTTACCTGCCCTGCTATGAGGGTTGATGCTGCCTATCTGAAGGCCTTGATCGAACAGTTTTGCCCCGAGACGATGAGCTTCCATATGTCGTACGCCGAGATGACCCTGACGCCTGTTGATTGGGCAGTGATTACGGGTAATAGGATGGGAGGGATACCAATAGCCAACCTCTCGGTGCCGAGTAGTGAGGACATCATCCGACTGATAGGGGCCTATCCCCCTTGCAAGCAGACACATGGTACCGAGGTAAAGATGACCTGGCTTATCGCACTTTACACGACCGACGAGTTGGTGGACCTGGGGCAGCCAGACAGGGTGCTTTATATTACGCTCGAGCGGGTGATCGTCTTGGCTCGCATTACTCTTCTGATCCTGTTGGGTAAGACCCTTTTTACCAATGCGAGCAGTGTCCGAGTCAACCTTGCGTTGCTGAGCGTCATGGACAATTGGGGTGACGTCCATAGGTATGACTGGGGCGGGGCTGGGTACGCATGGCTGATGCATAACTTAGCTCGGGTCACGACCAGGGATTCCAATTCTATTGTTGATTCCAAATCCCTCATTCTTTCACTTTCACCATTTTCCTTGAATGATCTTTATATGCTACTGACCTGCTCTTGTGTACTGCTCTTTTCAGGTATGGGGATATCATCATTTTTACCCTGGGCGCCCGCTTCTTCACTCAGAGAAACTTACTTACCCTCTTCTTAGCAACTGGAATCAAGCCTGGCGCCATGATGTGGGCATGAAGCACCTGGAGATGGGTTTAAGGTCCCAACTTGACTTGATGGTTCCTGAGCAGGTAAAGCCCCTCTTAACAACTTGGTTTACCCATGCTTGGAAATCTTTATTGATTAGTATACTGCCTCTTTAATTGACTAACCGCTTTTGGACCTGGACATATCCTCCATGACCCGTATCTCGCATCTGCCTTCTGGGATCGGGCATCCATAGTCCCCTCTCGCCTGTTTAACAACCGCCGTGTCGTTTTCTTTTATGGGGCGTGGGCTAAGGCTTACTATTTGGGAGAGCGGGTGGTGCACCAGTACTAGGGCTACTATGCCATTCCCGTGGACCCTCCTGCGGATGTTTGGAATCCTATTAGCAGCGTTGAGGAACTCACGGCGGCCCTTCTCAACAATGGGCTCCCTAACCATGGTCTTCATGTGCCCAGAGACTATCACACTTGGTATGAATGCCTGCCATATCGGTTTATCCTGCCATGATTTGTACCTAGTGTCAATTTCCTTGCATTTGGCAGCTCGCATGGGCAGGTAATTACCTTTTCCTCTTTAGATTGGTCTCATTTTGTTTTATCTCGATCTTTGTTCTTTCTGAACTGATTTTTATTTTGTTTCTGATTTGCTCCGGGGCGGTTTTGATGATGAAGCGGGGCGGCAACGTCATGATACTTGAGGCGAGTCCTTGGCGTTGACCCTTCTGGTGTGGGTCCTTCTGGCGAGGGTCCTTCTGGCGAGGGTTCTTCCGGTGTTGGTCCGTCGGGTATTTCTCAGGTTGGTGCCCCTGGGGGCGACCCAATCGTGGTCTATGGGACCTTTCGACGCCTTGATGACAGTTTCCTCTCAGGTCTGTATGTTGTCGTGGATAGGTAAGCACGTCTCTCCACTAAAGCGGCCCGTGTCCCTCCTCCTGAGGTGATCCCCGGGGTAAGTCTTCTGACAACCCATCTCTTTCTTATTCCGGCATCCTTTTACAAATTTTTTTATGATTGTCCTGATAACTGACATTGTATCTTTTCGAATGTAGGACTTTGACTCGGCTATGGAGTACGCGGTGTATCATCATAACCTCGTGGAGCTTCGGGATGTGGAGACGGTGAGTATTCTGCTGCTCTGCTCTCCTTGTGGGTTTCAACTCTTCCCCCCTCTTGTGTGTGTTCCCTGATTGGTCCTGATCTTTGCTTTCAACCATGACTTGCAGCGTGCACGTGCCAAAGAGTCGCGATCTTTGCTTAGCCAGATTTATCAAGCCTGGTCCTAGGTGCGGGATATGCAGACTTACCAGGGCTCTGCTCATCGTTGGAAGAAATCAAAGGGCGCGGACAAGGAATAGGCCTTAGTTTTTGTTTTTTAAACATTAGCACCCTTGGGATTGATGATTTAAAATTTTAGACAGCTTGGGATGGATGATGTGGCACTTTGTGGATGATTTTTTATTTTGGAAATATTTTAGTGTTTTTTTCTTCATTGCATGCCATGGTTTCCTTTCATCGTATCTATTTTTCTGCAGGATGTGTCTGCCAAGCGCTCTCAGAAAGTGACCTTTTGGGTTGCATGCTTTGATATAGGATCTATCCTGCACACAAAGAAACAAAGTAGTTTCTAAACTGTTACTGGCATTTAAAGATTTGTGAACGTTGCTTATGACTACCAATAGTTTTGACCAATTTTTAAAAGGGCTGGAAACAAATAAAAATTCCTCCCCAATCAGGCCCCAAAATGGCTTAGGAGGAGGGAGCTTTAGTTTGGCACAACTATTAGTTGCGCCAGGCTAAACCTATGGAAAACTTGTACTGGCGCATCTATTAGTTGCGCTAGACTAAAGTTTGGGAAAATTGTACTGGCGCAACTATTAGTTGCGCCAGACTAAAGTTTGGGACAAAATGCACTGGCGCAACTAATAGTTGCACCAGCCTTAGCCTGGGGAGCAGTGGGTCCTTATATACTCGAGTTAGTCCAAAAATTCTTTCTTTTCTGTTTAACTTGGCCATTTTGACCGACTCTTTTTGTCCTTGCTTTTCAAAGGCGGGTCCATCACTATACATCGATTTTTATCTTCTTGAAAGATCTTTATACGTTAGTGGACCCACTTTCCAACCCTCCCTTATGTGGAGGGCCCGAAACCAATTTATCCCCTTCCTTGGGCATGGGACCCAAGTTTCTAGCAAGTTGGGTTGAGAGCTTGAATGAGAGTGAGCTCGCTGACTTGGAGTTCCTTGGGCTATCTCGCCTTCCTTTCTTGAGGTTCCCCCACGATGGGACCTTTATCATGCGCCACATCTTTTTGAAACCCGAGTGGCCATGTGTTCCGATTTGGGAGTCGGGAGATAACTCCTACTCTTGAGGAATTGTCCAACTTGTCTGGTTTGAGGCTTCACAGGGGCCTTGCCAGAATTGTATCGAAGTCGGGCTATGCTAAAACCGTTCACCTTACCCTGGTCTTGAAGAAAAATGAATATGAGACAAGTCTCATTGGGGGGCCTACTAGGTGTTCGATGAAATTCCTTAAAGAACTTTTTCGTGACGAAAGTCTCCGACAATTGCCGACTCGGAATATCTTCAACATGAAAGCATTCTCTCTTGGCCTTATCTCAGAAATCCTTTTCTTTATCGGGAGAGAGTGCTTCTCTTTGGCAATTTGTGATATTTTGATCGAGTTGGAGGCGGGCTGATCTATGATGCATTTGGTGCTTGCTGAACTTTTTCGATGCCTTGATGCATTTTCCCTTGGGAAGACCAGGAATCTTGGAGGTTGCCCACTTTTGCTTCAAGTTTGGCTGGGAGAGCATCTTGCCATTTTGGGACTAGTGCCCCGCTTTTATCTTGCTTGAGGAGAGGTGGTCCGATGCTTTTTGGGCAGGTGCCATATGATTCCCCAGGGAGATTTGTCAGAATTGAAGCTTTGGCTGATTGGCGCGGATCTTATATGGAGACTTCCTTGGCTAGAGCGGACCTTCCCTGTGATTTGTTCCAGAGACCACGAGGGCATCACCCTTCTGGGTTGACCGATAGCACCTTCTACTTCCCATTTTGGGTGTTGCGTCAGTTCGGTGCACTTAGCAAATGCCTTGCGAGGCAAAGCCCCCTCTGTGAGACTTGATCTTTTCTAGAGGGTCCTCTGGGGACATAGATCGGATCGCCGCTCTTTGGGAGACACGTCAGTCGACGTTGATGTGCGATATGGAGCAGGGAAATTTGGCTTAGTCTTCTCCTGGGTATGAGGCCTGACTACTGGCTGAGCAGCCTGTTACTGATCATCTAGATTAAGCGGAGAGTATTGACATTGGAGGCCCCTGGCCAAAGAAAGAGACTGCACTTCGAGCCTGCATCGAGCTACTAGTGGATGAGAAGAGGGCCCTGCAGGAGCTTTTAACACAGGAAAAGGTTAGAGCAGAGAATGTAGAGGGAGAGGTCCTTCATTTGAAAGGATTCTTAAGCGTTGCCCTTGGAGCCGCTGATACTTCTCGGAAGAGGTATAAGAGCTTGCATGGTCATTGGTTGACTGAGCGGAATGCCCGGGAAGATGATTTTCGTGCTAAGATTAATGCCTTGAAGTGCGAGTTGGGCCGCTGATTCCTTCCTGCACACATAACTTTTTGGACAGATCAGATACACAGAAAAGGGGTGTAAGAAATCCCTTTTAGAGATACACACTCTTTGGTATACATATTTTCTTTATGTTTATTTTTTTTTATATAAAAAAAAAGAAAGAAAGAAAGAAAGAAAGAAAGCTGGACATCACACCGACTATTTTTTTGGGATGTGGTGTAAGCGGTGTATTCTGTAAATGGAAAAGGAAAATTTATTATATTTACAAGGGCTCCTCTTCTTCTATTTTTTTTTTGTTTTTTTCTTCTTTTCTTCTTTTTTGATTAATGGGTCCCTTTAACAAAGAGGGCTTTTCGCCCTGCTCTTTATTCTCTCTTTGTTTGGTTTGATGCCTCAATCACAGGGTGAGAAATCGGGTCCCCTTTTTGGGCATGATTAAACCCCCTTTAAGTAGTCAGATCTTGGGTGAGTTTCAACAGTTTTACCAAGACTAGAACGTCAATCCCTTCGAATTGAGTCAAACCTTTCTCCTTACCTTGAGTCATATGTTTGACAAAGCAGTTTTACAAAGGCAATTCTGGTCGGGGTCCGATTTGAACCAACATGAGGGACCCAATCGAAAATAGGGGACAGGGAGAGTAATAAAAGGGTTCCTCAAACATCAATCAATTATTTAACACCTTTCTTCCTTTCTTATTTTTTTCTCTTTTTTTTATTTATTTATCTCCTTTTTTACCCATGGTGCCCTTTTGGGTTTTCACCACGTCCATGGGTTTAGCTCTTTTACCCCAAGTGCTCTTTCGGGTTTTCACCTGGTCCGCACAAGCTCGCTGTTTTTACTTGTAATGCCTTTTCAGCTTTTCACCACGTCATCTTGCTTTGAGCTTGTATTTTTATCTTCTTTTTTTTTTTTTTCTTTTTTTCATTTCTCTTTTCAAAAGCCATGACATAGACGTCGATTCTGTCATAGCCGGCCAAATGGGGTTGGCTTTTATTGACTTAATAGATATTATGACTGCTTGTAAACCTAAAAGAGGGCTTTCTTCAGGGTGTAGCTTGGCCATGGGTTAGGTTAGGATTTGAAGGTATGCTAGGCTAAAAGAGTTTCCTTGATACGGCGTCAGTTTTCTCAACATACTTTCTTCCTTGAGAGTTTTTATTGTACATGCCCCGTGATTCTTCTACATTTTTTTTGTTCTTTTTGCTCCATTTCAGGCAATCTCTTTTTGAGGTTTTCCTTTTTCGATTTTTTTAGATTTTGATAGTAACTTTACTTCCCTTTTTTGTATATGTACACATTTTTTTTTAGGGAAGGGGGTTATTGAAAGAAAGGCTCAGGAACAAAAAGGGGTAGCAAAGGATATCCTTATTTCTAGGGATGTTTTTTATTTTTTTTATGCTACTGTGTTTGAAATGATGGTCTCTTTTGGGTGGTTCTTAAGCAGTCACGTATCTATTTCACCAATACTGACCTTATCGTGATAGACTAAGAGTAGAACCGTCAGACGTATCCAGCATTGATGGTCTCAGGAAGATGATCTCCGTCCATGGTGGCGAGGCGGATGGCGTATCCCGGAAGCACCTCTTGAACGACTTAAGGTCCTTCCCAGTTCGGCTTGAACTTCCCTCTCGGATCGGCATGGAGGGATGGGAAGATCTTCTTCAACACAATGTCTTCGGGAGATAGCGACATTTTGATTTTGATAATTCAAGGAATCTCCTCAGTCCCTAGATTAATGTCCTCAGTTTCCTCGACAATGGGGGTAAAGCCATGCTTAAATTCGGCAAACTGGTCAAGGAGCTCATTGGGGAGCTCCTCCAAGGGGATATCCTCGTCCAGACTCGTAACTGCTACCTCTTCATGTATTTCTATAGGAAAGGGGTCGATTTTACGTGGGACGGGTATTTCAATTAAAACATCTTTTTATGGGAATTTATCTGGAATTTTAAATGATAATATTTTTGGACTTTGTATTTTTTTAATGTTTTTGAGGTTTTGTATTTTTTCAATGTTTCTAAGATTTTGTATTTCTTCAGAGACGGACCCTTGGCAACATGAGTCTATGTATATACAAGGTAATGCCTGCCAAGGGCTTATCTCACTTTTTATAGGTTGTTTTTTTTTGGAAAATGGGTGCCAAATGTTAGGCTACTCCCCGCTTCCAAGGTTTGGGGCAAAGATGCCCAATTGCGTACCTGAGAGGCCGCTCCTTTACCTGTTTGGATGGAGGGTGTTGACTGATATGGCTCTTTGGAGTCAGCCTCCATGTTGACCCCCATTTCGTCTAAGATCATGTCCTCAAATGTTAACACAGTTTTATGGTGATTTACCACAGGGGGAGACTGTGCAGGTAGGGGACCTCGCTCTTCAAATAAGGATAGAGCGGCCAGGTCTATTTTGAGGCTGGGAAGGGTGATGTAGGGATTGGTGGAATGGACAGGGGTTGTGGGTTTGTGTGGGGTCAAATGGGTTACCTCGTTTCAATCAATTTTCATGACCCCAACACTGACAAAGGATTCCCTGATGTGCGGCCTAGGGTGAGGCTTCTCTTCTATGTTGATTCCTCGAGCTCTTACAGCTATAGTGACCCTGGCTTTCTCTTTGGCCTCTCAGGCCTCTTCCTCCGTGGGCTTGTAACCTAACCCAAAACGAACTTTCTGTCCCTTGGCGATGACTGGCTCTCTTCTGCCCTGCAATATGAGCCTTAGTCCTCTACCTTTCTGATAGCCCCACTTTTAAAGCATAGCCATTGCTACTACCACTCCCCCTTCAGTTTTAGGAATGATGCCCTCAATGGGATCCGGGAGTATTGCCGATACTTTGTACTCGAAACTGTGGAGGTCGACATCCTCAGTGGTGTGCGGCACATCTAGCATATTGGGTTTTTTGACGCTATGGGCGGCCTTCTCTTTCTCACTGTGCCCTTCATCAATGATGGTGATAATCTTATGCCCCGATACAAATTTGAGCTTCTGGTGCAATGTGGAAGGTATGGCCCCGACTTCGTGCAGCCACGGGCACCCAAACAACAGATTAAATGAGGATTTGATGTCTATTACTTGAAACAAAATGGAAAAGGTCATTAGCCCGATTAACAGCTCAAGATCAAGTTCTCTCATTATTTCTCTCCTGGTATTGTCAAAACCTCTAGCACTGGTTCTCGTGGGCCTCAACATGCATGGATCGACCCCGATCTAGGTGGCGGTTCTTAATGGGCATATATTCAATGTAGACCCATTATCGATTAGGACCAAGGGGATTACCATATTTTCAGACTCGACTGTTATATTCAAAGACTTCGAGTGGCTACCTCCTTCCTCTGGTAAGTCAGTGTCAGAAAATGAAATGGCATTCGGAGCCATCACTTGACCAATTATCTGCCTGACTTCATCTGGGCTAACTTAGAGTGACACATGCACATTTTTTAACGCCCCCATTAATGCTTGGAAATAGAGTGGGGATGTCATTAATAGATCTCATACAGTTATATGGGCAGACATTCTTCTCAGCTGAGTTTCTAGTATATGCTCTCGACTCATTTTCTCGAATGGGTTCACTGTGCTATCTTTCTTCCCCTCTGGCTGGGCTTATGCTGCCGCTGGTGCTCCGGGCTGTTTTGAGATCTTCCCCGACCTGGTAACAAAGTCCATGGCTCCCTCCCTGCTCCTACTGTCGATGTTAGCATTGGTTTGCTCGTAGCTTAGCGGGACCTAATGAGGATCATAGGTTGGTCCCGATATCTGAAACAATATAGCTACTGGTACGGGAGGTACTTGCACTGCGGGCTTAGGAGGTATGGGTAACACTTGATTTACCTCTGTAATAGCTGGTTGAATGGCCAAATTGGGCCAAATGGGGTGATGAAGCTTGAGGGTGGTGGTACTAGGGGAAAAGGGGTAAATGTAGGCCATTGGTAGCTGATAGGTGTTGGCGGGGGATCGGGGGTTTGATGGGCTATTAGGTAATTAACGGGGGTGGTTGAGTTTGCAGGTGATTGGACTGGGGGTAATGGGGTGGGCACAGGCCATTGGTAGTTTATTGGCAGGGGAGGATTGGGGGCCTGTTGGTTCATTGGGTAATTGATAGGAGTGGTGGTGTATGGTTGATATGCATCTATGTACACATAATTGATGGGTGTGTGTGATGGAAAGTATGCCTTGAGATCCAAGGGTTCAATTTGTGGAGTCGGATTAGGGAAATAATCTAACAAATTCAAGGGTTCAATCACCTCGGTATTCCTTTCTTCAACATTTCTCAGCAATGGTGCTACATAGCTCTCCCGATCACTGATGTAATCGGACAGGTCAAACTCAAATTCCTCCCCATTTTCCTCTACCATCCCGATGGTGGGTCTGGGACCTGCTCCTCCGGTAGGATGTGGGGGCAACGACACTTGATGAATGTTTGCATGCTGGTTTGCTTGAGAAGGTGCTGGGGGAATGATCTTCCCAGCATCAATTAAATCTTGGATCGCATGCTTCAATGGGAAGCAGCGATCAGTCGGGTGACCCGGACCTTGATGAAACTTGCAGTGGGTATTTGGGTCATAGTTCTTTAGGATCGGGTGAGGGGGAGGTTGTGGTTGATGGATAGTAACTAATCCCTTTTCTATTAATAAAGGTAAAAGTACACTTAGTGATTGCCCCAGGGGCGTAAACACTCGGTCATAGAGGGCTCTCCTCTGTTCAGGAGTCATCTTTCTTGCCCATTTCATGCCCTTTGTATTGCTCAGCTCTGACTAGCCTTGGCTGCGTTGCTTGGAATTGGAATGGGGCTATATTGTTTTTGTTGGGCCGGGTGTTTGCAACATTTTGCACCTCTACCCCTATCCTCCTATCATTCTTCTGTTCGACAAATCTCCCAACCCCATTGGGCCCCCCGAATGCATTCTTATTCAACCATCCTTCCCTGATGGCATCTTCACAGTGATTGGCGTTCCTCACTAAATCAACAAAACTAGACTGCTGCTGATACACCAAAAAGTCAGAGAAATCATCTCTATCTGCTCATCATCGGGTATTCTATTTCTGACCTGGGCTGCTAGTGCTCTCCACTGCCCTAGATATTCGTTGAAGGTTTCGTTCGGGTTCTGTCTTAAACGGGCTAAGTCTGACTTGCGCGGCTCAATGTCTATATTGTAGACATATTATTATTGGAACATGTGCATCAAGTCCTTCCACGTTTTCATTATAGATGGTTTCAAAGACGTGAACCACCTCAGGGCCAGACCCGTCAAACTCTTCTGAAAGACTTTTATTAGTAGTCTCTCGTCCCTCCCGTATTGGCATATGTCCCCACAATAGGACTTGAGGTGTACGATCGGATTGCCGGTGCCGTTATATTTGTCGAAGGCCGGCATTTTAAATTTGGGGGGCAAGGGGACCTTAGCGAACAAACACAAATTTGTAAAGTCTGTGGCATGGATTTTAGCACCACCCATTGTCATCAACTGCCTTTGTATTTTGTCCAACTGTTCTTTCAGCTGTTCTGACTCTTTCAATACAGGGGCTGCTTTCTCGGCTGTTGGTTGGACTTCACTCTGGGCCACAAAGGGGTGGACAGTTATGGGAGGAGGGTTAAGGCTTGTCAATGCCCCAACATATGCTCCATTATTCTTAATCTCGTCCTCCTCATACTGCTAGTCGGCATAATGTGTAGCGAGGGCGGGATTCTCTTGTTGGTGTTGCATGGGTTGGATGGGAATGGCATGAGTGGGGGTTGGGTGAGCCCATTGGGGATGAGGGAAAATCTGTTGGATGATGGGATGAGTGGAAGTTTGGTTTTGGGGTGGGGCTTGATGGGGCCATTGGGCATGGGGAGCGGTTTGGAGATGGTCTTGGGGTATGGGGCCATGGGAAAATTGGGCTTGAGGTATGGCATGGGTTTAACCTGGGTGTGAAGGTTGGGTGAAATGTTGGGGGTATTGTGGAAGGTATGAGTGTGGGGTTTGGGCTTGGGCCATGAAGCCTTGGTCATGATAAGTTTAGGCCATGGGCCATTGATGGGTTCGGCCATGAACCCTTGATGGGATTGGGTCATGGGTTCTTGGTGGGTCTGGCCCAATGGCCTTTGGTGGGTCTTACCCATGGGGCCTTGGTGGGTCTGGCCCATTAGGCTTGGTGGGTCTAGCTCATTGGGTCTGGGCCATAAGTCCTTGGTGGGCCTATCCCGTTGGGCCTTGTGGGTTTGGGCCATGGGTCATTGGTGGGTCTTGCCCATTGGGTCTTGGTGGATCTAGGCCATGAGACGTTGGTGGGTCTGGCCCGTTGGGCCTTGGTGGGTCTGAGCCATGGGGTTTGAGGCCATGGGGCCGTGAGACATGTGGGGAATGGAGGTTAGGGCCATGGGGCCATAGGGAATGGGGGTTTGGATGGTATGGATTATGGGGGGTTGATAGAGGTCATGGGGGAATGAGGCATGGAGATTGGCTAAGGTATGGGATGGGTCCATGGATGTGGGGTGTGGAGGAGAGGAGGCATTTTGGGAAGCCTTCCACATGGAGTAGGCTTGGAACATCTCCTCCATCATGGTCATGGGAGGAGGGTCGGATGAAGATGGTGGATTTAAGGTGTGATGGGGTATAGACGGGATGGATGTGGAGGTTAAATTGGGCATGGCCCCGGTAAAATTGAGCATGACTCGAGTAAGTGATGGAATATGAGGTGGATTGGAGGGATGAGGGGATGTATTGGGTATGTTTTGGGATGATGGGGGGTGTGGAGGGGTGAGAAAAACCGGGCATGGCCCCGATAAAAATGGGTATGACCCGGATAGATGGGGGGATTTGTGGGGGGTTGGATAAGGCGGAAGTGGTATATGTGAATATGGGTGGATCGGGCCTATAGGGGGAAAATAGAAAATGGGGCTTGGATGTGGATGGGGAATGTGTAGGATTTGGCATGGAAGTGGTTTGGGCAAAAGATGGGGAGTTGAGGGTTGGACTTTAGATGTTTTGGGAGGTAGTGGTTGGGAAAATGGGGGCGCCAAACGGGCCGGTAACAGTAAAGGGTGGTTGGGAAAGACTTCCCCTGAATGGTAACGGGTGGGGGAATGTGGCGGGGATGACTCAGGATCGGTATAAGCCGGGTCCACTACCCACGACATTCTATAGGAACAGGTTGGGTAAGGGTGCCTTGGATAAGGCCCAAAAATCCTCTTCCTTCTTCCCCTACGGGACGACGGACGACAAGATGATGCCGTTGTGTCGGTACTATAAGAACTCTATTTTTAGGTTTTTATTTGATTTTTATGTATATATATATTTATTATTTTTAATTTTAGAGAAAACTTTAAAAAATAAAGGTTTCGAGGCTTTGGAATTCCCTTCTCGGGTGGCTCTCGTACCCTAATTCAAGGCCCGCGGCGACGATTCTAACGCACTTCAAAAGAATCGAAGGAGGACCTTCGATCTATTGAAGGCACAAATATCGAGGCGAACAACCCGATCCCCCGGAATGAGTTAAAAAGAAGTTGTCTTCTTTTGACCGGTGGGGGCATATTGGGTGTCGGGGATGGCGGGGCCCAAACATAGGTACTAAACACACTAATCGGGGGACTCGGGAGGTGAGAAAGTCTCAGATTTTGGGCTGCTAATGTTCAGGTAAGCCTGGCGCAACTAATACATGTGCCAAGGTAGCAGAGCCCCTTTTTAACACTAGCGCAACTAATACTTGCGCCAGGTAAAAATGGGGCTCCCGAACTTATAACAGCAGGGAACAAGAGCCTGAAAATGGGTCTTTTTTTGGGTTTTGTGGAAGCTAGGCTTCCGGGAACTGAGCTATTTTTTTGTGATCGGTTCTTTCCTTACCGTACCTAAAGGATGAGTCCAGTATAACTCGCTAGCGTGCTCCCCAAGGGTTTTAAGCTTTGGAATGGGAACCTACCCGATATACCTCCTGTGCAAGCACCTTCTCAGATACTAGGTGGGCTGGGACTTTTTTGGATCTTTACCACTAGGGGCTGCCGCCATACTAAGACCCGAGTGGCTGTATGTGTGCCTAAACCCAACCCTTTGAGAATCTATCCCGTAAAACAAGTTAATTAAGCTCCTTATTCTTGATTCAATTTAAGCTTTTTTTTAAAAATATTTTTATGGAAGTTTTCTTTAGTCCAAAACACGGGGGTGATGACCCCGTGTCGCCACTATAGGCCGGCATCCACTGTTGGAATATGTTTGCACAAGTAGGCTCGCTAATTGGCTAAGGCACCGTAAATGACGAAAAATTAAAGAAATTGAAAGACAATGCTCAAGTAGGCCCGTCAATCGGCTAAGGCACCTAAAATGACGGGAATGCAAGGAAAAAATAAAGACAATGCGCAAGTAAGCCCGCCGATCAGCTAAGGCATGTAAATGACGGAAAAGTAGGGGTGAGAAAATAAAATAAAAAATAAAAAAACAGCAAAAAGGTTAGTAAAATAAAAAAGAAATGGCCAAATTTCAAAGAGAAGCTCTAAAAGCTATCCCTAGCAGAGTCGCCATCTGTGCAACCGTGGGATTTGTGACGATCCCTTCGCGGTGATGCACTCGCTAACAAAAATATAGAGTCACCACCCGGAGCTTTTGGTGTCTCGAGAAACCTATATTATTTTTATGAGCACCGAAGTGCTAAAAATATAACTCTGAATCCGGTCCACACCAAAGGCTCTTGGGTAGGGGCTTCGGTTATCGATCGGGAAAGTGTTAGGCACCTGATCCACCTGCTTAATGCGGTCTCTATTAATTGCCAAAACAAAAATAAAGTAAAAGAAAAGAAAATGGCTTCCTCTTGCCCAAATGGGCCTTAAATCCTATTTGTGCCCCTTCGTTCCTACTAAAAATTTGGCGACGTAAGGGCGCAAATGGGAGGATGGGAAGAGCTAAAGAAGAGATAGGAGAAGAAAGGGGAGAGCCGGAGCCCTCGGGCCCTTATAGCACCGTAGAGGAGCTTTGTGCTGGCTTGCTTTGATGAACTTTTGAAGGCTTGAATAATAGAGAATGGGGTTCTAATTCCTAAGGCTTGCTAGCTAAGGGGTAGAGAAGGAAGGCTAAGGGGCAGCACACACCTAACCTTAAAGTTTTTGGATGAAATGTAAGGCTTGAAGGAAGATTTATGGGTTCTGGAATTTATATGGACAAAGGTGTACCAAAGGGAGAAAGATTTTCTCACTTAAGCTCTTTCTCTCTTAAGCAAAATTTCTCAACCTTTAATCCAAGGGGAGGGGGGCTCTATTTATAAGAAATGGGTGGATTAAGAGGCTACTTAGATACTAATTGGATTTAGAAATTAGGTAGTCTCTAATCTAAGGTTTGCTAGGATTTTAAGAGCTTGGAAAGGTGTTAAGGTGGTTCTAATGGTGGATGATAGGGTGTTCCCTTAAGTCACTTAAAGGGTTGCAAATAGGGTGCAAAGGGGTGCAACATAACTAACAAAACACACCCAAAGACCCATATGGTCAACAAGTCAAACCCCACTCACAAATTTCGGGACAAAAACCCAGGGTCACTGTTCATATGCCTGGAGCAACTATTAGTTGTGCTAGGCAAATGTATAGTAAAATAGTTATGTACAGTAGCCTGGAAGTTGGCTTCGCGAGGGGTGGGTCCACTTTAATACTGGCGCGACTATTAGTTGCGCCAGGCTTAAATCTTGGGAAAGTGGCTTGGCGCAGCTAATACTTGCGCCAGGCTAAATTTTAACTGGCGCAACTATTAGTTGCACCAAATCCCTAGGGGGCAATTGAAATTATACTTTTGCCCTACGAGTTCAGGCTGCCATATCTTTTAATGTATAACTCCGATTGGGGTGATTCCTAGACCGTTGGAAAGCTAACGACTTTTACTTTTTAATGGTATGAGATTTGATCATAGTATAAGGCCAAAGCCAGTCCTGATGCACCACTCCTCACCCAAGGCTCGGAAGGGTCAGGTCTAGGTTCAGAACGAGTTTTAAGGGTCAGTATTGGTTTCTAAGGGTTCTACGGTGGTTCCTAGGGTTTGGGGTGATTCCTAAGGATTCCATTCATGCTATCAAAATCTTGGAAATGTGCCTCTCTCGAAATGTGTTTCGATCAGGCCTTGGGCGAAATTTGGGTGTCTACATAGGGTTACAACTATGATAGCTAGATTTGCATGTGTTCTTCAATATCACAAAAAGATAATAGACACATGTCAATCATTATATTAAGCTCAACTCTAACATAGAGAGATCCTTGAAAATCTACACACTAAACTACCTCTTCTTTATTTTGGAAGCTCGGAAAAAAAACTAAGATGTAAAAGAAATGGAAGAATTTTTAATTTTCAAATTTTTTATTCTATTTTCTAGTCTATACGAGTATATGAGAAAAAAATAAACTAATGAAATGGAAATGAAGTTAAGCAAATATGTACTAACACTGTACAAAATGAAAACTAAAATGTGCCACGGTGATGCAAGTCCCACGATACCCCCAAACTCAAATCATTGTGTCCTCAATTTGTGCTCACTATATACAATGACAAAGTAAGGATTAAGTTTTAAGGGTTTCGAGAGATATCACCGGATGTGAAGGAATTTCTAAAAATGCTCCATTGACAACCCTACACAACATCAACTATACATCACAAACAAAATATATGATGTGTCAGAGAAATAATAGAACATCGCAATGTGCATGAATCCACAAGAAAAATGAACAATACTAAGCACAACTAACTATGATATATATAAAAGTGCGTACATCCGAGTAGCTCGTCACAAAAGTCGTGGCACCCCACGCACATGATGGCTACAATAAAAATGATTTATAAAGTCATCACCTATACACACAACGAAAGAAACACAAGAACAATCTAGACACACTAAGACACTACATATAATAAAAACGTGACAATACAACTCTAAAGAACCATGGCCTACTCCTCAGCACCACCTTCGTCATCTTTGGTCTCATCATCATCATCACCCTCCGAATAGGACATGGCATAATTCTCATCCTCCTCGTCCACCAAATAGAAAAATGAGATGAGACCGTAAATCGGCGAGAAATGGGGTTAATGGAGCAAGGGTTTTGGGTTGGGGAAGAGAGGTTTTTTTTTTTTTGGTCAGTTAGCAAAGTCGTGTGCACGACTTCGGGTTGGAAAAAAACAATAAAGAAAAGAGGGCAGCTTGAGAGTTGCTCACGCTGGCATGCAAGTCGTGCACACGATTGTGGTCTGGAGTGTACACGACTTATAAGTCATGCACATGACCTAATATTTGGCTTGAATTCAGCTCACTGGAAATTGCAAGTCACATGCACACTCGTGTGCACAAATGTGCCAGTGAGTTCATCTGGGGAGAAGCCGTGCACAATACTTTTGAATTCGTGTGCACGAATTAGGTTGGTGCCAACAACATGAAAGCCATGCACATGACTG
The DNA here is from genome assembly GCA_021018995.1 of Chloranthus sessilifolius. Lineage (NCBI taxonomy): Eukaryota > Viridiplantae > Streptophyta > Magnoliopsida > Chloranthales > Chloranthaceae > Chloranthus > Chloranthus sessilifolius. The sequence continues at coordinate 21,372,615 of CM037586.1, forward strand.
TGCCAACAACTTTGCCTGAAGTGTGCATGACTTACAAGTCGTGCACACGACTTGATATTTGGCTTGAATGCAACCCACTGGAATTTGCAAGTTGCGTGCACACTCATGTGCACAACTAAGACAAAATTGTGCACAACTTATAGGAGGGCTCTTGTGCACCTTGGTGAAGTAAAAGTGGTGTGCACAACATGCAAGTTGTGCACACTACTTTCATTAGTAAAAGAAAATTAAAGTGCCCACTCAAAATTAAGTCTCCTAATTGTGCAAAACTTGCAAATATAGCTTTCAAGCACAAGCCCTTATCTCTACCTACCCTTTCACATATTTAATCAAACCTCCCGCTATCACATCATGCGACGAAATAATCAAAGAGTCGGCCATTATCCTCAATCAAAATTAAACTAAAAATCAAAATAACAAGACACACTATGTAACACACAAAAACACAAGACTTAAAATCAAAAGAAAACCAAATGAGAATGTTGGGCTGCCTCCCACAAGCACCTCATTTAATGTCTTGGGCTAGACGTAATCCTTATAAATCATGGGGGCCATTCATAGATCGGGTCATTCTCAAGATTGATTTGACACTCTTCCTTTTCCACAATGGGTATGTTTTCAGGGTAGGGCTTCCACAATGAGTACCTTCGCCCGTTGACCTTGAGGTAGGGCTTCCTTGATGAGTACTTCTACCTGTTCACCTTGAGGGAGGGCTTCCACAATGAGCACCTCTGGCCATTCACTTTGAGGTAGGGATTCCAAAATGAGTACTTTCGGCCATTCACCTTGAATACGTTCCCATTTTTCAGATTTACAAGTTGTTGCAATTTGCATAGCAGCTTAGCATCTTCTTCCAAAAACATTCCATGTATGTAAATAGAGGGCCTTATGCCTTTGAAATCAGCAATGGTACAACCCAAAGTGGCTTTGTGGTGCTTTAGTGTTGCAAGCACACTAAACTATTGCTCTTCCATCAAGTTGGAAACAATTATCACTGACAAAGATTGCTTGGTTTCAAAGAAAACATATTTCAAGGTCTCAGTTAATTGCTTGAACTCGAGCATGGGCAGACTCGTCACCAAAGTCAAAGAATTAAGCTCCAATTTCTCATTTTTGGTATCATTGCACATGCCTTTTAACCTTTGAGGAAAAGGTGCTTTTGGCACATAGGGTGGAATCTCCTCAATATCCACCTTTTCCTCTTCTCTCCTCTCCTCTTGAGCCGTGGATGGCTTCTCATCCACATGGTCCTTTTCTTTTGATCCTTCTTCTTCCCTAAACATTTCCATATGACTATCACCCTGTTCGCCCGACCGAAGAGTGGTGATAGCACTCACATCCTCTTGTCAGGACGAAGCACCAATTTCAAATTTACCCTTCGGATAGCTATCGATTGACTCGAGAACCTCCCCTTCCCTTTCTCCCTCAATGTATTCTCTAAGTTCCCCATTTGGGTCTCTAATTTCACTATGGATTATGCCTCTAATTGGAAAGCCAATTACGTGTCATTTTTATATTGAAGGGAACTTTGCATGAACATTTGAAGGGTATCCTCAACTAATGGTATCAAAGGGGCATTCGAATTTGGAACCAATTGATTAGGTTATTGAGGATATTTGAATACCAAGGTTCTTCCGGCAATATTGCTCAATTTGTATGTGTAGACACCCAAATTTGGCCCAAGGCCCGATCGAAACACCTTTCGAGAGAGGCACACTTATGGGCTTTTGATGGCATGTATGGAACCCTTAGGAACCACCCTAGAACCCTTAGGAATCACCCCAAATCCTTATAAATCACCATAGATCCCTTAGGAACCGACCCCAAACCTTTAGAAACCAATCCCGACCTTTAGAACCCATTCTAAATCCTAAATCGAACCCTATCAAGCTATGGCGGAGGAGGGGTGCATCGGAACTAGCTACAGCCATTTACTATGAACAATTCTTATACCATTGAAAAGTAGAGGGCGTCAGCTTTCCAACGGTTTAAGAATCGCCCCAATCGGAGTTGTACATTAAAAGATACAGCTGTCTAAACCCGGAGGACAAAAGAGTAAAATCAGGTGGGCCCATGTAGACACCCAAATTCGGCCCAAGGCCTGATCAGTCTGTACTCTGAAAGAGATGTAGCCCTGTGCTTTCGATGGCACCATTGAACCCTTAGGAATCTCCTTGAACCCTTAGGAACCTATCCAGACCTTTAAGAATCACCCTAAATCCTTTAGAACCATTCCCCCAACCCTTAGAGATCACCCCTAAACCCTAGGATCACTTCCCAGACCCAACTTGAACCCTTCTGAGCAATTGATGGGAGGAGAGCTACAAAATTTTACACAAACTACTGCTGAGGATGAGCCACATACCATTAGAAGGAGGACTTCTCCAGCTTTCCAGTAAGCCAAAGATCACCCAATTTGGAGTTATGGTTCAAAAGTTATGGCCAATTGAAGTTTTACATAAAATCATGACTTTTGCTCAGGTGTATGTATTAGATACGCCCAATAAATTTAGCCCCATTTTGGTCAGGCCTATATATTATATACCTTTGGCATTTTTGAACAAATTTGGGTAGCGATATAATACATCGCCCAAAGATAAATAGGACCCACATGACACTCACCTTCTCAGGTCTCCTCTGGTTTTCATGAAAATCACTGTATATAAACTGCCCACCGCGGATGGTTGGTTTTAAAGTGTACCCTTGCAAGTATACAAGATCTATCGTAGTACGGTAAGTACAAGGGTATCGAACCCACAGGGAAAATGTGAAATTGATCAAATTCTTTCAGAGATTTAAAACACCCGAGGAAGTACCAAGGGAGAAAGTTCGTTTTACCAATTAATTAAGACACTTTTCTAAATGCAATAAAATTAACTAATTTGATCAGAGATGATTCTTGGAGAATAAAAGAAACAATATTTGAAAATGCTCAACGAATATGCTACCCCAGACTCGTAACTTTTCTATTACCAACCCCACAATTCCAAATCACATCATTCACACCCTCATTTATCTGGAGAAATGATTCGTAAAAATGTGATTATCAATCCGGCATACCCTATCTAAAAATGATGACTCAGCCTGTCATTGCGATATGAGTCATGTAAAAAGCATAGTGTATCTCATGATGTTTAGATCACGACAATAGACACATAATCGCTCTGCAGCCTAGATCAGCCTGCAGGTCCAGATTTAGTGATTATGGTCGTTGATACGCGCAATCAACGATCATAATAAAGCATTCACATATATTCAATCAACACACTTTTAGCAGAACAATTCCATTATGACATTAAGGACTTATGGAGTTAATCATAAAAATGCTACTTATCTGGGGATCGCATCCTCCTTAAAAAACTGATTTAGCCGCTCATCCTTGGTGTATGATCTCTTTGCACATTCAAAGTCTTTCTTCCTTTCATTTATCACCAAAGGTCTTTTTACAAATGTTTTTCCTAAATAAAATCTATGATTTTATAAAAGAAAAATAATGCAAATTCTAAGTACAGTCTACCTAGAGAGAACCCGAGAGAGGAAGAAGAAAAACCCTTGAAATATCCTAGAAGAGTTAAAACCATAAAATGATAAAAAATGTATTGTTCTCCTCTCCAAGGCAAATCCGTAGATTTCTTTATATAGGGATGAGCAAACCCTATCCCTACTAGCCTCAATCGATTGACATTTGATTCGAAATAAATGGGGACAAATCTGTCTTCTCTTGTCAATCGATTGACATTCATGTGTCAATCGATTGACACATAGGGGTAGACTCTTTATTCCTTGAATGGATGTTAAGCTTCTTCATAGATTTCGATGCTTCTGTTGATCTTTTGGTCCATAACCCTTGTGCTACCTTTAATTACCTTCTTTTATGCTCTTTAACGATCTGACGGTTAGAAACACCTGTAATCATTAAAACCTCACAACAACCATTAGATGCTTTCATCAAACAGCTAAGTGTAGGGATTAAGGTGTGAAATATAGTCACATTTCGGCACTGATCACACCCCTAAACCTACACTTTGCTAGTCCTCAAGCAAAGAGAATGAAAAATATATTAAAGCAGATAAATCTAACATCCTAAAGAAATTAAATGCCAGTTTCGTAAGGAGCACGATTGCATTTAGCGTATGCAACAAGCCTTTAAACCCCTAGGTGATCCCTAGTGGAGGAGTTTTGTCTCCTAAAGGTTTTCAGTGAAGGTACCTACAAACTTCAAAGCTTATGAATTTCAGAATTTTTAGTCATGCCCTTCAAGTAATTAGATGACCCTGGAAAATCTTTTAAACTGCATCTGACCATATTCATTTTATTAGTGCTCATTCAATTCAATCCATTGTTTTTCAATGCTCATGATTTATGCCTTAGAGTATTATGCAATTATCACTGCTAAAGTTCTTTTATCTGAGAAGAAGCTTAAACTAGAAACCTTTAGATCACAAGTCTAGACTCAATCTTTACCATGGGTATTCACTCAAAATAGATTCACTCCTGATGAATGGTTTTTTTTTCTCTTTTTACTCAAATGTGAGATGGAATTACAATGCAATTTAGAAAATTTTCACAAATTATAAGAAAGACGGTGTATCAAAGAATTTTAAGAGAAATCTCATTAAGAAAGATATTTGTATTTTAAACATGCATATACCAATCACCATAGACATTGCATAATCACTCTTCACAAGGCATTTACCACTCATGATTGGATCAAAAAGGTCTTTTCTAAGGTTGTAATGGGGCTCAGGTAAATGGTTAAGAAAGAAAGGGAAAATAGGATTCAAATTTCTCTGAGAAATCGGAAAAAGAACACACTTGATTTTCTGATATCTTTCGAATTCTCTAGAACCTTTTCTCTTCAATACACTTTTTCTCTTTCATGTCTTTTTCTTTTTGTTTTTAACATCACTTCCATTTACTTCTCTACTTCTTGCATTAAACTGAATTTTCTTTTTCTCTCCCCTTTTACGTTTCTCTGCCATTTATTCCTTACAGATATTATTGCCATAACTTTTTATTTCCTTCCTTGATCTCATCCCTAATTTCTCAGAGCTAAAAGGGTAAGGCTTGTCAAACTGGTCTAGGGTATGGTTAATATAGCTTACAAAAAATTAGGCAAAATTTCTCAGTTGAGGCTCAAAGGGGGTGCAACAAAATAAATCAGTATATGGTGAGATACTTTGGGCACAAATGAGCCAATAATGACCTTAGATCATTTCCTTTCATGATGGTACTAATGCCTAATTGCCTTGAGTTTTTACACAGTGATTTCTAGTGTAGTGGTATAACACACGTAAAGTCAACAAATCAAAATACAATGCATGAGATTTTAACAATTTAAGCGAGAAACTCAAAGATGCTCCGAATTTATTTCCAGCACTCATCAAGAACAAGAACAAAGTTTCAAAACTCACTGGGTTTTAGCCCTTCTTTGTGATCTTAAGATTTCAAGTTACACACTTAATCCTCATATTTGAAATTAAAGCACAGTGATGGTGCAAAATTTTTCAGGCATAGATCATGAATATCGCTATTTAATCTTGAACTTTTTGAGCAATCAAAAAAACAATCATGGCACGATAACAATTCTAAAGAATTTTCAGGTCATCCACGTTTTAAGAATATGAATAAAAATTCGAACTTCATTAGTCTTCATGTCATTAGTCGATCGATTGAGACACTGGTCTCAATCGATTGACTGCTACAATTCCCAGTCGGCTGCTGGTGGTTATCAGTCGATCGATTGAGACCAGTGTCTCAATCGATTGACTGATAAACTTTTAGGATCCGAAAAACAGCCCTTCCTTTTCTTTCTTTTTTTTGCACAAAATTAACCGAAAATACCCCCCCCCCCCCCAAACCTGAACTGTCCAATGTCCTCATTGGCGATGATGTTGAGAAAGGAGGTAAGACTCCCCCCAAACCTATTTGATGCAATCGAGGGCCAAAAGAAATAGATCAATCGATTGACTGTTTGACAGTCAATCGATTGACTGTTTGACAGTCAATCGATTGAGCAGAGACTCAATTCTAACAAAAATAAAAACAAAACAAAAACAAAAATAAATAAACATACTGGGTTGCCTCCCAGGAAGCGCTGAGTTTAAGTGTCGACAGCTCGACCTTTTCATTGATCAAATATCTGGGTCACTAAGGTGCATCGCCTCAATTCTGAACTGGGTCATCGGTTTAAACATTGGTTTAAGACGTTACCCATTGACTTTGAAAACTTGATTGTCCTTGAGACTGCGGATCTCAATCGCACCATGCACACTAATAGAAATAACCTGAAACGGGCCTTCCCATCTAGATTTCAGTTTTCCAGGGTGAAGCTTTAGTCTAGAATTAAACAGCCAAACCTTTTGTCCAATGTGGAACTCTTTTCGAGAAATTGACTAATCATGCAGCTTTTTGTACCTTTCTTTGTACATCTTGGAGTTTTCATATGCATCATAGCGTAGCTCTTCCAATTCACTCAGCTGTAGCCTTCGATTTGATCCTGTCGCTTGCATATCAAAGTTAAATCTTGTGATAGCCCAGAATGCCTTATGCTCCAATTCAACAAGAAGATGGCATGCTTTCCCATAGACAATTCTGAATGGAGACATTCCAATTGGTGTCTTGAAGGCGGTACGATATGCCCAAAGAGCATAAGATAGCCGATTCGACCAATCTCTTCTATTCGGTCGCACCGTCTTTTCTAAAATTTGTTTGATCTCTCGGTTCGACACTTCCACTTGACCACTAGTTTGCGGGTGATATGGCGTTGCCACCTTGTCGGTGACGCGTATTTCTTCATTATAGTAGCAAAATAGCGGCTGCAGAAGTGCGAACCGCCATCACTAATGATCGCCCGTGGAAACCTGAATCTGTTAATGACATTTTCTTTCAGAAATTTGATCACAACTTTGTGGTCATTCGAACGGGTTGCCACAGCTTCAATCCATTTGGAAACGTAGTCAACAACTACAAGAATATATGAATATCTGAACGACAGGGGGAAAGGACCTATGAAGTCGATCCCCCATACATAAAAAATTTCAATTATCAGAATTGGGTTCAGAGGCATCATATTTCGTCGTGAAATATTTCCAAGCTGCTGACATCTTTGGCATTCTTTATAAAATTTGGCAGTGTCCTGAAAGATGGAGGGCTAATAAAATCCGCTTTGAAGAATCTTGTGTGCGGTCTTGTGTCCTCCAAAATGGCCTCCATAGGCCCCAGCATGGCAAAAGTTAATAACACTCAATTGTTCTTCTTCAGGCACACATCTCCTGATAACCTGGTCTGAATAGAATTTAAACAGTTGTGGCTCATCCCAAAAATAGTATTTAATTTGTGAGAAGAATAGATTTTTATCATTTTTGCTCCATAGGGTAGGGATTCTGCCTGTTACCAGATAATTCACAATATTAGAGAACCAAGGAACTTTTGTAGCGACAGCACCTATTGCCATCAACTGTTCATCTCGAAAGGTGTCCCGGATAGTCTCAGAGACCGATGATTCTTCAGGCAGAATTCTTGATAGATGATTGGCCACTACATTTTCGACACCCTTTTTATCTTTGATCTCAAAATTGAACTCTTGTAAGAGTAAGATCCATCAGATCAACCTTGGTTTGGTGTCCTTCTTCGCTAGCAGATATTTCAATGCAGAGTGGTCTGAAAAGATCACTATTTTTGAGCCAAGCAGATAAGAGCAGAATTTATCCAGAGCATACACCACAGCTAATAACTCCTTCTCAGTGGTGGTGTAATTTAACTGGGCATCAATCAATGTCTTACTAGCATAGTAGATCACATGAGGTACTTTGTTCACCCTCTGCCCTAAGACTGCTCCAATAGCATAATCAGATGCATCACACATGAGTTTAAACGGTATAGAATAATTCGAGGGTTGGATTATCGATGCATTTGATAACAACTCACGCAATTTCAGAAATGCTTCCATGAAATCTTCATCAAAGTTAAAAGGAACATCTTTTCCAAGCAGGTTGCACAATGGCTTGGCAACCTTGCTAAACTCCTTGATGAATCTTCGGTAGAATCCTGCATGACCTAAAAATGGTGGTGGCAAATTAGCGATTAAATTGACTTTTGCCCTGTCAACTTTGATTCCTTTCTTTAAAACAACATGTCCCAACACAATTCCTTGTTGCACCATGAAATGACTTTTCTCCCAGCTAAGAACAAGTTTTGATTCGACACATCGTTGCAATACCTGGTTAAGGTGTTACAAACACAGTTCAAAGGTCTTTTTGAAAACAGAAAAGTCATCCATGAAGACTTCGATGAATTTATCAATCATGTCTGAGAATATGGCCAACATGCATCTTTGAAAAGTGGCAGGTGCATTGCACAAGCCAAAAGGCATTCTTCGATATGCAAACGTTCCGTAGGGACACGTGAACGTTGTCTTCTCTTGATCTGCAGGAAACACCGGTACTTGATTGTAGCCCAAATATCCATCAAGAAAATAATAAAACTCTTGTCCTGCTAACTTTTCGAGAATTTGGTCAATGAATGACAGGGGAAAATGATCTTTTCTCGTAGCCGTATTCAATTTTTGATAATCGATGTACACGCGCCACCTTGTGGTTTCGCGAGTGGGCACCAATTCTCCTTCAGTAGTTTCTTTCACAGTGATGCCAAACTTTTTCGGAACAATTTGAATTGGACTAACCCATGGACTATCAGAGATTGGATAGATGATTCCAGCATCGAGTAGTTTTATAATTTCCTTTAAAATGACTTCTTGCATGTTTGGATTAAGTCGCCTTTGCGGCTCCCTCGATGGTTTACTATCATCTTCCAAATGTATTTTATGCATACATACCGATGGGTCAATCCCTTTTAGATCGGCTAAAGTCCATCCAATGGCTTTTTTATTTTCTTTCAGCACTTTCAGCAACTCATACTCTTGTTCTTTCGACAATGTCGATGATATTATTACCGAAAACATTTCTCGTGGCCCCAGAAAAGTGTACTTGAGCGACTCAGGCAACTGTTTTAATTCGACAGTTGGTGGCTGCTCAATTGATGGAGTCAACACATCCTTTACCTCAATAGGTAATGGTTCTACCTTAGTCGCATTTTCACATAAGTTATCATCTGGACATGATAGAATCGGCCTCCTCTCTTCTGGCTGTTTCCTTTCAGATCCTTTTTCCTCATATATGGTGAACAAAGTAGTTTCAAATTCTTCTTTGGTAAGCATTGATGGTAACGCTTCATCCACTACTTCGTCCATCTGGTCGATGTAAAAATAGTCAACCTCATCCTCATTGGGGAAATGGTTCATCGCCTAAAATATATTCAATCTAACCTTCATGTTTCCAAAAGTAACGTCCATGACTCCCGTTTGACAATTAATGCAAGCATTTGCAGTGGTGAGAAACGGATGTCCAAGGATGATGGGGACTTGATTAATGGATTTAACAGGTGGTTCCATGTCTAAAATAATGAAGTTCACTGGAAAGATAAACTTGTCTATCCCAACCAAAACATCCTCGATGATACCCCTAGGCCTTCTTTCTGATCTATCGGCAAGTTGAAGTGTAACCGTTGTGGGTTTCAATTCACCCAATCCTAATTTCTCATACACTGAGTATGAGATCAGATTAACGCTTGCTCCCAAATCCAGTAACGCTTTTCCAATTCGCTGTCCACCAATGACACATGGAACAGTTGGGACTCCAGGGTCCTTGAGTTTCTGTGGGGCTTCCAATTGCAATATCGAACTGACTTGATTAGTCAGGAACATTTTCTTTGAAACATGAGTGCGTGCCTTTCTCTTACGAGTGCACCAATCTTTGAAGAATTTGGCGTACTCAGGAACTTGTTTGATTGTCTCAAGTAAGGGAAGATTTATCTTTACCTGTTTGAATGTTTCAAAGATTTCTTCCATTTTTGCAGGTCCCTTCCCCATTCTAGATGGAGGAGTTAGGCACTCAAGGAATGGTGCCTTAGGGACAAGGTGGAGATTTAAGTTCTGGATCTTTTTCACGTCCTTGTTGGATAGTTGAGAGAGACACTTCCTCTACTTCTTTTTCTTTGCCCTTCTCTCTTCCTTGCTCTTTCTCTTTCTCTTTTCCTTTTCCTTTTTCTTTTCTTTTCTCTGACTCTTTCTCTTTTGTTGCTTCTCTTTCTTCATCAGCTTTCACAAGCATTTCCACTTGATTATTAATTTCTCGTCCACTTCTCAGCACCGTAACAGCTTTCAACTGTTGGCTATTTGATGGTTCTTCATCAGGTGGTGGCTGACCTCGAGGATTATTAATGGGTTGACTTGGAAGCCTACCTTCCTCTCGTTGACTTAATTGATTGGTCAATTGACTGACTTGATCCATTATCATTTGTTGAAAAGCTTGCATGCTTCGCATCACCTTGTCTTCTAAATCAGAATCCTTAGACGTGCTGGCATACAATTGATTAAGATTCTGATTGAAATTCTGATTTTTACGGTACTCAGAATTTGGATGATAATACGACGAATTCTGCTGAAAGTTAGAATTCTGGTGGAAATTAGAATTCGATTGGAAATTTGAATTCTGCTGTGGGCGGAAATTTTGTTGAAAATTTTGTTGTCCACTCATTAAGTTGGGTCTGTACTGCTGGTTTACCTGGCCAGTTTGGTTTGATCCTCCCCATCCTAAGTTGGGGTGATTTTTTCATTCTGAATTATAGGTATTTGAGTACATATTTTTACTTTGTCGCTGATAAGATTGAGTCGCATTGACCTACTCTTGAGGAGTAGGTTCATTAGGGAAGAATGACAAGGTAGTTGAGCACTCATTAGCCATGTGACCAGGGTGATCACAAATTGAACAAGCAACAGGATTGATGGGACTCTTAGCTTGTTTAGTAGCAGCTAACAACAGATTCATTTGCTTGGACAACATATCAACTTTTGTTGATAGATCTGAGGCATTATTGTTGACATCGTACAATCCGTCTCTTGTCAACACATGAGATTTTGGTGCCATGTCCAAGTTAATTCGCCCCAATGTCACATTTTGTATTAAGGTTTGGTACAACTTTTCAAACAATGCCCACAGTTCGTCAGCTTCTTTTGTGGCACATGATCCACCACAAGATGCATCAATCATGCTTCTCTCTTCTGGAATCAGTCCATTGTAAAAACTATGGACTTGTTGTCATCTTGGAACTTGATGATTGGGGCAACTTCTGATCAATTCCTTGAAACGTTCCCAACATTCATGGAATGTTTCTGTAGGTTGTTGGGAGAAAAACTGAATTTTCTGACGCAACTCAATGGCTTTGGTCATGGGAAAATATTTCTTAAGGAACTGACAATGTAGCTCTGCCCAACTCTGGATAGACTGTGGTTCTAAGAAATAGAACCAAGTTTTTGCCTTATCTCTTAAAGAGAAAGGAAAGAGTCGTAGCTTAGCTATCTCATCAGTGACATTATGAACTCTGAACATTTTACATACCCCAGTGAATTCATTTAAGTGAACATGCGGATTTTCATTGGCTAAACCATGGAAAATCGGTAACATTTGAATCATTGCTGATCCTCGTAAAAACCAGGATCATTATAATATTCCAATGTTCTTGGGCCCTCATCATAATTATTGTTTCCATTATTTTCATTATTGTCGTTCTGATTGTTCCCATTTCTTTCTTGCCTTTGATCAGCCATGGTCTCAATATGATGATACTGATTCCTCTGGATTCTACGATTCTCTCTACAAGATCTTTCGATCTCAAGATTAAACGGTTGCAGATGCGGGTGATGAGATCGAGTAAAGCTCATGCACCACACCCAAACAAAGGATTAATGAATCCACAACAAACCACAAGTATCAGCTTCAATCGATTGAAGCAAAGGTTTCAATCGATTAACACAAAGCACACACAAATATTCAAATAGGGACTTAATCCGTCAATCGATTGAAAGAGTGCTCTCAATCGATTAAGATTCAAAAGTCAAAATCAGTCAGCTGAGATGACAAACAACAGAAGTCTAGTCGATCGATTGACAGAGAAGTGTCAATCGATTGATAAGAAGAAAAGAATATATTTATTTATTTATTATTATTATTATTTTAATGTTTTTTTATTTTATTTATTATTATTATTTTTTGAATTAAATTCGAATTTCAAAAATAAAAATTAAATTTCAAAATTCAAAATTCAAATTTCAAATTTCAAATTTTAAAAATCAAAATTTGAAATTAAAAATTGAAAATCAAAATCAAAATTTTAAAACCAAAAGGCAATCCCTCTAAATCGTATAAAATCTTACCTAAAAGAGAAAAGGAAGGAAAAGAATAAAAGATTCCTACAAATCCTAAAGGAGTAGTTCCACAAATGTAAATAATTAAAATTTAGGAGATGCTACAAAATATCTAAAAGAGGAAGATGAGGAAAATGGACTTCTACAAAATCTAAAATAAGAAATCCTAAAAATCTTTACTTCCTAAAAGAACTCCACAAAATCTTACTAAAGAGAAGAAAAATAAGGGAAAGAAGATTTTGTAAATCAAAAATCAAAATTCACACAAGAAAAAAAAAATTAAATTTAGAAATTAAATTTCAAAGATTCAACTTGCAAAAATTGAAGTTCGAAAGTCAAAAATCAACCGTGGAGCACCAAATTTCAGATTTTGCAATCTAAAAACTTCTAAAAATCCAGAATTAAAATTATTATTATTTTTTTATATTTTAACAGTCGATCGATTGACTCTTTCGTGTCAATCGATTGACCAAGCAATTTGTCCAAAACACAGAATACAGTCGATCGATTGAGGAAAATAGCTCAATTGATCGACTGTCAAATAAACACCCAAATCTCTTTCTGAATTAATCAAAATTTCGTCGATTCCCCGGCAGCGGTGCCAAAAACTTGGTCGATTTTAAAGTGTACCCTTGCAAGTGCACAAGATCTATCATAGTACGGTAAGTACAAGGGTGTCAAACCCACAGGGAAAATGTGAAATTGATCAAATTCTTTCAGAGATTTAAAACACTCGAGGAAGTACCAAGGGAGAAAGTTTGCTTTACCAATTAATTAAAACACTTTTCTAAATGCAATAAAATTAACTAATCTGAGCAGAGATGATTTTTGGAGAATAAAAGAAACAATATTTGAAAATGCTCAAGGAATATGCTACCCCAGACTCGTAACTTTTCTATTACCAACCCCACAATTCCAAATCACATCATTCACACCCTCATTTATTTAGAGAAATGATTCGTAAAAACATGATCATCAATCCGGCATACCCTATCTAAAAATGATGACTTAGACTATCATTGCGGTATGAGTCATGTAAAAAGCATAGCGTATCTCATGATGTTTAGATCATGACAACAGGGGCATAATTGCTCTGCAACCTAGATCAGCCTGCAGGTCCAGATCTAGCGATTATGGTCGTTGATACGCGCAATCAACGATCATAATAAAGCATTCACATATATTCAGGTCTATCAGAGGAGAATTGCACGTGCTTACAATAAGCGCGTCCGCGGCCGAGATCTGAAGGTGGGAGACACTGTACTGAAGAAAATTTTTCCGTCTCTCCACGCCGATCCGAGAGGGAAGTTTAGGCCAAATTGGGAAGGACCCTACGTCGTCCGAGAGGTTCTGCCAGGATACGCCGTTCGCCTCGCCACCATGGATGGAGACCACTTTCCTGAGCCCATCAACGCTGGATACCTCTGTAAGTTCTACTCATAGGTCTTGGGACAAGGTAAGTTTTGATAAAAGTAGATGCGTGACCGCTTAAGGGCTCCATAAAAGAGGCCATCATTTCAAAGTCAAGTGGCCCAAAAGAATATTCCCTAAAAACCTTCACCCCTTTTTGCTACACACCTCGGGCCAACAACCATTTCTTTCATATACCCCAGCCAAAATTTAAAAAAAAAGAAGACAGAAGAAAAGGGAGGAAAAATCCAAACCAAAAGGAGAAGAAGAAGGCGCCCCCCGAAAAATCCAAACAACAAAGAAAAACTGGGGCATAAAAAGCCTTTGGAAAGGAAAAGGAGTCCCCGAATCTAGAAATCACTCCAAACTTAGATCCAAATCCCCAGAAAAACCCAACCTGTTTGAACCCCAACCACATTACAACCCGGAAGAAAGCCCTCTTTAAGGTCCACAAGCGGTTATAACATCTACTGCATCAGAACAAGCCGAGTTAACAAACCACACAGAACTTCATTCAGCCGGCTATGACGGAATCGACGCCCATGTCGTGGCTTTCTGGTTCTTGAAGAAAAAAAAGAAGAAAAAAAAGAAAGAAGAAAATTAATTTGAGTTCAAAGCAAGAAGGACGTGGTGAAAACCCGAAAGGGCGCCACGGGTAAAAACAGCGAACTCACGCGGACCAGGTGAAAACCTGAAAGGGCACCTGGGGTAAGAGAGCGAACCCATGGACGTTGTGAAAACCCGAAAGGGCGCTACGGGTAAAAACAGGGATGACAGGCATGGCGAAAACCCGTCTTGGGCGCTATGAGCAAAAATGTCAAGAAAAGAGAGATTAGGAGAAGATTTGTCCTAGCCTGCATGCTTTTGTTTGGAACCCTTGAGCCTCTTCTCCCCTTTGATGGGCCACTCATGTTGGAAATTGGATCGGATCCCAATCAAGTATGTCGTCTCTATCGTAGCGTCGGACGCATGACCAAAGGGAAAGACAGAGGACTGAACCAATCCCAGGGCAGCTGACCTTTCCCATGTTTAAAGAAAAAAAACCTGTGCCTCACCAACAGGGTTTGACCATGCTCAAAATAGGACCCGCTAGTTTGGCCTTGTGGTTACCGACATCACAAAAGAAAAGAAATTTCTAAAAAAGATAATAGATTTCCCTTTCCCATAAAAAACCTCACACTGTGGAGGAGAAAATTCCAAAAAAGAAAATAGATTTCCCTTTTCCATAAAAAAGGCTCACTGTGGAGGAGAAAATTCTAAAAAAGATAATAGATTTTCCTTTTCCATAAAAAAGCCTCACACTGTGGAGGAGAAAATTCCAAAAAAGAAAATAGATTTCCCTTTTCCATAAAAGAGCCTCACACTGTGGAGGAGAAAATTCCAAAAAAGATAATAGATTTCCCTTTCCCATAAAAAGCCTCACACTGTGGAGGAGAAAATTCCAAAAAAGATAATAGATTTCCCTTTCCCATAAAAAACCTCACACTGTGGAGGAGAAAATTTCAAAAAAGATAATAGATTTTCCTTTTCCATAAAAAGCCTCACACTGTGGAGGAGAAAATTCCAGAAAAGATAATAGATTTCCCTTTCCCATAGAAAGCCTCACACAGTGGAGGAGAAAATTCCAAAAACAAAAAAAAGAAGAAAATAGATTTCCCTTTTCCAAAAAAAACCCCACTAGGTGAAAGAGAAAAACCCATAAAAAGTCTTACATTGCAGAATTACAAAAGGAAAAACAAGAGCGCATGTATAGAGTTCATTCCCTTTCTTTACAAGTGTTGCCTGCTGAGTGTCACGTCCCAAAAAGATAACGACATGACACACTTTTTATTTTGCTGCTTTCTTTACAATAAAAAACAAAACCCAAAATGTATATAGCTATGTATATATGAAAAAAAAAAAAAAAAGAACAGAAAAAGATAACCCAAAAAGAGATCTCTGTTAGGGGGCTTTCCCCCCCGTGTATATGATCTATGATATGTGCAGGAACAGGTCAAGGGCGGGGAGCACGCTTCAAAGCGCTAATCTCTGCAAGCAAGGAGTCCTCGCGGGCATTTCGATCAGACATCCACCTACCGTGAAGACACTTCTGCCGTCTCCGGGAAGCTTCAACTGTGAGACTCAGATCAAAGACCGATCAGCAGAAGAACCTCGCTCTCATCAGAAAGTGCTCTCACCTCCGCAATATCAACTCTGACCCTTTCTTTCTCCAAAGCCTCGATCAAAGCCAGCCTCTCTACGGAAAGGGATTTGATCTGGGTCCGAAGCATCGCTTCCTTACATGGCCAGGGCCATGTCTCTACCACATCTACCGAAGCTGGGCTAGGAGTAGGTAATCCCTCAGATGCCAGCCGACCCTCGTAACCCGGAGAGACGGCGCCCCCCTGGACCAAGCTACACATATGCGTCGATTGGCGGGTTTCCCAGAGGGCCGCTATGCGATCAAGATCACTAAGAGAACCTCGAGAGAATATCAGAGAGCACAAGGGTGGCCTCATGACACCACGACACATCTTGATATACCCAGGAGCACGAGATGGGAAGTAGTATGTCTTGCCAGTCAACCCCAAAGTGTGATGCCCTCACAATCCGAGAGCGGACAATCGGAAGGTGTCGTCCATCCAGAAGTTGCGTGTCAGCTCTACATCGAGATAGCCACAAGCTCGGTTCCTCGATGCTCCCACAGCGCCTCAAACTCTGGAAAACCTCGAACCACATCCCTCTAATCAAGCGAGAATCTCAGCACAGCCCCATGATAGCCAAATGCTCTCCTAACCAGATCTGAACAAGGAGGCGGGCTCCATTGAGAATCCCAACCCGGCCAGGCATGACATCCCAACCTCGATACATCTCCGCTGGGACCGGTGTACCAATGAGCGACCTCCTCCAATTCGGTCAAAACATCACATAGTCCAAGGAAAAGCTCTCACCCCGGTGAAGAAGAGAACTTCCGGAAAGCAAATAAAGGGCAAAGGCCTTCACATTGAAGGATCTCGAATAGGCAACTTTCAAGGCTCGAGTCGAAAAGTTCTCTCGAAATTTCACCGAACACTTGGTGGGCCCTCGTAAAACATTTCTCGTATCCACCCTTTTTTAAGCCAAGGACCGCATGGACCGCCTTTCCATACCCCGGTTTGGGCACTACTTTGGCAAGGCCTCGATGCATCTTCAAGCCAGTGATGGAGGCTAGCTCTTCCAAAGTTGGGGTCAGCTCCCTAGACCCAAATTTAAAGACATGGGCCCTATGGTCCCATGATGCCAAAGCCGCCTGTAGTAGGTTGGGCAACAGGGGAACAACGAGAAGAGAGGAAAGGCGGGACAACCCGAGGCCATTCAGAATAGCAAGCTCGCTCTCAGCCAAACTATCATGCCATTTTTGCAAAAAGCTGGGCCCCGGGTCCAAACAGGGAAGTATACCGGTCCCCGTATAAAAGCTTGGGCCCCCTTTTGAAGGCAGGTCCATCAGGGTACAAAGATGTTCTTTGTGAAATCGGTCAATATATGACGATGGGCCCGCTAGAAAAAGAGGGGAAAGAAAGAAAATAAAAGGAGGGGCAAAACAGCCAAACCAAAGTAGAAGAGGAGACAAGGGGGGACCAGGCGCGAGTTATAAGGAGCCCGCTGAGCTCATTCTATAGCAGGCGTATATATTATATACGCCAAGGCAAATTTTGAATCATCTTTGCTCGGCGTATATAATATATACGCCCGACCATTTTTATTGAGGATTGGTTAGGCGTATATAATATATACGCCTGGCTATTGATTACTGAATGTTGGCCTGGCGTATATAATATATACGCCCAGTTTAAGTCGGGGCTGGTAAGGCCCCCCCCTCACACTGGTCTATTTCTTTTCCCAAGGAGGAACGTAGTTGGCCCACCTTTTCGTCGCGAGAGCACACATGGGCGGCCATGCCACACACCCATGAGAAACATCCGGGTGGCGCGCCGCCCATAGGTCACATACGGAGAGTCACCTGCATGATCAACCTCATCATTGGAGAGGTGCCAGTTCATTGCAAGCAAGAAAAAGAGAAAGGAAACCACCAAAGCAAAGAGATAACCAAATAAAACAGTCGCATGAACCATGAAAATTATAAAACCATAAAAAAAAGAGACTGTTGTTGTCTAAGGTTATTACATATCCCATATAAATCAAAAGTCTAAATTGTCTCATTGTGTCCACTTTTGCAGAAAATAAACTAGTCCTGGGCAGCCCCCTTCGACTTCTTCCGGCGCCGGCTCGCACTTTGAAAGGTACGGGTCTCCCCCACCCGAGTCCACGCCTAAGAGATACGGCTAAGCAAGGAGCGCAACTCCTTCTCACGAGCACGCTGCAGAGGCACACCAAAAGCCATCAAATAGAGAAATAGGCAGAAAGTAAACAAGGAAAATGACTAGGTTGGGCCAGCATTCACTCACCACTTCGGTCTCCCTAAGCCCAACAAGGTTACGGTAGTATTCGGCCTGACTCACTGCCGACTCATAATCCTGGCCGATAAGGAAAAGGAGGTGTTAGTCACACATGCCATCAGCATAATTTGGGAGAAAGGAACAAGAACAGAGCAACAAGATAGAAATTACCCCAGGAATCAGCTTGGGAGGTGGGACCTGGATAGCTTCAACAGAAATTCGTGCCTTTTCAGCCACGTCGGTGCACACGCGTGACAAAAAGGCATCATCCAGGCGCTTGAAGGTCCCCTGGACCTCGACGTGCGAGCTACCAGAAGCACAGGCACCAGAAGGGTCAGAGGGTCCAGCACCTGAAGCCACGCTAGAAGCACCAGCCCCGGAAGGATCAAAAGGTCCAGCACCTATTGCATCATAGGGAACGGCCTCCTCTTCCCCCTCATCTGAGTCGCCGCCCTGCTCAAACTATAGAGAGAAACATTTTATCATTAAGGGCGACAGGTCAATCAAAGTAACCACATGAAAGCTGCTGAATGAAAGAAGAAAAGGGGCATCACCTGAGATCGCGGCCCACCAAAAGCTAAATAGTTAGCACCGGGCATGAAGCGAAAAGAAAGAAATGATAGGCGAGGAGTTCATCAATAGGAACCCCATGATGAAGAAAGTGAGCAGTGAGCTCATCAATGGAGCCCTCTGAGGCCAACACATTGGCAGGAGGAGCTTGGGGCACGACAAAGAGAGGGCGATACTGATGAACCGCTCTCTCCCCTAAATAGTAGGCCCTAGTCCAGGACCCATAGAGAAAGATGATACAACGGTCCAGCAAAAGACGAGAGGGACCCACTGAGGCCAAATTCCAGAAGGGAGATCCTATGTAAGGGTCGAGGATGACCTGCAAAAGAAGAGAAAATCGGAAGGGGATGCACACATTGGGTCAGAACCCCTAGCACACAGGAGCTGAGTTGTCAAATTTATAAAAAGGGAATTGTTTTACCTGCTCTGGGATCAACAGGTCGAACTGAGAGCGCAGTCCTAACTCTAAATGCTTCATACCTACGTCCCGACCCACGATTACTCATGAGGGGAACGAGCAATGTCGAGGACGAAGCGAGGCGACCCGGTTGAAAGTGAAGGTACCCCCAGACCTGAGAAAGCAAGCAGATGAGGACAAGTATGCTATAAAAGAAAATTGAATAAACTAAAACCAAAAGATAAAATACCTCAATGGCAGGCCAAAAACCCACAATGGAGCTAGACTCCCCAAGAACGACCCGCTTTAGGCTGGACATGAGTACGGCATAGCTAGCGCCGCCCCAATCGAATCGATGCACGGTCTCCCAGTTCACCATCGAGTGGCGGGGACAAGAGACTCGCCCTCCACTGGTGTTGGAGAGGAGAGTCTTGCCCAAGAGGAACAGTAAGGAGATGCGGGCCAGCATAAGTGAGCGCGCAGGCTCGATGTAAATGTCCATGTCAGGCTGCCCCTGGTCCACCAACTCATTAGGCCCAAACTGATCAACTAACCAGGATAGTTTGACCTCTGAGCCCCGAAAGTCCCCTGAGGACGGGTAGGCCCCTAGCAATTGAATCACCTCCTCCCTACCCGGTGTGCGGGTAGGTACCACGGGCACCCCTCCGATACGGACCCCAGTGATCATAGACCAGTCCGTCGGTGTGAAGGCCATCTCTGCCACGGCCATGTGGAATGTCATCGTCTCGGGGCGAAAATGCTCTATCAGTGCCTTTAAATAGGCCGTATCAGCTCTTACAGCGGGGCACGAAATGAAGTCCCCAAAACCGGCAGCAGTGAGTAGGTCCTTCACCACTGGGGGAAGGTAAAGCACAAGACGCTGGAGGTCAAACCAACCGCCTCGGAACATAATGTGCGACAGGGGCTGCAAGCAGAAGGCATCAATCAGATAGGGGCAGGGAGATATAATGAGGGCATCAAAGGAAAACAAAAGCGGAAAGGAGGAGGGGGCCCATCTGTTTACCTGACCAACGATCCCGAAGTTGGACATATGGGTGTCTCTTGGCGATGAGGAGGCTGGTGTGGGCGGCCTCGCCTTGCATCTCATACCAAGGCTGGGAGGAGCGCTGAGACACAATGAACTGTTCCCCACGGGGGCCATAGGCCATCTCCGGCCCTTCTTGCCGATCATGCCCTTCGTCACCAGACATCCTGAAAATATGAGACGCATCGGCATATGAGAAGGTTGCCAACAAAAAAGGGAAGAAAGGAAAAATGTATATATACACTAATCCCAAAAGAAATAACAAAAAAAAAACAACCATGTGTATATACTGATCCGAACAAAAAAAAAAGGTGTGTGTACTAAAAAACAAAAAAAAAAACATGTGTATATACCAATCCGAACAAAAAAAAAGTGTGTGTGTGTACTAAAAAATAAAAAAAACAACCATGTGTATATACTGATCCAAACCAAAAAATGTGTGTGTACTAAAACAAAAAAAAAAACCCATGTGTATATACCAATCCGAACCAAAAAAGGTGTGTGTGTGTACTAAAAACCAAACAAAAAACCCCATATGTACATATCAATCCAAAAAAAAGAGATGTGTGTGTGTACTAAAAACAAGAACAAAAAAAAACAAACCATGTGTGTCGGCACCAATCCATCAAATAAGATGCACTAATCCATTGAAAACAAAAAAGAAAGAGATGAATAAATGATAGATGAAAAAAAATAGGCCTAAGGAAAACAACAAAAACAAAACCAAGAGAAAAGGAATATATAGGCATCACATATGTTTAAATGACAATGAAAGGAAAAAACATTTCACCATAAAAAAAAAAGAGAGAGAAAAAGAAAAGCATCAAACAATAATATTATCAAAATGCAAAGGGAAAGTAGGGAAAGGTAATGGTTACCTTCAATGGGGGAGAAAAAATGAATAATGGCGGAGGATAAGCGCCTTTCGATCCACACCTGCGACCGCCAGTAATAGAACTCAAGCCAAATCAAATGAAAAAAACCCTAAGGGGTTGTCCCGGACTCAAGAAGAAAGGAGGGAGGAAGAGAGAATTTAAAAAGGGGGGCCCCTTTTGTGCTCGGGCTCGGGCAGTTTCGTAACTGCCAGATTTTAGATGGGTGTATATAATATATACGCCCGACCATTTTTCGCCAGATTTTGGTCAGGCGTATATATTATATACGCCCGACCAAAAATGGCAGTTTTTAAATTGCCCGACCTCCCTTTTTCGATTTTAAGGCCCAACGGCCTCCCTTGTATGCTATGGACCTCGATCCGGACCCCCCTTCGAGACCCACGTGTCGTCGGCCATGGTGCATGCATCCCCAAATGACCCTTCGAGTTCCTTCAATTGGCCCAAAGGGACCGTGCTACAACAAACGGATTCAGATCCGTAGGCGCCCACCTAATGCGCCCACAAAATAAAAATAAAGAGAGCAAAAAATAATGAAAAGAAAAAAGAAAATATAATATATACAACGCTGGTTCTCAAAAGAGCGTCGCAACGCTTGTTTGCCCCACTCCGAGAGTCGTGTTAAATCAATTCGGAATGATCGGGTTCACCCGAAAGCTCTCGAACCCCGTTTCAGGCAGGGACATTTTGTACCTGACCCGACAGGCAGGTAATTTTGCCCGTCTCCGGTCACTGTTCCCTACAGAGTCCCCTAGTAAGAGTCAAGGCCTGATCCGGCAGGCGAACCAAGAACCCATCACCGGAATGCACACGTCCCTAAGGTATACCAACATGGCAAGTTAATTCGCCTAAGGATACGTGCAAAAATAAAGGTAGTTTGAGCATGCCCAGGGTCTCCATCTGACATGAAAGAAAAAAGAAAGAGAAAAGAGAAAAAGAAAAGGAAAAAAGAAGAAGAAAGAAAAGGAGAAGAAATAACAACCTGTTGCTGCTTAGTAAAAATTATGAGTGGCCCCACCTTCCAAGCATTCACTCTGGTCATCCGCCTTCGGATTGATATTGACCAAGAGTGCCCCCGACTTCAGACCATTCGAAAAGTCTATTGTCAATCGAAACTGACCCGTCAAAAATGAAATTACCACCAACCAAACTATGTGCAAACATACAGACCAAAGGGCCCTTTTCCCTTTTTATTTCCTTTTACACAAGCTTAAAACCTGTATAGGCACGGTGTCCTTGTTGAATGTACGCACTTGCGTCTGGGTGTCCGCAGGATGGTCGTTGTCCTCGTAAATTGTACATTAGGGTCGAGGCTTCTATTCGCGCCTATTTGCTGCTTATCGCCCCTGATGGGTGTCTGTCTGTGCATAGTTAGTAGGATGTGATTTCATTAGGGATGGAGGCTAGAATTGGCCATCTCTTTCGAGGGATGATTGGTCCTAGCCCGATCTTTTCAGCTTTGTCTCGAGTTAAAGCACTCCGGTCCATGTGAATCAGGGGCACCTCACCACTAGAATGAGCACATCCCCCAGGTGCACCTATCCCTGGCAGAGCGCACGCATTCTTAAAGCGTATCAATTGACATTTGATTCACTTAAAGAGTTGTGCAAAAATAAAGTTGTCAGAGGTCATCAAGCTCTGCTTAGAGGCCTCGAAATAAAAGAAAATTCAGAAAATGACATAAGAAAAATTACTCAGAAAATGGGCATGCATTCCCAAGAGGTGTTGTGACATCAATATTCGCTCCACTCGGGTCAATTATGCTAAAGCAACCTCGAGGTTGATGGGTTCACCCAGAAACTTTGAGCCTTACCTAGGTAAGGGCACCCGTGCCCAATCCAATGGAGCTGTCGATATTCCATAGGATTGGACACAGTTTGAAGGCCTTCGCTTTGTATGCTTCGCATCAATTCCGAAGCATAGATCGATCATCCCGTTTCATGGAGCTGTCTGGTTCAGATTAATATTCAACATCACAAATCTATAATTTCCCTCAGGAAGTGGACGATATCCCGGCTAGCGGGCTTACACTTTTGTGATCATCGCAGTTATGCCCAGTAATGTCGCAATGCGCTTGAGGACTGTTAGCTTTGAGGTACGGACGATATCCCGAAATGAGAGGGCTTACATACACTCACCATCACCATGAATGTTTGAGAATTGAGTTGAACCAGGCGGACCCATCAAACGTGCCTTAGACCTCTTCGGATGTCTCTTGTCTTTGGCATCCGATCATTAGTGATCGAATACCAAAGAGGGGTATCTGCAGACACCCAAATTCGGCCCAAGGCCCGATCAATCTGTACTTCGGGAGAGAGGTACCCCTGTGCTTCCGATGACACCCCCCTAAACCCTTAGGAACCTACTTAGACCAGGAGGAATTACCCTAAGACCTTTAGAGCCATTCCCCCAATCCTTAGAAGTCACCCCTACACCCTAGAATCCCTTCCCAGACCTAACTTAAACCCTTCTGGCTGTTGATGGGAGGAGAGCTACAAAATTTCACACAGACCAGTACCATAGATGAGCCATATACCATTGGAAAGAGGACTTCTTCAGCTTTCCAACGAGCCAAAGATCACCCAATTTGGAGCTACGGTTCAAAAGTTATGCCCAATTGAATTTTCACATAAAATCATAAAAATTTTACTCAGGCGTGGATATTACATACGCCCAGCCAATTTAGCCCCAAATTAGTCAGGCGTATATATTATATACGCCTGCCTATTTTGGGGGAAATTTGGCCGAGCGTATATAATATATACGCCCAGTATAGGTGGGACCCACCACGGGCTTCATCTTCTCAAAACTCCCCTGATTTTGGTGAAAATTACTGTTCCTAAATTGGGGTATATAATATATATGCCCAGCTTAGCTACAGTAATCGTCATCAGTAGCTCAAATTTCCTCCATCTAGTTTGACCCTTTGACCATCCCCTTGGTTGAGGTGGGTTTCTTGAGATTGGTTGCACCCCCTTTAAGCTTATTGGCAACCCTTAAGTCACCCATGGTCTCACCCCATCATCCACCATTGAAACCAGTTTCCCAAAACCCTAGGACATTGAAAACCTAAAAAACCTTAGATGGGGGATTACCTAATTGGTAAACCAATTAGCTCTTTAGTAAGCCCCTAACCCATCCCTTCTCTATAAATAGAGAGGCCTCCCTCTTCCTTAAGGGTTGGAAAAATTGGAGGTTAAGGATTTGGAGCTTAAGAGAGAACCCTAGTGAGAGAAAATGCACACATTTTTCCAGAATTCCAGCATGCTTAGTTCATCCCTTTCAACCCATTTCCACCATTAGATCACTCCCTTTTGCTAAAGTCTAGCCTTTAACCTCACTCTACACCCCCTACTTTATTGAATCTTAGCATTAGAACCCACTTTCACACTATTTAAGCCATCAGAAGCACGCCAAAGCAAAGATCTTCCACGGTGCAACAAGGGCCCGTGAGCTCCGGCTCACCCCTCTCTTCCTCTACCTTCTTGGTGACTCCTCCGTCCAAGGATTCAAGTCGTTACGCCGCCGAAATTTCGGTTTGGCTCAAAGCTTGATAGGATCGTATTGCCTTCGGGCAAGGGGAAACTCCGCCCTTTTTATTTTTATTCTGGCCATAGATAGAGACCGCTACGTGCGGGTTGATCGGGTGCCTAAACCCTTCCCGATTGATAACCAAAGCCCCTACCCTAGAGTCTTTCGTAAAGACCGATAAATCAGAGTCATATTTAGCACTTCGGTGCTCAAAATATTGATTTGAATGTTTCCCGGGTCACCAAAAGCTCCGGGTGGCGACTCTACATTTTCATTTAAAAGGTGAGCACATCGCCACGACGGGTTCGAGAGGATCCACAGTCGCACAATCATTTACCCCCAGGCCAATACCGATGCCCCCTTGATATAGCTCCAGGCCGCACAACCACCCCCAGCCCGTTTCGAGCAAGCGCCAAGGCCAAACAACGGACCGAGAGCCCCATTCACCTAGGAACAGATGAGAGCACGATTCGAATGGGTGTTCACGCCGTTAGGGCAATCTTTAAGTGCCTTATTGCCAGTGTTGCTACAAAAGGGTCTGGTCAATTTACTCCAGCCTCGCCCACCACCCAATCCAATCCCGAGAAACTATGACACGAACCTGCATTGTAACTTCCACCAGGGATCGGGTCACCCTACCAACCGGTGCTTCCCACTAAAGCATGTGGTCCAACAT
This sequence comes from Chloranthus sessilifolius, assembly GCA_021018995.1. NCBI lineage: Eukaryota > Viridiplantae > Streptophyta > Magnoliopsida > Chloranthales > Chloranthaceae > Chloranthus > Chloranthus sessilifolius. The sequence goes on from CM037586.1 coordinate 21,397,814, forward strand.
TTAATAGAGGCGGGAAATATTATTCCCCCGCCGCTTCCTCAAGGGCAGAACCAGAACATCCATCAAGCCCCTCTATCACCGCATGTTGAGAACTGGAAAATACCATTTTTCACCCCTTAATCTGGGCCTTGATAGATCCTTGAGAGAACTAAATAAGTGTTTTAAGTGTTTATTTTATAGCTAACAATAAAGGCAGGCTTAACCTTGAAAGTAGCTTAAAAGTGCCAAAAAGATGATGATCCATCTTGATCTGGAGGAAGAAGGAGAAAGGACAACCTCACTGGCTGTCAAAATGCCTAAAATAAAGAGGACAAAGGCCTGGTTTCAACCTGGAAAGAGGTTTGGAGCTATTCGAAAAGAAGAATGCACTACAGAATGCTATTCGTAAAGGTCCCCAATCTTTGCAAAAAGGTCCCCAAGCTCTGCGAAAAGGTCTCCAATCTTTGCGAATAGATCTCCAGAAGTTACAGTTCTTTTCGAAAAGGTCCCCAATCTTTGCAAATAGATCTCCAGAAGTTACAGTTCTTTTTGAAAAGGTCTCAATGCATGAAAAGAGCTTGAAGTCACGAAGACCTTCGAAAAGTTCTCCAAATCAGGCGAAATGATATCCTCAAGATTCTCAAAGATCTGCAAGGGCAATTCAAGAATCTGACGCCCCCAATGCATTTAAAAGCCCAGGGACATTCCGGAAGATTCTGAGCACAAATCAAAGGCATATTCCACCCCATGTGAACACCCAAAGATGAAATTACTTGGCGGGAACTTCTAGAAGCTCAAACAGATTTTTGAATTACATAACAGAATTGATGCTTCTATCACCTGATTGGCTGAACCAGATCAAGCAGTTCTGATTGGCCAAAATAGATCTGGATCCTTGTGCTTGACTCCTATTGGTTGATACAGATCTATCCAATTCTGATTGGTTGATACACATCTGAGCTGGCTTAGGAAAAACAATAAATAGACGAACCATTTGCCCAATTTGGGTATCCAGATTTTGAGTTTCATTCCTATTCCCCCATTTCCAAATCAGATAGTTTGTCTGAAATCCCTGTAATAGCCTAACTTTTACTTGCAATTGAGAGTTGTGAGATACTTTTGTAATTCAAAAGAGAGTTGTATTTAAGACTACAAATCTGAGAGCTGTTTAAGCTGTGCTCTGTAATTGTAATGGTGAATTTGAAAAGGTTGCTGTGAGCCGTACGTTCTCAATTGGATTCGTGTTGAGGGTTTCCTGTGATCTCCTTATTGCACTAGACTCCTTTAGATTTACTGTTTTTAAGCAATTTCCCTTGATTCATTATCCCTGTGGGAATTAGTGTTTGTAACCTAATCTCTCACAGCATTTGTAGTGGTGTTTCGCTCGAATTAAGGGTTGATTAAAGATAATGGCCATTGAAGTGGACAGACCATAACCATAAGTTTAACTTTAACCCTTGAGTTAGATTACTTTCTCTTGCATCTGTGCTTGTAGCCAGATGAAGATTGGATCACATCTCATTTGATCTACATTTATTCTCATTTTACATAAAGGACCAAATCAAAGTTAGATATTATTTCTCCATTTTTATAAGTTTACATCAAATTTCCCCAACTCAGATCTGGATCACTTAGTTTAATCTTTACTTTTATCATTTAGTTAATGTGACAAATTCAACCTCCCATCTTATGTGCTTTGTAGATAGGATCAGAGGTCAGATCTGGTAGCTCAGATATGAAGGTTTATCTTAAATTTTAAATCAATTCCCTGTGGACAATCTTTTACTCACTTACATTTAAAACTTGCTACAATTGGCCTTGATCTTGCAGGCTAATTCACTTCTATCTGTGCTGATATTTCTTTACTCTTTTTAATATTCTAGATTCATTATAATTTAGCAGTTGCAAACCTATTTTCAAAACACAAATAAATCAAGCACACTTAGAAGCAACAACACCGCACCCAGGTGGCCCGAGGCCTAACATCCATTGGGTAAAAGAGGAAGAAGAAGAGTTTGACCCCTCAGATTACATCAGTAATAAAGAGGAGTTTTCATTTCCCAGGTTGAATAAGGACGAACCATTTGTTGGGGTGATCGAGCCATTGTATTTAGTCGATTACTTCCCCACCCGGGCATACCAAGAGGAGCCCTTAGATTTAGGGCAGTATTTTTCCACTCCCGCTCTCGCCTATCAAATCCAAACGGGCATAGCCCTGCCACAATTATACACATATCCGCCCCACTCCCAATTTACCCCATATACCTCTCCGTCACACCCAAATCACCCCACGCCATACATAACTCCACCATCCCCATACTACCCTACATCATACACACCCCCAAATCTCTCCAACCAATACACCACTCTGCCATCCCCAAATTATCTCACCCCGTACACACCCCCAAATCCCACCACCCAATATATCACCCCGCCATCCCCAAATCATCTTGCCCAATACACAACTCCACCATCCCCAAATTACTCCGCTCCATGCACAACTCCATCATCCCCAATTTACCTCGTTTCATTCACAAACCCATCATCGCCCCACCATGCCACCCCATATATAAACCCTTCATATCCGTACCCCCCTGCTCCATCCGCTACCCCGTCATATCCCTATCACCCCGCTCCACCCGCACCTCCGACGTCTCCCAGTCACTCCATCCCAGTCACACTCCCACCATCCCTTCGCTATTTTGCCCCCAATCCAACTCCACCCCCACCCAAACAAACAACCCCTCACCCGCTCCCCTTATCACCAACTCCCAATCACCATTGGTCTTACCACACCCAGGTAATGCCTGTACAAGCCCCCTCCGTACCCACAAATCCAACCTCACCAATTCCCGCCACTACCATTCTGCCCCCTATTGGAGTCAACCTGGTTGGACCGAGAACTGACGATACCCCTTCCCCTCGAATCACCATGCACTCCCTTCCTCATCTCGAAACCTGCCTATGACCCACATCAAGTACCGTTAAGCTATGAACAGATGGACATGAATGCTGATTGCAACCGAGAAGAGACTGTTGAATTTATTACCCGGTTAGGCAGGATTTCTACACAGTCAAAACAATCGGGGGCCGTCAGAGGAGAAGAGAAGAAGAAAGAGCAGGCCGTAGGGAACCCCTTTGAGAAAATGGCCAGAGAGCACGTGTTGGAGACACAACTCAAGAGAACACCCGCACATATTACTTTGTGGGATTTGTTAATCACGTCCCCGCTCCACTTTCAAGCCTTAATGGGAGCACTCAAAGACGCACATGTTTTCGCCCACGTAACCTCAGATGAAGTGGGAGAAATAATCGGGTAAGTATTGGCCCCAAATGCGATCCCATTCACTGATGCAGATCTGCCACTCGAGGGGAACAACCACTCTAAGCCCCTGAATATAACAGCAGAAATAGGGAACCTGGTGGTGCCATTGGTCTTAATAGAGAACGGGTCAGCACTGAACGTGTGCCCTCTAAGGACGACAATCAAAATTGGTGCGAATCCCAACACCTTTCGGCCATCCATAACAAGCGCCAGGGGATTCGACAACACCAGGAGAGAAATCATAGGAGAAGTATACCTCAACCTGATCGTCGGGTCGAAAACCTTCACCATCCCCTTTCAGGTGATGGACATCAAGTCTACATTTAATCTACTGTTGGGCTGACCTTGGCTACATGAGATCGGATTAAATACCATCAACTCTACACCAAAAACTGTGATTCATCTCAGAGGAAAGAATCATCACTATCTTAGGTGAAAGCAGAGAAGACAGGGAGAGGAGCACTCTTCATATTGAGAATCCGAAGTGCTTAACGTGCCGCACATAGCAGATGACACTGATCTCCATCGATTTGAGTTTGACTTCTCAGTCGTTACCCTCGGGTCAACTGAAAAAACCCCTGCCAAAATTGGAGGAGGAATGGATGCAGCTGTGTTCATGCTCAACAAATGGGGCCACCAAAAAGGAAAAGGGCGGGGCCCGCGCCTTCAAGGAAGAAGAGACCCCGTCAAGGCCAAGGGACAGCAAACCAAATTCGGCCTGGGCTACAGGCCCATTGAAGAAGAAGTTAGAGAGGCTAAGGAAAAGATAAGAGCACAGCAGTCGCCAGGGCTAGAGGAATCAACCTGCAAGAAGAACATCACGCTTGACCCCACATCCGTCAAACCTTTGTGAGCGTCGGGGTGGTGAAGATTGATCTGAATGGGGAGACGAGGGTAACCCCACTCAAGCCTGCTTCCGCCCACCCCACCAAACCTTACATCGTCCCCCCAAACCTCGAGGTGGACTTAGCCGCCCTCTCCTTATTTGAGGAAGAAGTCCCCCGGTCCACCCATCACTCTAGCAACAGCCACTTTGGGCCCATCCTAACCATAGAGGATAGGGTCCCAGAGGATCCCTCTATAAACATGCTGAGTGAGGAGCTGCAAGAGCCTATCGATACCGTTTCCAACCAAAGAGGTAAAGGCCAAGGCTCGCAGGTAAGTAACTGGGCATCTTTGCCCCAACTCTTGGGAGCCGCCAAATGCCATGAATACGGCACCTGCTCTCTAAAAAAAACAACCTGTAAAAAGTGAGGTTAGCCTCTGGGACACTCTACCTTGTATATATAGAGATCCACCTCGCAAGGGGTTGACCTCCGAAAGATTGCAAAAAATCATAAAAATAGAAAAAATACAAATTTCAAAAATATTGTCCTTTAAAATTCCTAAAAAAATTAATAATGATATCGTGATACCTGTCCCTCACGAAATCGACCCCTTTCCTATAGAAATACAAGAAGAGGTAGGAGTCATGAGTCTGGATGAGGAAAGTCAAATCAATGAGCTCCCCAATGAGCTCCTCAAATAATTTGCCAATTTTGAGCATGGCCCTACCCCGATCATCGAAGAGACGGAGGATGTCAATTTGGGCACCAAAGAGGCCCCTAGAATCAGTAAAATCGAAACATCGCTGTCCCCTGCAGAGAGAAAAGGTATGATAGACTTTCTTCAGTCATACCAAGACGTGTTCACATGGTCGTATGAAGACATGCCTGGTTTGGATACCGATCTGGTTGAGCATGAGTTGCCACTCTACCCTGATATTAAGTCGGTTAAACAGAAACTGAGACGCCTCCAACCTAAATGGATGTTGAAGGTGAAGGACGAGGTCATCAAGCAGTACGATGTGGGATTTCTCATGGTATCCAAGTACCCGCAGTGGCTGGCCAATATCGTCCCCGTATCAAAGAAGGATGGGAAGGTTTGAATGTGCATTGATTTTTGAAATCTCAATAAAGCAAGCCCTAAGGATGACTTCCCATTACCACACATCGATATCTTGGTCGATAACACTGCTAAGGACGGAATGCTCTCATTCATAGATGGATTCTTGGGCTACAATCAGATTAAGATGGCAGAGGCCGACCGAGAAAAGACTGCGTTCATCACTCCCTGGGGTACCTTTTGTTATAAGGTGATGCCATTCGGGCTCAAGAATGCTGGGGCAACCTACCAGAGAGCAATGACGGCCCTGTTCCATGACATAATGCACCGAGAGATCAAAGTGTATGTCGACGATATGATTGCCAAATCGCCGAAAAGGGATGACCACTTGGTAAACCTTCAGAAGCTGTTCGAGAGGTTGAGAAAGTACAGGTTGCGGTTGAATCCCCAAAAGTGCGCATTCGGCGCTATGTCAGGAAAACTGTTAGGCTTTATTGTTAGTAGGAGAGGGATTGAGGTCGATCCGACCAAGATCAAGGCCATCACTGAAATGCCGCCACTGTCTACAGAGAAGGAGGTCAGAGGCTTTTTAGGTAGAATCCAGTACATCAACCGGTTCATTGCACAGTTAAGAAAGGATTCACCAGTTGAGCGGAATGATGACTGCCAAGCTGCATTTGACAAGATCAAGGGTTACCTCCTAAATCCTCTGATTTTGGTACCACCTGTACCTGATAGACCCCTGATAATGTACTTGTCCACGACAAATTTTTCCATGGTCTGTGTGTTAGGGCAGCATGATGAGACAAGAAGTTCACTGATTATGAGACGCACTATTCTCATCTAGAGAAAGCATGCTTAGCGCTCGTATGGGCTACTCAAAGACTTAGACACTACCTGTTTTCCCAAGCCGTTCTACTTCTAGCACGGATGGATCCGTTGAAGTACCTGTTTGAGAAACCTGCTCTCACTGGCCGAACTGCACGATGGCAACTACTTCTCTCCGAATTTGACATTACCTATGTCACCCAGAAGTCGATCAAGGGGCAAGCACTCGCTGATCATCTTGCTGAGAGCCCTCTACTGGACTATGAGCCTCTAAAGACTGAATTCCCCGATGAGGATATCCTATTCATGACTGCAGAGGATACGAAGGAAACAGAGGAGTCCTGAGTAATGCACTTTGATGGGGTATCACATATTGAAGGCCAAGGAGTTGGCGTCATTCTTATCTCTCTAAGAGGATCGCATGTACCCATCTCAATCAAGCTAAACTTCCCATACACCAACAATATGGCCGAGTATGAAGCCTATATAGCTGGTTTACAGGCTGTTCTTGATCTAAATATAACTCACCTTAGGGTCTTTGGGGATTCACAGTTAATCATATGCCAGACCAATGGAGATTGGAAGACCAAGGATGAGAAGTTGATCCCGTACCATGAACATCTTGAGGATCTGATAACCCGCTTTGAGGAAGTCATCTTCTCCTATGTACCGCGAGCAAGAAATCAGTTTGCCAATGCCCTGGCTACCCTAGCCTCTATGATTGAGGTTTCGTACGGAGTTGAGTTGAAGCCAATCATGATAGAGCAGAGGGATGAACTGGCATTCTGTCACATGATCGAGGGATCTATCGAGTTAGATGGTGAGCCACCCTGGTTCTTAGACATCAAGAATTTCCTTGAGACCCGAACTATCCCGGAAGGAACATCGAAGGTAGATAGACACACCATCCAACGATTGGCAATGAACTACGTCATCTGTGGCGATCTCCTGTACAGACGGTCTCACAACAATGTTCTGCTCCGATGCCTAACCGAGAGAGAAGCGGTTGAGATCATGAAGGAGTCTGCGGGGCACACGTTAGCGACACATGCTCGCTAAGAAAATCCTAAGGTAAGGATACTTTTGGATTACTTTAGAGACTAATTGCTGCAAACACGTTCAGAAGTGCTACAAGTGCCAAGAACACTTCAGTCTAATACATGCTCCAGTCATTGATTTAGACAGCATGACCACTCCTTGGCCATTCCCCACCTGGGGTCTCGATGTCATCGGCAAGATCAATCCTAAGGCTTCCAACGGACATCAGTTCATCCTCGTCGCAGTGGAGTACTTCACGAAGTGGGTAGAGGTGGCCTCCTATATGAGCATTAAGGCCAGTCATGTCGAGAAGTTCATCAAGAACAACATCATTTGCAGATTCGGCGTGCCCAAGGATATCATCACTGATAATGGCACTAATTTCGCTAATAGGCGCATCCAGGCCTTGTGTGAGCTGTTCTGGATCAAGCATCATCGATCATCCCCATATAGGCCTCAGAAGAATGGAGCTGTAGAAGCGACCAACAAAACTCTGATCCGCATTCTGGAGAAGATGGTAGTCACTTACAGAGATTGGAGTGAGCAATTACCCTTCGCACTTTGGGCCTATAGAACGTCTATCCATACCGCTACAGGGGTAACACCATTCTCCCTTGTGTATGGAACTGAGGCCGTGCTACCCGTTGAGGTCGAAGTACCGTCACTCTGTATCCTTTTGGAATCCCATCTGCTCGAAGCTGAGAAAGAAAGATCCTGTTTTGAGCAGTTAGATTTGATTGACGAGAAGAGACTCCTAGCTTTGTGTCACACCCAGGTCTATTAGAAGAGAATTGCACATGCTTACAATAAACGTGTCCGCGGTCGAGATATAAAGGTAGGAGACACTGTGCTGAGAAGATCTTTCCTTCTCTCCATGCCGATCCTAGAGGAAAGTTTAAGCCAAATTGGGAAGGACCCTATGTCATCTGAGAAGTGTTATCGGGATACGCCGTTCGCCTCGTCACCATGGACGGAGACCAATTTCCTGAGCCCATCAATGATAGATACCTTCGTAGGTTCTACTCATAGGTCTTACGACAAGGTAAGTGTTGATAAAGGTAGATGCGTGACCGCTTAAGGACCCCATAGAAGAGGCCATCATTTCAAAGACAAGTACCCTAAAAATATATATATATATTCCCTGAATACCTTTACCCTTTTGCTAGACACGTCGGGCCAATAACCATTTCTTTCATATACCCCTCTCAAAAATATCAAAAAAAAAGAAGAGAGGAAAAATCCCAACCAAAAAAAAAAATATATATATATACATATATATAAAAATAAAATAAAAAAGCAAAACAAAACCCTAAGAACGGGGATCAAGAATGAAAAAGAAATGACTGGGGCACGTACCGTAAAAAGCCCTTGGAAAGGAAGAGGAATCACCGAATCTGGAATTCACTCAAAGCTTAAATCCAAAATCCCAGAAAAACCCAACCTGTTTGAGCCCTGGCCACATTACAACCCGGAAGAAAGCCCTCTTTAAAGTCCACAAGCAGTCATAACATCTGTTGCATCAGCTGAGTTAACGGACCACACAGAACTTCATCCAGCTGGCTATGATGGAATCGATGTCCATGTCGTGGCTTTCTGGTTCTTAAAGTAGGAAAATAATAATAATAATAATAATAATAATTAATTAATTTGAGTTCAAAGCAAGATGGACGTAGTGAAAACCCGCAAGGGCACCACGGGTAAAAACAAAGAACTCACGCGGACCAGGTGAAAACCTGAAAAGGCACCTAGGGTAAGAGAGTGAACCCATGGACATAGTGAAAACTCGAAAGGGCGCTACGAGTAAAAATAGGGATGACAGGCATAGCCAAAACCCGTCTTGGGCGCTATGAGTAAAAATGCCAAGAAAAGAGAAATTAGGAGAGGATCTATTTCGGCCCGCCTATTTTAGTCTGGACACTTTGAGCCTCTTCTCCCCTTTGCTGGGCCGCTCATGTTAAAAATTGGATCGGATCCCGATCAAGTATGTTGTCTCTACTGCATCGTCTGACACATGACCAAAGATAAAGACAGAAGACTAATCAATCTCGGGGAAGCTGACCTTTCCATGTTTAAAAGAAAAAAACTTGACCCTCATGAACAGGGTTCGACCATGCTCAAAAAAGGATGCACAAGTTGGCCTCGTAAATACCGACCTCACAAAAAGGAGTGTAGGAGAAATTTTCCAAAAAAGATAATAGATTTTCCTTTTCCATAAAGAGCCCCACACTGTGTAGGTGAAAATTTTAAAAAAAAAAGATAATAGATTTACCTTTTCCATAAAGAGCCCCACACTGTGTAGGAGAAAATTTCCAAAAAAGATAATAGATTTTCCTTTTCCATAAAAGACCTTACGTTGCGAGACGTATGGAAGAAAATTCGAACACCAAAAAAAAAAAAAAAAATATATATATATATATATATCTATATAGTAGATTTCATTTCTTTTCTTATAGCATTATGTGTAAAGTGTCACGTCCCAAAAAGATAACAACATGACACACTTTCTATTTTCTGTCTTATTTATAAGTAAAAAAAAAAAAAAAAAAAAAACAACTCAAAAAAAGAGATCTCTGTTAAGGGGCATCAGCCCCCCCCTGTGTATATGATCTATGGTATGTGAAGGAACAGGTCAGGGGCAGGGACCACGCTTCAAAGCACTGATCTCTGCAAGGAGAGAGTCCTCACGGGCATTCCAATAAGACAACCACCTACCATGAAGACTCTCTTGCCACCTCCGTGAAGCGTCAGCTGCATTGCGAGACTCAATCAAAAGCCCAGTCAGTCGAAGAACCTCACTCTCGGCCGTAGCAGCTCTCACCTTCGCAATCTTAGCTCTGGTCCTTTCCTTCTCCAAAGCCTCAGTCAAAGCCAACCTCTGCAAAAAGAGACTCAATCCTAGTCTGGAGTATCGTTTCCTTGTATGGCCAGGGCCCCGTCTTTATCACATCTATCGAAACCGGGCTAGGGGCAGGTAAGACCTCGGATGCCAGCCAAACCTTGTAATCAGAGGAGAGAACACCCCCCTAAACTAAGCTGCACATGTGCGCCGATTGGTGGGTCTCCCAGAGGGCTGCTATGCGGTCTAGGTCACTGAGAGAACCCTGAGAGAATATCAGAGAGCACAAGGGCGGCCTCACAGTGCACGGCACGTGGTGGGTATATCCGAATTGACGGAGCATCCGGGATGGGAAATAGTAGGTACTACCAATCAACCCCAAAAGTGTGATACCATCACAATCCCGAGAGTGGACAATCGGAAAGGTGTCGTCTATCCAGGGAGTTGCCATATCAACTCCGCATCAGATAGCCACAGGCTCAGTTCCTCGATACTCCCATGAGGCAGTCTCGAGCACCGGGTCAGAAGGCCCCGAGCCACATCCCCTCTTACCAAGCAAAATCTCTGCACGGGCCCCATGATAGCCAAATGCTCTCCTAGCCAAATCTGAATGAGGAGTGGACTCTCGCTAAGAATCTTGACCTGGCCCGAGGCCGAGGCATCCAGGTCCCGATACATCTCTACCAGGACCAGGTGTACCAGTGAACGACCTCCTTCCAATTTGGTCAAGACATCGCATAACCCGAGGGAAAATGTCTCGCCCCCAGTAAAGAAGAGAACTTCTGACAGCAAATAAAGGGCAAAGGCCTTTACATTGAAAGGATCTCGGATAGGCAACTTTCAGAGACTCGGGTCGCCGAAAAGTTCTCTCAGGAATTTCACCGAGCACCTGGTGGGCCCCCCAGCGAAGCCCTTCTCATACCCACCCTTTTTCAAACCGAGAACCGCGTGGACCGCCTTTGCATACCCCGGTTTGGGCACCACTTTGGCAAGTCCCCGATGCATCCTCAAGCCAGTAATAGAGGCTAGCTCTTCCAAGGTTGGGGTGTGCTCCCTAGACCCGATTCTAAAGACATGGGCCCTATGGTCCCACGACGCCAAAGCCGCCTGCAGGAGGTTGGGCAACAAAGGAATAGCAAGGAGAGAGGAAAGGCGGGATAACTCGAAGCAATCCAGAATAGCGAGCTCGCCCTCAGCCAAGCTATCACACCATTTTTGCAAAAAACTGGGCCCCGGGTCCAAACAGGGAAGTATACTAGCCCCAGCCCCCGTATGAGAATTTGGGCCTTGTTTAGGAAGCAGGTCCATGCACGTATAAAGATGTTCTTTATAAAAATTAGTCAATGTAGGGCGATGGATCTGCTTGTAAAAAAAAAAAAGAAGAAAAAGAAAAAAAAAAGGGGGGCAAAAAGGCTAAGTCTGGATGAAAAGAGAGGCAAAGAGGGCCACGTTCGGGTTATAAAGAACCCCGTTGAGCCCAGTTATATGAGGCGTATATATTATATACACCAAGGCAAAATTTTAAATATTTTGCCATGCGTATATAATATATACGCCCAGCCAAAATTGCAGGAAAGTGTGGCTCCCCCCGCATTGGTCCTTTCTTTTTACTTCCCCCCAAGAGAGGGACGGGTTTTGCTTGGCCTACTTCTTTATCCCGGGGCAGCCCACAGTCGGGCACGCTCACGCACCCTTGGGAAATCCTCGGATGACGCGGTATCTGTGGGTCATATGCGGGCTCAATCTCATCATTGGAGGGGCTCTAGCCCGCTTCATGCCAAAGAAAAGGAAACCATAAAATCAGAGAGATAACCAAAAAGCGTTCACATAAACCATAAAAATCATAAAACCATTCAAAAAAATTTGTTGTTTAAAAGATTACATATTCCCCCAATAAACAAAAGTCTAAACTGTTTCAATGTTTCAAATTTTTAGAAAATAAACTAGTCTTGGGCAGTCCCCTTCGACTTCTTCCGGCGCCGGGTCGCGCTTTGAAAAGTACGAGTCTCTCCCACCCGAGTCCACGCCTGAGAGATGCGGTCGAGCAGAGAGCGCGACTCCTTTTCACGAGCACGTTGCAGGAGTACACCAGAGGCCATCAGGTAGGGAAACAAGCAGAAGGTAAATAAAAAAATGATTAGGTTTGGCCAGTATTCACTCACCACCTCAGCCTCTCTAAGCCTGACGATGTTGCAATAATATTCGGCTTGGTTCACAGCCGACTCATAATTCTGCACAGCAAGAAAAAGGGGTGTCAATCACACAGGTCATCAGCATAGTTCAAGAAAAAAAGAGAGCAAAGCAACAAGGGAGAGATTACCCCGGAGATCAGCTCAGGAGGTGGAATCCGAATAGCTTCAACGGATATGCGTGCCTTCTTAGCCACATCGGCACACATACGCTACGGGAAGGCATCATCCAAGCACTTAAAGGTCCCCTAGACCTCGGCTAGCGAACTGCCAGAAGCACCAACACCGGAAGGGTCAGAAGGTCCAGCACCTGTAGCCTCATCAGGAGCAGCTGCCTCATCCCCCTCATCTGAGGTGCCACCCTGCCCAAACTGTAGATAGAAACGGTTTTGGTTCAAATAGCAGGGCAATCAAGACAATCACAGGAAGGCTGCTAAGTAAAAAGAGGAAAGAACATTACCTGAGACCGCGGACCACCAAAAGATAAAAAGTTGGCACCAGGCACGAACCGAGGCAGCAGAGAATGATAGGGCAGAGACTCATACCACATCTGATATCCCCCCAAAAAAAGAAGGTCATCAATGGGGACCCCATGATGGAGAAAGCGAGCGGTAAGCACTTCGATGGAACCTTCAGGAGCCAACACATCAACTGGAGGAGCTTAGGGCACAGCGAAAAGAGGACGGTACTGATGAACCACCCTCTCTCCTAGGTAATAGGCCCTAGTCCAGGACCCATAGAAGAAAATGATGCGTCGGTCTAACAAAAAATGAGAAGGACCCACTACAGCCAGGTTCCAGAAGGGAGATCCGACATAGGGATCAAGGATGACCTGCTCAAAATAAAATAATAAGAGAGGAGGGATGTATACATTTGAACCCACAGCACGAAAGGACTATCACATTTGTAAAGAGAGAAATTGTTATACCTGCTCAGGGATCAACAGATCAAACTAGGAGTGCAGCCCTAACTCCAGGTGCTTTATGCCTACGTCTCGACGGCGGTTCACGTGCTAATTGCTCATAAGGGGGAACGTAGGAACTTCGGATGTAAGCAGAGGGCAACCAGGTTGGAAATACAGATACCTCCAAACCTGAGAAAGCAAGCAGATAAAAACAGATATGCCATAAAAGGGAAAAGTTGGACAAACTGAGACCAGAGGATAAAATACCTCAAGTGCGGGCCAGAAGCCCACAACGGAGCTGGACTCCCCAAGTACGGTTCGCGCCAGGCTAGACTTGAGCACCGCATAGCCAGCACTGCCCCAATCAAACTGATGCACGTTGTCCCAGTTCACCATAAGACTGAGAAGGGACAATGAGACCCGCCCTCCATTGGTATTTGAAAGAAGAGTCTTACCCAAAAGGAACAACAAAGAAATACGGGCTAGCATCAGTGCACGCTCTGGCTCGAGATAAATGGCTGCATCGGGCTGGCCCAGATCCATTAACTCATGAGGCTCAAACAGACTAACCAGCCTGGATAAGTTGACTTCAGAACCGCGAACATTCCCTGAGGTTGGGTAAGCCCCTATCAACCGAGTCACCTCCTCCCTATCAGGTGTGCGAGTAGGCGTCACTGGCACCCCTCCAATGCGAACCCCGGTGATCATGGACCAGTCCACGGGTGTAAGGGTCATCTCACCCACGGCCATATGAAACGTCATGGTCTCAGGGCGAAAGCGCTCTATCAAGGCCTTCACATAGGCCGTTTCGGCCCTCACAGCGGGGCACGAAATAAAATCCCCAAAACCGGCTTGAGCAAGCAGGTCCTTCACCACTGGGGGAAGATAGAGCACGAGGTGGTGGAGATCGAACCAGCCACCCCAGAACATGATATGAGGTAAAGGCTGTAAACAAAAGGAATCTATCAAATAGGAGCGAAGTGGTATAGCAAAAGCATCAAAGGAAAAGAAAAGGGCTCATCGGTTTACTTGGACAGCAATCCCGAAGTTGGAGATATGGGTGTGCTGACAATGGAGGAGGCCGATACGGGCGGCTTCACCTTGCATTTCATACCAGGGTAGAGAAGAGCGCTGAGAAACGATAAACTGCTCCCCATGAGGACCATAGGCCATCTCTGGCCCCTGCTGTTGATCTTGCCCATCGTCGCCAGACATCCTGAAAATGTGAAACACATCGGTATAAGGAAAGGTTGCTAATAAAAAAAACAAACAAAAAAAAGAAAAAGAAAAGAGAAAAAAGGGGGGGAGAAATGCACTAATCCATCATGAAAGAAACATAATAATAAAAAAAATGAATGATGAATGATGATGATATAATAAAAAAAATGGAAAAAAAAGGGGGAACATAGGCATAAGGAATCACATATACTTGAAAGAAAAGGAAAAGCATTCACCACAAAAAGGAAGAGCATCAAGCATTTCAAACAAAAATCATTATCAAAATCTAAAGGAAAGATGAAAGAGGGGTGGTGATTACCTTCAATAGGAGAGGAAATGGATCTAAAGATCAGCCGAGAGTGAATGCTTTTAATTGGCATGAGCGACTCCCGGTAGTAGAACTTAAGTAAAATCAAACACAAAAACCTAGGGGGCTGTCCCGGACTTGGGAAGGAAGGAGGGAAGAAAATAGAATTTGAAAGGAGGGCCCCTTTTGTGCTTGGGCTCGAGCAGTTTTTAAAATTGCGATTTTGGTGCGATATATATATATCGCCGCCCATTCACATGATTTGCAGTGTATATATATATATCGCGACCAATTTTTGGCTTTGATGACCCGACAGGCCCTTTGTATGCCCCAGATCTAGGCCCGGCCCCTCTTAGAAGCCCACGTATCACTAGGCGACGGTGCACGCATCCCCAAATGACCCTTCGAACTCCCTTCGATTGGCCCAAAGGGACTGTGCTACAATGAATGGATCTAGATCTGTAGGTGCCTGCCGAGTGCTCCCATAAAATCATAAAATAAAATAAAAATTGCATAAAACCAAAAAAAAAAAAAAGAGATTCACATGAAGTAACAACAAAAAAAAAAGAGGCGAGAACAAGGAAAAATGCTGAAACACAACACTAGTTCTCAAAAGAGTGTCGCAATGCCTGTTTGCCCCACTCCGAGAGTCGTGTTAAATCAATTCGGAATGATCGAGTTCACCCGAAAATTCTCAAACCCTGTTTTACACAGGGACACCTCATGCCTGATTCGGCAGACAAAATACTGGTCATGTTTACCCCCGGTCATTAAGAACCCACTTTCCTAAACAAGATAGTTGGGTCTAATTTGTTTAAAGACCAAGCATCCCCAGGAGTCAAGACCTGATCCGGCAGGCAGATAATTTTACCCATCCCCAGTCACTGTTCCCTAAACATTCCCCAGGAGTCAGGGGCTGATCCGGCAGGCAAATAAACTCATCCATCATCGGTCGCTCCTGGGAACATACACCTAGCCCAAAATCTTCCCCAGCAGGAGGCGAGACCTGATCCGATAGGCAAACCAAGGACCTATCACCGAAATGTGCACGTCCTTAAGGTGTATCAACATGGCAAGTTGATTTGCCTAAGGATACATGCAAAAATAAAAACAGTTTGAGCATGCTTAAAGTCTCGAATTGACATGTGTAAAAAAAAGAATAAAAAAAAAAAGAGAACAGAAAAGAAAAAAGAAAAAAAAGAAGGAGAAGGTTAAGGATAACGACCTTTTGTTATGTAGTAAAAATCCTGTGTAGGTTGACCCCACCTTCCAAGCATTGGCTCTGATCATCCACCTTCTGATCTATGTTGACCAAGAGTGCACCCGACTTCAGACCATTCGAAAAGTTTATTGTTAGTTGAAACTGAAATTACAACCAACCAAATTATGTTCAAACATACAGACCGAAGGGCTCATTCCCTTTTATTTCTTTTTACACAGGCTTAAAACCTGTATAGGCACGGTGTCCCTATTGAATGTATGCACTTGCGTCTAGGTATCCGCAGGATGGTCGTTTGTCCTCGTAAATTTTACCTCAGGGTCAAGGCTTCCGTTCACACCTATTTGCTGCTTATCGCCCCTGATGGGTGTCTGTCTGTGCATAGTTAGTAAGATGTGATTTCGTTGGGGATGGAGGCTAGAATTGGCCATCTCTTTCAATGGATGTTTGGTCCTACCCCAATTTTTTTTAGCTTTGTCCTGAGTTAAGGCACTCCGGTTCGTGTGAATTAGGAGCACCTCACCACCGAAACGTGCACATCCCTAAGGTGTACCTTTCCCCGGCAGAGCGCATGCACTCTTAAAGCGTATCAACTGGCATTTGATCCACTTAAAGAGTTGTGCAAGAATAAAATTGTCAGAGGTCCTTGAGCTTTGCTTAGAGGCCTCGAAACAAAAGAAAATTTAAAAAAAAAAAATATATATATATATATATATAACACAAAAATTCACTCTTAAAATAGGCATGCATTCCCAAGAAGTGTTGCGACATCAATATTCGCTTCACTCGAGTAAATCATGCTAAAGCAACCTCGAGGTTGATGGATTCACCCAAAGACTCCAAGCCTTACCTAGGTAAGGGCACCCGTGGCCAATCCAATGGAGTTGTTGATACCCCATAGGATTGGACACAATTTGTAGGCCTTCGTTTTGTGTACTTCGCTTCGATTCCGAAGCATAGATCGATCACCCCGTTTCATGGAGCTGTCTGGTTCAGATTAATACTCAACATCATAAATCTATAATTTCCCTCAGGAAGTGGACGATATCCCGACTAGTGGGCTTACACTTTTTGTGATCATCGCAGTTATGCCCAGTAATGTCGTAATGCGCTTGAGGACTATTAGCATTGAGGTACGGATGATATCCCGAAATAAAAGGGCTTACGTACACTCACCATCACTATGGATGTTTGAGAATTGAGTTGAACTAGGCGGACCCATCAAACGCGCCTTGGACCTCTTCGGATGTCTCTTGTCTTTGGCATCCGATCATTAGTGATCGAATACCAAAGAGGGGTATCTGTAGACACCCAAATTCGGCCCAAGGCCCGATCAGTCTGTACTCCGAAAGAGATGTACCCCTGTGCTTCCGATGGCACCCTTGACCCCTTAGGAATCACTTTGAACCCTTAGGAACCTACAAAGACCTTTAGGAATCACCCTGAACCCTTTAGAACCATTCTCCCAACCCTTAGAGATCACCCCCAAACCTTAGGATCCCTTCCCAGACCCAACTTGAATCCTTCTGAGCAATTGATGGGAGGAGAGCTACAAAATTTTACACAGACCACTGCAGAGAATGAGCCACATACCATTGGAAGGAGGACTTCTCCAGCTTTCCAGCAAGCCAAATATCACCCAATTTGGAGTTATGGTTCAAATGTTATGGCCGATTGAAGTTTTACATAAAATCATGACTTTTGCTCAGGCGTATGTATTAGATACGCCCAGCAAATTTGGCCCCATTTTGGTCAGGCATATATATTATATACGCCTGGCATTTTTGGGCCAAATTTGGTCGGGCATATATAATACATACGCCCAGCATAGGTAGGGCCAACCGCGGACACCCACCTTCCCAGGTCTCCTCTAGTTTTCATGAAAATCACTGTATATAAACTAGGTGTATGTAATATATACGCCCAACTTAGCTACAGTAAGTGTCATTAGATACTCATAATTCCTTTATCAGGTTTGACCTTTTGACCATCCCCTTGGTTGAGGTGGGTGTCTTAAGGTTGGTTGCACCCCCTTTGAGCTTATATGCAATGCTTAAGTCACCTATGGTCTCACCCCATCATCTGCCATTGAAACCGGTTCCCCAAACCCCTAGGACTCTAAAAACCTAAAAAACCTTAGATGGGGGATTACCTAATTGCTAAACCAATTAATTCCTAAGTAAACCCTCTAACCCACCTTTTCTCTATAAATAGAGAGGCCCCCCCTCTTCCCAAAGGGTTGAAAAATTAAGGTTGAAAGTTTGAGCTTAAGAGAGAGAGCCCTAGTGAGAGAATGTTTCATTTTATTTTGCATTCTTCAACCAGAATTCCAGCATGCTTAGTTCACCCCTTTCAATCTATTTCAACCATTAGATCACCCCTTTTTTAGTCAAGTTTAGTCCCTAGCTTCATCCTACACTTCCCATCTACCGAATCCTAGCATTAGAATCCATTCCCCTACCGTTTAAGCCATTTAAAGCCATCAGAAGTATGCCGAAGTGAAGGTCTTCCACGGTGCAACAAAGGCCCGTGAGCTCCGGCTCACCCCTCTCTTCCTCTACCTTCTTGGTGCTTCCTCCGTCCAAGGATTTAAGCCATTACGCCGTCGAAATTTCGGTTTGGCTCAAAGCTGGATAGGACCATATTGCCTTCGGGCAAGGAGAAGCTCCACCCATTTGTTTTTCATTTTGGTCATAGATAGAGACTGCTACGTGCGGGTGATCAGGTGCCTAAACCCTTCCCGATCGATAACCGAAGCCCCTACCCTAGAGTCTTTGGCAAAAATCGATAAATCATAGTCATATTTAGCACTTCAGTGCTCAAAATATTGATTTAAAGGTTTTTCGAGTCACCAAAAGCTCCGGGTGGCGACTCTACATTTATTCTAATCACGAGTGCATCACCGCGACGGGTTCGAGAGAATCCATGGTCGCACAGCCTCCCTAGGGATTTGGCGCAACTAATAGTTACGCCATGCTATTTCTCCCCAGAAATGGCCTGGCGTTAATTTTGCCTAGCGCAACTATTAGTTGTGCCAGGCCACTTCTCTCAAGATTTAAGCCTAGCGCAACTAATAGTTACGCCAGTATTAATTGTAGACCCCACCTCGAATAGACAACTTCCAGGCACTGTTTTACTGTACATTTGTCTGGCACAACTATTAGTTGCACCAGGCATATGAACAGTAACTGTTAGTTTTTGCCCCAAATTTTGTGATTGGGGTTTGACTTGTTAACCACCTCAACCTTTGGGGTGTATTTTGCTACTCCTGTTGCACCCATTTGCACCCTATTTGCAACCCTTTAAGTGGCGGCTTAAAGCCTCACCCCATCATCCACCATTAGAACCACCTTCACACCTTTCTAAGCTCTCAAAATCGTAAAAAATCTTAGATTTAAGATTACCTAATTGCTAAACCCATTTAGCTCTTAAGTGATCTCCTAATCCACCCATTTCCTATAAATAGAGCCCCCCACCCCTTGGTTTAAGGGTTGAGAATTTTGGCCTAAGAGAGAAAGAGCTTAAAGTGAGAAGATCTTTCACCCTTTGGTGCACACTTCCCATACAAAATTCAGAATTTCAAAACCTCCTTTGAGTGATATTTTTTACCTTAGATCCCTTAATTTAGGTATATGCTACCCATTTACCTTCCCTCTCTACTTCCTAGCTAACAAGCGTTAGAGGTTAGAACCCCTCTTTCCACCATACAAGCCTTCAAGAGCTCATCAAAGCAAGCCATGCAAGGCTCTCCTACGATGCTACAAGGGCCTGAGGGCTCTGGCTCTCCCCTTTCTTCTCCCATATCTTTCTAGCTCCCTCCATCCTCCCATTTGTGCCATTACGCCGCCGACTTTTCGATAGGGACAGAGGGGCACAAATAGGATTCTAAGCCCTTTTAGGCAAGAGGAAGCTATTTTCTTTTCTTTTACTTTATTTTATTTTTGGTCATTAGTAGAGACCACTTTAAGCGGGTTGATCGGGTGCCTAACACCTTCCCGATCGATAACCGAAGCCCCTGCCCAAGAGCCTTTGGTGTGGACCGGAATCATAGTCATATTTTTAGCACTTCGGTACTCATAAAATTGAACTAGGTTTTCCAGGACACCGAAAGCTCCGGGTGGCAACTATATATTTTTTGCAAGCGAGCGCATAGCCGTGACGGAATCGTCACGAATCCCACGGTTGCACAGTATGGTTGGGCATTGGAAGAATCTCCTTGATGAAAGGGAGGGGGGATGATAGGATTCATCGAGTTCCTTGTGCATTATTCCAAGACCATGAAAAATTGGGATGTCCCGCCCATTTCGGATTATACGTATCCGAGTATTAGTTATTTTGCGGTTCGGAGCAAGAGTTCATTGCATTCATATGATGGTATGGGTCTTGATTCTTCGACCCATAAAATGTCGGGGGGCATTTGAATGACTCCCAAATTGAATTCAAATTGTGATGCCATTGGTTGCGGCAACACCATTGAAGGTGTATGCAACGGGACGGAAATTAAGTAATCCCACTAACAATGGGTCTCATGAATATCCTCCATAGGAACAAAATATAAATTTTTTGGGGTTACGAACACAAAACCTTCGCTCCCCATCGGAGCGGTGAAGAAGGCGTTCAGGCTCCGAATAAAATGTGGCAAGCTCAAGTTGTTGTGATCTTCTCCCAAGGAAAACTAATAACAAAATAAAAATTAACTACAAAATTCTAAATGCTAAAGTAAATCCTAACTACAACTATGGAAAGGATAGACTCTAACTTAACATCCGTTAATCCCCAGCAATGGTGCCATTAACTTGTTTGCCTCACACCTGGTATTAAAATTGATGCAAATATGTACTCAGATCACGAGCGAGTTAAATAGCAAGCACACGAATCAATTATAGTAAGGGATCGTATTGTGAGTATCATATCCACAGGGATTAAGCGAGAATGCTTAATTTGAGCCTACAATTAACTACTTAAATAGATTGGGATTGGATTTAGAATGTAATTATGCTACAGAAGTAAATTGCAAAGGGTAAAGAAAACTCGATAAAGAGGGATTCCATGACAATGAAAATACACTTGGTAAAAGCATTAATTGGGGTTTTCATAAGCACACATGAAAGAATTAGGTCTAAACAATATTAATTTTTCACAAATGAGATAATAACCCAAGGTATTGGTCCAACTCAAGGGATTGCAAACAATAACTTAGCCATGGTCAAGCATAGACTATGCGTCTCGCAATCTCTATCTCCGTTTGATCAATCGTAGACGGACATCACGGGTATCTCAATTGAGCAATCACTTGGTTACGGTCAAACACAAGAGATTGCCCTAGCAATTCTCCAAATCTCACTATCTCTATCCTATGGTCTATTGTAGAAATAGCAAAATAAGAAAACAATCTTATATAGCATGAACAAGAATGAAAATCAATACAATAATAAGAATAAAAATTAAAATATATGAGAGAATCAAGTACTTAACCCCAAACATTAGGTACAAATGAAAAAATAAATGAAACCCTAATTATCTGCTCTTGCTAAGGCTTCATCGAAGCCTTGGAACCAATGGAATTAGTCGACCATGATCACGGCGAGATCGGAAGAGGAGTGATCATCATCTTCTTCTTCTCTGGTGAGCTTTACGACCGTTCCGGCATCAGAGCACCTCTCCTAGGGTTTCTCCTTTTCCCAAAATGGTAAAAACTAGGGTTAGCATGAATGGAGATCCCCTTGCCCTAATTTACGATGCCTATTTAAAGTCATGCCTCCAAGATCCGTGAAAGAATAGATCCCACGTCACTTAAAACTCTAATTTTTGCTCCTCCGGAAACCACAGTCATGCACACAACTTTACGAGTGGTGCACATGACTTCTCCTGTGCCACATTGTAATTCTGCTCGAATTCGTGCCCACTCCCTTCAAAGTCGTGCACACGACTTTGACTGCACATGCATTTTTGGCCTAAAAGGAACTCGTTTTGGTGGGCCGCTTCCTATAGCATTTAATGGCCCTTTTCGTGTAAGGCTCGGATGTAACAACCCAAAATTTTGAACACTAATACACGACTATGTGTACGTGTTTAGTAAGGTGTATAACACTTGAAATTTTAGGGATAATTCATTTTAAATGCAGTTGGGCTTCGTTTGAACCCATTTGGACAAAGGCTAATACACCGTTAGGTGTGATGGCTTAACACCAAGCCTAGCTAATACAAAAATTAGGTGTGCTAGTCCCACACCGGATCAAACCATCTTTTGAGTGAGAGTGGTACAAGAAAATTGGGTGTGTAAGCTTTACACCAAGCCTAAGTCCTTGGATAAGAACTAGAACACCCAAGTGGTGTGTGCATGTGCTTCACAAAGAAGCAAGCCTCTGAGTTAAATGGGGAGGCTTCTCACGCAGGCCTCTTTCATTTCATGGGCTTTGAGAAAGAAAGGAGAGAGTAAGCTAGAGAGAAGGAGAAAGAAGGGAGGAAGTTGCTCCTCACGTGAGCCCTTTCACACCGAAGCCTTTTGGCATTGTGATCTTCCTCTCAAAACCCTCATTCGCTTCGATCTTCGAAGCATGAAACTCCGATCGTACTCGCATTGCAATTTGGGAAGAAAGTGAAGCTTTACCTCCTTCAAAACCCATTGTGCGTGAGGAACGAAAGCACCGAAAGTTTCGATTCTCTTTCATTGTGTGCACGGATTTTTCTAATTTGAAAGGTAAGGAATCACGACTCATTATGGTTAGGATTGTAGTTTTAATTTTCTTGAAATTTGTGTGGGAAGTGTGAACGAAAATGGCTAAAAGTTGTGAGAAAGGGGGTTTCTAAAAACTAGAAATCTGAAGAGTTGTTGAAACTCGTGAACCTGAGAACTAGTTGTCGTGCGATCGAGCAGCCTTCAGAAAGGCTCCAAATGAGCCTCGCGCACATGAAGAATAGAGGAAAAATAGGGACTCCAGTGAGCCTCTATTTCTCGCTCGCACGAGTCGGGTGTGTGCCATTGGACTTGCACGCTCACCCTGCATCTCGCTCGCGCGAGATTCTGACTTTGGGCTGTTATGGGTCTTTTCTCATGAAATTTTCATAAATGTTCACTGTTAAGCTTCCTTAGGCATTTATAAAGGGTATTTGAATGCTTTGTAATGTAGGTTAAGGTTTGGGATTGTCCGTGAGGATTTTTATACCGTTTTATGTGATTTCGCAATCAAGGTAGGGTGAACTCATTACTCATTGCATTTTTGAATTTGATTTCATAGATATCATTGTAGGATCGAATGGTGTGATTAGAACTCCTTAAAATTAATGCCTTAAATCTGATTTGACATGATATCCATTTGAATTAGGTTGTGACCTTAGCAATAGATTTAGAACTTGTTAATTTGACTGTATTTGAATAATTGGACTGAAAAGTGATCATTGTAATTTGAAATCGAAATTGTAAGATTGACTGCATTTGAGAAATTGAATCTTGTGAAGTCTAAAGCTCTTTTAGTATGAATATTGGAAGTTAACAATCATTGAACTGTAAACATTGAAATCTCTGAAATAGTAGTTGCATTTGGATATCGAATGATTTGACGTTAAATCTGATTGGGTAGACTGAACATTAACGACTACACTATACACTGCATACATACTGGACTGGTACGGCAGATTTTTTCATACATACTGCATACTGCATACACTGGCTGGACTGGTACGACAGGTTATTGTTAATTGGCCTATTTATATCATCTAATTAAGTTTTAACCTATTGCAAGTGCACAATGGAAATTAAAGTATTAGCAAAGGATCGTTCCCACTAAGAGAGGTTATATTATATTAATTCAATTTTTTTGAAAACTTATACTTATCTTTTAAGATCTTAAACTACTGGAGAAATATGAATAAAAGAATTTGTTTATTAATCTAAATTGCAAAAAATAAATCCTAATCTTCAAACTTCAGATGATGGTTGTCAATCATAATCTTCTGCTATCAGATATTTATGAAATTAAACAGTACCGTTACACTATATCTCAAGTATCCTAGTGTTGGCCGTCAATCAAAACTAGAATCCTATCAATACAGATTTAATCTAATCAATAATCTCCTAAAACTTGGGCGTCAATCAAATTCTAAAAATTTGAAGATGGAAAAGTAAAAACCGTTACACTAATCTGCAAACTTCAACCTGAGTCATCAATTAAAATTAAAATCTGAAGATGTTTACAAAGCAGGAAATTGCAATAAAATAAATCTAAACTAGAAAGCAAAATAAATTATATCTTTCTCCCCTCAGCCGCAGTCATCAATTACTTCTAAGAAACTACAGATATCTACACTAATCTTCAGTTCCCAATTGTAGTCGTCAATTGCTCTTGAGAAACCTTAGATATCTAATCTACAAAGCAATACAAATCTACTCTAAGTTGAACGAAAGAAAACTCAACCTCAGTCGTCAATTGACGCAGAGAATTTCTTCGAAGGTTTATTCCTACACCGGGCTCTCTTATTTATAGATCATAAGGAGTCGGTTTACAAGTTCTAATTCTAATAAAATAAATAAAAGATTTCTATTATAACTCTAATTCTAATTTTATTCTTCCTTGCTTTCGTTAGTTGATGCGCTTCTGGATTATTCCTTTTTATTCAGTAGTAGAGTCCTTTTAAGATTTTTCTTCATCAATCTCCCAGATCTGTGATCAGCCAAACTTCTAATTCAAGAGTTCTTCTAATTCTGTTCATGGTGGTGGAGATTTTTATGTGATCAGCAGCAGCAGTGGGAAAGCTTCTATTAGTACAGTCATATATCACGATTATCTCTTTTCTTCTCTTCCTTGGAAAATCGTAAATCACAAATTTCTATCTTTCATAACTCTCTCTGGACGATTCTCTGAATTACGATTGTTCGCTTTTTCTTCTTCTGTATCGCTTCAGCTTCTTGAACGTCTTCTGAAGAATCATATATTATAATTTCTTATTCTATTCCTTAGTAACAACGCTCAATCGTCTTTTCATGATTTTCTACCTTCTAGTATATAGCGAATCGTCTTTTTATGCTTAATCGTCTTTTACTGCTCATTTGAGTTCATTTTGACAAATATTATTATTATGACTCTCTTTCACTGATTATCTTTAATATATATACATCATTAACTTATATGTAGCAAACTAAGTCCTAGCATCACTAAGTTAAGGGTGATAAATTGGTATATTATGTGACTAATCAGTTATCACACCGTACACTGTGTGCATACTGGACCGGTATGATAGATTTTTCCGTATATACTGCATAATGGATAAACTAATTGGACACCAATTGCGTGACTGTACATTGACTAGACTGGTACGACAGATTTTTTCGTACATACTGCATACTGCATAGACTAACTAGACCGGTATGACGGGTTATCTATACACACTATACACTGCATGCATACTGCACCAATTCGACGAGTTTTTTCATACATATTGCATACTGCATAAACTAACTAGACACCAATTGCATCACTATACACTAACTGATAGGTACGGCGGGTTATCCGTATACACTGAAAGATATTAGAAGATATGAACATTGAAAGATATTAAAAGATATGAACACTGAAAGATATTGGAAGATGTAGACACACTGGACAATAGAAATCCGAACCTTAGGATATTGAATTGTAAGATTTAAACACTGTAAGATGTGAACATTGTGAGATGAGAATAAGGGGAATCTGAATACATTGTGTGATGTGAGTAATCGATATGGAATCAATGAATATGTGCCTGATGGAATCCAAACTCTGAGCGTCAAATTATTGAATAATGTAGAGTGAGTAGGAAAATTCGAGCATTTGTTCGGTTATCGAGCCACTGCTATGTTATCTACTTCTGTTTCAATCCTTGAATACATGCCTTATTTCTGCTTCTATTTTTGTCATTGAATACATGCTCTGCTTCATCTTTTAAATTCATTGATGAATCTCTGCCCTGTTTCAGCTTTTGCATCTGACATTGAATCCATGTCTTATTTCTATTTTGAACTCTGTCTTTGATTCTATGCACTCACATGATAAGATTTAACTAAATTGATATTTCTGCTACTGAGCTTAGACTATTAGCTCACCCAGACTATACATCACAGGTATAGCTTTTGATCAGGACCCTGGACGTGAGGAGAATCTAAGATTTCATACAAGAAAGAGAAACAACAGTGCTATTAATCCAAATTTTGTAGTGTGATCTTTGGATTTAGAACTTCGTAAGTTCATAAGGTTTTGGGTACGATGGTGGCATTAGTTTTGTATATACAATGGTGTACCACAGTTTAGGTGATGGTCAGCCATCACTGGTGGTTTAGTTTTTTTCCTTTGGATTACGTGTTCTTGATATAGAAATGGAGGTTTGATTTTAGTTCTACCATATGTATATTTGGTTTGAATTCTGCTTAAGTGTGTATATACTGAGTAAATTCTATATCAGATTGTGTTCTACAATTTGGTGGTCCGGGTTTTCTCATTTGGTTTAAAGTTAAAAGAAAGTAAAAAAAAAATATTTCAGAAAATCGTGTTGGAAAAATCTAGGCTGTCACAATTGGTATTAGAGATATGACAGTAGATTCTATCAGGACATAGAAGACCCAACTGTGACTCTGTCATAGTTGGTATCAGAGCTATGGTGTTAGGTCCTGAAGAACACCATACGAGCGAGTCAACTGTGACACGAGGTATCACAATTGATATCAGAGCTATGGCAGTAGATTCTATCAGGGCATAGGAGACCCAACTGTGACTCTGTCATAGTTGATATCAGGGCTATGGTAGTAGGTTCTGTTAGGGCATAGATTGGGTCTTTACGATCAAAGCTATGATATTAGGTTCTGTCAGAGTCTGAGCTTCGGGTCTTATGGGAGACCCGAGGTTGTGACTTTAAGTTCAGGAATATGACTTTAGGTTTTGTCAGAATATAGTGAGCGTCGAAAGCCTTATATTATGTTTGATTATGATTAAGGCTTTGGATCTTCACGATCATAACTGATTGAACCTTTTTGTTGAACTCAGTATGGCTCCACATGTCAAAGGAGGTAGAGGCAGACCAAGGACGGTCCGCATGACGGATGTCCTTAAAGGCGAGGACACATAGCGTGGGGTAGGAATCGCCACCGGTCCTCACACCATTCTGTTGGGAGGTAGTGACAGTGGTAGTGATAGACAATTGTTGGAGACCATGGCCAACGCAATGACACAACAGACGGCATCCATGGCACAGCAGACCAAGCTACTAGCGGCTAGGCAACATCCTTCAAGATTTTCAAAATTTAGAAAGATGCGACCTCCGAGCTTTTCGGGTCAAGTCGATCCCCTTGAGGCCGAGAAATATTTGAACGAGATGGAGAAGATCTTCAGTGTACTTCTTTGCACTAAGGATGATAAAGTGAGATGGGCAGCTTTCAAACTTGATGGAGAGGCTGATCCCTAGTGGAAAGCTGTGTTAAGAGATAGGGTGCAAGAGATCTCGAATGCACCATGCACTTGAACCGAGTTTACTGAGAAGTTTAATAACGAATACTTCCCCAACGTAGTGAGAAATCAATGGGAAGTCTAGTTTATAGAATTGAAACAAGATCGGATGAGCATACGTAAGTACGCGGCCAAATTTACTAGGCTTTTGAGGTTTGCACCTCAGCATGTGGCCACAGAGTTGATGAAGACAAAGAAGTTTCAACGTGGCTTATGGGCTGACATCTAGGAGAGGGCCTCACTATTTGAGCTAGGAACATATGCAGCGGTAACGACCAAGACCCTTATTGCCGAGGAAGACATTGAAAAGAAGTACCAAAGATAAAAAAGAGCAAAACCAAAAAGATGGGACAAGACAAACACGAGCTTGTGCTTTTGAACAGGCAAGCAAGAACCGAGACTCCTAATGCCAACACCTATCCAGCCTACTTAGACTACCTACTCGAGACCACCCATGTCTACGTCTTCGAGGTCACGCACCACTTCATCCACACCGGTGAGTCTTGCGCACGGTCTAGAGGATGACATAAGACAACGGAATGTTGGTGCTCCGCTAGCGCATGCCTCAGGTGTGGCTAGATGGTACATCAGGTAAAAGATTGTCTCGAGGAGGGAAGGGAAAGGAAAGAACAACTTCAACTACTATTCAGAGGCCCTAGGTTAACTTTGGCAGTTTATGATTTTAAATTTTCTTTTGTGGACATTGCATTTTGGGTTAACGATCAGGATTTGTGGTTCATGGATAAACTTCATAGTGGTGGGTGTGTTTTAAGGATTTATCATGTAGTGGTAACTTAAACTTTTGACAATTAATAGTGTGAACTTTTTCATGATGACCGACTTAAATCTTGGGGATGTGTTTATAAATATTGCGGACGTGTTTTTGCTATTGGTCGATGCTTTAGATTTCTTTACGGCAATAGTTTAAATGTTGAGACAAACTTTAGTAGGAGTTTGGTAACAAACCATTACTAAGATACGCACCAAAAGTAATAGGATAAATTTTTGCGGACAAAAATTTCTTCAGGAGGGGTGAATGTAATGACCCTAATGTCGAGGATATTGAATTGTAGTAGTACCTTTTCGAATACGACACGTAAATTTTTGAGGACAAAAATTCTTTCAAGCGGGAAGAATGTAACAACCCAAAATTTTGAACACTAATACACGACTACGTGTACATGTTTAGTATGGCGTACAACACTTGAAATTTGAGGGATAATTCATTTTGGACGCAGTTGGGCTTCCTTTGAATTTATTTGGACAAAGGCTCATACACTGTTACGATGTGATGGCTTAACATCGAGCCTAGCTAATACACACATTAGGTGTGCTAATCCCACACTGGACCAAACCATCTTTTGAGTGAGAGTGGTACAAGAAAATTGGGTGTGTAAGCTTTACACCAAGCCTAAGTCCTTGGATAAGAACTAGAACACCCAAGTGGTGTGTGAGTGCTTCACAAAGAAGCAAGCCTCTTAGTTAAATGGGGAGGCTTCTCACGCACGCCTCTTTCATTTCATGGGCTTTGAGAAAGAAAGGAGAGAGTGAGCTAGAGAGAAGGAGAAAGAAGGGAGGAAGTTGCTGCTCACGTGAGCACACCAAAGCCTTTTGGTGTTGTGACCTTCCGCTCAAAACCCTCATCCGCTTCGATCTTCGAAGCAAGAAACTCCGATCGTACTCACATTGCAATTCGGGAGGTAAGTGAGAGCTTTGCCTACTTCAAAACCCATTGTGCGTGAAGGGCAAAAGCGCCAAAAGTTTCGATTCTCTGTCATTGTGTGTGTGGATTTTGCTAATTTGATAGGTAAGGAATCGTGACTCATTATGGTTGGGATTGTAGTTTTAATTTTCTTGAAATTTGTGTGGGAAGTGTGAATGAAAATGGCAAAAAGTTGCAAGAAAGGGGGCTTCTGAAAACTAGAAATCTGAAGAGTTGCTGACACTCGCGCACCCGAGAACTAGTTGTCGCGTGCACGAGTAGCCTTCAAAAAGGCTCCAAATGAGACTCGCGTGCAAGAAGAGTAGAGGAAAAATAGGGACTCCTGTGAGCCTCTATTTCTCGCTTGTGCGAGTTGGGTTTGTGCCATTGGACTCACATGCCCGACCCTGTATCTCGCTCACGCAAGATTCAGACTTTGGGTTGTTCTGGGTCTTTTCTCATGAAATTTTTAGAAATGCCAACCATTAAGCTTCCTTAGGCATTTATAAAGGGTATTTGAATGCTTTGAAATGTAGGTTAAGGTTTGGGATCATCCGTGAGGATTTTTGTACCGTTTTGCGTGACTTTACATGATTTTACAACCGAGGTAGGGTAAACTCATTACTCATTGCATTTTTGAATTTGATTTCATAGATATCATGGTAGGATCGAATGATGTGATTAGAACTCCTTGAAATTGATGCCTTGAATATGATTTGACATGATATCCGTTTGAATTAGGTTGTGACCTTAACAATGGATTTAGAACTTGTTAATTTGATTGTATTTGAATAATTGGTTTGAAAAGTGATAATTGTGATTTGAAATCGAAATTGTAAGATTGACTGCATTTGAGAAATTGAATCCTGTGAAGTCTAAAGCTCTTTTAGTATGAATATTGGAAGTTTACAATCATTGAATTGTAAACATTGAAATCTCTGAAATAGTAGTTGCATTTGGATATCGAATGATTTGACGTTAAATCTGATTGGGTAGACTGGACATTAACGACTACACTGTACACTGCATACATACTGGACCGGTACGGCAGATTTTTTCATACATACTGCATACATTGACTAGACCGGCACGGCAGGTTATCCATACACACTATACACTACATGCATATTGGACCGGTACGACAGGTTTTTTCGTACATACTGCATACTGCATAAATTGACTGGACACCAATTGCGTGACTATACACTGACTGGACTGGTATAGCGGGTTTTTTTGTACGTACTGCACACTTCATATACTGACTGGACCGGTGCAACGGGTTATCCGTATACACTGTACACTGCATGCATCTTGTCTGATCGACAAGTTTTTCAGTACATATCTTGCATCTTGCATAAAACCGGGACACCAATTAAATCACATTACGATCGACCGGACGACAGATTATCCGTAAACACTGAAAGATGTTAGAAGATATGAATACTAAAAGATATTTGAAGATATGAAAACTGAAAGATATTAGAAGATATGAACACTTAAAGATATTGGAAGATGTAGACACACTAGACAATAGAAATATGAACCTTAGGATATTAAATTGTACAATTTGAACATTGTAAGACATGAACACTGTGAGATGAGAATAAGGGGATTCTAAATACACTATATGATGTGAGTAATAGATATGAAATCAATGAATACGTGCCTAATGGAGTCCAAACTCTTAGCATCCTATTATTGAATAATGTAAAGTGAGTAGGAAAATCTGAGCTTTTGTTCGGTTATCGAGTCGCTGCTCTGTTATCTGCTTCTCTTTCAATCCTTGAATACATGCCTTGTTTCTGCTTCTATTTTACTCATTGAATACATTCTCTGCTTCAACTTTTAAATTCATTGATGAATCTCTACTCTGTTTCAGTTTTTGCATCTGACATTGAATCCATGTCTTATTTCTGTTTTGAACTCCGTCTTTGATTCTATGCACTCACATGATAAGATTTAACTATAATTGATATTTCTTCTACTGAGCTTAGACTGTTAGCTCACTCCGACTATACATCATAGGTATAGCTTTTTATCAGGACCCTGGATGTGAGGAGAATCTAAGATTTCATACAAGAAAGAGAAGCAACAGTGCTATTAATCCAGATTTGGAGTATGAACTTTGGATTTAGAACTTGGTAAGTTCACAAGGTTTTGGGTACGATGGTGGCATTAGTTTTGTATATACAATGGTGTACCACAGTTTAGTTGATGGTTGGCCATCACCGGTGGTTTAGTTTGTTTCCTTTGGATTACATATTCTTGATATAGAAATGGAGGTTTGATTTTAGTTCTGTCATATGTATATCTGTTTTAAATTTTGCTTAAGTGTGTATATACCAAGTAAATTCTGTATCAGATTGTGTTCTGAGATCTAGCGGTCCGGGTTTTCCCATTTGGTTTAAAGTTAAAAGAAACAAAAAAAAATTCAGAAAATCGTGTTGGGAAAATCTGGGCTATCACATCGGAGGACCTGAAATGATAAAAACACGGCATCCATTGGTTGAGTTAGCCATCTATTAGGTACTAGCAAGGCGAGTAAGAGGGTAAGGAATGTGATATTTCTAAACCTATTAGTGCATTCGTGAGTCCAAATGTCATAACAAGGAACTCGTATTATCGAGAGTCTCATCGAGCCATCTTTCTTCTTTACGAATAAAATCGGTGCTCTTCATGGCGACGCACTACGTCGAATAAATCCCTTATCAGACAACTCTCAAAACTGAATATCTAGCTTAGTCAATTATGCTGGTGTCATTCGGTATGAAACTTTCACACTCGGTTGGGAACCAGGTGTGAGATCAATCTTGAACTTTATATCTCGGTCAGGAGGAAGTCCATGTAATTCTTCCTAAAAAATATCGACGAACTCTTCCACGATAGGAATAATTGAGGGGTTTGCCTTCTCATCACTGTCGAGTGTAGCAAGTAGGGTTGCTCTTCCCCTTTTAATCCCACAAAATTTGAATGAAGGGATCCCAATCGGTCGAAAGATGACTACTTTAGAAAAGCAATCAACTGAGACGTGATAAGCTGCCAACCAATCCATTTCGAGGATTATATTGAAGTCTTGGAATCTGGGCACCACAAGATCTGCGGGTAACTCATGTTTTCCAATTACTATAATCCCTTTGCAAACTATAGATGTCATCATGACATCTCTTAACGGCGTGGAAATTACAAGCGCACCATCCAATGCTATAGGCTTAGCTCTGATTACAGCAATGAAACTTAGTGTAATCAAGGAGTGGGTCGATCCAGAGTCAATCAAAACCTAAGCGTGACAAGCAGACGGATCGACAGATCTAGAAACTTTCATAGTTCTTGAATTACACCAGGGTTCACACATGGTCTAAGTTATACACATGTTATAGCATTTCTCAAGAAAAATAATAAAATAAAATCTCACCCAAACAAGTCATATATGCAATAAACAATCGTGCAAGAGAAAAGGGGAAATAATACATAAAGAAAAGTAACATGATTAAGATTCATACCCTAAGCGACCTCATCGGAGGCCAAGGCATCCTAATGTGCAATGACAAAAACTTGACCATGTGCTCAGGGCTGTTGCGGGTGTTGCTGGACTCTTAGGGGAATGTCTGCGGCGGGATCTCACTCTGAGCAATCTGGAATAAAGTGTCTAGACTTATTATATTGGAAACACGCACTCGTGTAAAGTAAACATTCACACAGTTTTTGCCTCTTGTTGCACTTGGCGCAAGGTTCATAAGCAATAAAATAGGGTTGTTGTTGGGTGTTAGTAGGGGCTGTTGTCTTCTGATACCGAGGAGCTGACGCATTTCTAGGATATGTCATAGCTACAACACTTCTCTGAACAAGTTGAGCTGTAGTCATCCTGGAGAGGTGTACCCCGACGAAGGTGGAAATCTCAGGTACCCGAAGATGGGAGCGGCTCTCTAAAATGGGCGAGTCTGAGGGTACGACGCAAATCGTTGTTATCTCTATACCGGCGTACGCCAAGAAAGAGGTTCTGTAGGAAGGAAAGACAAAGGGCCTTCCGGAATTAGTTTACTCCCCTGAGCTGTCTGGCGGGCTATATGTTGAACACACATCTCATCATTCTCCTGCTCCTGAATATGAGCCCGTTCCACAGGCTCTCCATAAGTTGAAATCTTTATAGCAGCAATTTTGCTCCTGATATTGGGGTTGAGCCCCTTTCTGAAAGTGATAGCATTTCTCAGCTTCATTAGCTGCCAACATAGAGGCGAATCGAGAGTGTCGATTGTATTTTGCCTCGTATTTAGTCACGGACACGATTCCTTGCTATAAAGCCAAGAACTCACTCTTCTTTAAAATCTTTATGGCATTCAAGAAGTACTTGTTAAAGAACACTTCTCTGAATTACTACCAAGTTCAGTGTTCTTCTTCTTGTCTATTCGCTAATCCTTTGGCTAACGTCTACCAACTCTGCGTATCTCCTTTCAGACACATAACAACCCAAGGTACCTTCTCATTTTCGACGGGCATAAAGACCTTGAAGATTTTTCTCTATCTGGGTGATTCAATCATTGGCGGAGTCAAGATCCAACTGCCCGAGGAAATGAAAAGGTCGAGCCCTGGTAAAGGTCACATATCCATTGTGATTATTGTTCTCAAATTGAGGCGGTGGTGCAACCGGGCCGTGATCAGTCACAAAGTTTACCATTTTATCACCCTTAACTTAGTGATGCTAGGCTTTAGTTTACTACTAATGAGTTACTAATGTGCAAATATTAAAGCTAAACAGTAAAAGAGAGCCTAAGTATTAATCTTTGTCAAAATGAACTCAAAAGGCAATAAGAAAGACGATTGAGCGAAAAAGATGTTCTCCCTACTGAAAGCCGGAGAATCGTAATTTATGATTCTGCAAAAAGAGATAAAAAGAATAAAAGTAAAAAATCGTAATTCAGAGAATCGTCAACTAAGGAAGCTATGAAAAATAGAAAATTGTGATTAACGATTTTCTAAGAAAAAGAAGAAAATGAGAAATTGTGATTAACGATTTTTTAAGAAAAAGAAGAAAATGAGAAATTATGATTTGCAATTTCTCAGAAAAGAAACTTTCCTACTATTGTTGTTGTTGCTGATCACGTGGATATTACACCGCCATGAACAAAATTAGAAGATATATGAGATTAGAAGTCTGACGAACCACGGATCTAAGAAGATTGATGAAGATCTACTCCGAAGGACTCTGCTGCTAAAAATTAGAGAATACTCTAGAAGCACATCTACTGTCTAAGTAAGGAAGAATAAAATTAGTAATTAGAGTTATATTAGGATACTTTTATTTTTAGTAGTTTCTTTTGTTAGAATTACATCTTTCTAAACCAATCCCTTATGATCTATAAATAAGAGGGCTTGGCATAGGAATAAGCATCGAAGAATTTCAGCATCAATTGACGCCTGAGATTGGATTTTCTTCCAATCAAAGTAGTGTATACTAGTTAGAGTGGTTTAGATATCAGAAGGTTTCTCAAGAGCAATTGACGACTGCAATTGAGTACTGAAGATTAGTGTAGATATTTGTAGTTTCTCAAGAGCAATTGACAACTGCGGCTGAGGGGTGAAGGATATATTTTACTTTACTTTTTAGTTTAGATTTACTTGTTTTATAAATATCTTCAAATTTTGATTTGAATTGACGACTCAGGTTAGAATTTACAGATTAGTGTAACGATTTTTACTTTTTCATCTTCAATTTTCTAAGGTTTGATTGATGCCCAGATTTTAGGAAATTGTTGATTAGATTAAATCTGTATTGATAGGATCTTAGACTTGATTGACGATCAATGCTACGAGACTAGAAATATAGTATAACGGTACTGTTTAAATTTATAAATATCCTATAGTTGAATATTAAGATTGATGACCTTAATCTGAAGGAGGATCAAGATTTATTTTTATGTACTTTAGATAAAAAAATCATTCTTTTATTCATATTTCTCCAGTAGATTAGATCTTAAAGATAAATAGAAGTTTTTAAAATAAGAATTTGAATAAAAGATAAAAATAAAAGGAATAACTAGATAATAAACTTCCTCGTGGGAACGATCCTATGCTAGTACTATAATTTCCATTGTGCGCTTGCAATAGGTTAAGACTTGAATTTAACATAAATATAATACATAATAAGAAGCAAGTCAAGTTTTTGGCGTCGCTGTCGGGTAAGCAGAATTTTATCTTTTATTTCTATTCTTTTTATCCAATATTTTTATTCTTTTAAAAACTAATATTTATCTTTCTCTTTTTGTATTTCTTTATATTTTTGTTTTTCTTTGATCACTTCCTAATCTTTTACAGGTTTATTCGAAGCAACAAACCAGACTTTCAACACTTCTACAGGCCCCAGAAATTAGAAACTTAGATTTGTTTCTCTCCCTATTTTCTAAAATAAAAATCACATAAATTCAAAACAAAACTAGAAATATACAGTTTTAGACAACATATGGCTAAAATGATGGGGGATTATTATGCACTTCCCCCATGCATACAATTAACCCCTATGACCGGTAATGAGATTTTTAAAATTACGCCCAAGGTATTTCAAGCACTTCCAATATTTCGTGGGTGAAGGGATGAAAATCCCTATTCACGTTTAAGACAGTTTATAGAAATGTGCAATCTTATCTGAATCAAAAATTTACCAGAAACATCTCTTCGCCTAAGGCTATTTTTATATTCTCTTTGAGATGAAGCAAAGCAGTGGATACACTCCTTGCCTCATAATTTATTCGCCGATTGGGAGGGCTTGGAACGAGGATTTCTCATAAAATACTTCCCAATACACAAAACGAATCAAATTCTGTATCTTATTACAACCTTCAAAAAATATCCAGATGAATCTCTACAAGAGGGGTGGACGGCCTCAATTTATATGGGTGTCCTGATCATGAAGTATCCCATTGGCAAATTGTCCTCACTTTCTATGAAGGTTTGAATGACCAAAATCAGCACATAGTTGATGTTGCCTGTGAGGGGTGTTCCATATTTTGTTTGTTGAGACTGCTTGAGAATTACTTAAGAACTTTAGCGAGGACCCAGTGCAATGCCAAGCACCAGGGGAGATTGAATTAGAGACCGAAAGGAGTATACCTCTTAGGCAGAAAGGACTATACAAATTGAATTCAATGATGAATTGTCTTTTGAAATTAAAACTTTGGAAGATAAAAAGTCAAACTTTGTTGGGTAGAAAATCACACCCAACATCTCAACAAGGAGGGGCCTGTGAAAATAACCACGACCTAACTCAGATAGTTCCTCAGCACTCTCCTGTATTTTGCCCCACACAGACCCAAGACCACACTGAAGTTGAGGAAGCCTTGTTACAATTAGCTAAAAACTGGCTGCAACACGATCATATTCAAACGCAATTACTCCAAAATCTCCTAGAATCCATTACATTATTGGAACAGGTTGAGCGTCTAACCAATTGGTTAGCACGAAAGGGAGTAACTATTCTTCCCCATGGCCAGTTGGTACCCTAGGAGGAATTACTTTTATGGGAGGGACATCAACTCCCCTTAATCGTCATTGAATTTCCTCTGAAACTCGTCGCGCTACTGACTCACCCGTACCAAACACGTGTAACATACGTATATATACTTACTTTTGAAACAACCCTCTACGATTTACAAAACAATATTAATCGTAAAGGCCCTTTCCTTTATTTTAATCACTTGAAGCACATGGATTTGCGAATTCTCGTGAGTTTAGAGTTCAATCATAGTGAGTACAATTCTCCAGTCTTAGATTCTAGTGATCGTTATCCAAAATTGTAAACGACAATTCTGTGGAACAGGAGAACCTAGTGATCAGTCTTATCGGGTGCATTGGAAATTAAAACCCATTTAATCTTATAGAGGAAGCGGACAAACTTTGCATTCAAAACTACCACTTCCCAACCACCCTAGCCTAGGAACCTACACGTCGACATTTACTTGAAGTGACGGTTCAAGATTTTTTTTCCTATAAATTCCATACACATCCATAGACAAAAACCCATCCATAACCTTTCTTCTTTCTCCATCTTTAACCCTATACCCCATGATGGAAGAACATAATCAGAGCGATTTCAGTAAGTAACTTGATAGAATCCTCGAGCTACATAGAGCTGAGCTTCTGGTGTCACAACAGAAAGTAGAAGATCTGAAGCACCAGCGACTTACTCGAAATGTTGAATTATCCACTGAAACCACCCTTGACCCTAAACCTAACCCAAATTCGAAACCATATAGCACGAACCCATCTCCCCCCACTTCCTAACCCTTATACCATTACAACCCACCCAGAATGCGACTTCCTATATAGTAAGGATGGGCTACAATTCCAGTGTCATGTCCCATCCCATCCTTGATATCTTCACCACCCCTCTCCATTGCTTATTTTTTTCCTTCGCTTGTGCTATATTCTCTTCAAATAGTTTTCGCAAGAGATCAGTATAGACAAAAGATGAATCAGAGAGTTGTTCACCTCCCCACTCTTCAAAGGACTTCCACAGTGGCTTGCATTTCTCCCCAACACGAGAGATGTGATGTGCATTGCTCGGTGAGACTTGGAAGAAAGAGGAGGCGACCATGCAAAGGAGTGGATTCTCTTTTGCTGAAAGGAATGTAAGACTTTGATTAAAGGTAGTTAAAATCCGAGGACCGATCTTTATTGAAGACAAATCCTTCTCTCGGACGTTGCTGCCAGTGTCTAAGTTAGTATGTGTCTAAATTTTTATTAGGAATTTCTTTTCCATGTAATTAGTTTTTCTTCCATGATGCTGTAATTAGTTCATATATATGTATGAAATTTTATTTTATTTTACTGTCTTTCCTTTATTTTTTCGCTACTAACATATAACTTTCTAAATCTATAAATCGAAAGTATTTTTTTCCCAAGTTTGGGGGGAAGATTTTTTATTTTTTACAGATTATACACCCGATTACTAACATAGCAGTAAATTAAGGTAAAAATTTTCTATATGTCCCCTATTTTGCACAATGAGGACATTGTCCTATTTAAGTTTTGGGGGGATACATTATATCAAATATATTAGTATTAGTATAGTAATTTTTTTTATATAAAAAAAATAATAATTTCGTTTTCATAAAAAATTTTAAAATTTTTTTAGTAAGACAGTTAATCATTATATGCAATTTATGATAAAAATATATGAAAATCCGAAAACTCTTAGCAATCCATCATAGTAGTAGTTAAAAAATAAAAATAAAAATAGTTACAATTCAAAGTAAAGCATCTCTAGAACACCATATCAAATGAATGTTTGAAACTATATGATTGATCTTAACTGCAAACTTTTTTTATTATAGTTTTAAAATTATATACCCAGTGAGCTATAGAGCCTATTTCCTCTTTTATTTCTGAGAAAGAGAGACAGTTTTTATTCATGCTTAATTTTCTTGAACTCGTCTACTATTCGAAATCTCATAATGTTTAACTTAGAGTCAAGATATTCTGTAAATATGATGATTTATTAATTAAGTATATCAAAGCAATAAGACATCCATATTAGAAAATCGTGAAAACGGCCAAAGGCCATCTTTTATTAAATAAGAGCAAAAAAGCTAAAAATCCTAGCATATTTTACCCTTTGAACCCATATTAGAAGCCAAAAAATTAAATTTCTTTGTACCGAAATTATATAAACCTTTAACCATATGTACTACCCAAAGCCTTCTACCTTTGACCCTTATAATGTTTGAGAGTTTAGAATGTAAAAGAAGGGGTGAAGAGGGAGTGAAAGGAGTATATACTTAACAGATAAAAGATCTGCTGAAAAGGGTACAACTTAAAAAGAAATACAAATGTATGAAAATATGGGAAAAAGAAAGAAAAAGAAGAAATCGTAAAAAATGATTCTATGAAAAGAGAAGCAAAAAGCTTCCAATCGAAGAAAAAAAAGAACAAAAATTAGGATTTACAAAAGAAAAGAAAAATGGGAAGAAGACATCCAAGAAATAAGGATACTTACTGTAGTTGAAAAATATAGAAGAAGAGAAGGAAGAGCTAAATTCTAATAAATCATTTTGAATTCTCTTTATCTTTTTCTTGAAACCTTCTGAAAACCCAAAGCCCTATTACAAAGTCGAAGGAAAGACCTTTGAGATTTACGATTTGCAAAAATATGAGTCGAGCAGAGATGTATGAAATAGATACTATGAATAAATAGAGAAGTTATATAAACAGAATTGATTATCCTTTCTATGAGATTTATCTGCTTAGTAATTACTAGATTTTTGCATATATATTGTGAGAACACTAAAAGTTTGATTATTTTAGAGAGTATGCCAATAAGTGAGAGTTTGGATAAAAATATTTTTTAAAAACTGCAGTTTAGAAAAATCTATAATGAATAAACTCTTCACTGATATGCACACACTCCACGCTATACCTAATTGAACTTATTGAGTTCTGATATAGGATAATTATGATGATGAGAAGCTAAGGATAAAATATTTGAAATTTTTTGAAAAGAATAGACATATAATGATTGATTGAGTATTTAATATATAAAAATTATTTATATTTTGAATTTTTAGTTTTGAAAAATCCAAAAATATTTGAAGTTTGTGGGTAAATTCACTGAAAACCTTCAGGATACTACAACTCCTCCACTGGGGATTACCTAGGGGTTTAAAGGCTTGTTGCATCTGCTAAATGCCATCGTGCTCCCTATGAAAGTGGTATTTAAATTCATAATTTTAAATATTTTATGTTTCCTTGTTTGCTAGGGACTAGCAAAACTTAAGTTTAGGGGTGTGATCAGTCAAATAATTTACCATTTTATCACTCTTAACTTAGTGATGCTAGGCTTTAGTTTGCTACTAATGAGATACTAATGTACAGATATTAAAGCTAAAATGAACTCAAAAGGCAAAAAGAAAGACGATTGAGTGAAAAAGACATTCTCCGCCTACAGAAAGCCAGAGAATCGTAATTTGTGATTCTCAAAAAGAGATAAAAAGAAGAAAAGTGAAAAATTGTAATTCAGAGAACCGTCAACTAAGGAAGCTATGAAAAATAGAAAATTGTGATTAACGATTTTCTAAGAAAAATAAGAAAATAAGAAATTATGATTAATGATTTTCTATGAAAAAGAAGAAAATGAGAAATTGTGATTTATGATTTCTCAGAAAAGATGCTTTCCTACTGTTGTTGTTGTTGCTGATCACGTGCATATTACACCTCCATAAACAGAATTATAAGATATATGAGATTAGAAGTCTGGCAAACCACGGATCTGAGAAGATTGATGAAGATCTACTCCGAAGGACTCTGTTGTTGAAAATTAGAGAATACTCTAGAAGCATATCTACCGTCTAAGCAAGGAAGAATAAAATTAGGAATTAGAGTTATATTATGATACTTTTATTTTTAATAGTTTCTTTTAGTAGAATTAGATCTTTCTAAATCGACCCCTTATGATCTATAAATAAGAGGGCTTGGCATAGGAATAAGCATCGAAGAATTTCAACATCAATTGACCCTGAGGTTGGATTTTCTTCTGATCAAAGTAGTGTATACTAGTTAGAGTAGTTTAGATATTAGAGGTTTCTCAAGAGCAATTGACGACTGTAATTGAGTGTTGAAGATTAGTGTAGATATCTGTAGTTTCTCAGGAGCAATTGACGACTGCGGCTGAGGGGTGAAAGATATATTTTACTTTGCTTTTTAGTTTAGATTTACTTTCTTTGTAAACATCTTCAAGTTTTGATTTGAATTGACGACTTTGATTAGAATTTACAGATTAGTGTAACGGTTTTTACTTTTCTATCTTCAAGTTTCTAAGGTTTGATTGACTCCCAGATTTTAGGAAATTTTTTATTAGATTAAATCTGTATTGATAGGATCTTACACTTGATTGACGATCTAAGAGACTAGATATATAGTGTAATGGTACTGTTTAAATTTATAAATATCTGATAGCTGAAGATTAAGATTGACAACCTTAATCTGAAGAAGGAGGGTTAGGATTTATTTTTATGCACTTTAGATAGAAAAACTATTATTTTATTCATATTTCTCCAGTAGATTAGATCTTAAAGATAAATAAAAGTTTTTAAAATAAGTATTTAAATAAAAGATAAAAATAAAAGGAATAACTAGATAATAAACTTTCTCGTGGTAACGATCCTATGCTAGTACTATAATTTCCATTGTGCGCTTGCAATAGGTTAAGACTTGAATTTAACATAAATATAATACATAATAAGAAGCAAGTCAGGCCGCAGTGAGCAGTATTGTTCAATTGCTTGACAATAAGGTCCTGATAAGTCCTTGCATGTTGCTCTAATTGTTGGTTAAATCCTTGAATCAGTTTGGTAGTCTCCTGTTGATGAGTCTCATTCAACTAGGTCACATATTGTTGGTGTGGTCGTCCACTCACTCAACATACACGCGATCTCACTTTCTTCCCCTTAAGAGGAAGATCCCTCACCATTCCTTCACGAAGGCATTGTACTGCTATTTAAAAAATAGAGATTTAGAACTCGTAACAATTTAAGTCCCTAAAGTCAAACAGGGAGTAAGGTCTGGGCTTTGATACCACTTTGTCACGTCCTGAAATTCTATCCCATCCCGAGGGCTTAAAATTTCGAGTTATAACCTGCACGCATTCCAGGTACGCTAAGCAGACATATACATAATTAGAGTTCTCACACAAAATGGCTTATTGAAATCTATGAATCCAACCAATAAAGATGAGATATAAAGGTAGTCATAAATAATGAATAAATGTGATAAAAATCCAAGTAACCCACTAATCAAAAGGAAATAAAAGTCGAAAATAGGTCCAATATACGAGGCTATGAATCAACAATAACTATACGAAACGAATCTCAGTATTGAAACTATTGCTATCAATAGTCTGCACTTGGGTCAAAGCCATCACCAAAGTCCTCCGATGTCCTACAGCATCGCCGTCCCAAGGCTCCTAGTACTCTGCGTCTACAGGGTCAATGAAGTAAGTGCTAATAGGGCCAGAATAGCCAGCGTCCACTCTGTCGATATAATCACCTGAAATAATAAATGCAATGAGGGTTTAGTTGCTAAACAATGCGCAACTCAGTAGATATACTATCAATCCACCCCACACTACTCAGGTGCATTGTGGGTGCATCTCGTGAGCGACAAAATAGTATAGCAGTATAATATGAAATAAGAAAATAATAAATTTCTACATATCATAGAGTTCATATCAAACCATAAACGCAAGACCATAATCTAGACACACTCTAGTCCTAACATACCTCACCATACCTCATAACATAATATGTCTCATTTTTATCATCACATGCATCTATACATCGTATGTGCGTACCTATATACTCATAAATCTTAATACGACATGTGCCAGAGTCACTGCTCAAGTCTACCATATGCGGGTCACCATAATAGCTTACCACCATAACATAACACCCTTCATAACATACTCATATATCCTATTCAGCCTATGGGGAGACATGGCTAATCATAACTCATAGCATACCTATATTGTCTTCTCTAAGACCCTGTAAGACGTTGTGGCCCTTACGTTGTGGCTCTTACAGGGTCTCAGAGAAGACAATATAAGTATGTTAACACTGAAAACAGAGAATTATAATTTACAATTTTCCACCAAAGAAGAGAGAAAGAGAATCAGTATTAACAATTTTACAGAAAGCTTAATTAACACTGCTGTTGTTGATCATGTGAGTGAAGATTATCACCATCATGAATCAAATTAGAAGATCTCTAGAAGTCTGGTGAACTACGGATATGAGAAGATTGATGAATATCTACTCCGACGAACTCTGATGCTGTAAATCAGAGAACACTCTAGAAGCGCATCAACTAAAAGAAGCAAGGAAAGATAAAATTAGGAATTAGAGTTATATTAGGATACTTTTATTTTTAGTAGTTTCTTTTATTAAAATTAGATCTTTATAAATCCACCCCTTATGATCTATAAATAAGAGGGCTTGGCATAGAAATAAGCATCGAAGAATTTTTGCATTAATTGACACCTGAGGTTAGATTTTCATCCGATCAAAGTAGTGTATACTAGTTAGAATAGTTTAGATATCAGAGGTTTCTCAAGAGCAATTGATGATTGCTTAAGTGCTGAAGATTAGTGTAGATATCTGTAGTTTCTCAAGAGTAATTGACAACTGCGGCTAAGGGGTGAAGGATATATTTTACTTTACTTTTTAGTTTAGATTTATTTGCTTTATAAACATCTCCATGTTTTGATTTGAATTGACAACTCAGGTTAGAATTTGTAAATTAGTGTAATGATTTTTACTTTTCTATCTTCAATTTTCTAAGGTTTGATTGACGCCCATATTTTAAGAAGTTGTTGATTAGATTAAATATGTATTGATAGGATCTTAGACTTAATTGACGACCAATGCTAGGAGACTAGAAATATAGTGTAATGGTACTATTTAAATTTATAAATATTCGAGAGCTGAAGATTAATATTGACAACCTTAATCTGAAGTAGGAGGATTAGGATTTATTTTTATGCACTTTAATTAAAACTATTCTTTTATTCATATTTCTCCAGTAGATTAGATCTTAAAGATAAATAAAAGTTTTTAAAATAAGGATTTGAATAACAGATAAAAATAAAAGGAATATGTAACACCTTGAATTTTTGTTAACGTTGAATCGTTGACTTTCGACGATGATGCGATTTGCCTTGACCGGTTTGACTTTCATCAAACTTTACACGTCTGCGATGTGGCCTTTGACCCACTCACCTCTATTGGGTGAATACACCCAACCGCGAATCTGGAACCAATTCATGACGCGAATTTATCCTTGAAAACTTGAACCCCGAGATTGGGCCAAGTTCAATCTCAATGACCCAAACCAATGTTGGTCTATTCGTATAGACATACAACATAGATAGCCTAACACTAATACACTGACTATGTGCGCGAACCTAAAAAGGCATACTGTAATATCCCTGAAAATTGAGTGATAAATAGTGACCTCGGGATCCGTGCCTGATTAGTTGTAGGTTAACTAAGTGGTGGTACGAGCTAGGGCAAGCATGAGGAGCCGTGTGAGACCTTGATGCTTGGACAGTTAGAAACCTGAGGTAGGGAACACCTTGAACATATACTTTGATTATAAGAGCATGTATGTAGTGATATAGAAATGAAATAAATCATATAATCTCCATGTGTGTGTATGTGCGATACACCAATGAAATGAACATGCTTAATCATATAATCCTTTCAATATGTGTGTGTATGTGTGACACCAAGTAAATATATGAAAATGAGACATCCCCAGGGGATGAGAAAGTGCTAAAGGCATCAGTGTAATGCAAGTAATTTAGACATCTCAGGGATGTAAGAGAGATTGTAAAGTAAGATTGAACAAAGACTGATAAGGCCTAATTGCTAGAAAGTAGCACATTTACACGGTGAATAACTATATGTAAAGCACTTGATATTTTTGTTATTTAAGGTTTAAACAGAATACTCCATCGATGTGGCGGGATACCCACGACTGACTCTACAGAATATCCGTGACTGGTAAGACGACCAATCCGTACACTGGTACGGCGGTCTATCCGTACACAGTAGCACATCTCAGGGATGTTGAGATGAGATTAAACCCCGTCGCATATGAGAAAGGGACCTGGGTAGTACTCAAAGTGATATATTCATAACAACTATCTATTTAGACGACGATGGAGGGTATTTCATCGCGGCTCGATGTTATATTGCTCGGGGATTACTTAAGTTGAGGATTTAAGTTTCTTTAGGTCTATTCAGTGAGGTTCATGAATAGTTGATAA
Source organism: Chloranthus sessilifolius (assembly GCA_021018995.1). Taxonomy (NCBI): domain Eukaryota; kingdom Viridiplantae; phylum Streptophyta; class Magnoliopsida; order Chloranthales; family Chloranthaceae; genus Chloranthus; species Chloranthus sessilifolius. The sequence goes on from CM037586.1 coordinate 21,442,522, forward strand.
TAAATATAACATGTAAATCAGTAGTAAACTTCAATGCATATGTACTCTCAAAACTGTTTTCAATAAAGTTCATAAATACATCATGCTAAGCATATCATGGCATATATGTGAGGATTTGACTTATATGTTCAATGTGTTGTTCCATATTGAGCTAGGATGTAGCTCACCCCTTAAGACTATACGTCGCAGGTCCTTTGCTAGCAGCCGTAGAGGCTTCGAGAGACGCTGATCCGGGGGATTCAGACTACGTGCCCGGAGATGAGTTAGAGCCTCCTCTTGAGGACTTCTTCTAGGAGACTCCGCTGTGTACCTTGGTAGAGAGAGTTTTGAGAGCACATTGTGCGGCTTGGTATGTCAAGCCTTATTTTTGGGAAATGTAATTAAATAGATACATTCTTTTGGCGAACCATCTAGGGTGACTAAGTGATGTCACTGATGGTTCGGGTGGGCTCTTTCACTCATGTAGAGGCATGAGTTTAGAACTATCTTTTGGATCATAGATTTTAAAGTATATATATGTATAGAAGTGGAGATTTATTTCAGTATCAGTTTTTATGCATTTCTTTCGCTTTATTATTGCTTGCTATGCCAATGTTTCGTAAGTATCCATGGGGCACGGTCTGGAGGATCGTGCTGATGGCATGAGTTTTGGGGTGTCAAAATCCGGGTTATCACAGTTGGTATCAAAGCCTTTTCGTTTAGAAATTCTGACAATCATTATTTTTGTCAGAGCATAGGGACTTCTGCTAACGAAAATTTGGTTTCACATGCAGACCGTTATGTCTTCTAGAGGAAGGGGCCGACCCAGGGGCGGTCATAGTAGAAGTTTGCGTAGTCAAGATGATTTTATCTCAGATACCAATAGAATACCTATGGGAGATAGTGGGGCTTCAGGCAGTGATGGCCAAGGGAGCCAAGACCAGGCAGAGAATCAAGATCGAGATCAGAGGGATCGAGATCAGAGGGAACAAGAGAGAGTCAGAGAAAGAAATGAAGATAGAGAGGAGCGTCAGAGGATGATGCACACTATGGAAATCATGGCGACTGCCATGGCACAGTAGGTAGCATCCTTGGCAACTCATACTGCCCACGAGCAACATCAGCCATCGACACCTCTAGTGGCTCTAACACCACCAGTGTCTTCTGCATTTACTGAGTTTTGGAGGATGTGACCTCCTAGCTTTTCGGAGCAGGCAGAGCCCATGGCAGCTGAAACTGGCTAAGTGAGATGGAGAAAGTGTTTAGTGTGCTCGCGTGCACAGAGGACAAGAGCGTTCGTTGGGCAGTCTACATGTTAGATGGGGAGGCTGGGCCTTGGTGGAAGTCCGTTTCACGGACTAGGCTCAGGAGACTCCAGATTTGCCTTGGATGTGGGATGAATTTGTTGAAGAGTTTAACAAACAGTACTTTCCAGAAGTTGTGAGAAATCAGATGGAGATCCAGTTTTTGCAACTCGTGCAAGGGAAGATGACTGTTAGAGAGTATGGAGTGGAGTTTATGCGACTCACTCACTTCGCGCCTGACTATTTCATCCCGGAGATGATGAGAGCGAAGAGGTTTCAGTAAGGGTTGAGACCGGACGTGAGGGGAGGAGTAGCACCATTCCAGATGAGGACCTATGGAGAGGTCATAAGCAAGACATTAGTGGTTGAAGAGGAAAATAATAATCGCTACTGCCAGAGGGAACAACAAGGAAGGTGGAGTGTGGATTAGAGTAAAACAAGGAACTACGAGCCGGTGAATAAAAAGTCGAGATTCGTAGCCAACAATCAGAGTCCACCATTCCAAGGAGGGTATCAAAGGCTAGCACAGCAAAGCAACCAACAAAGATTTCTATTGCTTGCGTCGGGGAGACTGATACGATATGAGAGCCCTGCTATCACTACCGGAGCTACAGTTACACAGGGTTTCTCACGAGCTGCATCTTCCACACCGCGGGAGACTTATGCCAAGTGTGGAAAGTCTCACAAGACGACAGACTGTAGGCAGGGTACTCGGGGCTGTTTCAGATGTGACAAGGTGGGCCACTTGATCAAAGATTGCCCGGAGAATGAACAAAGGGAAGACGGCTTCAACTGCTATGCCACGACCGATACAAGCAAGGAAGTCGATCGTCCAAGGAGATCCTATGCGGTCACAGCTCAAGAGGCCCAAAATACAAACGATGTGATCCAAGGTGAGAATTTCTTTTAAATAAATAATTTCAATTCTTAAAAAATTTCGATAGAGAAGGTGCATCCATATAGAAAATAGAAAAGAACCTGTATGTAATAATTTTAGTATGATGGTATACATTATATATATATATATATGTATGACTAGGTACGTTACAACTTTATGAGAAAGGAAGCGATGTTACATATGAAGCTCGAGTGTTGATAGACTGGGGGTCTACCCACTCATTTATTACCCCTCACTTCACAAAGAAGATGAAAGTCAACCCAAGGGAGTTAGACATTGTGTTAACCGTGGCCATTCCGACTGAAAAATCGGTTGATACCGAAAAGGTTTGTAACTCTATGATCGTGAGAATCATGGATGAAGACGTCTTTGAACTACATGCGAAATTGATCATGCTAAACATGCAAGAATTCAACATGATCCTTGGCATAGATTGGTTGTTGACTCATTGTGCAACCAGGGATTGCAAGAACAAGGCCATCATCTTCAGATCATAGAGAAGATCATTTCGATTTTGAGGAGAGAGATCGACGAGTATGCCACTTATCTCTGCAGTCAGGGCCAAGCGCTTGATCAGAAAAGGGTGTAGTGGATACTTGGCATTCTTGAAGGAGGATAAGGAGGAGAAGAATATTATTTTAGAGATACCAGTTGTGCGAGATTTCGCTGACGTGTTTCCGGATGACTTACTCGGATTGCCTCCAGTTAGAGAAGTTGAGTTCGCCATCGACTTAGCACCAGGAACGGAGCCTATTTCTAAAGCACCATATAGAATGGCTCCTACTGAGTTGAAGGAGTTGAAAGAGCAGTTACAAGAGCTCATGGACAAGGGGTTTGTTAGACCGAGCGTGTCTCCATGGGGAGCACCGATCTTGTTTGTAAAGAAGAAAGATGGGTCAATGCGTCTATGCATTGACTATCGACAATTAAACAAACTCACTATAAAGAATAGGTATCCTTTGCCTAGGATAGATGACTTATTCGACCAACTGTAAGGAGCAAAGTATTTATCCAAGATCGTTTTGAGATTTGGATACCATCAGTTGATAGTCAAGGCAGAGGACATCCAAAAGACTGCATTCAGGACACGGTACAGACACTATGAATTCTTAGTGATGTCGTTTGGGTTGACGAACGCACCGGCGTCGTTTATGGATTTGATGAATCAGGTGTTTAAACCACACCTAGACTCCTGCGTCATCGTGTTCGTAGATGATATCTTAATATACTCTAAGTTAAAAGTAGAACACAAAGAACACTTAAAGATTGCTCTACAAACCTTGGGTGAACACCAACTGTATGCCAAGCTTAGCAAGTGCGAGTTTTGGTTAGAGGAAGTTATCTTTTTGGGACATGTCGTCTCAAAGCATGGTGTCACAGTTGACTCGGCTAAGATAGAAGCAGTGGTCAATTGGGTGCAACCAAAGACCATGACTGACGTCCGTAGTTTCCTCGAACTAGCTGGCTATTATCGGCGTTTCGTTGAGGGTTTTTCAAAAATATCGGGACCACTCATGAGACTTACACAGAAGGATGCAAGGTTCGAATGGAGTGAGACATGCAAAAAGAGTTTTCAAGAACTCAAGAAGAGACTCACTTCAGCTCCAGTACTAGCGATTCCGTCAGGCAGTGGAGGATTCGCAGTTATAGTGATGCTTCGTATAATGGTTTGAGTTGCGTGCTCAACCAACACAGAAAGGTGATAGCTTACGGGTCGAGACAGCTGAAAGAATATGAGAAAAATTATTCGACACATGATCTAGAACTAGCAGCGGTCATATTTGCGCTGAAGATTTGGCGACATTACTTGTACGGTGAGACCTTTGAGATTTTCACCGACCACAAGAGCCTCAGATATCTCTTTACATAGAAGGAACTAAATATGAGGCAGCGCAAATGGATGGAGTTCCTCAAGGACTATGACTGTTCCATACAGCACCATCCAGGCAAGGCTAATGTAGTAGTAGATGCCTTGAGTCGGAAGGGTTCAGCTCAGTTGGCTAGTTTGATTTTGGGTATGCACAAATCGAAGTTGTTTGAAGATCTGACACTATATGATGCGAACATCGAGTCGTAAGCCACAGGAGCCTTTTTGGCAAATATTTCAGTAAGGTCAGTGATATTTGAGCATATCCACGAGCTACAGATGAAAGACCCGGCACTAACCAAGATTTGTCAAGATGTGATTGAAGGCATCAAACCGGACTTCTCAGTGAAAGAAGATGGTTCCTTATTGTTCAAGGGTCGTCTCTGCATTCCGAACCATGTCGATCTACGACAGACTATCCTTGATGAATCTCACAAGTCAAATTATGCGATTCACCCTGGTAGCACGAAAATGTATCAAGATTTGAAAAAGAATTACTGGTGATGAAGTTTGAAGCAAGACATGGCAGAGTAAGTGTCACAATGTTTGACATGTCAGCAGGTGAAAGTTGATCATAGACATCCTGCTGGATTATTGCAGCCTCTACCCATACCAGAGTGGAAGTGGGATTCGATCTCTGTGGACTTCATAGTAGGACTACCGCGTACAACGAAGAGATATAATGCCATTTGGGTAGTCGTAGACCGATTAACTAAGTCAGCACACTTCTTACCTTACAACATGATGTATGCGACGGGAAGACTCGCAGAGCTATATATGAAAGAGATCGTCCGTTTGCAAGGGATTCCAAGTAGCATTGTTTCTAACCGTGGCCCATTATGTACATCAAAGTTTTGGAAGAAATTTCAGGAGGGAATGGGAACACAATTGGATTTCAGTTTAGCATTCCATCCGCAAACCGATGAGCAAACAAAACGGGTCAATTAGATCATCAAGGACATGCTTAGGGTGTGTATGTTAGAATTGCAAGGATCATGAGATCAGCACCTACCGTTGATTGAGTTTGCATACAACAACAGTTTTCAGACGAGCATAGGGATGGCACTGTACGAAGCTCTTTATGGACGGCGATGTAGATCGCCTATCAATGGGAAGAAATCGGTGAGAAATTTGTTTTGGGCCTGAAATGCTTGAAGATAATACCGCCTATGTTCGGATGATAAGGGCAAAACTCAAAGCGGCTCAGAGCAGGCAGAAAAGCTACGCCGATATCAAGCGGACTAGTGTAGACTATAAAGTGGGTAAACACGTGTTTGTAAAAGTGTCACCTATGGCGTCATGAGGTTCGGAAAGAGAGGAAAGTTAAGTCCCCGCTACCTTGGACCATTCGAAGTTCTAGGTCGAGTAGATGAAGTTGCTTATCGCATTGGACTACCACCACTATTCGATCGGGTGCACAATGTGTTTCACGTATCTATGCTCAGGAAGTATATAAATGGCCCTAATCACGTTTTGGGCAGTGAACCTTTGGAAATGCATGAAGACATGAGCATGATAGAGGAATCGACAGAGATTTTGGATCGAAAGGAACAAGTATTGCGGACAAAAGTAATTCCATTAGTACTTGTTCGATGGAAAAATCATCCGGCCGAAGAAGCTACGTGGGAACGAGAGGCTGATGTGAAAGAACAATATCCGGAGTTGTTTGCGACGAGTTGAGAGTCAAAATTGTATCACCGCAAGCATGTTTGCGAATTTAAACCTTCCAATGTTGACCATTTGGCCAATTTATCCAATGGAGACAATGTTAATCACAAAAAAAAAAAAAAATTGTGCTGTGATGCGATGTAGAATGCATGGTCAAGATTCATCACACCACGCAGTGGCTATGAAGATATGCATCGCAAAACCAATGACCCATTGGTCATGTATTACCAAGAAAACAAGAGAGACATCAAAACAAGAAAAATTTTGAATTTTGATGAAATTCAATTAATCGATTTTCAAATCGATTAATTGATTTGGAAATTCGATTAATCGATTTGGGTCGATTAGTCGACTGGCATACGCCAGTGAGTGGAGATTGAGTGGAGATTCAGAAAATTAGTAAAGTGAAATTTCGATTAATCGAGGGGAATTCGATTAATCGATCTGGGGATTTGATTACTCGACTAGCACACACCAATGAGCTGTAAATTTTGGAAAAAAATTAGGGGTATAATGATTTCAATTAATTGAGGTGAAATTTGATTAATCGATTTTGGGAAATCGATTAATCAATTTGGAAAATCGATTAATCGACTGGCACATGCCAGTGAACTACAAACTTGAAATGTAAAATGACCTAAAAATTTCAATTAATGGAGATGAATTCGATTAATCGATTTTGAATTTCGATTAATCAAATTTTGAAATCAATTAATCGATTAATTGATATCACGCGGCAGGAGAAATTTTTTAAAATCGATTAATCGATTTTGGCCTATATATATAAAAGAGGGGAAATTTTTTCCCATTCAAAAATTTTTTGGTTTCTCTATCGCGCGCTCCTTCTTCCTCCTTGAGCCACTGTGCAAGCTAGGGTTTTTGGGGGGTTTGCACCGATTTCGACTCAAAATCCTCGCGCAATTGGATCGAAACATAAGGTAAACCCTAGATTTTGAGTTTTCTTTTCAATTTGAGCTATCAAACCCTAATTTCATTGTATTTGGATTCAAAATGCCACCTCGAACTCGCTTGACCATGAAGCAAGCGGCTTCGAAGCTTTCGGTACGGCGTAAGAACGCCACACCGCCACCACCATCACCGTCACCTCTACAAACCCCATCCCCATCGTCATTGGATACCACATCCGGTTCAATGAGTGCATCTTCACATGAATCTTCGCCGACCCTACCACCACCACCCGTAAACTTGCCCCAACCAAATGAGTGGTGGGTGGCAAAGAACTTTGAAAATGAATATATTATCAACGAGGTCTTGTTTACCAACCCCGACGTCGAGGGTGAGACCAAATGGGATAGGAACTATCTTGTCAATCCGGGCCTCGGTAACCTATTGAAGCCGCTACACGGGTGTTACTACTCTCGGCTAGTTTACCTATTTTACCAGGGCTTAGCGGAGGGTCCGGTTGATGACATCGTTATAACCAAGATTGATGGTCGTAGCTACACATTTACCTATCGCCACGTACATGAGTCCCTAGAGTGTTATTTCAATTTCGTGCCCGAGACCGCCCTCTTTCTACTGTTTGCGGAAGAGGTGAGATTTGAGGAAATCATGCCCGAGATGACCAATGGGAACAAGGGGTCCGGTCAGTCTATTAGGCGGGTAGACTTACCCCACTACATATGGATGCTTGATTCAATAATCAAGTGCAACCTCTACCCGATGCGCCACGGTACAAAGAGGATGGAGTTGGTCCAACAGGCCCTATACGCAGCATTCCTCAGCCGTTGGTTTGACGCCACCAAGATCGTCATCGAGGGAATGACTTACATTAAAGGGAAGTTGATGAAGGGTCCTTTGAGGCCCAAGGAGAAAATGCCTTATGCTCGTCTTATATCGAGCATGCTTGAGTGCTACTCTAATGCCCCAGAGTATGCCATCTCACCCCACGAGCAGAAAGCTACAGACCATGTGAAGCACTACTCCATTGCTTCATGGGGTCGTAACTACAAATTGTTGAAGAGGACCCTGCCAGTTGAGGGCCCAGCAGCCCCGGCGGCAGCAGTAGCACCACCACCACCCCCACCACCACATCAGGACCCGCCTGTGGGGGGAGCACACCCCATTATTCCACCAGTTGAGGGGGCACCCTCTCACACTACCGCATCCCCTATGCCACTATCGCAGTCAGTGGTTGCCACACTGACCTCATCATATCGCCGACGAGCTGCTCGCCTAGCACCTACAATCGAGGACTTGTTGGCCAGGATGGAGGCCAACAACCAACAGATGAATCGACGCATGGACTTTTTGATGTGCCATACCATGCGGTACAACTATCCATTGGACTACCAACAGTGCCTCGCGCAGGAGCAGGCTTGGACTGCGAGCGCAACGACTTTCCATACGGGTGCAGCAGATGCCGACATATCTAGCTCGGCGTCACAGCGACCCGGTGAGACGAGTCACCCAACACTAGACCAGTAGGGTGAGGGGATGGCCTGATCTTCCAGCGATGGTGTCCTTTTGTGGTCATTTTGTTTGACTTTTTGTGCTGTTTTAATCAAATTTTGACTTGTAATTATTGAGCACTGGGAAATTGTAAATTTTTGAACACATGAAATGAAAATCATATATTTTTTGAAATTCATTTGCGTTTGCGTTTACGTTACTTCTTGCATTGTGTGGGTATATTAGTTAATTTTTCTTGATTGGGTACGTGACATCACTTGTGTGTGGGGTACCCAATCGACACACCTTTTGGGTTCATTTTCGAGGACGAAAATTCCCAAGGTGGGGAGAATGTAATATCCCCGAAAATTGAGCGATAAACAGTGACCTCAGGATCCGTGTCCGATTGGTCGTAGGTTGACCAAGTGATGGTCAAACAATAGACTTAAGAAAGAAAGGGTTTGTGATGTAAATGTGACCTAGGCATGAATTAGAGGTTAGTTGAGGGTCATGTACACCTATCTCTAATGTATGTGCTCAACACCTAAACAATGGGGTTACAAGGGTTTAAAACCTATAAGAGAAGTTATTTCTCTTATTGGTTAGTGAGAGAGTTAAGAGGAGAGAGAGGGAGAGAGAAAAAGAGAGTTAATGGCAAGGAGGAACTAATGGGGATTGATTGCAGGACGGATTTGAGCAATTAATATTGAAATCAATGCGTGAAGAATCGGTGAAGCAAAAGCTGGAATCCTAGCCATTTAAACCGACCATTTAATCAATTAGAAGATTGGTTTGAGGTAAATTTTTGCTAGATTTAATTGAGTACATTGTTGTTCATTAACTCTAGGGGAGATGGGTTAAATTATCAAATTTAAATGATAGAAAATGAAGGAAAATAGAAAGAAAAGTATTTGGAAGAACAGCTCGAAAAGGGGCTGAGTTCTGGCCAAATCGATTAATCGATTTGGAGAATCGATTAATCAATTTTGGTCTGAAAGTTGAAAAAGCAAAAATGCTGGAGTTCGATTAATCGATCTTAAAATCGATTAATCGATTTTAAAATTTGATTACTCTATTAGAAATCGACTAATCGACTGAGTACCTCTAGTGGCTGGAGAGCTAAGGCTTGAGAAGAACCAATTAATCAATTTTTGAATCGATTAATCGATTGTGGATTTCGATTAATTGATTGTGGACTTTTGATTAATCGATTTGGGATTGATTAATCGATTTTGGATTTCGATTAATCAATTTGGTAATCGATTAATCGATTTAGGGTTTCAATTAATCGATTTTGGAGATCGATTAATCGATTTGGCAGTTTGAGTTAATTTCTTAGTTGAACATTGAGGTTCATTGATGGTCTTCGACCTTCTCTATTGCATCCTTATTGATGTTGTGCATGTGTTATGATGTACCATAGGTGGTACGAGCTAGAGCAAGCATGAGGAGGCATGTGGGACTTTGATGCTTGGACAGTCAGACACCTGAGGTAGGGAACACCTTGAACATGTACTTTAATTATAAGAGCATGTATGTAGTGATATAGAAATGAAATGAATCATATAATCTTCATGTGTGTGTGTGTGCGATACATCAATGAAATGAACGTGCTTAATCATATAATCCTTTCAATATGTGTGTGTGTGACACCAAGTAAATATATGAAAATGAGACATCCTGTAACAGCTGCCACATTTTTATCCTGACAATACTGAGTATGAACTCGAGGAGGGTCAGGCGTGTGCCTAACACGGGACACAAAAGATTTATTTAATTTGGTGTTCAAACCTGATAAGAATGTGAAGCCCTTAGAGACCAGTAAATTTGGTTAATAAAACCCAGTTCGTCATACACTTAAAGTTAGTGTATTAAAAAACACACTTGAAACTTTAACCTTCCATATACCATAGAAGTGTATTAGCTATTACACTGAATAAAATTACAATCCTATATATATAGGTGTAAATGCTTTACACTAAAACTATAAGCCAGCCCATACACTTACTAAAGTGTAATAGAAGTACACTTAAAATTAGCACCCTAGATATATAGTATATCAGTGTTTTACATTACACCAAAGCCAAACCAAATCTAGCTTATACACTAAACTAGTAAATGAGTTTGGTACAAAAACTAAAGCCTATTTTGGCTTATGCGTGTGTACAATACAAAGTTATGTGGGAGTTGTAGGGAATGTTTCCTTGTATAGCTTATAAGCCACTTGAAATCGCCAACAACATCCAAGCATGCATGAGTCATTCTTGACTCCCATGCACGCAAAAGTAGCTAAACTGCTACAAAACTCGACCCATCTTCCTCCTTCCTCCTGCTGCAAGTCTTGAGAAACCCATTTCCATAAGTTCTCTTCTAGCTTAAACCATTCCTCACATAGTTCTTCTCAATCCCTTAGTCTTCAAACCATTGAATCCGAACCTTGGTTTCGGAAATATAAATCACTGTGACCTGCGATTCGAGTAAGCGTCTTTTAAAGGCAATCGTTGTCGGGAAGTTCTTGTCGACTGAGTTCTTACGAACTCCGTCACCGACACTCACTTAACGTCACCGCATCGTCACCACGATTCTTCCAAAAGGTATGCCATAAACAATATATATCCAATTTTTGTGCAATATATAGATACAATATATTAGCATTATATGTATATAAAAGACCCAGTCAAATACCTAAGTAAAAGAAGCCAAAATAGAGCAGAAAACACCCCGGCAAGCCAAGCCTGATAGGCTTGCCGCAGCAACCTTACAGGCATGCCGCGACAAGGTGCTCAGGCTTGCCGCAGCAAGCATTGTGCTCAGTCCTTTGGTCAGTATTTTGGTCATAATGTTTGACCTTAAACTCCAAATGGCATGATTCTTGATGCGTTGGAAAGGGGACAACGAGCCCTACAACTTTCATGAAGTAACCAAGCTCTAAATCAGATGTTTAAAAAGTTAAAAATTAGTGACAAGATGCGGCAAGGTACTCAGGCTTGCCGCGGCAACATTGTGCACTGACCACTATTTGATATTTTATTATAACTTTTGATCCCAAACTTAGATTGGCACGATTCTTAATAGATTACTAAGGGGACAATGAGCTCTATAACTTTTATGAAGGAACAAATTTCTAAATCTAACATTTAAGGGGTCAAAAATTAGTGACAAGTCACAGTAACATGCTCAGCTGCAAAGGTTGCCGCGGTAACCCTGCATCTGACGTACTTGGTGACACCTCTGTCAGGGGTTTGTGCTGGGTTAAATTACTGAGTTTGACCATAAGATTTGGGACCATAAATGGTCCATATTTGGGGTCTATGTTGACCCAATAAACCATTAAAAATACTAAAACTATGACCATATATCCTAGGTATATGGTGCACATAACGCGCTCATGCCAATGACTTCGTTTGGATGTGTGCAAGCACATGACTGCAAGCAAGTCTCATACATAACGCACAAGCTTGATCTTACGGTAGAAAAATTACCTTCCTCATTTATATTGAGTTTTCTGGTTCTTATTTAGATAAGCAAATTATTATTAGAATCATGTGGATAAATAGGAAATTGATACGCATATCAATTCAGTTTTAGCCATGTAATAAAGAAGATCAGTGCATTTAAGAAAATATTCAGGAGGCATATGTTAGTACCATCTTAATCATGAATATGGCAATGATGTTGATGAGGATGATAGATAGCAGGTTTGATGAATGTTGTGCATGACGCTACTTAAGTTAGTTTTGAGTTTACTAGCTGCGATGTAATAAGTATGAACATGATAGTGCAGCTTTGATAAGTTCAGCATTGATCAGTAGTTAACTTAGTTAAGTATGCTCGTTTTCATAATGTATAAGCATGCAAGATCAGTAATGCTAATTCAGTTAGATAGAAATAAGAATGATAGCTTGGTGTTTAAGTAGGATTTAGCATGACTTGAGGGTCATAAGTTTAATGTTTAAACCATGCTATTTCTATTTTAAGTTCAGCATTGAAAATTCAGCCTTGAAGAGCTCAACTTTGCTATTCTAGCTTTGATAAGTCAGCTTTGTTAAAACTATTAGCCCAGATTGAAATTAATATGAACATGCTATGTCAGTATGCTAATATCCATAATAAATAAGCCTGTGAAGTTTAGTTTTACTGGATAAGCTTTGATATGATTTTCAGTTATTACATGATGTCGCATACTTGATCTCGTTCATGGTCTCATCTTGATAATCGCTTGTTTGGGTTAAGTCAAGTGACCCTGCTAACTTAGCCCAAGGGCTTGACCAGTCTCGTGTTAAGTGACCTTGCTAACATAGCTCAAGGGCTTGACTTCTTGAGTCAAGTGACCCTGTTAACCTTGCTCAGGGGCTTAATATCCCGGTTCAAGTGTTCCCGCTAACTCGGGAGCTTGACAGGTGATCCCGCTACTCGGGAGCTTATTTTTTATCCTTGTACATGTCTTGTTTCAACATGATTCCTCGATATTATCTCGCATGATTCCTTGTCAGTTCTCGTATTTGATCAGCATGAATATTTCAGCATTGTCAACATGATACAATAATTGTATAAGTTAGTGCTTGTTCTGTTATATACTGCCAGGATATATTGATGCTAGAATAGACCTAATATAAGCTAATATGTGCTTCATTTTATTTTGCATCTAGACATGAATGGATAATCTAACATATAAATTAGCATTGTAATTGTCCCTGCTGAGCTTTGATGATAGCTCATCCTATGACTTCATGTCTTAGCTGCAGATATTTCTCGTGACCCTGAGCACAAAGCTGATTCTACCTACCAGTCTAAGAAGGAGGGCAAGGAGGGTGAGGAGGAAGGTTCTGCTGAGGACTTCTTTCCTTGAGAGGTTTTAGAGAGAGAGAGAGAGATTTATTTTTAAACATTAAACATGTATAAATAGCAGTGTGGTTTAAGATAGCTTACTACTTCAGGTATAGGTTTCTATTTATATTCCTATTCAGTTTGCCGCTTTAGATAAATGAATGAATATCAGTTGTTGCCATATTTCTACGTATCAGAGTTAATTCAATTCGCTTTCGCATATGTAACACTTTGTACATGATGCACTTGTATGACAAGATCATGTTAGGTGATCCGATGGCGCGACCTTTCCCATTTACGAGAAGGAAAAAGTCGGGTTGTCACACATCCCCAAAGGATGAGAAAGTGATAAAGGCATCAGTGTGATGCAAGTAATTTAGACATCCCAGGGATGTAAGAGAGATTGTAAAGTAAGATTGAACAAAGACTGATAAGGTCTAATTGATATAAAGTAGCATATTTACACGATGAATAATTATATGTAAAGTACCTGATATTTTTGTTATTTAAGATTTGAACAGAATACCCCATCGATGTGGCGGGATACTCATGATTGACTCGACAGGATATCCGTGACCTGTACGGCGGCCAATTCGTAGACCGGTACGACGGTCTATCCGTACACAGTAGCACATCCCAGGGATATTGAGATGAGATTAAACCCCGTCGCCTATGAGAAAGAGACCTAGGTAGTATTCAAAGTGATATATTCATAACAACTTTCTATTTAGACGACGATGGAGGGTATTTCATTGGGGCTCAATGCTATATTGCTCGAGGATTACTTAAGTTGAAGATTTAAGTTTCTTTAGGCCTATTCAGTGAGGTTCATGAACAGTTGATAATAAATATAACATGTAAACCAGCAGTAAACTTCAATGCATATGTACTCTCTAAACTGTTTTCAATAAAGCTCATAAAGACATCATGTTAAGCATATCATGGAATATATGTGAGGATTTGACTTATATGTTTATTGTGTTGTTCCCTATTGATCTAGGATGTAGCTCACCCTTTTAGACTATACGTCGCAGGTCCTTTGCTAGCATCCGTAGAGGCTTCGGGAGACGCTGATTCAGGGGATTCAGACTATGTGCCCGAAGACGAGTTAGAGCCTCCTCCCGAGGACTTCTTTTAGGAGACTCTGCTGTGTACCTTGGTAGAGAGAGTTTTGAGAGCACATTGTGCAGCTTGGTATGTCAAGCCTTATTTTTGGGAAATGTAATTAAATAGATACATTCTTTTGGCGAACCGTCTAGGGTGACTAAGTGATGTCACTGATGGTTCGAGTGGGTTCTTTCACTCATGCAGAGGCATGAGTTTAGAACCATCTTTTGGATCATAGATTTTAGAGTATATATATGTATAGAACTGGAGATTTATTTCAGTATCAGTTCTTATGCATTTCTTTCTCTTTATTATTGCTTGCTATGCCAATGTTCCGTACGTATCCATGGGGCATGGTTTGGAGGATCGTGCTAATGGCACGAGTTTCGGGGTATCAAAATCCAGGCTGTCACACATACGTCATAATTTTTGAAATGTCATAATTAGGATGGACATTTTAGTTATCCCACTAGTCGATGCTTTGGAGGGTAACCATGAGATCTAGGCATCAAAACACACCTAAGCCATCTGGCATCAATTATCTCTGTCACTTATTTTTATCTTAGTCAAACCTGCTCATCACACTAACTATGAGTCGTGTGGGTATTGACCAAACCCTCGTGAGCACCCCTGTAGACACCCAAATTTGGTTCAAGGCCCGATCGAGACACATTTCGAGAGAGGCGTATCTCTAAGCTTTTGATGGCATATATGGAACTCTTAATAACCTTTTCGAAACCTTGGTAGTCATTCCAAACCCTTAGGAATCACTCTAGATCCCTTAGGAACCTTTCTGAACCCTTAGAAACCCATCCCGACCCATAGAAATCATTTCGAACCTAAACCTAGCTTTCCCGACCAATGGATGAAGAGTGGTGTGCTAGGACTAACTGTGACCTTCTACTATGATCGAATCTCATACCATTGAAAAGTAAAAGTCATCAGCTTTCCAACAAGCCAAGGATCACCCTAATCGGAGCTGTATGCAAGAAGTTACGCATTCCGAAGCTTAGGGACAGAATTGCAAATATGTGAAATTCCCCTTAGGGATTTGGCGCAAGTATTACTTGTGCCAAGCCAGTTCTCCCATGAAATGGCTTGGCACAACTAATAGTTGCACCAGTTATATGTGCCCCCCCCGGGCAGTCAACTTCCCAAACTACTATGCAATGCTATTTTATTGTACATATGCCTGGCGCATCTATTAGTTGTGTCAGGGTTATGAACAGTACCTATGAGTTTTTACCTCAAAATTTGAGATTGGGGTTTGACTTGCTGACCATCTTGACCTTTAGAGTAGGTTTTGTTAGTTCTATTGCACCCATTTACTATCTATGTGCAACCCCTTAAGTGGTTTAAAGCCTCACCCTATCATCCACCATTAGAGCATCACTTCACACATTTCAAGGCTCCAAAAATCCTAGGAAAACTTAGATGGCCATATTATTTAATTGCTAATCCAAATTAGCCTCTAAACACCCTCCTAACCTCTTTTTTTCCTATAAATAGAGAGGCACTCCTCCCTTTACAAAGGCTTGAAAAAATTTGCAAATTAGAGATTAAGGAATCCCTTCTCTCTCTCCCCTAGTGCATCATTTTACATACAAATTCCTAAACTTTAAAACCCTCTTAAAACCTTAGTTTTTCATCAAAAAGCTTTAGTTTAAGTGTGTGCTACCCCTAGCCTCCATTCTCTACCTTTTAGCTATCCACCCTAGGTGTTAGAATCCATCATCAGGCTATATAAGCCATCAAAAGCTCACCGAAGCAAGCCAACGTAAGGCTCCACAGCGGTACAACAAGGACCCGAGAGCTCCGACTCTCCCCTCTGCTCCTCTACCTTCTCGGTTCTTTCTCTATCCTCTCATTTGTGCCGTTATGCCGTCGAATTTTCGGTAGGAACGAAAGAGCACAAATAGGATTTTAAGGCCCTTTGGGCAAGAGGAAGGTATTTTTATTTCTTTTATATCATTTTTTGTTTTAGCCATAGGTAGAGACCGCATTAAGCAAATTGATTGGGTGACTAACACCTTCCTAATCAATAACCGAGGCCCCTACCCAAGAGCCTCTGGCGTAGACTGGATTCAAAGTCATATTTGTGGTACTTTGATGTTTATAAAATTTATCTAGGTTTTTCGAGACACCAAAAGCTCCAGGTGGCGACTCTAAATATCCATAACGAGCGCATCGTCGCGACGTGTTTGACGAAAATCCACTGTTGCACAACCCCTAGTGTGTTTCAGTTTTAAATTCTGTCTTAGAGATCAATACACTAAGTCAGAACCATTAGTTGCTACTTAAACGATCATGACCCATTAGGGAACCCAACCCATGATTTGGAACCCACTATTGAAAGCCTTGAGACAGACCCGTCTGTTGACGACCCTAGAACCCGAAACTAGTAGTGAATCAGGCCCTAGAATCAAGACCCATTAGTTAATATGGACTGGGAATAAGACCAATAGTTGAGGTCCTATGCTAGATCCGTACACCGAGCTGTGTGTACCAATTATACACTGAATTTGGGCACCCCATGTTATAAAACTCACACTAATTGAAATTAGGGGTGGCACCCTCAAAAGGTACCAACCACTGATCTAGAACCCATAAAGGGGCACCCATCAATCAATACTAAATGATGCCCAATAATCCTCTCAGTATAGCCAAGATAGATGGTGATGATCTAAAGATCACTATCAATGTAGGTGATTGAACACCACCCATCTGATGTACCATTATAGGGTTGGTCAAACAATTGACCTAAATTTGAAGGCTCTAGATAAGCCACGCACACCAGTTCAAGATCTGGTGGTTAGCGAAAGGCCCAAGTTTAGAAGCCCGTTAGGTGTATTGGATCTGGTTTAAATGGGATCTCACGAAGATCGGGCCTTAGACCATAAGAGCCAACACTCCAAATCAAGATCCATTAGTTTGTGAGCCATGAAATGGCCATACACAACCTTTGAGTGTGCATGCTACACTTAGAATCAAGACCTGTTATTGGACACAGAGACCCTAACTTTAATAATTGTCTTAGGCATCTGATGTGTAGACACCTTAAATTAATTTTGTCTTGGGAGCCCATGCACCAATCTCCATGTACGGACTACACACCCAAGCTAGACCACCTAAGACATATACAACCCACTCCCACGGTTATAAAACAAAAGGGAACCATTATTTGAGCAGAAATCACTTTGTGATTTCGGCAAGAGAAGAGCCGTGAGGTGGAGAGCCCTCATTTCTCTCCACTTTGCTTCCTTCAAAGAGAACCCAACTGTTGATCTCTCTCCCTCAAATTATTCCCTTGATTCGCTGTTGTGTTGCACGTTGAGAAGCTTCAATTTTTGAAATTTGTGGAGAACGAAGTAAGGAGAGATCGGCCATCGCAGATCTTGCATGCGCAATGTGGGAAGGTGAGGATTATGGTTGATAGTATAGAATTCATTTCAGACTTAGATTTTGTGATTTGGGGATTTAATTTGTTCATTCTGACAAGGAAATCAAGCCATCAAAAGAATGTGAAGCTACGCCCAATTTGTCAGCACCAACGATTATAAATCATCATGTGCGAGAGCTTTAAAAGGTGAGATTTATGTTTTATATTGTGAAATTTGGTTAGAAGTTGGTTATGGATGATTGGGAATGCATCTTGAGTGTTTTGGATTGAAGAATACGAACACAAAAAGGGTCACAAATCGCCTCTCGCAGTCATTGTGGTAACCCTGAATCTCACCGTGGCGAGACCCCACCTGAAGCACTCGCCGCGGTGAGTGCTACATGAGAAAATAAGCCAAAAAAGGCCCTGTTTATTCTCACCACAGCGAACTACATTCTCGCCGCGGCGAGCTACTGTACACAGTCCTCCAAGACACCTGGTTGGTATTTTGGTCATAACTTTTGACTGCGAACTCTGATTGATATGATTCTTGATGCATTAGAAAGGGGACAACGAGCCCTACAATTTCATGAATTAATAAATTTATAAATCTAATTTTTGAAAGGTCAAAATTTAGTGGCAAGTAGGAGAAAATTTTAAGAGATCCAAAGTCAACGTGAACTCGTCCTTTCCGCCCTAGTTTGGAGAAAACTTTAGGAGCTTTGGCATGAGTGATATTTAGTCACTAACATGTGAGTATACGAATGCCTTGTAATGTAGGTTAAGATTTGGGAACGTCCGTAAGGATTGTTGCATTGTTTTGTGCGACTTGGCGTAATTTCGCAACCGAGGTAGGGAACAACAGCTTGCCAAATTCTTGATTTAGTAAATTCATGTTATTGATGTGAATTGTAAACATGAGATATTTTAAAATTTGATGTGCATAAGATCTCGACATATATATTTTTCTAAAGCTTATTAATTGGAATTTGTACATGATTTTGCATATCTTTGTGAACAGCATCTTGTTATGTTAGTTAATTGATTCAATATGTTCCTCGCTTCTATATTCTTATGATAATATTGTCGTATGTTCGTTTCCATGTTTGATCTTATGCGTCCGTTGTGTTTCTGATCAAGTGACCCTGTTACCAAAACTCAGGGGCTTGATGGTCTCAGTTCAAGTGACCCTGTTAACTTAGCTCAGGGGCTTGACGTTTCGGCTCAAGTGACCTTGTTAATATTTGTAATAACCCAAAATATTGTGTTAAACTGCGATCTCGGGATCCGTGCCCGACGGGTCATAGGTTTGACCAAGTAGGAGTCCACTAGTTGACTCGAGGAGTGATGAACGGATGCGATGTGAAATTAAAGCAAGCGTGTGTAGTGTGAGGTGAAATCTAGAACCACATACACCCATCTGGGGTGTATGTGCTCAACACATGGGAAATGAGTATAAAAGGGTTAAAGAACCCTAAATTACTCTTGTTTGGTTGTTGAAGAGAGGTAAGAAGAGAGAGAGAGAGAGAGGGAGAGAAGTAAAGAGGGGTTGTTGTGCAAGGAGTGAATGCAAGCCACTAGGGGATTCGAGCATTTAAGGCCGGATTCGACGTGAGGGATCCGCTAGAGACAAAGCTGGAACCCTAGCCTTTCCAACCTCTTGATCCAATCAAATTGAGAATTGATTGAGGTAAATTTTGTTGAATTAAAGGCATAGATTATAGAAGTTTAATTGCAGTCAAAATTTACTTAAAATCATAGGATAAAAGCCTAGAAAAAGAAAGAAAATTGTTTGAGAAGGATTTGGAAGAACAGCCTGAAAAGGGGGCTGAGTCTGGCCAAATCGATTAATCGATTTGGGATTTCGATTAATCGATTTGGTCAGAGAAGTTAAAAAGTCATGAAGGCCCGATTTTGATTAATCGAAATGAATTTCGATTAATCGATTTGGATTTCGATTAGTCGATTTGGAAATCGACTAATCGACTGGGAAGCTCCAGCCACTGGAGAAATGAAATCTAGGGAAATCGACTAATCGAATTGGGATTTCGATTAATCAATTTGGGATTTTGATTAATCGATTTGGGATCGATTAATTGATTTTGAGATCTCGATTACTCGATTTAAGAATCGACTGCTTTATGTTAGAGACCTCGATTAATCGATTTGGGATCGATTAATCGAAATTGAATCTTGATTAATCGATTTTGGTTTCGATTAATCGATTTTGGGAATCGATTAATCGACTTTGACAGTTTTGCCTAACTTCTTAGTTTGACCTTGAGATTCATGGAGGGTCTTGGACCTTCTTTGTTGCATCTTTAGTGATGAGTTATATGTGTTATGTTATACCATAAGTAGTACGTATGGTCATGAGCACAAGGAGCTGCGTGGGACCTTAATGGTAGGAATTTCAAAGACTTGAGGAAGGGAACACCTTGAACATGTACTTTAATTTCAAGAGCATGTATGTAGTGATATAATTATTAAATTAAAGTTGTTTTAAATCATGAAAAGCTTTGTGAAAATGGGTGTGTGTGTGACACTACGAATGTGATAAGGGCATCTGTGTGATGTAAGTGATTAAGAATCAGTAATCTAATGAGATTGAGATATCCCCAGGGGATGAGAAAGTAATAAAGGCATCAGGTATGATGCGGGTATGTATACATCCCAGGGATGTATACATGTGATTGAATAATTACTGTTGAGGCCTAACTGATATAAGATAACACACTTACACAGTGACTAACTATATGTAAAGCACGTGTTATTTTTATTATTTGAGGTTTGGAGGATACCCCACCGACGTGGCGGGATACCCACGACTGACGCGGCAGGATATCCGTGACCGGTGCGGCAGCAAATCCGTACACCAGCACGGAGGTTTATCCGTGACCGTAAGTACATCTCAGGGATGTTGTGTGATATTTAACCCCGCCGCCTAATGAGAAAGGGGCTTGGGTCGTATTCCCAGGGAATACATTTTTACAACTGTCTAATTAGATGACGATGAAGGGTATCTCATCGGGGCTCGATACTATATTGCTCAGGGATTACTTAAGTTGAAGATTTAAGTTTTGCTTTAGGCCTGTTCAGTGTCATTCATGATTAAATCAACAGTAATGTAATACATGCAACTTACCAGTAAATTGAGTATAAATCATCTGCTTTTAATTGGTTTTCTAGCAAATGCATAGATTCATCATGCTTTGAATATCATGGAATATATGTGAGTTTTGATTTATATGTTCATTGTGTTGCTCCCTATTGAGTTAGGATGTAGCTCACCCTTTAGACTATACGTCGCAGGTCCACTGATAGCAGCAGAGGAGGCTTTGGGGGACGTGGATCCCTGTGATTCGGATTATGTACCTGGAGACGAGTTGGAGCCTCCTCCCGAGGACTTCTTCTAGGTGACTCTGTTGTGCACTTTGATAGAGAGTCAGTTTTTATGAGCAGATTAGTGCGGCTTGGTATGTCAAGCCTTTATTTTTGAAATAATGTAATTAAACTAGAGTATTCTTTTGGTGAACCATCTGGGGTGATCTGATTATCACCGATGGTTCGGGTCGGTTCTCTGTTCATGCAGTGGCATGAAAGTAGAACTGTCTTTTGAATATGCCAGTTGGGCATATTAACGTTTTCCGCTTTAATGGGATTAATTGCTTTATTTATTAAGTGGTGTTTGTTATACCAATGTTTCGTGCTAAGCTTTGGGGCACAGTCTGGAGGATCGTGCTGATGGCACGGGTTTTGGGGTGCCGAAATCCGGGCTGTCACAGTTGGTATCAGAGAAATTTCTTTTAGAAACTTTGATTATCATTCTTTTGTCAGAGCATAAGGACTTCTGCTAATGAAAACTTTGTTTTCACATACAGGCCGTGATGTTACCTAGAGGAAGGGGCTAACCCAGGGGCGGCCATAATAGAAGTTTACGTAGTGGAGATGGGTACATCTCTCCTACAAATAGAGTACCTATAGGAGATGGAGGGGCTTCTGGCAGTGGTGGCCAAGGAAGCAAAGACCAGGAAGAGGGCCGTGATCGAGATCGTCAGGATCAAGATCAAAGACAGCAAGAAAGAATTAGAGAAAGAAATGAGGATAGAGAAGAGCGTCAGAGGATGATGCACACCATGGAGACCATGGCAGCTGCTATGGCTCAACAGGCAGTATCTTTGGCGGCTCACACGGCTCATGAATGACATCGATACCAAACACCTCCAGAGTCTTACACCGCCACCATCATCTGCTTTTACTGAGTTTAGGAGGATGAGACCTCTTAGCTTTTCTGGACAGGGAGAGCCCATAGTGGCAGAGCACTGGTTGAGTGAGATGGAGAAGGTGTTCAATGTGCTCACATGTACTGAGGACGAGAGCATCCGTTGGGCAGCTTATATGTTGGACGGGGAGGCTGGGCCTTGGTGGAAGTTCGTTTCTAGGACTAGGGCTCAGGAGACCCCAGACATGCCATGGACTTGGGATGAATTCGTTGAGGAATTCAATAAACAGTATTTCCCTGAGGTAGTAAGGAACGAAATGGAAATCCAATTTCTACAGCTTACTCAGGGGAAGATGACAGTAAGAGACTATGGAGTGGAGTTCATGCGACGTGCTCGCTTTGCGCCTGACTACGTCATCACAGAGATGATGAGAGCAAAAAGGTTTCAGTAAGGGTTGAGATCAGGCGTGAGGGGAGAAGTAGCACCATTCCAGCTGAGGACCTATGGAGAGGTCATGAGTAAGGCCTTGGTGGTAGAAGAAGAAAACAACAACAATTCGAGAGGGAGCAACAGGGAAGGTGGAACTCTGATAAGAGTAGGACGGGGAATTATGAACCAATGAATAAAAAGCTGAGGTTCATACCGAAAAATCAGAAGCCACTGTTTCAAGGAGGCTATGGAAGACCGACACAGCAGAGCAACCAATAGAGATTTCCATTACTCGCGTCGAGGAGACCGATACGCTATGAGAGCCCTACTATTACTACCGGCGCCACAATCACACAGGGGGCTTCTCGAGCAGCTTCTTCCACGCCACGTGAGACTTGTGCCAAGTGTGGCAAGCCTCACAAGACAGCGGACTGTAGGGTAGGCACTCGGGGTTGCTTTCGATGTGGCAAGGTGGGCCATTTGATTAGGGAATGCCCTGAGATGAACAAGGGGAAGACGGCTTCAGCACCTATTCCACGACTTATACAAGCGAGGAAGCCGATCGTCCAAGGGAGAGCCTACGCAGTCACAGCTCAAGAGGCTCAGAACCGAACGATGTCATTCAAGGTGAGCTTTCTTTTAAATAAAGAATTTCAATTCTTAAAATTTTTAGATAGAAAAGGTGCATCTATATTTAGAAAATATAAGAAAAGGCTTGCATGTGATAAATTCTGGTATGATAATAAATAATATATATATATATATATATATGTGTGTGTATGCATGAGTAGGTACGTTACAAATATACAAGAGGGGAAGCAATGTCACATACAAGGCTCGAGTGTTAATAGACCCGGGGTCTACTGACTCATTTGTTACACCTCGCTTCACCAAGAGGATGAAAGTTGACCCAGAAGAGTTAGACTTCGTGTTAACCGTGACAGTTCCTACTGGGAAAGTGGTTGATACCGAGAAGGGTTGCAACTCCGTGATCGTGAGGGTCATGGATGGAGATGTCTTTGAGCTACCGGCGAACCTGATTCTGTTAGACATGCAAGGATTTGACGTGATCCTTGGCATGGATTGGCTATCGACCCATTGTGTGACGGTAGATTGCAAGAATAAGGTCGTCATCTTCAGACCCAACACAAGGAGATTGTTTAGATTTCGAGGAGAGAGGTCGACACACCTACCACTTATCTCAGCAGTCAGGGCCGAGCGATTGATCGGAAAAGGGTGTAGTGGATACTTATCATTTTTGAAGGAGCATAAAGAGGAGAAGAATGTTATCTCTGAGATAGCAGTTGTGCGAGATTTTGCCGATGTATTTCCGGAGGAGTTACCCGGATTACCTCCAGAGAGAGAATTCGCCATCGACTTAGCACCAGGAACGGTGCCTGTTTCTAAAGCACCATACCGAATGGCTCCTGCTGAGTTAAAGGAGTTGAAAGAGTAGCTACAAGAGTTAATGGACAAGGGTTTTGTTAGACCGAGCGTGTCTCCATGGGGAGCACCAGTTTTGTTTGTAAAGAAGAAAGATGGGTCAATGCGTCTGTACATTGACTATCGACAATTAAACAAACTCACTATTAAGAGCTGATACCCTTTGCCTAGGATAGATGACTTGTTTGATCAGCTGCAAGGATCGAAGTATTTCTCAAAGATCGATCTGAGATCGGGATATCATCAGTTGAGAGTCAAGGCAGAGGATATTCAGAAGACTGCATTCAGGACTCGATACGGACACTATGAGTATCTAGTGATGTCGTTTGGGTTGACAAATGCCCCGACGTCATTCATGGATTTGATGAATATGGTGTTTAAACCACACCTAGACTCTTGTGTCGTAGTGTTTGTTGATGACATTCTGATCTATTCAAGATCAGAAGAAGAGCATGAAGAGCACTTGAGAATAGCGCTACAGACTCTACGTGAACACCAGTTATACGCCCAGCTCAGCAAGTGTGAGTTTTGGTTAGAAGAAGTTAGCTTTTTGGGACATGTTGTCTCAAAGCTTGGTGTCACTGTAGATCCAGCAAAGATCGAAGCAGTAGTGAATTGGGAGCAACCAATGACCGTGACCGACGCCCGCAGTTTCCTTGGATTGGCGGGTTACTATCGACGTTTCGTTGAGGGTTTTTCAAAGATATCAGGACCACGTACGAGACTTACATAGAAAGATGCAAGGTTTGAATGGAGTGAGGCATGCGAGAAGAGTTTTCAAGAACTCAAGAAGAGACTCACTTCAGCTCCAGTGTTAGCAATACCTTCAGACAGTGGAGGGTTTGCAGTGTATAGCGATGCTTCATATACTGGTTTGGGTTGTGTGCTTAATCAGCACAAACATGCGATAGCGTATGGGTCGAGACAGTTGAAAGAGCATGAGAAGAATTATCTGACACATGACCTGGAATTTGCAGCGATCATTTTCACGCTTAATATTTGGAGACATTATTTGTACGGTGAGACGTTTGAAATCTTCACCGATCATAAGACCCTCAGATATCTGTTTACACAGAAGGAACTAAACATGAGGCAGCACAGATGGATGGAGTTTCTCAAGGACTATGACTATTCCATACAGTACCATCCAGGCAAGGCTAATGTGGTAGCTGACGCCTTGAGTCGGAAGAGTTCAGCTCAATTGGCTAGTTTAATTTTGGGTATGTACAGATGGAAATTGTTTGAAGATCTGGCCCTATACGATGCAAACATTGAGTCTCAAGCTACAGGAGCCTTCTTGGTTAATATCTCAGTGAGACTGATAATATTCGAGTATATCCATGAGCTACAGATGAAAGACCCGACGCTAACAAAGATTCGTCAAGATGTGACTGAAGGCATTACATCTAAGTTTTTGATCAAAGAGGATGGTTCCTTATTGTTCAAGGGCCGCCTTTGTATTCCGGATAACGCCGACCTACGACGAACAATTCTGGATGAATCACACAAATCAAGCTATGCTATCCACCCGGGAAGCACAAAGATGTATCAAGATTTGAAAAAGAATTACTGGTGGAGAGGCTTGAAACAAGATGTGGCAGAGTACATATCGCGATGTTTGACGTGCCAACAAGTAAAGATCGACCATAGACATCCCGCAGGCTTATTGCAGCCTCTACCTATACCGGAATGGAAATGGGAATCGATTTCTATGAATTTCATCATTGGACTACCGTGTACTGCAAAGAAGTACAATGCCATTTGGGTAGTGGTCGATCGATTGACTAAGTCAGCGCACTTCTTGCCTTACAACACGATGTACATGGCGGGAAGACTGGCAGAGCTCTATATGAAAGAGATTGTCCGTTTACATAGGATTCCAAATAGCATTGTTTCAGACCGTGACCCATTGTATACATCAAAGTTTTGGAAGAAATTTCAAGAAGGAATGGGAACGCGATTAGATTTCAGTACGGCATTCCATCCGCAAACTAACGGATAGACTGAGAGGGTCAATCAGATCATTGAGGGCATGCTTAGGGCATGTATGTTAGAGTTACAAGGATCATGGGATCAGCACCTACCCTTAATTGAGTTTGCATATAACAACAGTTTTCAGACGAGCATTGGGATGGCACCATATGAAGTTCTTTACGGACGGCGATGTAGATCGCCCATCAATTGGGAAGAAATGGGTGAGAAATTTGTTTTGGGACCCGAAATACTTGAAGATAATGCCACCTATGTTCGGATGATAAGGGCAAAACTCAAAGCGGCTCAGAGCAGATAGAAAAGTTATGCCGATATCAAGCGGACGAGTGTAGACTTCAAGGTGGGTGAACACGTGTTTGTGAAAGTGTCACCTATGAAGGGCGTCATGAGATTTGGAAAGAGAAGGAAGCTAAGTCCCCGCTACCTTGGACCGTTTGAAGTTTTGGGTCGAGTAGGGGAAGTTGCTTACCGTGTTGGATTGCCACCGTTATTCGATCCAGTACACAATGTCTTCCACGTATCTATGCTCAGAAAGTACCTTAACGACCCTGACCACGTGTTGAGCGGTCAAGCTTTTGAGATGCATGAGGACATGACCATGATCGAAGAGCCGGTGGAGATTTTGGATTGAAAAGAACAAGTGTTGCGAACAAAAGTGATTCCTTTAGTACTTGTCCGATGGAAGCATCATCCGGCCGAGGAAGCTACATGGGAACGAGAGGCCGATGTGAAAGAACAATACCCGGACTTGTTTCCGACTGCTTGAGAGTCAAATTGTATCACCGCAAGCATGTTTGTGGATTTAACGATATGTTGAATTCAATATAGATCTTATGATCAAATTATCAAGAGAAACGACTTATCCACGTAGCGATCCTAAGTTAATTGCCGTGATGATGTATGTTGTAGAACCAATGACCAACTGATCATAAATTACCAAGAGGAATCAAATAGACAGAAAAGTTTTGAAAATCTAAAGAATTTGATCAAAACCGATTAATCGATTTTCAAATCGATTAATCAATTTGGAAATTTGATTAATCGATTTTGGTCGATTAGTCGACTGGCATGTGCTAGTGACTGGAAATTGGAACAAGGTTCAAAAAAATGACAAAGTGGAATTTCGATTGATCGATGTTTATTTCAATTAATCGATTTATGATTTTGATTAATCGAATTGAAATTTTGATTAATCGAGTAACTTGAGAATTATAGAACTTGAAGGATTTTATGAATTTCGATTAATCGAGGATGAATTTGATTAATCGATTTGGATTTTCGATTAATCGAACCGGAAGTTTGATTAAATCGAGTAACTTAAGGAATTTTGAAAATCTTGAAGTATGGTATACGATTTCGATTAATCGAAGTGAAATTCGATTAATCGATTTTGAATTCGATTAATCGATTTTGAATTCGATTAATCGAACTAGAAGTTCGACTAATCGAGTCACTTAATGAATTTGGGAAAAATTTGAAGGACCTCACGATTTCGATTAATCGAAGTGAGTCTCGATTAATCGATTTTGGAAATTCGATTAATCGAAATGAGTTTCGATTAATCGACTGGCTCACACCAGTGAGCTCCAAAACTCAAAATTTCTAACGGATACGATTTCGATTAATCAAAATAGTTTCGATTAATCAATTTTGAGTTTCGACTAATCGATTTGGAAATCGATTAATCGATTTCGTGCGGCTTAACCTAATTTTGAAACTTGATTAATCGAATTTGAATTTCGATTAATCGAAGCCAGTCTATATATACATAAGTTGGGGTTTTGGTGCCCATTCAAAAATTTTAAACCTTGGGCGCCATTTCTTCTTCTTCTCCAGCCGGTCAAGATAGCTAGGGTTTTGGATTTCCTTCATCGATTTCAGACCAAGATCACTTACTTTCATAATGAAACCTACGGTAAACCCTAGTTTGACTCTTTTTCTTCAAATTTGAGCTATAAAAACCCTACTTTTAGCTATTTTTACTAAAATGCCACCCAAAACACGGTTGTCTTCGAAGAAGGCGACCTCTAAGCTCCCGGTTAGGCGTAAGAATGCCACACCGCCACCATCTACCCCATCACCGGTGAGGACTCCATCACCGTCAACATCAGAGACCACCTCCTGGGATTCGGCAGCGCGTCTCATGCCGCCACCACCCACCAATGTAATTCAACCCAACGAGTGGTGGGCAGCCAAGACCTTTGAGCTCGAGTACATCATCGACCCAACCCTCTTCACAAACCCCGATGTACTAGGCGAGACCCAATGGGCTCGCAATTACCTCCAAAATGCCGGTCTCGGCAATATTTTGAAACCAATCCGGGGTTCCTACTACCCTAGGTTGGTTAGATTGTTTTACCAAGGGCTAACGGATGGCCCTACCGACGATATTGTTTTGACCAAGATTGAGGGTCAGGAATACACGATCACCCGTCGTCACATACACGAGGTACTCGAGTGTTACCTCGATTTCACACCAAAGACCACCCTCTTTCCACCCTTCGAGGAAGAGGCCAAATTTGAAGAGATCATAGCCATATGACCAACGGGAAGACGGGGTCTGGATCCTCCATTAGGAGGGTCAACCTTCCCCACTATATGTGGATGCTTGATTCAATAATCAAGTGTAACCTCTACC
The DNA here is from genome assembly GCA_021018995.1 of Chloranthus sessilifolius. Lineage (NCBI taxonomy): Eukaryota > Viridiplantae > Streptophyta > Magnoliopsida > Chloranthales > Chloranthaceae > Chloranthus > Chloranthus sessilifolius. The sequence goes on from CM037586.1 coordinate 21,470,688, forward strand.
CCATGCGCCACGACACAGAGTGCATAGAAAAGGTGCAGCAGGCACTTTATGCGGCCTTCTGTGGCCGATGGTTTGATGCTACCGTGCTCATCCTAGTGAGGATGAGGTACATAAAAGGAAAGTTGATGAAGGGCAACTTGAGGCCCAAGGAGAGGATGCCGTATGCTCGGCTCATATAGAGCATGTTGGAGTGTTACTCCAACGCTCCCGAGTATGTGGTATCGCCCCATGAGGTGAGGGCAACGAACCAAGTGAAGACGTTTTCAAAGTCTTCCTGGAGCCATAGTTACAATTTATTGAAGCGAACCCTACCGGCTCCGGGTCTCGTTCCAGCAGCAGCTCCAGTACCACCACCACATCTGGACCCACCCGTGGGTGGGGAACACCCAGTTGAGCCACCAGCAGAGGGGGCACCCTCCCATACCACCGCTTCACCTACGCCACCAGCACAGTCCGCGGCAGCTACACCTACTTCATCCTACCGTCTCCGAGCACCTCACTCCGGTCCTACCATTGAGGACATGTTGGCACGCATGGAGGCCAACAACGAGCGGATGAATCGGAGGATGGGCTTCCTTATGTTCCATACGCTCTGCTACATCTACCCATTGGACTACCAGCGGCGCCTAGCTCAGGAGGAGTGGACCGCCTTCCATAGGGGTCCAGTCTTCCATCCGACCACAGCGGCTATCGACGCATCGGGCTCGGCACCATAGCCGCCAGAGCAGCCAGCCCAGACTTCATAGTCGCCGCTCCCATAGACCAGCCAGCCAGCCCCCATACCTCCTCGGATGGAGCAGCCGCTCCATCGGATCGACTGGCGAGGGAAGGCTGACATGAGACTGAGATGAGGATGTTTCTTTTTGTATGCCTATTTTTGGGACTTTTGATGTCATGGAAACGATGTAGTTCAAAATTGTAAATTTTGCAAATTAATGAAATATAGAAAATTTTGTGTATCTGCGTAAATTAATTGTATCTAATTACTTTGGTATGTGGGTACGCGACACCCCAGTGTGCGGGGTACCCAAGCGAACACCTTTGGGTTATTTTCGAGGACGAAAATTCCCAAGGAGGGGAGGATGTAATAACCAGAAAAATTGCGTTAAACGGTGATCTCGAGATTCGTGCCCTATGGGTCATAAGTTTGACCAAGTAGGAGTCCACTAGTTGACTCGAGGAGTGATGAACGGATGCAATGTGAAATTAAAGCAAGCGTGTGTAGTGTGAGGTGAAATCTGGAACCACATACACCTATCTGGGGTGTATGTGCTCAACACATGGGAAATGAGTATAAAAGGGTTAAAGAACCCTAAATTACTCTTGTTTGGTTGTTGAAGAGAGTTAAGAAAAGAAAGAGAGTGAGAGAGAAGTAAAGAGGGGTTGTTGTGCAAGGAGTGAATGCAAGCCACGAGGGGATTCGAGCATTTAAGGCCGGATTCGACGTGAGGGATCCGCTAGAGACAAAGCTGGAGCCTTAGCCTTTCCAACCTCTTGATCCAATCAAATTGAGAATTGATTGAGGTAAATTTTGTTGAATTAAAGGCATAGATTGTAGAAGTTTAATTGCAGTCAAAATTTACTTAAAATCATAGGATAAAGGCCTAGAAAAAGAAAGAAAATTGTTTGAGAAGGATTTGGAAGAACAACCTGAAAAGGGGGCTGAGTCTGGCCAAAATTTACTTAATCGATTTGGTCTGAGAAGTTGAAAAGTCATGAAGGCCCGATTTTGATTAATCGAAATGAATTTCGATTAATCGATTTGGATTTCGATTAGTCGATTTGGAAATCGACTAATCGACTGGGAAGCTCCAGCCACGGGAGAAATGAAACCTGGGGAAATCGACTAATCGAATTGGGATTTCGATTAATCAATTTGGGATTTCGATTAATCGATTTGGGATCGATTAATCGATTTTGAGATCTCAATTGCTCGATTTAAGAATCGACTGCTTTATGTTAGAGACCTCGATTAGTCGATTTGGGATTGATTAATCGAAATTGAATCTCGATTAATCGATTTTGGTTTCGATTAATCAATTTTGGGAATCGATTATTCAAATTTCATTTCGATTAATCGATTTTGGGAATCGATTAATCGACTTTGACAGTTTTGCCTAACTTCTTAGTTTGACCATGAGATTCAGGGAGGGTCTTGGACCTTTTTTGTTGCATCTTTAGTAATGAGTTACATGTGTTATGTTGTACCATAGGTGGTACATATGGTCATGAGCACAAGGAGCCGCGTGGGACCTTGATGCTAGGAATTTCAAAGACTTGAGGTAGGGAACACCTTGAATATGTACTTTAATTTCAAGAGCATGTATGTAGTGATATAATTATTAAATTGAAGTTGTTTTAAATCATGAAAAGCTTTGTGAAAATGGGTGTGTGTGACACTACGAATGTGATAAGGGTATATGTGTGATGCAAGTGATTAAGAACTAGTATTCTAATGAGATTGAGACATCCCCAGGGGATGAGAAAGTAATAAAGGCATCAGGTGTGATGCGAGTATGTATACATCCCAGGGATGTATACATGTGATTGAATAATTACTGTTGAGGCCTAACTGATATAAGATAGCACACTTAGACGGTGAACAACTACATGTGAAGCACATGTTATTTTTGTTATTTGAGGTTTGGAGGATACACCACCGACGTGACGGGATACCCACGACTGACGCGGTAGGATATCCGTGACCGGTACGACGGCGAATCCGTACACTAGCACGGAGGTTTATCTGTGACCGTAAGTACATCCCAGGAATGTTGTGTGATATTTAACCCCACCGCTTAGTGAGAAAGGGGCTTGCGTCGTATTCCCAGGAAATACATTTTTACAACTGTCTATTTTGATGACGATGAAGGATATCTCATCGGGGCTCGATGCTATATTGCTCGGGGATTACTTAAGTTGAAGATTTAAGTTTTGCTTTAGGCCTGTTCAGTGTCATAAATGATTAAATCAACAGTAATATAATGCATGCAACTTACCAGTAAATTGAGTGTAAATCATCTGCTTTTAATTGGTTTTCTAGCAAATGCATAGATTCATCATGCTTTGAATATCATGGAATATATGTGAGTTTTGATTTATATGTTCATTGTGTTGTTCCCTATTGAGCTAGGATGTAGCTCACCCTTTAGACTGTACATCGCAGGTCCACTGATAGCAGCAGCGGAGGCTTCAGGGGACGTGGATCCGGGTGATTCGGATTACGTACCTGGAGACGAGTTGGAGCCTCCTCCCGAGGACTTCTTCTAGGTGACTCTGTTGTGCACTTTGATAGAGAGTCAGTTTTTGTGAGCAGATTAGTGCGGCTTGGTATGTCAAGCCTTTATTTTTGAAATAATGTAATTAAACTAGAACATTCTTTTGGCGAACCATCCGGGTGATCTGATTATCACCGATGGTTCGGGTCGGTTCTCTGTTCATGCAGTGGCATGAAAGTAGAACTGTCTTTTGAATATGCTAATTGGGCATATTAACGTTTTCCGCTTTAATAAGATTAATTGCTTTATTTATTAAGTGGTGCTTGTTATACAAATGTTCCGTGCTAAGCTTTGGGGCACAGTCTGGAGGATTGTGCTGATGGCACGGGTTTCGGGGTGCCGAAATCCGGGTTGTCACAATATTGCTCAAGGGCTTGAATTCTGAGCTCAAGTGACCCTGTTAACGTAGCTCATGGGCTTGACCGGTCTCATGTCAAGTGACCTTGGTAACGTAGCTCAAGGGCTTGACTTCTCGGTTCTAGTGACCCTGTTAACGTAGCTCAGGGGCTAGACCTTTGATCTTGTTTGTGATTTCTGTTACACATTCTTGTAACTTGCTTGCAAGACATATTTCCAAGTTCTTGATACGCATTCCTTGATCTGATATGTATTATTTTGAATATGATTGGTTGCATCCATGAAAGAATATGCTTTGACATCAATATAAAGTTTTATTTCTTTAAACTGTTTTTATCTATGCATCAAGAATTATGAATGAGATTGATCAAATAAGTGATTTAGCAATTGTTATTCCCTATTGAGCTTGGATGAAGCTCACCCCTTGACTATACGTCACAGGTATAAGCTTTAAGTGGGACCTGGAGATTTCGTCTGATCCTACTGAGAAGCTTCCGTGTTGATGTCCAGTTTTATAAAATTATGGAACTTCATAGACATTAGAGTTATATGTTCTTTTCTTGTACACCACTGTTTAGGTGATGGACGGCCATCACCGGTGGCTTTTATTTATTAGATAGTGTTTTGTATAAGATAGAAGTTTCTATTTTCCTACCATATATATTATTACTTTGATTTTCCGCATTATGTGGATGTACCATCTATCCTGTAATTCAGATTGTGATCTAAGAACTGACAGTCGAGGTTTTTCTCAGCTATATAAAAAAATAATTAAAAAAAAATAGCATTTCAGGAATATCGTGTGGGAAAAATCCGGGCTGTCATAGAATAACTAGATAATAAACTTCCTCGTGGGAACGATCCTATGCTAGTACTATAATTTCCATTGTGCGCTTGCAATAAGTTAAGACTTGAATTTAACAAAAATATAATACATAATAAGAAGCAAGTCAAGTTTTTGGCGCCGCTGTCGAGGAAGCGAAATTTATCTTTTATTTCTATTTTTTTATCTAATATTTTTATTCTTTTAGAAACTAATATTTATCTTTCTCTTTTTATATTTCTTTATAATTTTATTTTTATTTGATCTCTTCTTAATCTTTTGCAGGTTTATTCGGAGCAACAGACTAGACTTTCAACATTTCTACGGGCCCCAGAAATTAGAAACTCAGATTTGTTTCTCTCCCTATTTTCTAAAATAAAAATCACATAAATTCAAAAAAAAAAAAACATTTAATTTTAGACAACATGCTAAAACGATGGGGGATTATTATGCACTTCTCCCATGCATACAATTAACCCCTATGACTGGTAATGAGATTTTTAAAATTACGCCCAAAATATTTCAAGCACTTCTAATATTTCGTGGGCTAAGGGATGAAAATCCTTATTCGCATTTAAGACAGTTTATAGAAGTGTACAATCTTGTTCAAATCTAGAATTTATCATAAACATCTCTTCGCCTAAGGTTGTTTTCATATTCTCTTAGAGATGAAGCAAAGTAGTAGATACATTATTTACCTCATAATTCGTTTGCCAATTAAGAGGACTTGGAACGAGGATGTCTCATGAAATACTTTCCAATACACAGAACGAATCAAATTCGGTATCTTATTACAACTTTCAAACAATATCCAGATGAATCTCAACAAGAGGGATGGACGCGCCTCAACGATCTTTTATACGGGTGTCCTCATCATGAAGTACCCCGTTGGCAAATAGTCCTCACTATCTATGAAGGTCTGAATGACAAAACCTGACACATAGTTGATGTTGCCTGCGGGGGGATGTTCCATACTTTATCTATTGAGACTGTTTGGGAACTCTTTGAGAACTTTAGCGAGGAACCACTGCAATGCTAAGCACCAGGTGAGATTGAATCTGAGACCAAAAGGAGTGTACCTCTTTGGCAGAGAGGATTATACAAATTAAAGTCAATGATGAATTGTCTCCCAAAATTAAAATTGTGGAAAACAAAAATTCAATCTCTGGTGGGTGTCAAATTGTAACATCCCTAAGTTTTAACCCATGAATCTAAGTAATGTCTATAGATCAAGTCTGATGGAAAGGATTAAGTATAAGTAGGCTAGGTTATGGACTATTAACCCTCATACACCCAACCATGGTGTAGCTGTTTTATACCGAAGCCTAGGCCTTGGTTATAAAAGAAAATAAATGCCCTCATTTATTTTCACATTCAATGCTCTATTTATTGCTCATAATAAGGAATTAAGGGGAGAGTGTGGGTGAATCGGGTGTTGTATGCGAGTTGAATGCGAGAACGATTCGTTCTCGATGCTTGCGACGAACGGTTTGAAAGAAGAACAAACCTCTGTTCACTCGGTGAAACCCTAGTCCGATCTAGAATCAAGAATTGGGGATTCAGAGAAAATCAAGGTATGGATGTGTGACACGGTTTGACTTGAAGCCCCTTATCGGTGAAAGTGGCCGAGACCAAGTCCCGAGCAAACACATAGCATACTGATTACAATGAAAACAAAGCAGAACCATGTCCAATGAAACATCATAGAAAAAAAAGAGAACTAGTACTATTCTTCAAAAGCTCAAAATGATGGTTCTAATTCCATAAGATTCCTTATGGAAAAAGAACCGACAAGAACCACCGGTAAGGGCCGTACCTTACCGAAACATGGTTCACCAAAAGAAATACAATCATTTGAAAAATTTACATCCTTTACAACCAAAGTTAAACCAACTCATCCTGAATCCTAGGGCTGGACTTACTCTGGCTTAATACAAAGAAAGCAGCTCTCAGGGTGAATCTCCTCCAAGCCCTTCCCCGAAGCTAGCTCAGAATCCTCCCTCTCTGAAATCTTGGTATCAACGTCTTCACATTAACCTGTGACATATAGTCGAGGAATGAGCTTCATCCAAGCTCAGTAAGGAAAAACTCATAGCATACTTATTGTAACGGCAAACATAAATCTTATGGCATAAGGAAATAGAATAATCGGGACGTGTGCACAGTGTATGGTCATGGCATGAAACATAGGTACAAAGCTTGTTCGAAATTCAAAAGACATAGCTCCACATCTTCCAACCAAAGAAAAGAAAAACTTAAAGTGGTATGCTTAAAGTAATAGAATGAGGAGGTATAGCCTCAAGCCCCCGATGGAATACCTACCATCGTCGCTCATATGAATCATTTTCACATATATCCAAGGTCCGATAAAGTTGGACGCTTGGCCGAACATATTTACCGTCATGCGGTAGGAGTCACAAAACACATAGCACAAAGGTGTACGGATTAGCCGCCGTACCGGTCGGGTATTCACATAAAACCTTAAATCGAAGTGCGTACATATACCTCATCCCCGTGTAAAGTGATAATTATAACTTAGATCAAAGGTCGAAAAGAAGTGTGAAGACACTTACACAACACATTAGATTGAATCTTGAAAGATTCCACAACTCATACATGAATCGAAAACGTACGGATGCACATGTCCTTTCAAATTGAATTCGTAACCACACATATAATCAATTAAAATAAACATCATGTCATAACACACACATGTTAACGTAACAATGCACATGGTGTCAAGGGTTCCTTACCTCGAGATCTTAACCCGCACTAGCTCACATCGCCGTTTGGGTTAGCCCATTCATCATACAATACTAAGTCACCTCAAATATAATATCCAATGTTCACTCATTAGAACAATGCTAAACATGTTAGGATAACTCCCCTCAAAATCTCACAGTCAAAACTTACCAAAATTCTGAATCTGAGAATTTCGATCAATCGAATCCCAATTTCGATTGATAGAAATCACATTTTGATCGATCAAACTAAATTCAATTGGTCGAGCTCTCACAAAAGCCAAAAATCAAACATAGTTAGATCGAGCGAATCCCCTTTCGGTCGATCAAAAACTTATAATTCGATCGATTAAAAATATTTCGATTGGTCGAATCTTCCAAAAGCAATTTAGCTATCACACAGTTCGATCGAACGAATCTTACTTCGATCAATCAAAAACTCTAATTCGATCGATCGAATATATTCAGAGGGTTATTTCACATTCCTATTTATATACGTTTCGATTGATTGAGTGTGAGATTCGATCGATCGAATATGTTTCGTTCGATCGAATTTAACTTCGACGGAACGAATTTTATTCAACTTCGTTTTTCATACATTTAAGTCCATTTTGATCGATCGAATTCAATTCCGATCAATCGAAATGAGCAGATTCCAACAGTCCTAGGGTTTTCACCCTCATTCTCACCTCCTCTTTAAATCAAACCAGATTCTTGCGTGTTCTTGATCTTAAATTACATAAAAACAACCACTAATACACATTCAAGTTTTATCCTTAGTTTATGTACCTCTATTTCCTCTGGATCTCCAATTTCTAGCATCTAACTTTGACTAGGGTTCATCAAAAGATCAACGGCTCGATCGTCACTTCAAATCCGTACAATAATCTTCAAAAACGGATCAAGCTCACATCCCTAAGTAGGTGCATCTTGTGGTTGAGGAGGGACAGGAGGCACTTGAGGGGCTGGCTATAGGTGTTGTTTCAGCCGGTTATAAGTCTTCCTCCACTGCTTAAAGGTGTAGAACATCACATTGTCGGAGGACCTAAGCTCCCTGGAGGAGATCTTGTGCACGGAGGTCGCGGCATACTCATCAAGCATAGCCGAGACCAAACTTGCATACGGTATACACTCCTCGGGCTTTTCCGCCCCTGCCAACAGCTTCTTCCTCCCATGCTTGATTCCCTCAAAAACCCCTGCGACGGCATCAAACCATTTACCCTGAAAAGCCGCGAATAGGGCTTCCATCAACATCCCTAATCTCTCAGTCTTGTGGCGGATCAGGTAGAGATTGCACTTGAAGATTGTGTCGAGCATTCACATATAGCTCGGTAAATGGGCTCGCCTAATGGCTCGACCCAGTGCAACTCGTCCTCCAGTCATCTGCTTGGCCACATAGGTATGGGTCAAATTTGGGGGTAACAAGTTAATCCCCTCGCCATAACCGTCAAAACATTCCAACGCTCTACAAGCCATTGCGTGGGTAAAAACATATGTCTTCCCATCAACTTTGGTACAAATGGTATTAGGGTCAGGGCCATCAAACATATTTTGGTAAAACAAGTGCACAAGGCGTGAGTAATAGTACTAATGAATGGGTTTTAGTAGATTATCCAATCCCGCCTTGCTCAAATGGTCAAGTGCCCAAGCGTCAACGCCGGGCACATTGGGCGTTTCAAATAAGGCTGGATCGATGGTGTACTCAAAGGCAAAACCCTTGTTGGCCCACCATTCGTTTGGTTGGTCACGCTGGGGAGTTTGCGGAGCAACTGGTTGCTCGGCAGGTTGTTGTGGTGGTGGAATAGGTGGCTGTGGTGGAGGTTTTGGTGGCTGCGAAGGACCCGGAGTGATCTTGGGTCTCTTCGATGTAGGGGTTTTAGAAGTGGCAGCCTTCTTCTTAGGTGCCATGGTTCAAAGAACCAAACTAGGGTTCTAAAAAAAAAATAAAAAATTTAACTCAAATCAGAGAAAGAAGAATTCAAAATTAAAATTTACCGGTTTGAGGAGGTTTGGATTCGATTTCTTGGAGGATATAGCACAATAGGTCGTTCGTTTGATCCCCCCAAATGTAAAAACCTTCAATAAGCTAACGAGAGCCCTAAAATTTTCAGAAAATTTGAACATAAGGACGCGGTTCACACATATAAAGGCAATATTTGATCAATCGAGCTTGTCATGCCTACAGAAATTTCTGATCGAACGAAAAAAATTTCGTCTGGTCGAAAAGAAATTCGATCGATCAAATTTAAATTCGATCGAACGAATTTAATAAGCTTTAAAATACAGGAAAAATTGACTTTCTGCCAAGGTATTTCGATCGGTCGATTTACACCTCGATCGATCAAAATCATATTCGATCAAACGAAAATGAACTTCGATCGATCGAATTTGCAGAACAACAGAATTTTTGTGTTTTTGAATTTTCTTTCTCGTTCTCATGCTTCAACATCCAATTCATCCCTATCATTGATCATTCAAAGTATTTACATATAATTTGATCACAAAGGACCATTACAAAAAAAATTTCCTTCTCATGATTACTCAAACAATGAAGGATGTTGGGCGCGAATCTCGGCTTCGCGTTCCCACATTGCTTCCACTCTAGAGTGATTTTTCCATTGGACTAACACCAAAGGAATCCGTTTTGTGAGTAACACTTCCTCGGTTCGGTCTAAAATTTGTATTGGTTCTTCAATGACCGTCAGATCCCTATAAACTTCCATAGGTGGTGCATCGAGGATATGAGTTGGGTCTCGCACGTAGTTCCGCAACATTGAAACGTGAAATACGTCGTGCACTCTATCAAGTTGTGGGGGTAATGCGACCCTATATGCAACTTCACCCACTCTCCCCAATACCTCGAATGGTCCAATAAAGTGAGGACTCAACTTTCTGTGCTTTCCAAAGAGCATCACACCCTTCATTGGGGATATCTTTAAAAACATGTGATCTCCCATTTGAAAGTCCATGCTTGAGCGCTTAATATCCGCGTAGCTCTTCTAGTGACTCTGCACCATCCTGATTCTTTCTCTTATAATACGGACGGTCTCAGCATTTTTCCTGATGACTTTCAGTCCCAACACAAATCTGTCACCTGTTTCCTCCCAATTGATCGGAGACTTATATCTTCAATAATCTGATTGACTCTCTCTGTCTAACCATCGGTCTATGGATGAAATGCAAAACTAAAGTCCAATCTCGTGCCCATACCTTCTTTGAATCTTTGCCAGAATACTTATGTGTACAATGGATCACGATCGGACACAATGCTAGTAGGAATACTGTGGAGTCGCACAATTTCTTTCATATATAAATTCTCTAACTTGCTTGTAGTGTATGTCGTATTGTAGGGTAAGAAGTGAGCCGACTTCGTCAATCGATCCACTACCACCCATATTGCATTGTGGCGTCTCGTCGTCCTTGGTAATCCCACAATGAAGTCCATAGAAATGGACTCCCACATCCACACCGATATTGGTAGAGGTTGTAATAGACCTGCTGGGTGTCTATGATCCACCTTTACTTGTTGACACACCAGACACTTTGACACATATTTCGCGATATCTTTCTTCAATCCTCTCCACCAATAACACTTCTGCAAATCTTGGTACATCTTAGTACCGCCCGGATGAATGGCATACTTGGACTTATGAGCTTCGTCTAATATGGTCTGCCTCAGCTCGGCATCCACAGGTATGCATATGCGGCCACAGAATAGTAATGATTCATCTTCTTTGACAGAAAAATCCTCCCTTTCATCTGCAATCACCTTTTTACGTATCCTCACCAGCTCTAGGTCTTTCATCTGGAGTTCATAAATGCGATCAAAAATAGTTGGTGTGATCGTGAGATTTGCCAACACTACCCCGATATCCTTGACTTCAATGTTCTTATCATACAACGAAATGTCTTCCAATAGTTTCCATCGTCGAAGTCCCGCTAGGAGACTAGCTAACTGAGCAGCATTCTTTCTACTCAATGTGTCAGCCGAGATGTTAGCTTTACCTGGGTGATATTGTATAGTGCAGTCATAGTCCTTGAGAAACTCAATCCACCGCCGTTGCCTCATATTCAATTCTTTCTGCGTAAATAAATACTTGAGGCTTTTATGGTCCGTGAAGATCTCAAAGGTCTCACCATACAGGTAATGCCTCCAAATCTTAAGTGCAAAGATCACTGCAGCTAACTCTAGATCGTGCGTCAGGTAGTTCTTCTCGTGCTCCTTCAACTGTCTTGACCCATAGGCTATGACCTTACTGCTTTGATTCAGTACACAACCCAAACCACCATATGACGCATCACTGTAAAAAGCGAATCCCCCACTGCCTGACAGAATAGCCAATACTGTAGCAAAGGTAAGCCATTTCTTGAGTTCTTGGAAGCTCTCTTCACATTCCTTGGTCCACTCAAATTTTGCATTCTTCCTTATAAGTCGGGTGAGTGGCCCTGAAATCTTGGAGAAACCTTCCATAAAGCGTCAGTAATATCCAGCTAGACCGAGGAAACTAAAAATCTCCGTCATGGTCTTGGGTTGTTCCCAATCTAACATTGCCTCAATCTTTGTCGGATCAACAGTTACACCTACTTCTGATACTACGTGATCGAGAAAACTCACTTATTCAAGCCAGAATTCACACTTGCTGAGTTTGGCATACAGCTGGTGTTCACGTAGGGTCTGTAAGGAAATGCACAAATGATGTTCGTGTTCTTTTATGGTCTTTGAATAAATTAGAATGTCGTCCACAAACACCACTACGCATGTATTAAGGTGTTGTTTAAAGACTCGATTCATGAGGTCCATAAACGAGGCTGGTGCATTCATCAAGCTGAAAGGCATCACTAAGAATTAGTAATTCCCATATCCAGTCCTGAATGCTATCTTCTACACATCTTCGGCCTTCACCTTTAGTTGATGATACCCGGATCTCAAGTCAATCTTTGTAAAGAACTTTTCCCCTTGCAATTGGTCGAATAGATCTTCGATCCTGAGCAAAGGGTACTTGTTCTTGATCGTGAGCTTGTTCAATTGACGGTAGTCAATGCAAAGTCTCATCGGCCCGTCTTTCTTCTTAACTAAGAAGACCGGTGCTCCCTAAGGGGACACACTTGGCCTTATAAAGCCCTTATCTAACAGTTCCTGTAATTGCTCCTTCAACTCCTTCAGTTCAGCTGGAACCATTCTGTATCGGGCTTTGGAAACTGGTTCAGTGCTTGGAGATAAGTCAATAGCAAATTCGATCTCCCGATCAAGTGGCAAGCCTGGTAACTAATCAAGAAATACGTCCTCAAACTCATAGGCAATTGGGATATCGAAAATAATGTTCTTTGCTTCCTTTTGCTCTTGCAGGAATGCTAGATATCCCTCGCATCCATTCTTCATCATCCGCTTAGCTCGTACTACAAAGATTATCGGCGCTACCTTCCCTTTCTCACCAATAAACCAGAAAGATTTCTGTCTGGGTGGACGAAAAGTGACTACTTTCTGCAGACAATCTACATTGGCATGATATACACATAGACAATTCATGTCAAGTAGTACATCAAGTCCTTGCATGTTCAACAAGATAAGATTCGTGATAGTCTCTTGATCCTCCACTTGCACGATCACTGATCGGTAACACGTGTCTGCAGTCACTATACTTACTGTAGGAACAGAAACATCCAAAATAAAATCCAACTCCTCGAGAATAATCTTTAATTTCCCCATGAATTCTGGAGTTATATACGAGTGGGTAGACCCTGGGTCTAACAAAATTCGTGCAACACAACAATCGCCGTCGTTTTCTCAATAAAATTGTAGCATACCTATATATCATTTAACATATTCACTACGTTCAGAAATGCATGTCATTATCACACAAAGTGAGCCTAGAAGTTTTTCTATCAATGCACTTTCTTCATCTAGAAGAAAAATAATGAGTTCAAACATAACAAGAAGGTTATACCTTGGATTACATCGTTGCTTGTCCGGGCGTCTGCCGCTGTCACGGCAAAGGCACGAACTTGAACAATAGGTCTCGTGGATTGTGTAGGTCTCGATGCGGTAGCAGTTGAGAAAGTGCCCTCCTTTCTCATCTCGGGACAGTCTCGTATCATATGGCCTACTTTCCCACATTTAAAATATCCGCCCGTGTCCCGTCTACAATCCGATGTTTTATGCGGTTTGCCGCAACGGGCACATTTTAGTTGTGGACTTGTAGATGCCACTCTAGAAGGTCCTTGTGTAACAGATGCCCTAGACATTTGAGTCTGAGTAGGGCCCTCTCTGCGGAACAGTCTCATAGAAGTGAAAGTATTTGACCTCGGATAATTTGCATAGGCTGGTCTTAAAACTGGAGCAGGTGCTGACAACCTTGGCTTTTTATTCCCCGAGTCATAGTTACTCACCCTCCCCGGACTTGGCTTGTTCTTCCACTCACGTCTTTTGTTGATGTCCCTTTCTGCAATGATGGCCTTTCCCATCACATCAGCATATGCTTCCAATTCAAATATGGACACTCTCTCCTGTATATTCGGTCTCAGGCCTTCTTGGAATCTGTTAGCCTTCATTTCTTCAATAGCTACCAATTCTAGTGCAAATCTTGATAACCTCACAAACTCGTTGTCGTACTCCCGTACGGTCATGCTCCCCTGTACAAGATTCCTAAAGTCCTTCAACTGATTCCGGACTTGCTTAGGAAAGTACTCCTTGTTAAATGCCATTACAAAGTCTGCCCACGTCCATGGGTTGTACGGACCCTCAGCTTATCCTTTCCTCAACATCAGCTTCCACCAAGCATCAGCATCGCCTTCTAGTTGGAAAGAAGCCCAACCAACTTTCTCATGCTCAGGGCTTTGCAATCTCTCCAATAATTTCTCCATCTGTTTAAACCACTTCTCTGCTTCAAGCGGATCAGTCTACCGTGGAACACAGGAGGTCTCAATCTCCTTAAATCTACAAATGAGGATGGCAACAAAGCAGGAGGTGGTGGTGGTGGCGGTTGCTGCTGATGGCAACGTTGTTTGCGGCCAATAACGTCGCCTGCTCAGTCAGAAGTGTAGTCTGCTGGGTCTGCTGAGCCATAGCAGCGGCTATAGCCTCCATAACCCTGGCCATCCTATCAGAAGACTCATCTCTATGACCTCTCTCCGCCTCAGGAGGTGGTCTCTGCTCTCCTCCGGAACTCGAAGGAATATCCTCCATACACCTTTCACCTCTTTGGCGACTTCCCCTAGGTTTACCTCTTCCTCGCTGATCTATTAGAATCTGTTACAATGAAACAAAACACTCATTAACAGACAGTCCCTAGTATCCAACAAAATCTCAATCTCGAAATAGTTTAAGACTTGTCAGACGTCTCTAAAAGCCTACTCTGATGCCAACTATGACATTGAGTTTGGCACCCGAAGCCAGCGTCGTCGATGAAATTTGTGGCAATGAATCATCATAGAAAAAAAGAGAACTAGTATTATTCTTCAAAAGCTCAAAATGACGATTCTAATTCCATATGATTCCTTATGGAAAAATAACCGACAAGAACCACAGGTAAGGGCCATATCTTACCGAAACATGGTTCACCAAAAGAAATACAATCATTTGTAAAATTTATATCCTTTACAATCAAAGTTAAACCAACACATCCTGAATCCTAGGGCTGGACTTACTCTGGCTTAATACAAAGAAAGCAGCTCTCAGGGTGAATCTCCTCCAAGTCCTTCCTCGAAACTAGCTCAGAATCCTCCCTCTCGAAAATCCTGGTATCAACGTCTTCACCTGAACCTGTAACATATAGTCGAGGAATGAGCTTCATCCAAGCTCAGTAAGGAAAAACTCATAGCATGCTTATTGTAATGGCAAACATAGATCTTATGGCATAAGGAAACAGAATAATCGGGACGTATGCACAGTGTATGGTCATGACATGAAACATAGGTACAAAGCTTGTTCGAAATTCAAAAGAGATAGGTCCACATCTTCTTCCAACCGAAGAAAAGAAAAACTTAAAGTGGTATGCTTAAAGTAATAGAATGAGGAGCTATAGCCTCAAGCCCCCGATGGAATACCCACCATTGTCACTCATATGAATCATTTTCACATATATCCAAGGTCCAATAAAGTTGGACGCTTGGCCGAACATATTTACCGTCATGCGATAGGAGTCACAAAATACATAGCACAAAGGTGTACGGATTAGCTGCCGTACCAGTCGGGTATTCACATAAAACCTTAAATCGAAGTGCATACATATAGCTCATCGCCCTGTAAAGTGATAATTATAACTTAAATCAAAGGTTGGAAAAAAGTGTGAAGATACTTGCACAACGCATTACATTGAATCTTGAAAGATTTCACAACTCATACATGAATCAAAAACGTACGGATGCACATGTCCTTCCAAATTGAATTCGTAACCACACATATAATCAATTCAAAGAAACATCACGTCATAACACACACATGTTAACGTAACAATGCACATAGTGTCAAGTATTCCTTACCTCAAGATCTTAACCTGCACTAGCTCACACCGCCGTTTGGGTTAGCCCCTTCATCATACAATACTAAGTCACCTAAAATATGAAATTCAATGTTCACTCATTAGAATAATGCTAAACATGTTAGGATAACTCCCCTCAAAATCTTACAGTCAAAATTTACCAAAATTCTAAATATGGGAATTTCGATCGATCGAATCCCAATTTTGATTGATCGAAATCACGTTTCGATCGATCGAACTAAATTTGATCAGTCAAGCTCTCACAGAAGCCAAAAATAAACATAGTTCGATCAAATGAATCCCCTTTCAGTCGATCGAAAACATATAATTCGATCGATCAAAAATATTTCGATCAGTTGAATCTTCCAAAACCAATTTAGCTATCACACAATTTGATCGAATGAATCTTACTTTGATCAGTCGAAAACTATAATTCGATCGATCGAATATATTTCGATCGATCGAGTTCTCACAGAGGGTTTTTCCACGTTCCTGTTTATATACCTTTTGATCGATCGAGTGTGAGATTCGATCGATCGAATATGTTTCGTTCAATCGAATTTAACTTCGACCGAACGAATTTTATTCAACTTTGATTTTCATACATTTAAGTCCATTTCGATCGTTCGAATTCAATTCTAATCGATCGAAATGAGCGAATTTCAACAGTCCTAAGGTTTTTACCCTCGTTCTCACCTCCTCTTCAAATCAAACCCGATTCTTGCATGTTCTTGATCTTAAATTACATAAAAACAACCACTAATACACATTCAAGTTTTAGCCTTAGTTTATGTACCTCTATTTCCTCTGAATCTCCAATTCCTAGTGTCTAACTTTGACTAGGGTTCATCGAAAGATCAACGGCTCGATCGTCGCTTCAAATCCGTACAACAATCTTCAAAAATGGATCAAGCTCACATCCCTAAGCAATCAATGTCGTAGTCGCCTCTCTCTCTCTTCTTAACTCTTGGTGATCTGCAATAACTAGGGCATTGAATGGTTATAATTCCTTTTATAACCATAGTCTTAGGTTTTGATACAAAGCGATCACGCCTAGGTTGGGTGTACGAAGGTGCACTAACCTTCAACCTAGCCTTCATACGTCAAATCTCATCCGTTGGATTTGATCTATAGACATTACATAGACTATCGATACCATCTCCGACATGCGGACCATCGGCTCACATACCGAGGCAATTAGTTCTATGTCTAAAATGTTTGGGACGTTACAATGGAATTTAAGGCTAGATCATGAAATTGTGTTAGTTGTCATTTTTATTCAATTTAGGATCAAAGAATCATAAGAAATGGGGTTTGATTTGGGAAAGAAAAGAGAACGAGTGTGAACAAGAACAGATGAAATTTGTTCATTTCGACTGATCAAAATTTGGTTCGATCAATCGAAATGGACTTAAGTAGGAAGAATTCAAAGTCTAAAGAAATTCATTCGATTGAAATCAATTTCGATTGAACGAAATGTGTTTCAATCGATCGAAACGTATAGAATACAGATTTTGAAAATCTTGCTGTGAGGATTCGACTGATCGACATATTTTTGATCGATCGAATTACAAATTTGATCGATCGAATTAAAATCTGTTCGATCAAAATGTGTGGTTGTTAATTAGCTTCTGAGGGATTCGACCGATCAAAATATTTTTAATCGATCAAATTATATGAATTCGATCGACCGAATTAGGATTCGTTCGATCGAACTATGTTTTGGTCAATTGGTTTCTACGGGATTCGACCGATCAAAATTATTTATGATCGATCAAATTTGTGATTCTTTCAATCGAATTGGAAAATTGTTCGATCAAACTGAGGAAGTGTCATATATGTTCTGAGGAGTTCGACCGATCGAAATGAGTTCGATCGATCGAAACTGGATTTCGATTGATCGAAATTCCTAGATTCGAGATTTTGCTGTGTTTTGACTAACGGATTTTGGGGAAATCTTTTGAGGTATGTTTAGCATCATTCTAGTGTGTGAACCGTGAAATTGATATGTTTAGGTGACCTGGTGTTGTGTGACAAAAAGCAAACCCAAACGGTGGATTGAGCGCGCGGGTTGAGATCTCGAGGTAGGGAAAACCTAATATCATGTGCATTTAATACATTAGCATGTAGGTTATGTATGATGTGTTCTTCGATAAAATCATGTGAATTGTGTTACGATGAGTTCTTTGATAAAACCATGTGAGTTTTGTAATGATTTTGAACTGAAAAAGTGATATGCATATGTATGCTTTTGAAAATATGTGTTTACGAGCAATCTTTCAAGATTCAATTCGAGTTGACATGTGTGTTTGAGACTTTGGATAAACTTTCAAATTAAACTATAATTATCACTTTACACGGCGATGAACAATAGGTATGCACTTCGATTTAAGGTTCTATGTGAATACCCGACCGACGCGGCGGTATAATCGTGACTAACGCGGCATGATATCCGTTACCGGTATGGCGAGCAATCCGTACACCCTTTGTATTATGTGTGATTTGTGACTCCTACCGTACAGGGGTAATTATATTCGGCCAAGTAACCAACTTTATGGGACCTTGGATATATGTGAAAATGGTTCATATGAACGACGATGGTGGGTATTCCATCGGAGGCTAGAGGCTATAGTTCCTCATGCAATACATTAAGTAAAGCACCTTTAAGTTTCTTTTCAATTGTTGAGATAATGATGTGTGCATGTGTTATGTTTCCAAGTACCATATATGTGTTTAATTCCAAGACATCACTAATGTGCATTCGCATCGCTAAGCTTTGTTTCCATTATGGCATAAGATATATGTTTGATGTTCATGATATGCATGCTATAAGTATTTCTCTACTGAGCTTGGATGAAGCTCATTCCTTGACTTAATTTCACAAGTTCAGGTGAAGACGTAGGAGCTGAGATTTCAGAATAGGAGGATCCTAATTACTCACCTGGTGAGGATTTGGACGAAATTCCCCCTGAGGGTTGTTTTCTGTGCGCTTTGCCGGACATGTCAGGCCTTAGATTGAGAGATTAAAATTGTTGAGTTTTGTAAGGGATATGTGTAAAAACTGAATGATGATGGAAATTCTTCTTTTGGTGAGCCATGTTTCGGTAAGGAAGGTTCCTTACCAATGGTTCTTGTCAGTTCTTTTTCCATAGGTATTCTTATGAAATTATAACCATCATTTTGAGCTTTTGATGATAAACTATGTGCCTCCTTATTTCATTATGTTAGTCAGTTAGTATGGTTCTGCTCTGTTTCAGCTGTGTGAATGATAAGCTATGTATTCGTTCGGGGTTCGGCCTTAGCGCCAACCCGCTGACAACACAGGTTTCGGAGTGCCGAAACTCGGGCTATCACACAAATTGCACCCAACATCTCAATAAGGAGAAGCCGTTGGACCTAACTGTGGCTTAACTCAGGAAATTCCTCAACACTTTCCTGCCTTTTGCCCCACACAAACCCAAGACCACACTGACACTGAGGAAGCCTTATCACAATTAGCCGAAAACTGGCTGCAACACGGCCATATTCAAACGCAATTACTCCAAAATCTCCTAAAATCCATTACATTATTGGAAGATCAGGTTGAGCATCTAACCAATAGGGTTAGCACAAGATGGAGTACTTCCCCATGGCCAATTGGCACCCCAGGAGGAAATACTTTTATGGAAGGGACATCAACTCCCCTTGATCATCATTGAATTCCTCCTGAACCTGTCATGCTACTGACTCACCCGTAGCAAACACGTGAAATATATGTATATAAGTACCTTTGAAATAACCCCTCTACGATTTAGAAAATATTACTAATCGTAAAAACTTTCTTTTATTTTAATCACTTGAAGCGCATGGATTTACGATTCTCATGAATTTAGAGTCCAATTGTAGCGAGTACAATTTTTCCAGTCTTAGATTCTCGTGAGCATTATCCAAAATTACAAACGACAATTCTGGGGAACAGGAGAACCTAGTGGTCAGTCTTATCGGGTGCATTGGAAATTAAAACACATTTAATCTTATAGAGGAAGCGAACAACCTTTGCATTCAAAACTACCACTTCCCAACCACCCTAGCCTAGGAACCTACACATAGACATTTACTCGAAGTGACGGTTCAATACCTTTCCCTATATATCCATACCCATCCATAGACTAAAACCTTCCCACAACCTTTCTTCGTCCTCCGTCCTTAACCCTACATCCCATGACGGAAGAACATAATCAAAGCGATTTCAGTAAGCAAATTGATAGAATCCTCAAGCTACAAAAGGCCGAGCTTCTGGCTGCACAACAGAAAGTAGAAAATTTGAAGCGCTAGCAACTTGCCCAAAATGTTGAATCACCCACCGAAGCTACCCTTGACCCTAAACCTAACCCAAATCCAAAACCATATACCAGGAACCCATTTTTCCCCACTTTCTAACCCTTATATACCATTACAACCCACCCAGAATGCAACTTCCTATATAGTAAGGATGGGCTACAATCTTCAATGCCATTTCCCATCCCATCCTTGATCTCCTCACCACCCCTCTCCATTGCTTATCTTCTCCCTTCGCTTGCGCTATATTCTCTTCATAAAATTTTCACAAGGGAGCAGTATAGGCTGAAGGGGGGGCTGAGATGTGTCATCTTTCAACTCTCCTCAACTTCTTCCCGTAACTGCATCACGAGTGCAGTTGATGAATCATGGAGGAAAAGCAAGGGATTTGGAAGGGTAGTGGGGAGTGTTCGACAGCTCTTGGAGTAGCATTCTCAAGTTCTAGATACCCTCTCTAAAGAGAGGAGGGGAGGTGACCCTGCAAAGGAGTGGATTCTCTTTTATTGAGACAGGTACGAGACTCTGATTAAAGGTAGTTAGAAGCCGAGGACCGGTCTTTATCAAAGACAAATCCTTCTCTCGGACATTGCCAGTGTCTAAGTTAGTGTGTGTCTAGATTTTTCCTAAGATTATAATCTTTTATGTAATTAGTTCTTATAATGGATTTTAGTTTTTCTTTCCCCTTCTGTTCATTATAAATATTCCGATATATATAAAATTTTCTTCTTACTAACTCTTCATTTTTTTACTAACAATGTGTGTTTCTAACATTACTAACAATTTTTTTTTCTCTAACATTTACCTTTTTAGAACCGGAAGTATTTTTCTCCCAAGTTTAGGGGGGGAACCGGAAGTATTCTTTTGCAGATTATATAGCCTGTTACTAACATAGCAGAAAAGTAATAGGTAAAAATTTTCTGTATGTCCCTTGTTTTGCATAATGAGGACATTGTCCTATTTAAGTTTGGGGGGATACATTATATCGAATATATTAGTATTAGTATAGTAATTTTTTTTATAGAAAAATTTTATAAAAAAATCAAAATATAAAAATCTGAAAATTCTTAGCAATCCATCATAGTAGTAGTTCAAAAATTAAAATAAATATAGTTACAATTCAAAGTAAAGCATCTTTAGAACACTGTATCAAATGAATGTTTGAAACTATACGATTGATCTGAACTGTAAAATTTTAAATTATAGTTTCAAAATTATATACCCAGTGAGCTATAGAGCTTTTTTTCTCTTTTATTCTGAGAAAGAGAGACTATTTTTATTCACGTTTAATTTCCTTGAACTTCTCTATTATTTGTAATCCCATAATGCTGAACTTATAATTAAGATATTTTGTAAATATAATGATTTTTTTATTTAGAACTATCTATTAAGTATATCAAAGCAATAAGACATCCATATTAGTAAATCGTGAAAATGACCAAAGGCCATCTTTTGTTAAACCAGAGCCAAAAAGCTAAAAATTTCATAATATTTTACCCTTTGAACCCATATTAGAAGCCTAAAACTAAATTTCTTTATACTGAAATTATATAAACCTTCAGCCATATGTACTGACCTAAGCTTTCTATCTTTGATCCTTAAAATTTCTGAGAGTTTAGAATGCAAAAGAGGGGAGAAGAGGGAGTGAAAGGACTATATGTTTAACAGATAAAGGATCTGCTGAAAATAGTACAATTGAAAAAGAAATAAAAATGTATGAAAATATGGGAAAAGGAAAGAAAAAGAAGAAATCGTAAAAAAAGTGATTCCATAAAAAGAGAAGCAAAAAGCTTCCGACCGAAAAAAGAAAAGAAATTGGGATTTACAAAAGAAAAGAAAAATGGGAAGAAGATATCCAAAATAAGGATACTTACCAAAGCTAAAAAATATAGAAGAAGAAGAGAAGGAAGAGCTAAATTCCCATAAATTATTTTGAATCCTCTTTACCTTTTCCTTGAAACCTTCTGAAAACCCAAAGCCCCATTACAAGCCGAAGAAAAGACCTTTGAGATTTACGATTTGCAAAAATATGAGTCTAGTGGAGATATATGAAATAGCTACTATGAATAAATATAGAAGTTATATGAACAGAATTGATTATCCTTTTTATGAGATTTAGTTGCTTAGTAATTACCAAATTTTTACATATATATTGTGAGAACACCAAAAGTTTGATTATTTTTTAGAGTATGCCAATAAGTGAGAGTTTGGATGAAAATATTTTAAAAAAATTACAGTTTAGAAAAATCTATGATGAATAAACTCTTCACTGATATGCACACACTCCACGTTATACTGAATTGAACTTATTGAGTTTCAATATAGGATAACTATAATGATGGGAAGCTAAGGATAAAAGATTTGAAAATTTTTGAAAAAAAAAAAAAACATATAATGTAATAGCCTGAAAAAATCACGTTAAACTATGACCTCGAGATCCGTGCCCGATCGGTCACAGGTTTGACCAATTAGGAGTTCAATAGTTAGTGTAGGGTGTGATGAGTGAATGTGATGTGATGGATTGTGTAGCTATGTGGTGTGTGTTGAAAATCTAAAGTCACATACACCTACTGAGGTGCATGTGCTCAACACACAAGCTAGGGGGGGGAGATAAAAGGGTTTAATAGCCCTAAAATCAAGAGTTTGGTGGTTGAGAGAGAAGTAAAGAAGAGAGAGAGAAGAGTAAAGAGAGTGATTATTACAAGGAGTAAATGCTAGTTGAAGAAGGGAGATTCGAGCAAGAAACGTCGGATTCGACGCGAGGGATCCGCTAGAAGCAAAGCTGGAACCCTAGCCTTCCAACCGCTCGATTTGAAATCAATTTGAGATTTATTCAAGGTAAATTTTTGTGAATAAAATGCATAGATCGTAGAGGCTAAATTGTAGTTGAAAATGGTTTAAATCATAGGATAATGGTTTAGAAAAATAGAGGAAAAAGTGTGGAAAAAGATTGGGAAGAACAGCTCGAAATGGGCTGAATCTGACAATTTCGATTAATCGAAATTGGGTTTCGATTAATCGAAATTGGCCAGGAAGTTGAAAAGTCAGAGGACCCCGACTTCGATTAATCGAATTGGAGTTCGATTAATCGACTTTGGATTTCGATTAATCGATTTGGGTATCGATTAATCGACTGGGAACCTCCAGTGGACCCAAGGGGGGCTGGAGGAAATGATTTGGGAAAATCGACTAATCGAAATGGGATTTCGATTAATCGATTTCAACTTTTTGATTAATCGATTTGGGATCGATTAATCGATTTTAGGAACTCGATTACTCGAATCGAGAATCGACTTGGCTGAACAGAGAATTTCGATTAATCGAATTAGAATTCGATTAATCGAATGAGAATCTCGATTAATCGATTTGAGAATCGATTAATTGATATTGACTTTCGATTAATCGATTTTTGGAATCGATTAATCGAATGATTCGGTCGATGTCGATTTTGGAGTTCGATTAATCGACTGAGATAATTTATGTTGACCTTTGAGTTTGACTTTAAGATTCTTGGAGGGTCTTAGACCTTCTTTGTTGCATCCTTTGTGATGTGTTTCACCTGTTATGTGGTACCATAGGTGGTACGTGTGAACTAGTGCACAAGGAGCCACGTGGGACCTTGGTGCAATGATCAAATGAAGACTTGAGGTAGGGAACACCTTGAACATGTACTTTATTTTACAAGAGCATGTATGTAGTGATATAGAATTCAATTCAAATGTTTTATTACTTAAGAATTGTGAAAAGTGTGTGTGCGTGTGACATCCATAAGAGTAATTATAATGAGCCATCCCCAGGGGATGAAGAAGTAAAGAGATGAGAGCATCGTGTGTGATGTAGTGAATGGATACATCCCAGGGATGTATCCAAGATTGAATCATGATTGATAGGGCCTAACTGATATAAGATAGCACACTTACACGGTGAATAACTATATGTAAGGCACCGATATTTTTGTTATTTGAGGATTGATAGGGTACCCCACCGACGTGGCGGGATATCCACGACTGACACGGCAGGATATCCGTGACCGATACGGCGGCGAAACCGTAGGCCAGTGCGGAGGCTTATCCGTACACAGTAAGCACACCCCAGGGGTGTTGAATTGAGATAAGTGAAACCCCGCCACCAATCCCCAGGGGAAAGGGGCTTGGGTACTATATTTGTATTCCCAGGGAATACGTTAAAAGTGTCTATATAGATGACGATGAAGGGTATCTCATCGGGGCTCGATGCTATATTGCTCGGGGATTACTTAAGTTGAAAGTTTAAGTTTTGCTTTAGGCCTTTTCAGCATCATTCATGAGTAAATGAAAACATAAGTAATCAACAGTAATGAAATGCTTTTTAACCGTTTTCATCAATAACTGCATAGACACATCATGCATGGCATATCATGGAATATATGTGAGTAATAATTTATATGTTCAACTGTGTTTGTTCCCTATTGAGCTAGGATGTGGCTCACCCTATAGACTATACGTCGCAGGTCCACTACTAGCAGCTGCCGAGGCTTCAGGAGACGCTGACCCCGGTGAGTTGGACCTTGCGGCCGGCGAAGAGTTGGAGCCACCTCCTGAGGACTTCTTCTAGAGGACTCCGTTGTGCCACTTTGAGGGCTTTTTTAGAGAGTTTTGTACGGCTTGGTATGTCAAGCTTTGATTTTGTTTAAACCATGTATATAAGGAGTTGGGATTATTCTTTTGGGACGAACCATCCGTGATGATTGCTATCATCGATGGTTCGGATCGGTTCTCCATTCATGCAGAGGCATGAGGGTAGAACTGTCTTTTGGGGAGTTGCTTAATATAGATTTAAATTCCAAAATTTTGTTTATTATTCTATTGCATGCTTGATATACCAGTGTTCCGTGCTTAGCTAAGGGGCACGGTCAAGATGATCGTGCTGATGGCACGAGTTTCGGGGTGCCGAAATCCAGGCTGTCACAGTTGGTATCAAAGCTGTTTTCTTTTAGCAATTCTGACAATCGTCCTTTTGGTCAGAACATAGGGGCTTCTGCTAACGAAACTCTAGTTTCAAATGCAGCCGCAAATGTCATCTAGAGGAAGAGGCCGACCAAGGGGAGGCCAACAGAGGAGTCTACGTAGTGGAGATGATTACATCTCTCCTACTAATAGAGTGCCTTTAGGAGGTACTGAGGCCCCAGGGGGCAGTAGTAGTAGACAGCGTGATGAAGAGGATCGAGATCATTAGGATCAAGATCTAAGAGAACAAGAAAGAGTGAGAGAAAGATAAGAAGACAGAGAAGAGCAACAAAGGATGATGCACACTATGGAGACTATGGCAGCTGCCATGGCACAACAAGCCGCATCCTTTGCAGCTCATGCGTCAAGAGAAAACGTGACCACCTACACCACTGGGACTGCGTTGCACTGTGCCCTCATCTTTACGAATTTAGGAGGATGAGACCTCCTTCATTTTACGGCGTGACACAATGGCATGGCCGAGAACCGGGCCGATGGAGATGGAGAAGTCTTTAGCGTGCTAACTTGCACGGAAGATGAGAGTGTGAGATGGGCTTATATGTTGGATGGGGAGTGGGCCTTGGTGGAAGTCCGTGATACTGGACTCGGGCTTAAGAGACCTCGAGTTGCCTTGGACTTGGGAAGAGGTTGCTGAGGAGTTCAACAAACAATATTTTCCGGAAGTGGTTAGGAACGACTTGAGATACAATTTCTCTGATTAGTGCAAGGGAGGATGTGTTGAGAGAATATGGGGTGGAGTTTCCGAGTTTCTTGCCCATTTTGCTTCGGATTACGCCATCAAGTGATGAAGTCCAAGAGGTTTCAGCAAGGTTTGAAGCCTGAAGTTAGGGGAGGCGTAGCTCCATTTCAGCTACGGACCTATGAAGAGGTCATGAGTAAGGCATTGGTCGTGGAAGAAGAAAATACAAATAGATATAGACAGAGAGAGCAACAGAGAGGAGGAAATGAACAAGGAAGATCGGAGCACTACGAACCGGTGAACAAAAAGCCGAGGTTCGTAGCCCAAAATCAGAGACCACAGTTCCAAGGGGTTTGGAAGGCGAACAACAACACCAACAGAGGTTTCCATTACTTGCGTCGGGGAGACCTTTTCGCTATGAGAGCCCTGCCATGTCTACTGGCGCCACTATCACACAGGGTTCTCGTACTGTTTCTTCCGCACCTCGGGAGACTTGCGCAAAGTGTGGCAAGCCTCATAGGACGGTGGATTGTAGATTGGGAACTAGGGGTTGTTTCCGATGAGGCAAGGTGGGCCACTTGATCAAGGATTGCCCCGAGACGGATAAGAGAAAGACGGTTTCAGTTGCAGCACCACGACCCATTCAAGCAAGAAAGCCGATCGTTCAAGGGAGAGCCTATGCAGTCACTGCTCAGGAAGCAGGGAACGTGCATGACGTCATCCAAGGTGAGACTCGTTAAAATTAAAGAAAATTTTATTTCATTTAAAATTTTAGATAGAGAAGGAGCATGCATTAGAAATTGTATAGATTCTTTTCTCAAGACAAAAAGCTGTATGTGAATTAAGAGTGTAAATTGATGTGTAAATTATTGTATGTATGTATGTATACTATAGGTACTTTAAACATATATGAAAAAGGATGCTTCGGTGGATATGACGCTCGAGTGTTGATAGACCCAGGGTCTACCCACTCATTCGTCACTCCACATTTCGCCAAGAAGATGAAGATTGTTCCAGAGACGTTGGATTTCATCCTATCTGTGTCTATTCCGACTGGAGAGTTAGTAGACACGGAGTTAGCTTGCAAATCCATCATTGTAGCAGTTCGAGATTTAGAGGTGCATGAATTAGAAGCAAAGTTGATACTGTTAGACATGCAGGGGTTTGATGTGATCCTTGGCATGACATTATTGCAACCGTCGATTGCAAGAACAAGGTAGTCATTTTCAGACCCAACACAAGAAGATCATTTCGATTTCAAGGAGTGAGGTCGTCATCTGTGCCACTGATCTCAGCAGTAAGGGCCGAGAAAATGATCAGAAAGGGTTGCAGTGGATACTTAGCTTTCTTAAAGGAGGACAAGGAAGAAAAGAACGTCATTTCTGAGATAGCAGTTGTGCGAGACTTCACCGACGTGTTTCCAGAAGAATTGCCTGGATTACCTCCAAAAAGAGAAGTAGAATTCGCCATTGACTTAGCACCAGGAACGGAGCCTATTTCGAAAGCACCTTATAGAATGGCTCCCGCTGAGTTAAAGGAATTGAAGGAACAACTACAAGAACTTATGGACAAGGGGTTTGTTAGACCGAGCGTGTCTCTATGGGGAGCACCGGTCTTGTTTGTCAAGAAAAAGGATGGGTCAATGCGGCTATGCATTGACTATCAACAATTGAACAAACTCACTGTGAAGAACCGCTACCCTTTGCCTAGAATTGACGATCTATTCGACCAATTGCAAGGAGCAAGGTATTTTTCCAAGATCGACCTGAGATCTGGGTATCATCAGTTGCGAGTCAAAGCTGAGGACATTCAGAAGACAGCTTTCCGGACACGATATGGACACTATGAATTCCTTGTGATGCCGTTTGGATTAACGAATGCTCCGGCGTCGTTTATGGATCTGATGAACCGAGTGTTTAAACCACACTTGGACTCCTGCGTCGTAGTGTTTGTTGATGATATACTGATATACTCCAAATCCAAGACGGAACACAAAGAACATTTGAGGATTGCTCTACAGACGCTACGTGAACACCAATTGTACGCCAAACTCAGCAAGTGTGAGTTTTGGTTGGAAGAGGTTAGCTTTTTGGGACATGTCGTCTCAAAGCATGGTGTCACTGTAGATCCAGCAAAGATAGAAGCAGTGGTTAAATGGGAGCAGCCAAAGACAGTGACCGATGTCCGAAGTTTTCTGGGCTTAGCAGGCTATTATCGACGTTTCGTTGAGGGGTTTTCAAAGATATCGGGACCTCTCACAAAGCTGACACGAAAAGATTCAAGGTTTGAGTGGAGTGAGGCATGCGAGAAGAGTTTCCAAGAACTCAAAATGAGACTCACTTCGGCTCCAGTGTTAGCGATTCCTTCAGGCAGTGGAGGATACGCCGTGTACAGCGACGCGTCATACAATGGCCTTGGTTGTGTGCTCAACCAACACAAGAAGGTGATAGCTTATGGATCAAGACAGCTGAAGGAACACGAGAAAAATTACCCGACTCATGACTTGGAACTAGTAGCAGTCATTTTTGCGCTGAAGATTTGGAGACATTACTTGTATGGTGAGACTTTTGAAATTTTCACAGATCATAAGAGCCTCCGATATCTGTTTACACAGAAAGAGCTCAACATGAGACAGCGCAGATGGATGGAATTCCTCAAGGATTATGATTGCTCCATACAATACCATCCAGGTAAGGCGAATGTTGTAGCCGATGCATTGAGTCGAAAAGGTTCAGCTCAGTTAGCTTGTTTGATTTTGGGTATGTACCGATGGAAATTATTGGAAGACCTGGCAGTCTATGATGCGAACATTGAGTCAAAGGACACCGGATCCTTTTTGGCTAACATATCAGTAAAGCCAGTAATATTTGAGCATATCCACGATCTACAGATGAAAGATCCGGCATTAATAAAGATTCATCAAGACGTGAGTGAAGGCATCAGGTCGGACTTCTTAATAAAAGAAGATGGTTCTTTGTTGTTTAAAGGCCGTCTCTGCATTCCGGACAATGCCGATCTAAGACGAACGATTCTTGATGAGGCCCATAAGTCAAATTATGCTATCCACCCTGGTAGCACCAGAATGTACCAAGATTTGAAAAAGAACTACTGGTGGCGAGGACTGAAGCAAGACGCGTGGCGCACGTCGTCACGGTGTTTGACTTGTCAGCAGGTGAAGGTTGATCACAGACATCCTGCTGGACTATTGCAACCTTTACCAATCCCAGAATGGAAATGGGAATCAATCTCGATGGACTTCATTGTTGGATTGCCCCGTACTGCTAAGAGACACAATGCCATTTGGGTCGTCGTAGACCGATTGACCAAATCAGCGCACTTTTTGCCGTACAATACTACGTATACGGCAGGAAGACTGGCAGACTTATACATGAAGGAGATCGTAAGATTACATGGGATTCCAAGCAGCATAGTTTCAGATCGTGATCCACTATATACGTCCAAGTTTTGGAAGAAATTTCAAGAAGGAATGGGAACACGACTAGACTTTAGTTCAGCGTTCCATCCTGGCCCGATGATGAATGACGAGGCGAGTGAACCAAGTAATAGAAGACATGCTCAGGGCGTGCATGCTTGATATGCAAGGATACTGGGATGAGTATCTACCGATGCTCGAGTTCGCATACAACAACAGTTTCCAAACGAGCATTGGCATGGCACCGTATGAAGCTCTGTATGGACGACGATGCAAATCACCCCTCAATTGGGAGGAAACAGGTGAGAAATTTGTGTTAGGGCCAAAACTACTTGAAGACAACGCCACCGTTGTTCGAATAATCAGAGAAAGGTCAAGACCTGAGTAGACAGAAAAGTTACGCCGACATGAAGCGGACTAGTGTCGACTATAAAGTGGGTGAGCATGTGTTTGTGAAAGTGTCACCTATGAAAGGCGTAATGAGATTTGGCAAGAGAGGGAAGTTAAGCCCACGTTATGTTGGACCATTCGAAATTTTGGGACGCGTAGGTGAAGTTGCATATCGCATTGGTTTACCACCGCTATTTGATCGAGTACATAACGTGTTCCACATATCGATGCTCAGAAAGTACGTGAATGATCCATCTCATGTATTAGGAAAGCAACCTATAGAAATGTGTGAGGACATGAGCATGATAGAGGAACTAGTAGAAATCTTGGATCGAAAGGAACAAGTACTGCGCACTAAAGTGATTCCCTTATTGCTTGTTCGGTGGAACAATCATCCAAAAGAAGAGGCTACTTGGGAACGAGAGGCCGATGTGAAAGAACAATATCCGGCCTTATTTCCAACGACGTGAGAATTCAATGTAAACTACAAACGTGTTTGTGGAATCTCCACTATACTTGTAATTCAATGGAAATTTTGATCCAATCTGATTTAAGGAACAGATTTATATGTACATGATCAAGTGTATGCAACTCTATGGAACTATGAACCACTTGAGGTCATAAACTACCAAAAGAAATCAAAGAACCAAAGAAATAGAAAATCTACAGAAATTGGATAAAACCGATTAATCGAATTTCAAATCGATTAATCGATTTGGAATTTTGACTAATCGATTTTGTTCGATTAGTCGACTGGCATGTGCCAGTGACTGGAAATGGAAATGAGAGTTAGAATATACATAGAATGCAATTTCGATTGATCGAGTTATAATTTCGATTAATCGATTTGGGATCGATTAATCGATTTTGGGAATTCTACTAATCGAATTGAGAATTCGAGTAATCGAACTGCAAGTCGATTAATCGAACGAGCTGGGAATGTTAGAACAATTGGGAGTAAATTAATGAAATTTTGATTAATCGAAGCAGTATCGATTAATCAATTTTGGATTTTGATTAATCGAACTGGACCTCGATTAATCGATTTACTAAAGGGACTTGGAAGAATTTGGAGTCAGATAGACGATTTCGATTAATCGAAGTGAATTTCGATTAATCGATTTTGAAATTTCGATTAATCGAAATGGATTCGATTAATCGAATAACTTAAGTAATTCTGGAAATTTAGAAGTTACTGCACGATTTCGATTAATCGAAGTGAAATTCGATTAATCGATTTTGAATTTTCGATTAATCGAAATGGATTTCGATTAATCGACTGGCTCGCGCCAGTGAGCTCAAAAAACTTAAATTTTTAAACGGATACGATTTCGATTAATCGAAATGTTTTTGATTAATCGAATTTAACTTTCGATTGATCGATTTGGGAAATTGATTAATCAATTTTGCGCGGCTTAAACTAGTTTTGAATCTTGATTAATTGATTCTGAATTTTGATTAATCGAGCCGAAGCCTACATATTGAAAATTAGGGATTTTTCTTCCCATTCGAATCATTTGCACTTGAGTTCTTCGAGCGCCCTTTTCTTCTTCCTCTCCGGCCATTCATCCGTGCTAGGGTTTTTGCGTTTTCTTCGTCGCTCTCCGACCGAGATCGCCCATTTTCGCATCGAAACCTAAGGTAAACCCTAGATTTGTGTTTTTCCCTTCAATTTGAATTAGAAAAACCCTAGATTTTGTTATTTCACCAACCATGCCGCCCAAAACCCGTTTGTCTTCGAAGAAGGCAACCTCTAAGCTCCCGGTTAGGTGTAAGAATGCCGCGCCACCACCACCTACCCCATCGCCGGTGAGGACTCCATCACCGTCGGCATCGGAGACCACCTCCGGTTCGACGAGCGCATCTCGCCGAGTCTTCCCAATCGACCCCTAATGCCCCACCACCACTAACGTGGTGCAACCAAACGAATGGTGGGCGTGAAGACCTTTGAGGTCGAATATATTATCGACCCTACCCTATTCACAAATCCCGATTTGCCGGGCGAGACCCAATGGGCTCGAAATTACCTCAACAACGCCGGTCTCGGTAACCTTCTCAAACCAATCCGGGGTTCCTACTACCCTAGGTTGGTTAGATTATTTTACCAAGGGCTCGTAGACGGCCCTACCGACGACGTGATTAAGACCACCATAGAGGGTCGAGAGTACATAATCACCCGTCGCCACATACATGAGGTACTCGAGTGTTACCTCGATTTCACCCCAGAGACCACCCTATTCCCACCCTTCGAGGAGGACCCTCGATTTGAGGAGGTCATGACCCGCATGACCAATGGCAAGAAGGGGTCGGGCTCCTCCATCAAGAGGGTTGACCTTCCCCACTACATGTGGATGCTTGATTCAATAATCAAGTGTAACTTATACCCAATGCGCCACGACGACATGAGCGTGAACAAAGTGCAGCAGGCACTTTATGCGGCCTTCTGTGGCCGATGGTTTGATGCTACCATGGTCATCCTAGAAGGGATGAGGTACATCAAAGGAAAGCTGATGAAGGGCAACATGCAGCCCAAGGAGAAGATGCCATATGCTCGGCTCATCTCGAGCATGTTGGAGTGTTACTCCAATGATCCCTCCTACTGACATCTCGCCTCACGAGGTGAGGGCTACGGATCGCGTGAAGACGCAAGTCTTCATGGACCAGAGTAACAATTTATTAAAGCGGACCCCACTGGCTCCGAGTCCTCCCAGAGTCAGCAGCAGCAGAGCACCGCCACCACCCCACCACCTCAGCAGGACCCACCGTGGGTGGGCACACCCTATCCCTCACGAGCCATCCAGAGAGGGTTCCTCTCACACCGCAGCCTCACCGACGCCACAC
This sequence comes from Chloranthus sessilifolius, assembly GCA_021018995.1. Taxonomy (NCBI): domain Eukaryota; kingdom Viridiplantae; phylum Streptophyta; class Magnoliopsida; order Chloranthales; family Chloranthaceae; genus Chloranthus; species Chloranthus sessilifolius. Next base: position 21,503,027 of record CM037586.1, read on the forward strand.
CGCCCACTGCTGCGACACCCACCTCATCCTACTCCCAAGCGCCACATCATCCGGGCCGACCATCGAGGAGGTGTTGGCGTATGGAGGCCAACAACGAAAGGATGAACCAGAGGATGGACTTCCTCCTCTTTCACACCTCCGCCACATCTATCCTACCGACCACCGCCGCTACCTCGCCGGGAGGAGGAGTGGACCGACACGCCTGACCTTCCACAGAGGACTCGTCTTCCATCCTACCACTGCAGACGCGGCTCCTTCCACATCTACCTCCGCTCCGCCGAGATCGATGCTGCACCGCCACCCACCAAAGACAAATACCACCATCATGACCACAATCAGCTCCAGACACACCAGCTCTGAGCACCGACCCTGACGAGGGGACTGCCTGAGTCGTATAGTTATTTTGTATCAGTCATGATTTTTGTACATGTATATTTTTGTATGCCAACTTATTGGCGCTTTGTAAAATTTTCTGATATTAATAGAAAATCTAAATTTTTGTGTTAATTGTTTGCTTTCGTCAAAAAAAAAAAAAAAAAGAAATTTGAATTCCATGCTTGTGTTGTGAATACTTAAGTACGTCTGAGTCACCTGGACCACCTCACCTGAGAGTGTGGGGGGGGGGGAGAGAACCAGCCAGACAAACCTTGGGTTATTTTCGAGGACGAAAATTCCCAAGGTGGGGAGGATGTAATAGTCCGAAAAAATCACGCTAAACTATGACCTCGGGATCCGTGCCCGATCAGTCACAGGTTTGACCAATTAGGAGTTCGATAGTTAGTGTAGGGTGTGATGAGTGAATGTGATGTGATGGGTTGTGTAGCCATGTGGTGTGTGTTGAAAATCTAAAGTCACATACACCTACTGAGGTGCATGTGCTCAACACACAAGCTAGGGGGGAGATAAAAGGGTTTAATAGCCCTAAATCAAGAGTTTGGTGGTTGAGAGAGAAGTAAAGAAGAGAGAGAGAAGAGTAAAGAGAGTGATTAATACAAGAAGTAAATGCTAGTTGAAGAAGGGAAATTCGAGCAAGAAACATCGGATTCGACGCGAGGGATCCGCTAGAAGCAAAGCTGGAACCCTAGCCTTCCAACCGCTCGATTTGAAATCAATTTGAGATTTATTCAAGGTAAATTTTTGTGAATAAAATGCATAGATCGTAGAGGCTAAATTGTAGTTGAAAATGGTTTAAATCATAGGATAATGGTTTAGAAAAATAGAGGAAAAAGTGTGGAAAAAGAAAATGAAATTTGAATCTGACAATTTCGATTAATCGAAATTGGCCAGGAAGTTGAAAAGTCAGAGGACCCCGACTTCGATTAATCGAATTGTAGTTCGATTAATCGACTTTGGATTTTGATTAATCGATTTGGGTATCGATTAATCAACCTCCAAAGTGGACCCAGAATGGAGGAAATGATTTGGGAAAATCGACTAATCGAAATGGGATTTCGATTAATCGATTTCAACTTTTTGATTAATCGATTTGGGATCGATTAATCGATTTTAGGAACTCGATTACTCGAATCGAGAATCGACTTGGCTGAACAGAGAATTTCGATTAATCGAATTAGAATTCGATTAATCGAATGAGAATCTCGATTAATCGATTTGAGAATCGATTAATCGATATTGACTTTCGATTAATCGATTTTTGGAATCGATTAATCGAATCAGATTTGATTAATCGATTTTGGAGTTCGATTAATCGACTGAGATAATTTATGTTGACCTTTGAGTTTGACTTTAAGATTCTTGGAGGGTCTTAGACCTTCTTTGTTGCATCCTTTGTGATGTGTTTCACCTGTTATGTGGTACCATAGGTGGTACGTGTGAACTAGTGCACAAGGAGCCACGTGGGACCTTGGTGCAATGATCAAATGAAGACTTGAGGTAGGGAACACCTTGAACATGTACTTTATTTTACAAGAGCATGTATGTAGTGATATAGAATTCAATTCAAATATTTTATTACTTAAGAATTGTGAAAAGTGTGTGTGCGTGTGACATCCATAAGAGTAATTATAATGAGCCATCCCCAAGGGATGAAGAAGTAAAGAGATGAGAGCATCAGGTGTGATGCAAGTGAATGGATACATCCCAGGGATGTATCCAAGATTGAATCATGATTGATAGGGCCTAACTGATATAAGATAGCACACTTACACGGTGAATAACTATATGTAAGGCACCGATATTTTTGTTATTTGAGGATTGATAGGGTACCCCACCGACGTGGCGGGATATCCACGACTGACACGGCAGGATATCCGTGACCGATATGGCGGCGAAACCGTAGGCCAGTGCGGAGGCTTATCCGTACACAGTAAGCACACCCCAGGGGTGTTGAATTGAGATAAGTGAAACCCCGCCACCAATCCCTAGGGGAAAGGGGCTTGGGTACTATATTTGTATTCCCAGGGAATACGTTAAAAGTGTCTATATAGATGACGATGAAGGGTTTCTCATCGGGGCTCGATGCTATATTGCTCGGGGATTACTTAAGTTGAAAGTTTAAGTTTTGCTTTAGGCCTTTTCAGCATCATTCATGAGTAAATGAAAACATAAGTAATCAACAGTAATGAAATGTTTTTTAACCGTTTTCATCAATAACTGCATAGACACATCATGCATGGCATATCATGGAATATATGTGAGTAATAATTTATATGTTCAACTGTGTTTGTTCCCTATTGAGCTAGGATGTAGCTCACCCTATAGACTATACGTCGCAGGTCCACTACTAGCAAGCCGAGGCTTCGGAGACGCCGACTCGTGAGCCTGGACCTGCAAGGGCGAGTTGGAGCCTCCTGAGGACTTCTTCTAGAGGACTCCGTTGTGCCACTTTGAGGGCTTTTTGAGAGAGTTTTGTACGGCTTGGTATGTCAAGCTTTGATTTTGTTTAAACCATGTATATAAGGAGTTGGGATTATTCTTTTGGGACGAACCATCCGTGATGATTGCTATCATCGATGGTTCGGATCAGTTCTCCATTCATGCAGAGGCATGAGGGTAGAACTATCTTTTGGGGAGTTGCTTAATATAGATTTAAATTCCGAAATTTCGTTTATTATTCTATTGCATGCTTGATATACCAGTGTTCCGTGCTTAGCTAAGGGGCACGGTCAAGATGATCGTGCTGATGGCACGAGTTTCGGGGTGTCGAAATTCGGGCTGTCACATATAATGATTGATTGATTATTTAGTATATAAAAATTATATATTTAAAATTTTTTGTTTTAAAAATTATTTTAAAAAACCCAAAAATATTTTAAAGTTTGTGGGTAACTTCACTAAAAATATTCTGGAGACTACAACTCCTCCACTAGGGATCACCTAAGGGTTTAAAGGCTTGTTGCATTCGTTAAATGCAATCGTGCTCCCTACGAAAGTGGCATTTAAATTTATAGTTTTAAATATTTTATGTTTGCTTGTTTGCTAGAGACTAACAAAGCTTAAGTTTGGGAGTGTGATCAGTCACATAATTTACCATTTTATCACCCTTAACTTAGTGATGCTAGGCTTTAGTTTACTACTAATGAGATACTGATGTGCAAATATTAAAAATAAACAATAAAAGAGAGCCTAAGTGAAAGTCTTTGTCAAAAGGAACTCAAAAGGCAGTAAAGAATGACAGCATAACTAAAAGATGAAACCCTGCATACTGAACAGAATGAAAAATCACTATTTTATAATTTTTCAAGAGTGAAAGACTATGAAACCCAAAGAATCGTAATTTACGATTCTCCAAAAGAAGTCACTCAAAGGAGAAAAGTAAATAATCATATTTTCCAGAGAATCGTCCGTCAAGTCTGCTAAGTCATATGAGTGAAGCAGTATGAAGATATAAAGTCGTCATTTACGATTTTGCAGTAAAATGACAAAACTGAAGAATCATCTTTTATGATTTCCCTTTATGAACCATACTGAAAGCAGAGAATTATAATTTACAATTTTCTACCAAAGAAGAGGGATAGAGAATCAATATTAACGATTTTACAGAAAGCTTAATTAACACTGCTGCTGCTGATCACGTGAGTGAAGATTATCACCGCCATGAACCAAATTAGAAGATCTCTAGAAGTCTGGTGAACCACGGATCTGAGAAGATTGATGAAGATCTACTCCGAAGGACTCTGCTGCTATAAATCAAAGAACACTCTAGAAGTGCATCAACTAAAGAAAGTAAGAAAAGATAAAATTAGGAATTAGAGTTATATTAAGATACTTTTATTTTTAGTAGTTTCTTTTATTAGAATTAGATCTTTATAAACTGATCTCTTATGATCTATAAATAAGAGGGCTTGACATAGGAATAAGCATTGAAAAATTTCAGCATCAATTGACTCCTAAAGTTGGATTTTCTTTCGATCAAAGTAGTATATACTAGTTAGAATAGTTTAGATATCAGAGGTTTCTCAAGAGCAATTGACGACTGCAATTGAGTGCTGAAGAATAGTGTAGATATCTATAGTTTCTCAGAACCAATTGATGACTGTGGCTGAGGGGTCAAGGATATATTTTACTTTACTTTTTAATTTAGATTTATTTGCTTTGTAAATATTTCTAAATTTTGATTTGAATTAACGACTCAGGTTAGAATTTACAGATTAGTGTAACGGTTTTTACTCTTTCATCTTCAATTTTCTAAGGTTTGATTGACGCTCATATTTTAAGAAGTTGTTGATTAGATTAAATCTATATTGATAGGATCTTAGACTTGATTGACGACCAATACTAGGAGACTAGAAATATAGTGTAACGGTACTGTTTAAATTTATAAATATTCAATAGCTAAAGATTAAGATTGACGATCTTAATCTGAAGAAGGAGGATTAGGATTTATTTTATGCACTTTAGATTAAAACCATTCTTTTATTTATATTTCTCCAGTAGATTAGATCTTAAAGATAAATAGAAGTTTTCAAAATAAGGATTTGAATAACAGATAAAAATAAAAGGAATAATTAGATAATAAACTTCCTCGTGGGAACGATCCTATACTAGTATTATAATTTTCATTGTGCGCTTGTAATAGGTTAAGACTTGAATTTAACATAAATATAATACATAATAAGAAGCAAGTCATAGACATGATTTCACACTCTTGCGTATATGATCTAACATGTCCTTAACTCGTACAACATACAGGTGATGAAAATCATCCTTTTATTTTACGTAGTAAATGGATTGTGTAAAGTTATATTACACATACACACGTGTGTGTATATATATAGCATATTATTACACATAGAAGTATGAAGATTTAAAGTTTAGATCTATCAATATCGTTTATAGTTTTGGTCAAGATATATCAAGGATAGAGTACTTGATACTCCATCAAAAGACATCAATGATTCAGGGCACTAGACCTCTAATCGGTTTTGAATCCGAATCCAAAGTTGGGTCTCAAACCAAGTGTACAAAAGAGCATAACGAAGGCATACACCGAATTGAAATCAAAGGAAGCATTAGTATATAAATTTTGGAAAGTCAATCGATAGGTTTCAGAATTGATCAATCGGATTTAAAAGTGAAGTTACAAAGTCTGTTCGGACGAGGATCGATCAATCGGTTTTGGAATCGAATAATCGATATTAAATGTGAAAGATGGAAACAGTTTTGTCCAAAAATGATTGATCGAATAATAGAATCGATCAATCTAAAATATAATGCAAAGAAGACATTTGGTTCGATTCAAAATTGATCGATCATAAATTAGAATCGATCGACTAGATTTTATAAAAAGAATAAGTAAGCAGTTCGGTCCAGAATCGATGTATCAAATTTACAATGTAAAAATAAAAATTTGGTTCGGTTCAAAATCGATCGATCACAATTTAAAATCGATTGATCGACTATATAATGAAAATATACCCTTTTTGCTTGGCCCAGAATCGATCACTGGCAACTTGGAATTGATCGATCGGTTTCAAAATTCCTATAGTTTCTAGGGTTACGAAAATAAGATATAAAAAGGAAATAGAAAAATAGCATAACGCTAAAAATAATATCGTAATTAGGGTTAACCATTTTACTCTTTTATAGCAATTATAACAAAAAAAATACACGGGTTTGATTTATTTTGTCCGTCGATACGCAATACGTGACAGGATCTAAGAAGTACAGAGTGGATTGATGGGTACCCACCTGTTGAAGCATGAATTGTAGATCTACGGTGATTAGGGTTGAAGAGATAGACGTCCAATGCGATGGTTCGTCCAAGTTTTCTCTTTCTTCTTCCTCCTTGATCTTGATGGTGAAAATAGTTCACCGTGGTTCTTGTGTAAGAACACACGAAAGTTTTGAGGGAAGACAGTAGAGAGTTTTGAGAAGAGATGAGTTGAAGAAGAAAGGTTGCGAGGGCTAGGATTTTTTAAGAGAAGAGAAAAATAAGAGACCGTTAGGGTTTCTTAAAAGATTAGAATAAGAAAAAAGTTACGTACTTAAATTTCAATTTTTCAACCAACATTCAGAACGTATACTTTATGGTGAGATCTCGATTTCATGTTACTAAATAGTTGACTATTACAGATCTATTACCATTCCGGGAAGGAGGTAATTACTAACTATCACCTTCCAACAAGGAAAGATCGAATTAATTGAGATCTCCATTTCATGTTCATAAATGGATGATTTCTATAGTCCTACTACCATTCAGCGAAGCAGTTAGTATCACACCCCTTCCCCCTTGGCCTCACGTAATCCATGACGGTGGCGCTAAGGTGGGCGAGCGCGACGAGCACTGCTTATCACATAGATATTCAGACATTTCAAATTCGTAAGTCATTTCCCTTTTCATGTAAATTGCCACAATTTTTTTTCTAAACCATTGCCGGAAATGTTTTAAATTGCAGAAACAATTAATTTCACTTATCAAAGAAGTTGTGAAAACCATATTTAAATACCGTCAATTTAAATTCCCATTTTCGTTACCTTGATCCAGCAAATTCGGGTTTTATGATTTTATCGTAACAAATTCTATCAAGTGCGGAACTATAATAAGATAAATCAAGAGATTTTTTCCAAAGGAAAAACCTTAAAAGTTGATGTCCATACAAGCCCGGCCATTTACAAAAAATACAATAATTATTTTCAAAAGTAATGAACTTAAAACAAAAGCAAGAAGAAAAAGATCCTTTCAAAAATGAGAGTGTAGGTGCTGGTAGCTCTATAGGCAAAATGATCTTAAACTGTCAACTCGATGATTGCTCTTGGATCCTTCCTTGTCCAACTCCTCTAACTTTGGCTAGGTGGCTATTAACTGGTCTCTTAAATTTTTGGGTCATGAAACAACCGTAAGCGATGAAGCTTAATAAAGTCGTAGTTAATTTTATAATGGGTTTTCAATACAAGTAGTATAGGAGAATTCCATAGGTGCAAGTGTAAGTGTGGTTTCCAACTATTTATACAGAAAGAGGATCAAAAGCAGTAGTCTAAACTGCTGAAACTAGTACACTAGCTCATCCACTAGGGCAAATCATCTCAATATACTAGTGAGCTAAGAAATTATAGTCGTGAACTCCGTCCGCAGATTTCAACAAAGACCATTAGGCATTCCCAAGAATTACAATAGCAATGCTCCCTCTAATACTCATAAAAATTGACTTACTAAAGAAGATGAAAGAAGAAGAGATGATAAATAACAAAAATAAAATAAAAGATGCAACCATCAAGCAAAACTTAAAAAGGAATAGAAATTTTAAAAAGATAGAGCATAATTGTTCATTTGATAGGCAACTACTCATATGAGAGATCCTAAAATAATGGCCACAAAGCTCTCATACGTAAAGCAGCAAACAACAACATAACCCACATGTCTAGCCGAACCCTTTCTTTCCAACACCTAGCTGACTGAGAATGTCCTTAAGCTCTTTTATCTGGAAGTATTGCAATTTGTCCATGATAAGGAGTGTGCAGATAGCTGTAATTGTCATCATCATTATCACAGCCTTATTCTATCTAGCAAACATTTATTATAATATAATAAAATAAAGATAAATATAAGCTCATACGCAAAACAATCTTTTTATAGAATTCAGGGATGACTAAAGCGTTTAGCTATATGTAGATAAAACTTGCACAGGTTATAACCAAACAAATAGCAAATATAACCACTTTTATATGTAGGTTGTATAGAAAATATATATTATAAAAGATCAAAAGAGTTGGGATCAATAAAAAAATTTCATCAAACAGTTGGCATGCAAAATAAACAATACTATAGAAGATCAAATAGGCTTGGATCACTAATAATATTTCACCAATTCGTGGGTATGCAAAATCAAAATATAACCCATAAATCTCATTACTCTACTATTTTTGGGAAATATAAAATCTATAGAACTCAAACCTCAATTACACCTCAAATATAGAGCTGAGCTTCTTCTTGGTGAAAAATCGAGATCTGAAATAATAAATAATAAATAATATTAATTTGCCAAATTAAAATCTGCAAAAACCCCAAAAAACTCAAATCAAATGAAAAAAAAAGACAAAGAAGAATTACAGCATTTTGAATTTTTTGATTGCATTTGTAGATGGAGAGGATGAAATTGAAATTTTTGACTAACCTAGGCTTGGTCATTGACCAATTCCACCTTATGTTGCGCTTCAGGTTGCATTTTGCCCCCACTGAAATCACTTGATACACATGCTTGAGCAAATCGTTTTATCTTTTAAAAAAACATTAATATAAAAATTTTCTTCACTTTTACCAATGATTTCAAGTAAAGAGCTCTTCCTATGCTCGAGCAGATCACTTGCACAGTTGATACATAACAATCTCAAATGAAATCGCATGAAAAACAAGGAAAAAGGCTAGGGTTTTGACAACTTCAGCCGATCTCCGTTGCTTTTTGTTACCTTTAGTGAAATGATTGATGAGATTGTAATGGCGTTGGAGAGATGAAATTTTAGTAGAGAAAATGGATTAGGGTTTCATGTTTTGCACCGAGAGAGAGGATGAGATTGTTATGGCGATGGAGAGAGATGAAATTTTAATAGAGAAAGTGGATTAGGGTTTCATGTTTTGCAGAGAGAGAGAGAGAGAGAGAGAGAGGCTAGGGTTGAAAATGACAAAGAAAAAAATGGGAAAATAAAATCGATACCCGGTGGCGGTTGATTTGTTGTATATGGCTCTAACTAGGATGGCACAGACCTCCGTAGTCATCAAGACGAAAGTTCGTAGTCTTCAAGATGGAAGTCCGTAGTTTGGAAACCCCCCTCTGCCCGTATTTCAAAGGACGTTCATGGGCTACGTAACAAATTTTCGTGGTTTATAATTTGAGAGCTTTTGCGCAACATGATTATTCTACCATTGTTTTAGGCAGTTGATTATTAGACTACTGTTTTAAACTGTCATTCTTTTAATACTACTACTATCATTTTTTATCTTTTTCACTTCGTGAAAACCTGCTCGTTTCAATTTTTTTTAGGTATTTTAGCTTTTCTGAATGTACCTAATCAATTTTCAGTTTTTGCCACCCAAAATCGAGAGTGAATTGAACTAAAACCAATTTGGTTTTGAATTGATTTTGATCTTATTAGGACCAATTCGATTTGGCTGTTGTTTCAGCCGAATTCAGGTTTTGATTTAAAACTTGCTTCCCTATTTGCATATGATCATAAAGCAATTAAAGTTTGCAATAGGTCTGGTCTAATTATTCTTGGCCCCTGATCTAATTAGACCTAACTAGATCCTATTTGGATGGACTCAAAGGAATGGGTTGAATACAAAGTAACAAAACACGCATTTTTTTTTTTTTTAACTGTGTTTAAAATGCATTTTTTTTCAAAAAAGCGAAAAAAACCTCAAAACAAACAATTTTTTTTAAATTTCAATTGTTTTTTGTTGGAAAAGATGAGTCGTTTGAAACGCACGACCTTGGGGGCATATACCCAAGTCCTCAACCATTGCGAATTTGCGATCACGCCTTGGTACATCTATACATTGGTGTGCTCATATTCGATGATTAGAGATCTTCTAAAGTTCAGATGGGCTTTTTTTTATGGGTAGCTGATTTGAATTCATATGATGGTCTACACTTTTTATGACACTAGTAAACATACACGTGCTTTACACGTGTTACTCTATAAAATCATAAAAAATGTAACGTCCGGAAAAATTTTGACTTTAAATAGTATACCTCGGTGTGCGTGCCCATCAGATTAAGTGCCCGACTTTGGAAATGTAATGGATAGGTCTTGTGGGGACATGTGTTAAGTGAAATTGAAAATAAATAAGGATTATATGTGGATCTTTGAATGAGTTTCAATACACTTAGAATGGGTGTATGTGCTTAACACCCAAACCTATAGCTATATAAGTAATGGAAACCTAAAAGAGAATTTATTTCTCTTGTGAAATTGTTAGTGAGAGAGTTAGTAAGAGAGAGAGAAGAGGGAAGAACAATTAATATGGTCGTGTGAGAGTGGGTACAAAGAGTGATGATGGTGTATTAAATTTGACAGTTGATTGTGTGGAATCAGTGAAGACTTCAAGCTACAAAGCCAAATTGTGAAGCTCGGATCAAGGAATCGATCGATTTAAGAAGATAAGATTTGTATAAATTTTGTAAGAATTAAGTTGATAGATTAGTTATGATATTGGGTAAAGAATTGAAGGAGGAAAGAGAAAATTTAAGAAAATAGGTTGAAGAACAAGCCTAAGCTAGGTGAAATCTATCGAAAACCGACCGATCGAATCCCAAACCGACCAGTCGATTTTGATGTGACTTGAAGATCTGAAGGCCTTACGCGATTCCGACCGGTCGAATAAAAATCGAACAGTCGATTTGGAAAACCGAACGGTTGAAAGTAGCATTGACCGGTCGATTTAGAAAAACAGTGAACGTGTAAAGTTGGTTTTTGAGAAATTGACTGGTCGAATGGAAATCAACTGGTCGATTTTAGAAAACCGACCGGTCGATTTGAGATCGACTGGTCAATTTTAGTGTGAATAAGGTCTGGTTTTCTGAAGGAAAATCGACCGATTGAATTTGATTCGACTGGTCGATTTTGGAAAACCGACTTTTGGGAAACTTTGTACCCTCCTGTTTTGACAGTTCAGAGCTTTGTTTTGGTTTTAACTTGGGACTTTTGGGAAACTTTGTGCCCTCCTGTTTTACATCATCTTTGACATTTTATTTATAAATTCATGTATGATAGGTATGAGCTTGAACAATGGATTAGAAAAACAACTATAGGCTAAAAGGATTATAGTGCGAGTTCGTGTGAGGTAGGGAAAACTTCTTAGTATGTGTATTTGATTTCAGCAGGCATGTGTATAGTGACATGATGTGAAGGTGTGTTTTACGATAAGTTTTTGCCATATCAGGGATTCATCATATTTTAAATGTGCAAGTGTGATAAGTGTGATCACAAAGAGAAAATATGTGGGTGTGTGTGTGAAGTATGATAAGTATGTGTGTGTTATCAGTAAAAAATCAAAAATATGTGTGCATGTGACATCATCAGGATGTGAATGTGTGAGAACTTTAGAAATCAGAGATATGTGCGTATTGTAACATCATCAAGATGTGAATATGTGTGAGAACTTTGAAGTCAAAACCTATTATAATCAAGGATCAAAATTTTTGGTTTCGGTCCCCACCGAAACGATAATTTGGAACCAAAATTTCGGTTTCGGTCCCCTCCGAAACCGAAATAACTATATATAGATTTAGCACTTTTATTTAAGGTTTTCATGTAAATATCCAACCGACACGACGGGATATCAGTGACCAACACGACGGGATATCCGTGACCGGTACGGCGGGATATCCGCTCTTTGATTACCATTCTGAGGTAATATGTGTCCGACAAGTCACCCCATCGGGAGGGGGCTTGTGTAATTTGTGCAAAGGATTCAATTGAATGACGATGGTGGGTATTCCATCGGGGCTTGATGCTATATTTACTCAGAAAACTATTTAAGTTATTAATTTAAATTTTGTGGAGTAAGGATTTTTCAGTTATGACAAGTGTGACTTTTGAAATATGCATCAGTTATCCATTTCAGTCAATTTAAATGTTTTTAACTTGTGTTTTTCATTCAAGAAAACTATGAGATGTGTTATGTCATGAAAGATATGTGTGATGTTAGGAATATGCATACTATATTAGTTTTTTCCTATTGAGCTATGATGTAGCTCACCCTTCGACTATACGTCATAGGTTCTCAGAATGCAACGGGTACTAGGGATCTAGACCTAGAGGATTCTAATTGCATTGCTAGAGAGGAGACAGAGCCCCCTCCAGAGGCGTACTTCTAGTGGACTTTGCTGCGCTATTTTAAAATTTGTTTTGTAAGGCTTGGTATGTCCAACTATTCTAACTTAGAAAAGATGTAATTATGAGATATTGAATTCATTTTGGCGAACCATCATAGGATGACTTTTGATTGTCACTGACGGTTCGGTTCGGTTCTTTTGCTCATGCATTTGGCATGAAATTAAAACCGTCTTTTGAGTTAATTGTTAGTTGGTTATTGTATAGATGTGGAGATTTCTTTAGTGTGATGTTTCTATCTGTTTTATTAGTTTTATGCTTTGTTCCGCTTTGTGTGTAAATGTACCAAGTGTTCTTTGTGATATACAGGGTGCAGCCTCGAGGGTCGTACCGACGGAGCGGGATTCAAGGTGTCAAAATTTGAACTATCACAAATAATAAAAAATTTATAAAATGAAAATTGTGATAGCCCAGAATTCGATGCCTCGAAACCTGTGCCGTCAGTGGGCTGGCGCTAAGGCCGAGCCCGGAAATGGAACACATCGCGTCACAACATGCACAGCGGAATCTAAGCATAACCAATTTCAACTCGTAGCATAAGCAAATTAAGTATTTTAGCATTCAATCCTAAAAACCTACAATAAACAAATGGTTCTAATTCCATAAAAAGCCTATGGGAAAAGAACCATTGAGAACCACCGGTAAGGACCCTTCCTTACCGAAACATGGTTCAACAAAAAAATATCCAAAAAACTAATATTGAGAGTTTATCTCCATACAACCAAAACAGGACAAAAGTTAATACATCACTCAGGGCCAGACCTACCCAGGTCTAGCACAAAGGAAATAATCCTCAGGATGGGGCTCCTCAAGGTACTCGTCGGGGAAGTAGTCCGGATCTTCCTTCTCCGGGATCTCCGCCACAATACCTTCACCTGAACCTGTGACATTTATGAAGGAATGAGCTTCATCCAAGCTCAGTAGGAAAAAATCTCATAGCATGCTTATCATAATATCAAACACATATCTTATGGCATGACGAAAACGAAATAATTCTGAACACATGCAAAGCGGTGATTCTCATAACCTTAACACACACATGCAATGCTGATGGTTTCATGAACATGCTCACATTTCCAATCCGACATGAGAAAGAAGAAACTTAAAGATTATTTACTTAAAGTAATAGAATGAGGAACTATAGCCTCAAGTCCCCCGACGAAATACCCACCATCGTCACTCACATGAGTCATATGCACATATATCCAAGGTCCCATAGAGTTGGACACTTGGCCGAACGAATTTACCGTTGTACGGTAGGAGTCACATAGCACGTACACATATCACACAAAGGGTGTACGGATTGGCCGCCGTACTGGTCACGGATATCCTGCCGCGTCAGTCACGGTTATACCGTCGCGTCGGTCAGGTATTCACATAACCTTAAATCGTAAGTGCATACATATAGCTTATCACCGTGTAAAGTGATAATCATAGTTTATGTCAAAACCGGAATGAAATGTGAAGATCTCACATACACGTGTTACAAAGGATCTCGAAGATTTCATAAACTCCACATATTTTCAAATCACACGTATCACATGCCTCGTTAATTTGAATTCATATACGGAAATCACATGGTCAAAGCAGAACATATCACATGCCTTATTAATTCGAATTCGTATGCGGAAATCACATAGTCAAAGCGGAAATGCATCATATCATAACACACGTGTTAACGAAATCAATACACATGATATCAAGTTTTCCCTACCTCACAGATCGGACCCATGCTTGCTCAAGCCTTCACAAAGGTCGGGTCCTTCTTAATCACGAAGCTTACCTAAACATGATCATTTTTATTCATTAGAAAGAGGCAAAACACATTGCCAAAAGTCCCCGTGAAATCTCACAGTCAAAACTCACCAACCGCAGAAATCTAGAAAATTTGATCGATCGAATCCCTATTTTGATCGATCAAAATCCATTTTTGATCGATTGAAATAAATTTCGATCGGTCGACCTCTTCTAGAATTACAAAGTGTATATTCATTCGATCGGACGAGTTTTTCTTATCGATCGAACGAAAGTAATTCGATCGGTCGAATTCCACATAAGACATTCTACCTTCACACAGTTCGATCAGATGAATCCCAATTCGTTCGATCGAAAACACATAATTCGATCGATCGAATTTAATTCGATCGGTCGAATTCTCACAACAAAATTCTAACGTTCTGTTTCTATACAAATCGATCGAACTACAGGGTCGATCGATCGAAAACTTTTCATTCGATCGAAATAAAGTTCAATCGAACTAATTTCACAGGACTTCATTTTTTTTCATTTTCACTGTCATTTCGATCGATCGAACCATAATTCGATCGATCGAAATGAGCAGATTTCGCTCAAATTTGGTTTTTTTCACACCCAATCACTTTTCACTTTGAATCCATCTCCATTCTTATGATCCCCACATGGATACACACTAATTTAACTCCACACTACGGATCTAAAACAAATATTCACACTCCTTACCTTGCTTTCAAACGAATCCTCTTCCTTACTTCAAAAACAGTTTGGGTTTTTCTCCAAGTCATAGTAGATCAATCCGATCCTCGATCGAGCAGCTGTCTCTCTCCATGCTAACTAATCGATCTCATCATCACGGGCATTCAATGCCTTAAGGTTATCCTCTCTCTTCTTAACTCTCGTTCACAAGCATTTAATATGCAATTAAATGCCCTTGGTTTTCTTTTATACCTTAGCTCTTATACTTTAGGGTAGGACAGCTACACTAAAGGAACGTATGTGAGGGTTTCAAACTCCCACATCCAGTCTTCATAAGATCAATCTGGTCCGTTGGATTTGATCTATAGACATTACATCGTTGTAAAAAGGGGGCTCCTCGGTGCATGATCCGTCGGTACACGCACCGAGTCTTACGGATCAAGGCCCAAAAGGTTGGGATGTTACATCCTCCCCTCCTTAGAAATTTTCGTCCCCGAAAATTGTCCTAATGGGTAGCAAAAAGCCCGAAGGGTTGTCTCGTAATGTACCACACATGGCTAAACAGTCCATATCGTTATAAAACTTCAGCCCACACACACACAATCTACACATAATAAAATTTTTAGCAAAGCCAATTCGGTCACAATTATTATCAAAAGTTAATAAAACCATACAAAAACACTGTGGCAGCCATGCCACTATAGTTCAAAAATCAAAAGATAACGAAAGTGGCGACCATGCCACAATAGTTAAACTTTATACATTTAATTCCCAAGATAATTTGAAAGAAAAAGACACATCCCTCCGCTCCCTAGCTCTGTGGAGGATCCCCCGCATCCGCTCGGCTCTCCGGCTCAATAGGTAAATCCTCGCCCTCCGGTACATCGTGAGCCTGCTCCTCCTCAACGTCGGCCTGCTCCTCACTAGACTATATGTCCTCCACATCCAAGCCGGACGGAGCCACGTCATACACCTGTGCTCGCATAATCGCTATCCTCTACCTATAATCGGTGGGGTATACAGCCTGCAACACATCTCCGATGAGCAGCTCAAAGAAGTCCAGACGTTGATTGACTTGACAGTTGCTCTCCTGAATGAGAGTTGCCAAGTCTTCAAGTCGTAACGGAGCAGCTTGCTGGACTGGTGACGCGGGTACCTCAGTAGGGATGTCCGGGGCAAGCACATTCTGGGCCGGTGGAATAATCTCTGACTGTGCAGGAATAGAAACCTCGGGCAGAGGCTGGTCGGGGGGTAGTGTGTCGGGAATAGGAGCATCACGGGTAGGCACGTCTCGAGGCTGTGGGGGAACAGGGGGTACTTGCGGGGTAGGTAGAAGATGTGGTTTTAGTCGGTTGTATGTTTTCTTCCACTTCTTAAACGTGTAGAGGACCACGTTATCAGATGATTTAGGTTCCTTTGGGGAAACCTTGTGGATAGAAGTGGCTGAAAACTCATCAAACATGGCAGAGATGAAACTGGCGTAAGGAATGTAGTCTTCAGGTTTCTCTGCTCCCGGTAGGAGCTTCTTCCTACCGTGTTTAATTCCCTCAAAGATGACGGCTACGGCGTCAAACCATTTGCCCTCAAAGGTGGCAAATAGTGCATTCATCAAGACGCCCAATCGTTGGGTCTTATGGCGGATCGGATATAGATTATACTTAAAAATGGTATCGAGGATCCACATGTAGCTCGGTAGGTGAGCTCGGTTAATGGCTCGCCCTTTGGCAACACGCCCTTGCGTCATTCGTTGGGCTATAAAAGTATGGGTTAGGTTAGGGGGGTTTGGTGGTAACAAGTCAATGCCTTCACCGAAGGCGTCAAAACACTCTAAGGCTGCACAGGCCATCGCATGGGTAAAAGTATAGGTCTTTCCATCGACCTTAGTACAAATCGTGTTATCGGGGTTTGGCCCGTCAAACATGTTTTGATAAAATAACCGCACAAGGCGCGGATAGTAATAAGGGTGAATGGGCTTCTAGAGGTTGTCAAGCCCGACCTTACCCAAGTAGTCGAGTGCCCAAGCATCGATGTCGGGCACATTGGGCGTTTCAAAAAGGGCTGGGTCTATGGTATACTCGTATGCGAAACCCTTGTCCGCCCACCATTGGCTGGGTAAAATGCGTTGAGGTGCTTGCGGAGCATCCGATTGCTCGACAGGCAATGTAGGTGGCGGAATGGGTGGTTGAATGGGTGGTTGAGGTGGCGGAATGGGCGGTTGCGAAGGACCCGTAGCGGATTTGGGTCGCTTCGAAGTAGGGGTTTTGGTTTTGGCATCCTTCCGTTTAGGTGCCATAAAAAGAATTTGGGTTTTGGAACAAAATTTAGGGTTTTAGAAGCAAAACTAGGGTTTTAGGGGAAATTCAAAAATATTAAGGTCAGAATCAAGAATCTATAACCCAAAAATAATTGCTTACCGTTTGTATATGGTTAGTTTTTGATTCCCGGAGCGAAAAGACGCAATTTGATGTTCGTTAGGCTCCAAAGGATGAAAACCCAAACGGCTCGCTCAATGCTTCAGAAATTTTGATCGGACAAAAGAAAAAAAAATCACAGTTTATATATATAAAGAAGGAATTCGATCGATCGAATTCGTTTCGATCGGTCGAAAATCGACTTTCACAGAAATTGAAACGATTTTGATCGATCGAACACAATTTTGATCGGTCGATTTCGTCTAGTAACAACTGGGTTCCACCCCTTTTGATCGATCAAATTTAAATTCGATCGGTCGAAATCTAAACATTCGATCGATCGAAAACTTTTCTATCGGTCGAATTCCCAACATTCGATCGATCAAAATAAATTTTGATCGGTCGATTTTTCTCAGGTTTTAGAATTTGTGATCGAACGAAATAAATTTTCGTCTAGTCAAAATCATAATTCGATCGATCGCATACTGTTCGATCGAACGAATTTATCTAGCTAGAAGAAAATTTGTTGTCTGTCCCTACCAGTATAATTCGATCGGTCGAACTCATAATTCGATCGATCAAAATTTAATTCGATCAATCGAAATTGAATTTTGATCGGTCGAATTTCCAGAAAATACTTGTTCTTTGTATTTTCGCATGCTCATTAACAATTTGACACAATAAATCAGAAAGTCAAGTTTTATAATCCAAATTTCACTAGCTTCTACACATCAAGCTTTTGGTTTGACATCTGCAACAAATTCTCTCATCTCTCAATCCGAGAACAAAGAGGGATACTGGGCGCGAATCTTGGCTTCGCGTTCCCACGTCGCTTCCTCTCTGGAGTGATTCTTTCATTGAACTAACACCAGAGGAATCTGTCTTGAGCGTAAAACTTGCTTAGTTCGGTCTAGGATTTGCATGGGTTCTTCAATGATCGTCAAATCTCGGTAGACTTCAATTGGTGGTGCATCGAGGATGTGAGTCGGATTGTGCACGTATTTTTGCAACATAGAGACATGGAATACGTCGTGCACTCGATCAAGTTGCGGGGGTAATGCAACCCTATATGCAACTTCACCAACTCTCCCCAATACCTCGAACGGTCTAATGTAGCGAGGAGCTAACTTTCCGCGCTTCCCAAAGCACATCACCCCCTTCATTGGGGATATCTTGACAAACACATGATCTCCCACATGGAAATCCATGCTCGTATGCTGAATGTCTGCGTAGCTCTTATGACAGCTTTGTGCCGTTCTGAATCTTTCTCTGATAATCTACATAGTTTCGGTGTTCTTCCTGATAACTTCCGGTCCCAACACAAATTTATCACCGATTTCCTCCCAGTTAATCAGAGGCCTACATCTCCGTCCATATAAAGCCTCATATGGAGCCATTCCAATGCTCTGCTGAAAGCTGTTATTGTAAGCGAATTCTATCATCGACAAATGTTGATCCCATGATCCCTGAAAATCTATCATACATGCTCGCAACATGTCTTCAATGACTTGATTAACTCTCTCTGTCTATCCATCAGTCTACGGATGGAAAGTAGAACTAAAGTCCAACCTCGTGCCCATGCCTTCTTGAAATCTTTGCCAGAATACAGATGTGTACAATGGGTCATGATCGGACATGATGCTCGTAGGAATGCCATGCAATTTATATACAATTTCCAACTTGCTTGTAGTGTATGTTGTGTTATAGGGCAAAAAGTGTGCCGACTTGGTCAGCCGATCCACTATTACCCATATGGCGTTGTGGCGTCGCAACGTTCTCGGCAATCCCACAATAAAATCCATCGAAATGGACTCCCACTTCCATTCCGGTATCGGTAGAGGTTGTAATAGACCGGCTGGGTGTCGATGGTCCACTTTGACTTGTTGGCACACCAAGCACTTGGACACGTACTCTGCAATGTCTTTCTTCAATCCCCTCCACCAATAACATTTTCACAAATATTGGTACATTTTAGTACCACCCGGATGGATGGTGTATTTAGACCTATGAGCCTCGTCCAAGATAGTTTGTCTCAGCTCGGCATCCGTAGGTATACACAAACGTCCTTGAAATAATAATGACCCATCTTCCTTGATAGTAAAGTCCCCATTTTCAGTTGCTTTTCGTCGAAGTTTCACGAGTTCATCATCTTTCATCTGAAGCTCATAGATGCGGTCAAAAATAATTGGCCTGATCGTAAGGCTTGCCAATAGTACTCCGGTATCCTTAACTGCGATGTTCTTATCATAAAGTGAAAGGTCTTCGAATAACTTCCATCTGTGAAGTCCCGCAATAAGGCTAGCTATTTGGGATGTGTGCTTCCGGCTCAGTGCGTCAACCATGACGTTGGCTTTACCTGGGTGATATTGAATTGCGCAATCATAGTCCTTGAGGAACTCAATCCACCGTCGTTGCCTCATATTCAACTCTTTCTGCGTAAACAAATACTTGAGGCTTTTGTGGTTCGTAAAAATCTCAAAGGTTTCACCGTATAGGTAATGCCTCCAAATTTTGAGCACAAATAGCACCGCGGCTAACTCTAAATCGTGAGTCGGATAATTCTTTTCGTGCTCTTTCAACTGTCTTGAGCCGTAGGCGACAACTTTCTTCGTCTTGATTCAAGACACACCTGCACCACCATATGACGCATCATCAGAATAAAGAAACCTCCGCTACCCGATGGAATGGTCAACACTGGAGCGGAAGTAAGTCGTTTCTTGAGTTCTTGGAAGCTTTCTTCACATTCTTTGGTCCATTCAAATTTTGTGTTCTTCCTTGTAAGTCGGGTAAGTGGTCCCAAAATCTTGGAGAAACCTTCAACAAAGCGCAGGTAGTATCCTGCTAGACCGAGAAAACTGCGAATCTCTGTCACGGTCTTGGGTTGCTCCCAATCTAGCACTGCCTCAATCTTCGTTGGGTCAACAGTCACGCTTGCTTCAGATACTATGTGACCAAGAAAGCTCACTTGTTCCAACCAAAACTCACACTTACTGAGTTTGGCATACAGCTGATGCTCTCAAAGGGTCTGCAAGGCAATGCGTAAGTGATGTTCGTGTTCCTCCCTGGTCTTTGAATAAATGAGAATGTCGTCCACAAACACCACTACACACATATCAAGGTATCGTTTAAAGACCCGATTCATGAGGTCCATGAATGACGCTGGAGCATTCGTCAAGCCGAAAGGCATCACTAGGAACTCGTAATGCCCATACCTAATTCTGAAGGCAGTCTTCTGCACGTCTTCCGCCTTTACTCTCAATTGATGGTACCCTGACCTCAAGTCGATCTTCGAAAAATATTTTTCCCCTTGCAACTGGTCGAACAAATTGTCGATCCTAGGCAATGGATACTTGTTCTTAATCGTGAGCTTGTTTAACTGACGATAGTCGATGCAAAGTCTCATCGACCCGTCTTTCTTCTTAACAAACAAGACCGGTGCTCCCCAAGGAGACACACTCGATCTTATAAAACCCTTATCCAACAGCTCTTACAGTTGCTCCTTCAACTCTTTCAATTCGGCTGGAGCCATTCGATATGAAGCTTTGGATACTGGTTCGGTTCCTGGAGCTAAGTCAATAGCAAAGTCGATCTCCCGATCAGGTGGTAATCCTAGTAATTCGTCGGGAAATACGTCCTCAAACTCACAGGCAATTGGAATATCATTAATAACATTATTCATCTCCTTCTTCTCTTGCAGGACTGTAAGATATCCATCACATCCATTCCTCATCATCCGTTCAACTTGCACTGCGGAGATGATCGGCGCCACCTTCCCTTTTTCATCGACAAATCGGAACGACTTTTGTCTCAGAAGACGGAAAGTGACTATTTTCCGTAGGCAATCCACACTGGCATGATATGCAGATAGCCAGTTCATGCCAAGAAGCACGTCAAGTCCTCTCATACTCAACAAAATGTGGTCTGTGACTGTCTTCTGATCCTCCACTTGCACAATGACTGATCAGCAACAAGTGTCTGCAATCACGGCACTACCCGTAGGAACTGTTACATCCAGTGTGAACTCTAACTCCTCGGGTGTAATCTTTAACTTTTCTGTGAATTTCGGGGTTATATACGAGTGGGTAGACCCTTGGTCTATCAGAACTCGTGCTACACAACAATCACCGTCGTTTTCACGATAGAGATGGAGTGTACTATATGATTTAAGACACAGACTAACATTCAGACATGTATTGCATGCACACACACATCAATATGCACCTAGATCTTTCCTATCAATGCACTTTCTTCATATAAATCGTTAAACTCTTTAACACAAAATAAATTTATACCTTGGATCACGTCGTTGCTTGTGCGGGCATCTTCGGCAGTTATAGCAAATGCACGGCCCTTCACAACTAGTTTCGTGGACTGTGCAGGCTTCGATACTGTAGTGGCCGAAATGAAGCCCTCTTTCCTCATCTCTGGGCACTCCCGAATCATGTGGCCAACTTTTTCGCATTTGAAACATCCACCCGTGTCTCTTCTACAGTCGGACGTCTTGTGAGGTTTATCGCAACGAGTGCACTTCAATTGTGGACTGGTAGATACAGCTCGAGAAGGTCCTTGTGTGACTGATACCCCAGACGTCTGAGTCTGGGTAGGGCCCTCTCGTCAGAACGGTCTCGTCATAGCAGATGTATTTGACCTTTGAAAATTCGAATTGGCTGGTCTTGGAACTGGAGCAGGTGCAGACGTCCTCGGCTTTTTATTCCCCGAGTAGTCATATTCACTTGCCCCTCCCGAACTTGGTTTACTTTTCCAATCTTTCCTCTTGTTTATATCCCTCTCCGCAACAATCGCCTTTCCCACGACTTCTGCATACGTTTCGAGTTCAAAAATGGACACTCTCTCCTGGATGTTCGGTCTCAGGCCTTCCTCGAATCTACCGGCCTTCATTTCTTTCGTAGCGACTAATTCAGGGGCAAATCTTGACAATCTCACAAACTCATTGCCGTACTCCCGTACGGTCATGTTCCCTTAGACTAAATTTGTGAAGTCCTTCTTCAATTGGTTGCGGACTTGCTTGGGAAAATACTCCTTGTTGAATGCCACAACAAATTCCGTCCAAGTCCATTGAGTATATGGACCTTCCACTTCTCTTTTTCACAACACAGACTTCCACCACGCGTCTGCATCACCTTCCAACTGAAAAGATGCCCATCCTACTTTCTCATGCTCTGGGCTCTGTAGTCTCTATAATAGCTTCTCCATTTGTTTTAACCATTTCTTCGCTTCCAGCGGATCGGTCTGCCCATGGAAGACAGGAGGTCTTAATCTCCTGAAGTCCACAAATGATGATGGCAATAGGGCAGGAGGAGGTGGTGGTGGTGGCTGATGCTACTGGTTGTTGTTGGCAGCTAGCAACGCCGTCTGCTGGGCCATTGCATTAGCAATCGTTTCCATGGCCCTTGTCAACTTGTCCGAAGGTTCATCTCTGCTTCTTTCTTCCACAACTGGAGGCAGTCTCAAATCTCTTCCGGATCCTGAAGGAATATCTTCAGTATGCCTCTCACCTCTTTGGTGACTACCTCTCGGTCGACCCCTTCCACGATGTTCTATTAAGATCTGTTACAATGAAACAAAAGTCTCATTAACAGAAGGTCCCTTGCACACAACCAAATCTCAATCACGAAAGGTTAAGACTTGTCTGACATCTCTAAAGCCAGGCTCTGATACCAACTGTGACAGCCCGAAATTCTGCGCCCCGAAACCCGTGCCGTCGGTGGGTTGGCGCTAAGGCCGAGCCCGGAAATGGAACACATCGCGTCACAACATGCACAGCGGAATCTAAGCAGAACCAATTCCAACTCGTAGCATAAGCAAATTAAGTATTTTAGCATTCAATCCCAAAAACCCACAATAAATAAATGGTTCTAATTCCATAAAAAGCCTATGGGAAAAGAACCAATAAGAACCACCGGTAAGGACCCTTCCTTACCGAAACATGGTTCAACAAAAAAATATCCAAAAAACTAATATTGAGAGTTTATCTCCATACAACCAAAACAGGACAAAATTTAATACGTCACTCAGGGACAGACCTACCTAGGTCTAGCACAAAGGAAACAATCCTCAAGATGGGGCTCCTCAAGGTCCTCGTCGGGGGAGTAGTCCGGATCTTCCTTCTCTGGGATCTCTGCCACAACACCTTCACCTGAACCTGTGACATTTATGAAGGAATGAGCTTCATCCAAGCTCAGCAGGGAAAAATCTCATAGCATGCTTATCATGATATCAAACACATATCTAATGGCATGACGAAAACGAAATAATGGTGGCTTTCGCGCTTTTATAAATAGTATTTAAGTAATTTTTTTATTTTAAAATTTTAAATTTATATATGATTTTAAAATAATAAAAATGCGCCCAAAAAGCATTTTTGATATTATATCGGATTTAAATTGGAAACATATGAGCCAATATGACCTTATATGAACCGATGTTTGCCCACCTTAACTCAATGTTTGACCATATTTACTATCAGTGATGTACATATATCGGAAGAGTCCTAACCATATAAGCCAATATGTATAAGATATGACTGATGTTTAAAATCATGGTTTAATCAATTAAATATTTATACAGTATTATCAACAGGTTGGTTGACTCCATAACTGACCAGCCTAATGGCAACAGAAATTTTGGTCTAAATCCTTATCTACTTATGCTCAGCCAAAGAAAAATAAAAAAATTATTTTTTTGTTAAAGATGGTTGAATAAAATAATATAGTGTTATAAACTATAGAAAATGAATAAAAATTAATTCTTCGGCTATATTTGTGCTACTTGTACAAACTCGCATCATCTAAATTGTCATGTATCATTCACAGTAAAAATATATGACGAATATACTATCCAATTCAAACAATTTATTATTAACCTTATATTTAATATAAACAATGATGTGTGTTTAAGTACTCGGATCTAATGGTTTGAATTCCCAAATATATGCACTTTAATATGAATCGATCTTATTTTTAATAGCATATATTAAAATTTATTAATAGGGTCAAGGTATCAAACTTGGTATCGATATCAGGTATTGGTCCATTTTGAACCAATACGTATCAACCGATATTATATCGGTGAATATGTTTTTTTTTTAAATGCTGTAAAAATAGAAAAAAAGTACTTGTGTAGGTCAATGTCAACTGATGCAGAGACATAATCATCCAATACAGACCTGTATCGGTATCGACTCTCGATGAAATCGATATGTATCGCCGATACGTCTCGATATCGGCCAAGTTTTGTTGCCATCGTTCTGAGTCATTTGGCACCTGGAATGGGAGGATTCACATATGCCTACAAGCATAATTCCTTGACTATTAGATTTTTCACAGATGAAGAGATAGTGTACAATAATGGTGTATGATCATAATTGAACTTTAATGATATAAGATCATCGTACAAACCACATTCTTCCTAAAAAGATAGGCATCATGTCATCTGAATCATATAACTGTCATATTTATTAAGGTTGATCGTAATTAAAAATATGGTGCACCTATCAGCCATTTAGATGTTGATTCCATGAGGCACAAATCTCGAAAAGTGATCGTGATCTTGAGTGTACCATGAGAAAGGGTTTTGTGATAGCCCGGATTTCCTAATCGCGAAACCCAGACTGTCGGATCGACACTAAGGCCAATCCCCGAACGAAACACTTAGCACATCTACACACAAAGCGAAAACAAAGCAAGAAAACTAGCTAAACAGATAAATTCATCATAGGCAAAAAGAAATCTCCAATTCTATATCTCAAAAGGGCAAAATAACGGTTCTAATCTCATGTAAAAGCTCATAAGCAGAAGAACCGAAAAGAACCATCGGTAATGGCCGACCATCACTGAAACATGGCTCACAAAAGAATATTACAATTATAATCCAAAAGTTATGTTCTTTACATCATCAAAACTATATCCTGATCCATCATTTCAAAGCCGGACCTACCTGTTCTTTGTGCAGACAAAACAATGCTTCGAATGACGCTCAGAGTCCTCCTCCTCAGGGGAGAAATTAGGATCCTCTTCCCTTACGGGATCCTTTAGGTCAATCTCAACTCCTGTACCTGTGACGTCTAGTCGAGGGATGAGCTAACAACAAGCCCAGTAGGAAAATAATAATAGCATGCAAATTTTTAACATCACACATATATCTTACGACATAAACGAACTATACTTTTCTCATGCAAAGGTTCACAATTTAAAGGCATCTAACTTGTAGCAAAACTGAGATCAAATATCATTTTCCAAAGTTTAAACACATAATTTCGAAAACTTATTTTCATAACAAAGGGAAAACTTAAGTTGTTCACTTAAATAGTCCCTCAAGCGTATATAGCATCGAGCCCCTGATGGAATACCCACCATCATCGTTCAATTAAACTATTGACAGAATTACACAAGTCCCCTCAATGGAGGTAACTTACCAAATGAAATGTCACAGCAGAATGGCAACCAAAGCGTACCGGAACACAATTTGTACGGATGTCCCGTCGTACCGGTCACGGATATCTTGTCGTGTCGGTCACGGATATCCCGCCGTGTCGGTTGGGTATTCACATAGTAACCTTAAATCAAAGTGCATATATATAGCTTATCGTCATGTAATGTGATAATTATAGCTAAAATCAAAAGGTTGAAAGCACATTCTTTCACACACATTTATCGGAATGAATCTTGAAATATTCTCACATCATAATACGAATTCCAACACACACACATGCTTACACATTCACATTTTAAAAAACTTATTCTAAACTCAAGAGTAATTGATGGCAAACCACATCATATCATAATTCACACGCTAGTCGCATTAAATGCACATGGTATAAATATTTCCCTACCTCACACGAAGTCACACTTAAACTTCTTAGCTCACGCTAGCACTTCTAGTCCCAAGGCTCAAGCTTACACCTAATATACATGAGGTTATAATAAACATCAAACTTGATGTAAAATAGGAAGATACAATGTCTTCCAAAAGTTCTCACTTCAAACAAAACCAAACTCTGAAACAACCAAAATCGACCGGTCGATTCCCAAATCGACCGGTCGATTCCCAAATCGACCGATCGATTTTCCAAATCGATTAATGGAATTCATTTCGACCAATCG
The DNA here is from genome assembly GCA_021018995.1 of Chloranthus sessilifolius. NCBI lineage: Eukaryota > Viridiplantae > Streptophyta > Magnoliopsida > Chloranthales > Chloranthaceae > Chloranthus > Chloranthus sessilifolius. Next base: position 21,529,302 of record CM037586.1, read on the forward strand.
GTTTTCCTTAAGAAAACTAGACCTTGTTCTTTCGCACAAAAACTGATCAGTCGATCTCCGAATTAGACCGGTCGTTTCCAAAATCGACCAGTCGATCTAAAATCGACTAGTCGTCATAACTACTTTTTTTATGTTCTCTGTTTTGTGGGAATCGACCAGTCGATTTCATTTCGATCGGTCAGTTTTCAAAGTCGACCGGTCGGTTTTAATTCGACCAGTCGGTTTGGTTCAGAAACCCACAAACTCTTCAATCTTGACAAAATCGATCGGTCGATTTTTAAATCGACCGGTCGGTTTTGTTAGTTTTCTCTCAACTCTGATTTAACTTTTCCAATATATTTTTTCCTCAATTCTTGTCCTTTCCTCTTCGATTTTCCCACTCATCTATATAACTAATTTACTCATTTGCTTCTTACAACATTTACATAAAATCTTTCCTTTTAATCTATCGATTCCTCGATCCCGATTCTTACGCACAATTAGGGCTTCATAGCTGGAAGCTTCAGATTCCTCACAACCGATCCTTGAAATTCGACGCAGCAATTACTTCTTCGTACCCACACTCACACAAACGCATTAATTGCTCTTCACTTCCCTCTCTCTCTTAAAAACTCTCTCTCAACCACCTAATTCACAAGAGAAATAAATTCTCTTTAGGCTTCTTTTCACTTATATTTAGTTTAGGTTTAGGTGCCAAGCACATACACCATAACTAGTGTATCTCAGCTTACATAAAGATCCCCAGACAATTTCCCTCATTCTTATTGCACCGACCTCACTACCTTTTATGATTTATCCATCATATTCACCAGGTCGGGTACATGATCAGTCAGCACTCATACCGAGACGTACAGTTCAAAGATTGAAAATTTTCAGGACGTTATAGGTTCTCAAGTGTCCCTTTTGGAGATGTGTGCAACGTGGAATCAAGATATGACCATCTGATAGATGAGCCATGATCTCAAGATCAATTGTATTGAAGATTGAGATGAAAAAAGTTCTCCATCGTCTAATTCAAGACAATCAACAATTTTTATGGTGGAAATGCGTGTGTTCTTCATAGGAAAAATGGCAACAAATAGTGCCACCCTATACGATAACGCGTGGCGTTATTTGTACCCATTTGTCCTGTGAAGAGCACACGTTCTTTCACAAGAAAAAATTGTTAATTGCTTTGAATCAGATGATGGAGTTTGTTTTTCGTACCTATTTTTCATGCAATAGATCTTGATATCATGGCGCCCCTATCAGACGGTCACATGTTGATTCCATGTGACACACATAAAAAAGTGACAGTATGATAAGTACGCCCACAATCACGATCAATTTTGGGGAAGTGTGCTATGTGGAATCACGATCTGATCGTTAGATAGGGGTGCCATGATATCAAGATCTTGAAGGTTGGGAAGAAAAATGATCTCCATTGTCTGATTCAAGGCAACCAACTATTTTTTATAGTGATAATATGTATATTCTTCGCAGGTTTAATGGGTGTAAATAATGCTACCCTAAGTAGATAATCCTTTAGTCCTAAAAAGGAAGGAGTCTTGGTGAAATTATGAGGCTCGAGATTTATATTCTCGAGTCTTGGCCAATATTTTTTGGGTTTTTTGCATATACCCTCCTAAGATATGCCGATATTGCATCAAACCCCCTGAGTTATGGGTATTTATTCTGCAGCCAGTACTTTTGTGTTTCTATTTCATATACCCCCCTTGCCATTAACTAGCCGTGAGTTTATGAACGGAAGGACTATTTTGCCCTTAGTGAAACCAATATTCTAAAAATACCACCATTTCAAAAAGGCCCTTCATTCTATATTTACAAGTCATGCCATTAAAGTTTACCACCATTCTAAAAGGCCCTTCATTCACCTTTATTTACAAGTCATATCATTATAATTTACCACAATTCTAAAAGGAGTACCTTTAAATCCACTCACAAAATTTTTGAGTTCACCCACGCTGAAACACATCGACTGCATTGAATCAGACGATGAAGATTGTTTATCGTCCCAATCTTTTATGAGATCAATCTTTAGATCATGGGTGTACCATCAGACGGTCGTTTTTTTATTTCATGTGGTACACACCCATAAAATCAATTTTAAGAGTGCACGTGATGTTAAAGTCACTTTTCTAAGATGTGTGCCACGTGAAATAAAACACTGATCATTTGATGGTACGTCGATAATCTCAAGATCCATCCTATGAAATATCAGAAAAACATATGATGGGTCTTGAACCATTTACCACTTTTAATGTTTGACCCTCAAAAGGCTGGACTAGGCACGACCTGACCAGTTACCCTTAGCAAAGGATAAGTACCAAATGTTAATCAGGGCCTGTGCAGTATAACTTAATATCATTTTCAGCAATCATATGGGATATGCAAAACCAGTATTGCCATTTCTGTCAAGTTTATTGCTCTTATGTTTTTAATGCTACGTAATTTTAACTTATTTATTATGCGAGGTTTGGTGCAATATGACGCAACCTTGATTGCACATTTGAATTGAAAGGCCTAATTCATCATATTTTTTAGTTCGTTATGGCAGATTTCGACTTGTTACTTTTACTAGGATTACATACTTGCAAAGTTTCTCAGTTTCCCTTCGGAGAAGTATGTATGGACTTGGTTGCGATATGAGCTAGGTTCATTATGACTATTTTTTAAAGTAACCGTCTGATGGTACGCCGATAATCTCAAGATCCATCGTGTGAAATATTGGGAGGATAAATGATTCAAGACTCATCATATGTTTTTCTGATATTTCACAGGATGGATCTTGAGATTATCAGCGTACCATCAAATGATCAGTGTTTTATTTCACGTGGCACACATCTTAGAAAAGTGACTTTAACATCACATGCACTCTTAAAATTGATTCTAAGGTTACTTTTATGGGTGTGTACCACATGAAATAAAAAAACAACCGTCTGATGGTACACCAATGATCTAAAGATTGATCTCATAAAAGATTGGAATGATAAACAATCTCCATCGTCTGATTCAATGCAGTCGATGTGTTTCAATATCGATGAACTCAAAAATTTTGTGGGTGAATTTAAAGGTACTCCTTTTAGAATGGTAGTAAACTATAATGGCATGACTTGTAAATAAAGGTGAATGAAGGGCCTTTTAGAATAGTGGTAAACTTTAGTGGCATGACTTGTAAATATAGATGAATGAAGGGCCTTTTAGAATAGTGGTATTTTTAGAATATTGATTTCATTAAGGGCAAAATGGTCCTTCCATTCATAAACTCACGACTAGTTAATGGCAAGGAGGTATATGAAACAAAAACACAAAAGTAAGGGCTATAGAATAAATACCCATAACTCAGGGGGTTTGATGCAATATCAACATATCTTAGGGGGGGTATATGCAAAAAACCCATATTTTTTTAATATTTATGTTAGCTTTTAAGGCTCCTATAAAATAGGAGAAGTTATTAGAAGTTATTTTATTTGTTTAGTTTGAAGACTCCTAGTCAAATTAGAAATTTAGTTATAAAAAGTTATAAAATATACGTAATATGGTGATACATAAGGAAGAACATGAGGGTAGATAAAGTAGTTTAGGGGTATTTTATTCCTAAAATGTGAAAACACTCAAAATTGACAAAAATAGAAGATTTATTATTTGTTCCATGTGACATGATGTTACTGTTTTGCTACACAGGTAGCTGGTTTAGGAAATGAGAACCTTTAAATCCACTGACCTAATCTTTGAGTTCATCAACACTGAAACACATTGACTGCCTCGAATTAGACGATGGAAATTGTTTATCATCCCAATCTTTCACACGATAGATCTTGAGATTATGAGCGTATCGTCAAATGGTCAATATTTTATTTTGAGCTTGCACTTGATGTTAAGGTCACTTTTTTTAGATATGTACTACATGAAATAAAATACTGACCGTACCGTCTGATGGTATGCCCATAATCTCAAGATCTATCGTCTGAAAGATTGAGAGGATAAACTAAAGATCAAAATAGTAGTTTCGTTTTCGATTTCAGACATGATGGAAACCAAAAATTTGAACCGAAATTTCAGCCGAAACCAATATATTTCAACTGATAATTTAAATTATTGACAGGAATTTTGAACTGGATAAACGATCTCCATCATCTGAATGTAAGTGTTATATTAATGCCCGGGGCGATGGATTTAAAGGTACGCTTTTAGGAAATTCACAGTTGGCTTGGTAAAAGAAAAGCAAGCTACAGAGTTAATATAATGTTAATTAACGACACCAAAACTTATTTTATATGATATCTATAACCACACAAAAATGAATCATTAGTATAATTTTGACCCTTTTAATTATATCGCTTAGAGGGTTAAAATCTTTTAATAAGTGTTTTTCCTTGAGATGAATTGAGGTCAAACAATGGTATGATCCTTGATGACTAAACCCAGAATTTGTATAATACCAAAATTACCCTTTATACAAATATCTTTATTCGTCTGAAATTATATATAAGTTTTTAAATATTTTCAAATTGAAAATATAAGCGCTCGTGTATCGGCTAGTTTAATGGTAAAGTATCCTATATCTATCAGATAAGAATGCTTGAAGCCCAGCCGATGTGTAGATATCAGTAGCCAGTAGATTCTCACTTATCAGATCCTTCTGATTCTGTTAAATCAGAATCGGCTCACCTCTTTTCTCAAAAAAAAAAAAAAAAAAAAAAGAATCTGCTCACCTCGATCTAGGGATGTTAGCCTAGGGCCTCTTGATTAAAAGGAACCTCTAGAAACATATTTTCTATTATAAAACTGCATTTGTTATATATTTATAAAGAGAGTCATTACTTGCACACGGTTTTTAAGTGATTGCACTAAATTTAAAGAAAGACTTAATATTTTAAGGACATGTAATATATAAAAATGTAATATGGGCCATTTGATTTAAAGTTTATGATCAATAGATCTCTGATACATAAAATTGGTGCAAAACACGATACTTGTCATATGATCTATTGTAATCAACTATTAAATTACATAATTGCCTTTCACTCCATTGAATTAAATGAAGAAAATTATAGGGAGCCATTACTTGCACATGCTTTTCAAGTGATTGCACCAAATTTAAAAGGACTTGTAAGTTTGGCGACCTCTACCATGTGAAAACACCATCTAAGCCGTTTGATTTGAAGGCCGTGATTTAAAGATATTAATTGCAAAAGATTCTACCATGTGAAAACACCATCTAAGCCGTTTGATTTGAAGGCCGTAATTTAAAGATATTAATTGCAAAAGATTAGAACAAAATATAATTTTCATCATTTGATTAAATGGAGTCAAAGGCTATTCTATAATTCAACAGTTGACTACAATAGATCATATGACAAGTATCGTGTTTGATCCAATTTTATGTACCAGAAATCTATTGATCATGAACTTCAAATCAGACGGCCCATATTGCATTTTTATATATCACATGTCCCTAAAATACCAAATCTTTTTTTTAAATTCGGTGCAATTACTTGAAAAACGTGTGCAAGTAATGGCTCCCTAATTATATTTTGTTCTAATCTTTGTAATTGATATCTTTAAATCATAGCTTTCAAATCAAATGGCTTAGATGGTGTTTTCACACAGTAGAGGTTGCCAAACTTGCAAGTCTTTCTTTTAAATTTGGTGCAATCTGGTGCAATGACTTGAAAGCGTGTGCAAGTAATGACTCCCTTTTTTAAATCTTATAATATAATTAATTAAGAGTACCTTCTTTAAATCAAGCCACCAAATCTTTCACCCATGCTAAAACACATTGACTGCATTGAATCAACCGATGGAGATTGGTTATTGTCCCAATCTTTCTCATGATAGATCTGAAGATCATGAGCTTACCATCAGACGGTCGATTTTTTATTTCATGTGGTCCACACCCAAAAAAGTGACCTTAAAATCAATTTTGAGGTTGCACGTGATATAAAGTCACTTTTTTTAGATGTGTGCCACGTGAAATTAAAACTCTAGCCGTCTGATGATACTTCTATGATCTCAAGATCCATCGTCTGAAAGATTGGGAGGAAAAACAATCTCCATCGTCTGATTCGACGTAATCAATGTGTCATAACATGGGTGAACTCAAAGATTCAGTGGATGAATTTGAGAGTACTCTATAATTAAATGATATCTTTAATTGCAATTAGTTAAAGTTTATAGTTGCAAATTATATTACCCATTATTTAAAACAATTCCTCTAATTTCAATTATGCCTCTTTTTTAGCTAATTGAATTTTTATCTTTTGGGCGGGAATCTTTGCAACTAAAGATTCTTGGGGCACAGGGGATGGTTCCACCGTTGATACGGTTGACCAACTTGAATCAAATGCTAGATATAATTTTTCATCCTAATTATGCACACACTATAATTTTTCATCCTAATTATGCACACATTATATCTTGAGGTCATGATCGTATCATAAGATGTTGATCAGGCGTCGCACACATCCGTGATAAAAATGCATCATGGTATGCCATGATCATGGTCAATTTAGAGAAGTTCGTCATGTGTAATCAACATCTGTGACACCCTATGTCTATGCACGGGTTAAGTCTGGCCATGTGCCATTTGGACCTCCAATAGGAAGGGCCCATATTGGCACTTACCACCTAGGATCCTTAGTAACCATAAGTCACACGCCACTTTGACCCAACAGTGAGCCCACAGATAGTTTTGCTATGGTTGAACCCAAGCTCATGTGTGAACTGACTTCATTGGACCCAAGCTCCCATGCACACTCTATGGTTGCAATCTAATCGGGCCCAAAGCCCATAAGCCATTGGAACCATGACCCATTTAGGGCTTATTAGGAGTTTGTAATCTTTTTGGCCACCTGAGGGCCATATTACTAGTGGACCGGGTCATTCTTAACACCTCTAAAGCCCATAGGCAGCTAAGATTCATTAGAAAACTGGAGGGGGTCAAAACCTACTTAGAACTTGGGCCCTTTTCATTATAAGCCAAAGGATGGCTGATATACTTTAATATTGTGTTAGAGCCACACACCGAATCTCAGCCCCTTATATATGCCCCTTCACGTAGGCATGCAAAATCATTTGCATTGCTGAGAAGTTGGCTACCAAAGGAGAAACCTAGGGAGGGAATAAGAGAAACCAGAGCTTGGAGTTTCCATTTGAGCTTTTCTTGAAGCCAACCCCTAAATTGTTTTGTGCCCTCTCTACTTCAAAGAAACGACTCTATTTCTTCTTGGGAAAATCATACGCCTCACGACTGTTCAATCAAGGCATGAGCATCGATCGGACTGTCGAATCAGCACCGCGACAGAGTGAGTCTGACGTCGGCATTGTGTGTATAGTCGCGTGTGAAGAAACTAATTAAAGGTAAACCCACACCGCGATGCGTATGTTTTAGTAAATGATTTCGGTTAATAAAGGATGATCGACGATGCCGCATGTACGGTTTGCATCGATCAAACGTGCGAAAGTCACCAGAGCCAATACGCGTGGGGTTTGATAGATGGAGCATTTGCATGTGACTCGAATTGGGGAAAATGGGGTGTGTTTTAATTCTTGCGAATTATGGGTGTGTGATGCGTGGATTAAAGCGTGTTGGAGGGGTATATTAGGAAAGAAATCTCGTAAAGGCGAGATGGTTAAAGTATGTCGTGTATAGTGTGTTGTTTGGACCACTTGAGAAGTCATAGGAGCTATCTCGAGTAGAGGCACCAGGACGATAGAGATACAGATTTCTGGGTTTACGCTCGAGTGTACTAAGGACCGCTCGAGCGTAAATGTCATCTGGAGCCTATGTTCGAGCGTGATTCGTAGGCTATTTTTAGCTCGGGCCAAACACGCTTGAGTGCGTAGTAAAGAAGTGAACTGGGTTTATGCTCGAGCGTACTGAGTCCGCTCAAGTGTGGAGTCATCTGAAGCCTACTTTGACGGCCTCATTAATCTATGCGCCAGCATGAAGGCATGGCGACCTTGGAGCTAGGCACTTGTCTAGCAAGAAGGCGGGCGGACCTTGTAGCTAGCTAAGTAGCGCGTGGGTGCAGAGGCACGTGACCTTACAACGTGTGCATGTGTCCCTTATACACGATGTGACGGCGACTAGATGCACATGGGGCATAAAATACGGTGCTCCGTATAGGGACATGCGACGTGGTGCCAAATGGGCACGCGACGTCCTGGTGCCATGAGACACATAATGCAATGCCCCACGTAAGGACACGCGACGTCCTGATACTATAAGGCACGTGAGGCGGTACCATGACGGCACACGATGTGGTGCCAAGAGGGCACGCGACATCAAGCTTGAATGCCAAGCGATGCGGTGCCAAGAGGGCACGCGGCATCTGAGTGCAATGATGGACCCGATATAGTGTTGAGTGGGCACGAGATATAGTCACGACTCAGACGTGATGCAGTGCCACGACGGTACGCTATGTGGTGTCATGAGGGCACGTGACATGAGGCCATGAGGGCCTCGTGACATGGTCGCGACACGGACGCGACATGATCGCGACACAGACGTGACATGGTCGCGATACAATGCTATGTGGGCATGAGGCCATGAGGGTCTCGTGACATGGTCGCAATGCGGACGCGACACTGTCGCAAGTGACACTGATGTGTGACCTAACAAGACGTGTCTGCTTGGAAGGGGCCACTGTGTGCTACGAACAGAGGTTCGTGTGCCACAATTAATGCCAAGACACTACCTTTGTAGGTGTGTGCCACGAGGCAAAGGGACGTGTACCATGGTGGTATGTCAAACCAAGGGGTTTGAGGTTCTTCTGCTGGATAGCTAAAGTTGGTGTTTATATCATAGTTGGGGGAAGGGAGCTGTGGAGCTATTCTCTTACACATGAGGCCTTGCGTTGCTGGTGGGGCGTATAGGTCTTCTAGGTAAGGGTGGGCCTAGAATGTCGCTGCAACGATGCGGCGATGCCATGTGTCACCCAGGGTGAGGTTACCATGTGGCCCCGGGCCGCCGTCGCGGTGCATTTGGGTCAGTGACCTCACGAGGGCACTCAAGTGCTACGTGGGACGCAGTGGTGTGTACTAGCTGAGGGCCTGATGCGGGCGTGTACTGGTTGCGTGGGCCACACACGATGGTTTGTTTGGATAGTATGACGAGCTACATGCTACTCCAAGTGTGTTAGTCGCGTGGGCCACACACGATACTTAGTTTGGATAGCATGAAGAGCTGCATGCTGCTCCATGTGTGTTGGTCGTGTGGGCCACATACGATAGTTGGCTTAAATGACATGAAGAGATGCATGCTACTATTACAAGCGAGGAACTAGTGCGATGCACAGGTGAAGCTGGGCATGCCAGGTGGCACTTAGGTGCTCGCATGCGTATCGCGAGTAGACACGATGCATTGAGATGGGTTGCCTCGGGTGAAGGTAACCACCATGCGGGAGTTCCAGTCCTCTAGGCAGGTGGTATCAGAGTGATGGTTGGAAAAGATGACCTTGTTGTGCACGGCACGAGTGTTATAGCCATTGTTAGGTTATGCCTCATGAAAACTGGTATCTGAGTTAGGCTGGCTTCGCTGTAGTGGCAGCGAGTCACCGCACGGGAATCGAAAAAAGTTATCCCGTGACATTTGGTATCAGAGCCAGATCGTTCTGATTGGGACTACACTAGCAAGCCAGAGCGATGAGGTGTGCTCTGATTTCGTAACAACCAGAGTTACTTGTGTGCAGTTGAGTGCACATCTGCAGTTGAGATGCGATTGAGTTGCACGCAGAGGGATGGTACTGTTGGGCTATATGTTGTAAAAATGTGCTCGACACTAGTTGGTCATGTGAGTCACGCGTTGAGTTAGCGGATTGGTCCAAGGAGGATGAACGCTAGTGGCGTTCAACATGAGGCGTTGAGTCACATAGGTGCTGAGAGCACCGTTGCCATGTTGGCATGGAGCAAGGGGGATGCTCCGTTCTTACTTCGTGATAGTTGTTACCCATGAGGGCTATACATTGCGGTAGCAGGTCGGTCCAGGATGGATGAACGCTAGTGACTTCCAACATGAGACGTTGGGTCACGTTGGCGCTGAAAGCGCCATTGCTATAAATGACAGGCAGCAAGTAGGATGCTCCATTCACATTTAACAACTCGTTAGCAGTGAGTGCCATACGTTGAAGTAGTGGGTCTGTCTGAGGCGAATGAACGCTAGTGATCTCCAACATGAGACGTTGGATCATGTTGGTGTTGAGAGCATCGTTGCCATAGATGGCAAGGAGCAAGTAGGATGCTCCATTCTCACTTGATGAAGAAGCTGAGATTTAGGAATCGGTCACTGGTGTATGACATGAGGGTCTAGACTGCTGGTATGCGGTAATATAAGGATCAATGTTGCGATGGGCCAGGATCGAGGATACAGTTAAGTGAGATATCTCGAGAACTAGATTGAGCTATGCTGAACTAGTGTAGGGGTCAGAAGCTCATTGCTTTGTTGTGTGATGACAAGGCATGGTGTCTGTGAGAGACGGATGGCTGGACGGAGATCCAGCGTGACTTCAAAGGAAACCAATGGAAGAACCAGATGGGTATCTTTAGAGGAAGCGAGTCCCAGGTGATCCAGTACAGCTTCAGAGGAAGCAAATACGAGATTCAGATGAGTATCTTAAGAGGAAGTGAGTCCCAGGTGATCGTTGAAATCTTTGGTCTACGTGAAGGACCATAAGTCGGGTTGCAAGAGGTGACTCGAGTCACGGTATTAGGTGAAGATAGAGGTCGAGGTACTATAGTGTGAGAAGCATAAAGCTTCGTTGATTGAGCAAGGTGCTCATGGTAGGCTCTTGGGTAAAAACACAGAGGTGATGAGGTACCAAAGCACTGCAGGACAGTGAAAGACTTGTAATGAAGATCAAGTCTAAAGGTCCAAGAAAGTTGGGTTCCTTCGGTTGTTACGATCGAAAGATATAAGTAGTGTTGCGAATTTCAGCATTGGGAGCATAGTGCTTCGTTGGGTTGGGCATGGTCGCTCACCGGCAGTCTCTTGGGTGAAGACACGTGGTGTCGAGGTACTAGAGCTGTAAAATTACTACAAGCTGAGGCAATTTGGGTTGGAAATATACGTCGAGGTACTGATGTTCTACAAATCAGACGCAGGTCGAACTCTTGGGTGATTACAGCAGTGCGGATGAAAGCTAAACTCCTGGGTGAAGACAGACTCTTGGGAACCTAGAGAGCTGCGATGCGCAATGTGTTGTGCAAACTTGAATGCCAATGATCTGTTTGCTTCTGGTTGTATGAGAAACTGGTATATAAAGATACCTGGGTGAAATATTGACCGGTCCAAGTTGGCTAGAACACTATGTGGGGTGAAGACATAAAAGCTGGTCAAGGCACTATGTCGTAGCATGAGGTGAAGACCTATTACACCATAGAGGATGTGTTTAGCTCATCGCGAAAAACTGTTAGGATTGTGCCTGGGTGAAGACGAAGGATAGTAGTCAAGGTACTGGTACGAATACAATTTGATGAGCATTGCTTGTCCTTGGATTGGTGTGAGAACGTCTTAATAAAGACCACAATTGTGTCGAGGAACTGATATAGGAGTACGGCAGTTGACGAGGACGTCAACGCATTGAGTGGGGGAGAAAATGTGACAGAGTCACGCCCCCAGTGCATAGAGATGCGCATCGATCAACTAGCAGGCAAGGTGAGATGGGCCTTGTAGCTAGGTTGCGTCAAAGGCAAGCTTGAGAAGCATGGTCTTGAAGGCATAACCGATGTACTAAGAGGCTTTGAAGGTAAAAATTTGTGAGGCGAACTCTTGGGTGAAGACAGATAGTGTCGAGGTACTAGAGCGAGATATAATCACTAATGATTGGGGCATGCATAGTGATAGATTGCATTGGTGTGGAACCATGGGAAGCGACATAGTGATGGATTGCGTTGGTGCGGAACCACGTAAAGAATCAATACGTTTCTGGTCCATAAGTGCGGATGAGACCAAGATGAGTTAGCGAGGAGGTACCAAACCTCGAGGCTAGACATTGTTAGAGACCTTGCATGGAGTGAAGACTGAGGTCGAGGAACTGATGCAGGTCTTGGTGTCAGTGTGGACATTGACACAGTCAGATTGGCGGATGTGGCTTGGTCATTCCCATGAGATATTGCGTCAACGAGGACATTGATCTTATTGTGTTAGGGAGGATGTGACGGCCTCATTAATGTGTGTGCCAACATGAAGGCATGGCGACCTTGGAGCTGGGCACTTGGCTAGTAAGAAGGCAGGCGGACCTTGTAGCTAGCTAAGTAGCGCGTGGGCGCAAAGGCACGTGACCCTGAAGTGCGTACATGTGTTCCTTATATACGATGCGACAACGACTAGACGCACGTGGGGCATGAAATGTGGTGCTCCGCGTAGGGGCACGCGACATGGTGCTAAGAGGACACGCGACGTCCTGGTGCCATAAGGCACATAATCCGGTGCTCCGCGTAAGGGTATGTGATGTGGTGGAAAGAGGGCATGCGACGTCCTGGTGCCATGAGGCACGTAATGCGGTGCTCCACGTAACGGCATGCGACCTGGTGCCAAGAGGGCACGCGATGTCTTGGTGCTATAAGGCACGTGAGGCGGTGACATGATGGCACGCGATGTGATGCCAAGAGGACACGCGACATCAAGCTTGAATGTCAAGCGATGCGGTGCCAAGAGGGCACGCAGCATCCGGGTACAATGATGGACCCGATATAGTGCCGAGTGGGCACGAGACACAGTCACGACTCGGACGTAATGTGATGCCATGAGGGTATGCCATGTGGTGCCACAAGGGCACATGACATGAGGCCATGAGGGCCTCTTGACATGGACGCGACATGATCGCGAAACGGATGCGACATGGTCGCGACACAGTGCTATGTGGGCATGAGGCCATGAGGGCTTTGCGACATGGTCGCAATGCGGATGCGATGTGGACGCGACACGGTCGTAAGTGACGCTTATGCGTGACCTAACAAGACATGTGGGCTTGGAAGGGGGCATTGTGTGCCACAAATAGAGGTTCGTGTGCCACAATTAATGCCAAGATACTACCTTTACAGGTGTGTGCCTCGGGCAGAGGGACGTGTGCCATGGTGATATGTTAAACCAAGGGGTTTGAGGTTCTTCTGCTGGATAGCTCAAGTTGGTGTTTAGACCATACTTGGGGGAAGGGAGCTGTGGAGCTATTCTCCCACACATGGGGCCTTGCGTTACTGGTGGGGCGCATAGGTCTTCTAGGTAAGGGTGGGCCTAGAATGCCACTGCAGCGATACAGTGCTACGGCAATGCCATGTGTCACCCAGGATGAGGTTACCATAATCGGCGACCTCACAAGGGCACTCAAGGGCTACGTGGGACGCAGTGGTGTGCACTAGCTGAGGGCCGGATGCGGACGTGTGCAGGTCGCATGGGCCACACACGATGCTTGATTTGGATAGCATGAAGAGCTGCATGCTATTCTAAGTGTGCTAGTCGCGTGGGGCACACATTTGGATAGCATGAAGAGCTGCATGCTACTCCATGTGTGTTGGTCACGTAGGCCACACACGATAGTTGGCTTGAATGGCATGAAGAGATGCATGCTACTGTCACAAGCGAGGAACTAGTGCGGTGCACAGTGTGAAGTTGGGCAGGCCAGATGGCACTTAGGTGCTGGCATGCGTGTCACGAGTAAACACGATACATTGAGATGGGTTGCCTCGGGTGAAGGCAACCACGATGTGGGAGTTCCCGTCCTCTAGGCAGGTGATATCAGAGTGATGGTTGGAAAAGATGGCCTTGCTGTGTGCGACAGTGAGGCATGACACGAGTGTTCTAACCATTTTTAGGTTATACCTCGTGAAAACTAGTATCTGAGTTAGGCTGGCCTCGCTGTAGCGGCAGTGAGGCGCCGCACGAGCATCAAAAAAAGTTACCCCGTGACACTACGCTCGAGCGTATTTTCTAGGCCAAAACTTTCGGGTCCAGTCCGCTTGAGCGTAAAGTGAAAATTTACACCGAGTTTACGTTCGAGCGTGAGTCGACCGCTCGAGCGTAAAACCATCTTAAGCCTATGCTCGAGCATGAATTACATGCTTATCTCGCTCGAGCGTACAATGTTGTGTGCCACTGGAATCCGCTCGAGCGTAAGACACCCACGCTCGAGCGTAATGGCATGTTTTGGGATTTTGTTATCTCCTATGCTAAAACGTGACATGCGCACTCCATGTTATACATAGAGTTATGTAGTGAATTTTGGCTAAGAAATGCCTCTGGCCTCATGAATTAGGTAAAGAAATATGAAGAAGAGCATCTAGAAAAGCGTGCATAGAACAAACAAGTGTGCTTGACGCGACTTAAGGTAGGAAAATTGCCTTGCCACCTATATAATTCTCGAGTTCATGTTTATGGTGCAATTATTTCATAAATGGTATTCTTAGCAAATGATGTAATTTCAGTAAACTGTTTAATTGCCTATATGTACATGCTTATGACTTCTCGCATATAAGATTTAAATTCAGCATGCATGTTTTACATGACACATGACACTGCATTTTGACCTCGTGATATTTGCCTTAATTTTGTACTGTCTGTACCTTCGAATTGTGTTAACATACCTTCGATGTGTATTCATGTGTTATGTGTGCACATGTGCATTGAGGATTAGAGTCCCCGAGGTCACAGCCCTGTGTTCCTAATACGGTCTGCTCAGTTCTCTAATACGAGATGCAATGCCATGTCAAGTGCTCTGAGTGTGCTAATTGTAAGGGGAGTGGAGTCTCCATGAGAGGAGTGGAGTCTCCATGAGAGGAGTGGAGTCCCCGAGGTCATGGTCCTGTGCGCCTAATACGGACTGTTCAGTTCCCTAATACGGGATACTTACACTAATACCATGTGATATGATACGCCTTGTGTTTCCAATGTATAATTTGTTCAAACCCCAGTTATCGTCGGTATATGTGCTCATGTCTCGTTTCTTGTCAAATCGTTCATCATGGACATGCATTTGATTTTATCTTTTGGCAACATTTTAACATCAAATATCTTGTGCATGATTTGATATTTGAAATATAACATCTGCAGAATTCAATTTGTATTTGATACATTATTGATAAACATAAGCTCTTTTAAATGGTATTTATTTCTACATCAAGAAACTTGAATTAGTTATGATAAGAATGTACTTAGCAATGTGATTCATCCTATTGAGCTTGGATGAAGCTCACTCCCAACTATATGTCACAGCTGCAAGTGTTGAAGGTGAACGGGATCCGGAGCAAGAGGCGGACTCGAATTATATATAACCTTGCTGGAGAAGAGGAAGAGGAGCTTCCAGAGTAGCACTTTCCCTAGAGTTAGGGAATTTTATTTTGCAATTTTTCATTTGAAACTTTTTGAGTAGAGAGAGAGAGAGAAAACGGTAAATATATTTTTTTTGTAATTAAATACTCATATTTTGGGTCCATTGTTTAGATGAAGGTCGGCCTTCATCGGTGGACTGTAAATATTTTACGTTCTTTTTGGGCATGGTGTAGTCCTGATCAGGGGACTACAAATAGTTTAGACTGATCATATACGGCTAGTTAGATTTATAGATGATGGTTTTGTATCATGTTATAGCTTTGCACTTACATTCCGCTATGCTTACTTTGATTACTTTGCTTCTGCTATTAGACTTACCAATTTAGTGAGGAAGTGACGTGAGTTTTGGATACCATAACGTCAATGTAGCTCGGATCTCGTGTGTATGATTCGACGATGCGGGTTTTTATGGTAAGGAAAATCCGGGTTGTCACAGGTGGTATCAGAGCACAAGCTTTAGGTCCTTTGGGGACCCAAAGACAAGTCTGATTGCCCATGAAGCTAAAGTTTTACCTGCAAAGCTATGATATAATAGGAGCAATAGTGTTAGAGTCTATAGGGCTTTAGCATTAGACTCCTAGAGTTGCATAATGTGAACCTGACATCTCGTTCATGTGACCCTCGCAGGTCAACATGCCTCCACGAAGAGGAAGACCAAGGTTAGCCACTGTCGAAGGTGAGAACAGTGAGCAAGGCTTCATCACGGAGCCGAATAGCAATCCACTTAGCAACAACAATAATACCTCTCGAGTGGATAACAATCTCAGGAATGTTCCCGAAACTGAGAGGAATGCTGACACCAACTAGCAATTACTGGAGAATGTTGCGAACGCAGTGACACTGCTTACAGAAAGGCGCCATCCATTTGGGTTTTCCGAGTTTAGGAGGTTAAGACCTTTGAGTTTTTTATGGGCAAGCTGATCCAATGAAGGCCAAGAAATGGATGAATCAGGTAGAGAAAGTATTGCAGCGAGTTTGTTGTATGGAAGAAGAAAAGGTCAGTTGGGCTTCGTTCCAACCAGAAGTGGAAGCGGACACATGGTGGAAGTCTGTAGAAAGAACAAGGGCACCGGAAATGCCGTGGACCTGAGCCAAATTTACTGACGTATTATATCAGAAATACTTCCCAACCACGGAGAAACACCGAATGGAGATCCAATTTGCAAACCTAGTGCAAGGGAAAATGAGCGTTCAAGAATATGAGACCAAGTTTACCCGCTTATCCCGATTCGCACCAGTCCTTATTGCCACCGAATTGATGAAGGCACAAAAGTTTGAGCATGGTCTCAAACAGACCATCAAGGGGAGGATATCCCTTTTTGAGGTGACCACGTACTAGAGAATGGTGAGGTTAGCTCTGATCGCGGAACGTGACGTAGAAGAAGAGTTACACCAAGAGAGAGATGAACAAGCATGGATTAGAAGAGCGCAATATCAAACATATAGTACTGATCAGGCCAGAAAAAGGCCTAAATACTTAATGCCCCCACAAGCATCATCAGTTCCTGCAGCACCCACTAAGCCTTTTAACCCTGCCAGTTTACCACCTCTACCTCCAAGGCCAACGAGGCCTTTTTCTACATCCGGCCCAACAACCTCAAATTTTACAAGGGCACCGTCAATGAAATCGCGTGTGGCTTCTTCCGCACTATCGTTCACATGTGCAAACAGCGAAAAGTCGCACAAGACGGAGGGATGCCGAAAGAATACCGGAGGTTATTTTAAGTGCGGCCAATTGGGACACTGCATTCGGGATTGTCCACAAATGAAGGGAGCTGCACCAAATGTGGGATTTACTCGACCCACCATTCAAGGACGATCATATGCAGCCTCGGCACACGATACCCAAGCCAACAATGACATCATTCATGGTATGATTTCCTTTGAATTGTCAGCTTAAATTATTTGTGTTTTAGATGAAGAAGGTGCATAAATAGAAAATTTTCTGTAATCACTATGCCTCTTGTTGTAACAAATTGTTATGCTATTAATACCATTATAAATATCATGAAATTAGGTTATGTCTACCTTAGTAAAAGTTGCGATATATGCGGCCATCTAGCACGGGTGTTAATAGACCCAGGGTCTATAGACTCATTTATTACACCAGCTTTGGCGAGAGAAATCGAGTACACACCGGAGCCGCTAGATTTTATATTGGCAATGACTACACCAACGGGCAGTTTCAAGAGTTCTTACACGGTGTGCCGATCGGTTATTGTAGTTATGGAATATCGTCAAACTACGGTTGATTTAATCTTGCTCGAAATGCAAGAATTTGCCATCATCCTCGACATGGATTGGTTAACCAAGCTCCGATCTAAGGTGGACTATCGAGACAAATCAGTCACCCTTTATCCCAAGAGGGAAAAATCATTTAAACCCATCAGCATTCAACCCATGGTAGTGCCCTTTGTGTCCGCAATTCGAGCCGAATGGTTGATTAACAAGGGGTGTATGGGATACGTTGCCTTCGTTCAAGGACAGAAGGACGAGGAGGTGGAAATAGCCAATATCCCTGCTGCCTGTGAATTTGCTTATGTGTTTCTAGAGGAGTTGCCTGGTTTGTCACCAGAAAGGGAGGTCGAGTTCACAATTGACTTAGTGCCCAACACGAAACCGATATTCAAGGCCCCATACCGAATAGCCCTGGTTGAGCTGAAAGAGTTAAAGGAACAATTGCAAGAGCTGTTGGACAAGGGATTCATGTGACCAAGTGTGACTCCATGGGGAGCACTAGTGTTATTCGTCAGAAAGAAAGACGGATCCTTGCGTCTGTGCATAGACTACCGGTAATTAAACAAGATGACCATAAAGAACCGATATTCGCTCCCTAGGATAGATGACCTCTTTGATTAGTTGTAGGGAGCAAAATTTTTCTCTCAAATTGACTTGCGGTCAGGTTATCACCAAATGAAGGTACGAGCCGAGGATGTTCCCAAAATAGCTTTCCGCACATGATATGGCCATTACGAGTTCCTCGTGATGCCATTTGGGCTAACTAATGCACCGACATCTTTTATGGACCTCATGAATCAGGTATTCAAGCCTCATTTGGATCAGTTCGTGATTGTTTTCATTGATGACATACTCATCTATTCTAAGTCAAAGGAATACCATGAACAACACCTGCGATTGGCACTTCAGACACTCCAAGATCATCAGTTATATGCCAAGGCCAATAAATGTGAGTTATGGTTGAAGCAGGTGAGCTTTCTAGGGTAATCTTCTAAGATTGAGACCATAGTGAAATGCGACCCAAAACTATCACCGAAATCCGTAGCTTCCTTGGACTCGCCAGCTATTACCGTAGATTTGTAGAGGGATTCTCAAAGATTTCGGGACCACTCACACAACTTACCAAGAAGAGTGCTAAATTTGAGTGGACCGACAGGTGTGAGAACAACTTTTAAGAGCTCAAGAACCGGTTGACCTCTGCACTAGTGGTTATCATACCGACAGGCACCGGGGGATTTGTGATCTTTACTGATGCATCTCACGCGAGACTAGGCTGCGTGTTGAACCAACATGAGAGAGTGGTAGCTTTTTGGTCAAGACAACTGAAAGACCATGAGAAGAACTACCCCACTCACGACCTTGAGCTCACAGGAGTGATCTTTGCCTTGAAAATTTGGAGGCACTACCTCTACGGTGAGACATTTGAAATTTTTACCGACCACAAGAGCCTCAAGTACTTATTTACGCAAAAGGACCTAAATTTGAGACAGAAGAGGTGGATAGAATTTTTGAAAGATTACGACTGTACCATACAATACCACCGGGGAAAGTAAACGTCGTGGCAGATGCGCTTAGCCGAAAATCATCAGCACACCTATCACACCTTGCGGTAAGAGTGCATAGGTGGAAACTCCTCGAGAAGCTAGCAATGGCCGGCATCCGGTTTGAGATGATGGAGACTGGGACAATTTTAGCAAACATCAGGATCAAGTCAATCCTGTTCGAAAGGATCAAAGAAAATCAGCACAAGGACCCAGAGTTTGACACCATTAAGCAACAAATATGAGAGGGAAACAAATCAGAATTTTCGGTCAAGGATGATGGTTCCCTATGGTATAAAAACTGTTTACTTGTGTCAATCGTTGCGGAGTTGAGGAAAGAGATACAAGAGGAGGCCCATAGATCGTCGTATGCTATTCACCCAGGCAGCACTAAAACGTACCACGACTTGAAGAAAAATTTCTGGTGGAAAGGAATGAAGTGTGATGTCATGGAATTTGTAGCAAAGTGCCTTGTATGTTAGCAAATAAAAGCATACCATAGACATCCCACCGGTCTACTTCACTCCTGAGTGGAAATGGGAAGACATTTCAATAGATTTCATACTTGGGCTGCCAAGGACACAAAAGGGTTGCAACGCAATCTGGGTGATTATTGACTGGCTAACTAAATCAGCTCACTTTTTACCATATAGCACAAGGTTTACTGTTGACAAGCTTGCCGAGATATATATGAAGGAAATAGTCCGATTACATGGGATGCCTTCCAACATAGTGTCAGGTCGGGACCCCCTTTATACGTCAAAATTCTGGCAATGTTTTCAGGAAGGGATGGGATCATTCAGCTCAGCATTCCATCCTCAAACAGACGGGTAAACAGAAAGAGTGAATAAAATTATTAAAGATATGCTTCGGGCATGCATGTTGGACTTTCAGGGATCTTGGGATAGGCACTTGCCCTTAATCGAATTTGCATACAACAATAGCTACCAATAAAGTATTTGCATGGCACCTTTTGAAGCATTATTTGGTTGTTGATGTAAGTCACCACTCAACTGGGAGGCGATCTGTGATCATGTACTGTTGGGCTCGCAACTCATCGAGAGCACCAATGAAATCGTCCGTCTTATCCGTGAACGACTGAGGGTAGCTCAAAGCCGTCAAAAGAGCTATGCGGATCTTAAGAGAACGACTAAGGATTTTCAGGTGGGAGACCATGTGTTTGTGAAGATCTCGCCGACCAAGGGTATCATGCGATTCAGAAAGCAGGGAAAGCTCAGCCCTCGATTCATTGGACCCTTTGAAGTGTTGGATCGAGTCGGCGAAGTAGCCTACCATGTTGCGTTATCGCTACAATTATCAGCCGTCCATCCCGTCTTTCACGTGTCGATGCTCAGGAAATATGTGAAGGATGAGACACATTTTGGACCACCAACCAATCAAAATTTTGGGTGATCTCATGTTAGTAGAGGAACCAATTAAAGTGTTGAACCGCAAAGAGCAAGTATTAAGAACCAAGAAAATTCTGCTGGTATTGGTCCAATGGCGAAGTCACTCTCCTATCGAGGCAACATGGGAACGTGAAGCGAAAATTCGAGATCAATATCCAGACCTGTTTGTGTAAGAGAGTAAGTCACTTTCATAAGTTTTCTTAAGCCAATGTAGTATGTTTAGATTTTAGCTGTAAATGCTTGAAAGTCTATGACTTATAATGACTATAGATTTTGTATATGTCCTAGAGTAAAATTTAGCTAAAGATACGACAGTTTGACAATTAATCATGAGCGACTGATCGCAATTTATGAGTGCACAACAAGCCATAGATCATGATACCCATGTGTCCCCACTCTGGTGTTCAAATCCCCAATTTAGCATAATGATCGAGCAAATATTATTGAAGCCAAAAATTTAAACTTTTACCCATAAAGGTATAATAGCCTGCTAGGAATGATAACTCCCCGAATGCCTAACTCGAGCTGCACCATGTGTGTGCCCTGCCCGCTCGAGCGTGCATATTACGCTCGAGCGTCCACTTGTGTTATGCTCGAGCGTACATTGGGCACCGCTTGAGTGTACCTCAGACTTATAAATTGGGGCGGAAGCCCCAATGCTCCTTCCCGCGACGTTTGAATTCCTTTCGCTTGTCTTCTTCCTCTCCTCTCTCTTGTTGAAGACCTAACCTCCTCAGATTCATGCCAGTGTGACACTTTTTTGTTGGATTCCTACGGATTTCGACCCGGCCCAAGGGCTCATATGCATGCTCCTTTTCCATGGTAACGCTCTTTCAAACCCTCCTTTTTGATTAAAGCTCTAATTTCCTTTCCGTTTACACTTAACTATGGCTTCAAAGAAACAGACTAAAACTAGACCCACAACTGCCCAACCTAAGCTCTCTGCCAAGGACAAGGGCAAAGTCCCAGACACATCAACTTCTACACCCGTGCACGCCCAACCCGAATCGTGGTGGGAGGCAAAAACGTTCAAACCGGAATGGTCCTTCGACCAAGCTTACTTCAGTGATGAAGGACCCCTTTCATGGTCAGTTAAGTTCCTCGAAAAAGAAAGCTTCACCACCCTCTTCAGACCATTTCATGAGCACTATTACCCCCGGATCGTAAGACTTGCCTACCAAAACCTAACCGTAGACCAAGACGGAACCCTTTCCTCTAACATCGATAACCGAACGATTCGACTTGACCATGACTGATTCGCCATGGCCATGGGTGTTCCGTTAGCATACCAAAGTCACAGGGACCTGCTCCCACCAAGTTTTACCAAGGTGCCGTTCCACCAAATTGTCGAAGAAATGACCAATGGACGGCGAGGGCTGGGCCTGTCAATCAAGGGTGCACAACTGTTGCTGGACATGTGGTGGATCGACATAATTCTCAGAGGAAACCTTTACCCTTTAGCCAGAGAAGACGATAGGAATGGGTGTTTGCGATTTACGAGGGAAGATGGTTTGACGCGATGGAAGTTGTCATCGATGGGCTAATTTATGCCCACAACTATATGTTGGAGACCAGAAAAAGGCCCCTGCCCGCCATGCCTTATGTCCGGCTCATATCGAGAATGGTGGAGCAATACCAAGATATAATCGGTGGTTTCACCATTAGCGCAGATGAGCCACGGGATTGCGACAACATTAAATACTTTAGATGTGAGCAATGTGAGGCGGCTCAGCGCAGACTGGGGAGGAGGGTCCCGAGGCTTACCGTCATCGTCTAGCGTACCTTTCAACAACTCCTCAAGCTCTTCGAACCTTACCAGACGAATGGCCTTCCAAGAAGCCCTACTCATGGAAATCATGCAATATTGCTTTCCGGATGATGCCGCTTAGCGGATCGCTAGGGCACGGGAAAATGCCTCCCATTCAACTGAAACCTCTAGTGAGATTAAAATTTAACGCCGCCTTCGATTTTGTTAACTGTCTTAGTCATTCATCATGCTCTCTTAAACAAAAAGGTGCTAGAGTACCACTATTGACTGATTAATAAAGTTAGCATCTGTTGTGATTTAAATTCCTATACTTCGAAATGCATGATGTGGTTAGAAACTAAGGAGTATCTGGTCAATTACCCTAAATATTCTTCACCACCAAATTGGTATACCTTTGCAATGTTTTAGTTCAACAACACTGCCAAATTTTAATTTGGCCGCATTTTGTATACCTTTGTAATGCTTTAGTTAGTTCAACAACTGTATAAATTTTAACTTAGCCACATTTCGTATACCTTTACAATGCTTCAAACCTCATCATCTTTGGAAAACTAAACATCACTGCCAATTACCTTGGGTAAACATTACACTTACTGATTACTTCTCTCAATTTTCGAGGACGAAAATTCCCATAAGGAAGGGAGGATGTGACACCTCATGTCTGTGCACGAGTTAAGTCTGGGCCATGTGCCATTTGAACCTTGAATAGGAATGGCCCATATGGGCACTTGCCACCTAGGATCCTTAGTAACCATAAGCCACACGCCACACGCCACTTAGACCCAACAATGAGCCCACAGATAGTTTTGCTATGGTTGAACCCAAGCCCATGTGTGAACTGACCTCATTGGACCCAAGCTCCCATGAACACTCTATGGTTGCAGTCTAATCGGGCCCAAAGCCCATGAACCATTGGAACCATGACCCATTTGGGGCTTATTAGGAGTTTGTAACCTTTTGAGCCACCTGAGGGCCATATTGCTAGTGGACCGGGCTACTCTTAACACCTCTAAAGTCCATAGGCAGCTAAGATCCATTAGGAAACTTGAGGGGGTCAAAACCCACTTAGAACCTAAGCCCTTTTGATTATAAGCCAAAGGATGACTGATATACTTTAATATTGTATTAGAGCCACACACTGAATCTCAGCCCCTTATATATGTCCCTTCACGTAAGCATGTAAAATCATTTGCATTGCTGAGAAGTCGGCTACCGAAGGAGAAATCGAGGGAGGGAAGAAGAGAAACCAAAGCTTGGAGTTTCCATTTGAGCTTTTTCTTGAAGACAGCCCCTAGATTGCTTTGTTCCCTTTATACTTCAAAGAGAAGACTCTCTTTCTTCTTGGGGAAACCATACGCCTCATGACTGTTCAATCAAGGCGTGAGCATCGATCGGACCGTTGAATCAGCACTGCGATGGAGTGAGTCTGACGTCGGCACTGTGCGTATGGTCGCGTGCGAAGGAACTAACTAAAGGTAAACCCACACCGCGATGCATATGTTTTAGTAAATGATTTCGGTTAATAAAGGATGATCGACGATGGCACATGCACGGTTTGCATCGATCGAACGTGTGAAAGTCGCCAGAGCCCATACGCATTGGATTCGATAGATGGAACCTCTGCATATGACTCGAATTGGGGAAAATGGGGCATGTTTTAAATCTTGCGAATTTTGGGTGTGTGATGTGTTGATTAAAGCGTGTTGAAGGGGTATATTAGGAAAGAAATCTCGTAAAGGCGAGATGGTTAAAATATGTCGTGTATAGTGTGTCGTTTGGACAACTTGAGAGGCCATAGGAGCTATCTCGAGCAGAGGTACCAAGACGATAGAGATACAGATTTCTGGGTTTACGCTCTAGCGTACTAAGGACTGCTTGAGCGTAACTGTCATCTGGAGCCTATGCTCAAACGTGATTCGTAGGCTATTTTAGCTCGGGTCAAACACACTTGAGCGTGTAGTAAAGAAGTGAACTAAGTTTACGCTCGAGCGTGGAGTCATCTGAAGCCTACGCTCAAGCGTATTTTCTAGGACAAAACTTTCGGGTCCAGTTCGCTTGAGCGTAAAGTGAGAATTTATACTGAGTCTACGCTTGAGCATGAGTCGACCGCTCAAGCGTAAAACCATTTGAAGCCTACGCTCGAGCGTGAATTACAGGCTTATCCCGCTCGGGTGAAATATGCTCGAGCGTACAATGTTGTGTGCCATTGGAATCCCCTCGAGCGTAAGACACCAATGCTCGAGCGTAATGGCGTGTTTTGGGATTTTGTTATCTCCTATGCTAAACGTGACACGCACGCTCTGTGTTATATATAGAGTTATGTAATGAATACCTGTGGCTAAGAAATGCCTTTGGCCTCGTGAATTAGGTGAAGAAATATGAAGAAGAGCATCTAGAAAAGCGTGCATAGAACCAACAAGTGTGTGTGATGCAACTTAAGTAGGGAAATTGCCTTGCCGCCTATACGATTCTCAAGTTCAAGTTTATGGTGCAATTATTTCATAAATGGTATTCTTAGCAAATGATGTAATTTCAGTAAACTGTTTAATTGCCTATATATACATGCCTATGAACTTCTTGCATATAAGATTTAAATTCAGCATACATGTTTTACATGACACATGACACTGCATTTTGACCTTGTGATATCCGCCTTAATTTCGTACTGTCTGTACCTTCGATTTGTGTTAACACACTTTCGATGTGTATTCGTGTGTTATGTGTGTACATGTGCAATGAGGAGTGGAGTCTCCATGAAAGGGATGGAGTCCTCGGGGTCACAGCCCTGTGTTTCTAATACGATCTACTCAGTTCTCTAATACGAGATGCATTGTCATATGAAGTGCTCTGATTGTGCTAGTTGTAAGGGGAGTGGAGTCTCCATGAGAGGGGTGGAGTCCATGGGGTCATGGCCCTGTGCGTCTAATACGGACTGCTCAGTTCCCTAAAACGGGATACTTACACTAACACCATGTGATATGATACGCCTTGTATTTTCGATGTGTAATTTGTTCAAACCCCAGTTATCATCGGTATATGTGCTCATTCTCGTTTCTCGTCAAATAGTTCACCATGGACATGCATTTGATTTTATCTTTTGACAACATTTTAACATCAAGTATCTTGTGCACGATTTGATATTTGAAATATAGCATCTGCAGAATTCAATTTGTATTTGATACGTTATAGATAAGATTGGACTCTTTTAAATAATATTTTATTTCTGCATCAAGAAACTTGAATTAGTTATGGTAAAAATGTACTTAGTAATGTGATTCTCCCTATTGAGCTTGGATGAAGCTCACTCCCGACTATACGTCATAGATACAGGTGTTGAAGGTGAACGAGATCCGGAGCAAGAGGCGGACCCGAATTATAACCTTGCTGAAGAGGAGGAAGAGGAGCTTCCGAAGCAGCATTTTCCCTAGAGTTAAGAAATTTTATTTTGGGATTTTTCATTTGAAACTTTTTAAGAGAGAGAGAGAGAGAGAGAGAGAGAGAGAGGGAGAAAGAGAGAGAGAGAGACAGAGACAGAGAAACGGTAAAGATATTTGTTTTGTAATTTAAATACTCATATTTTGGGTTCGTTGTTTAAATGAAGGTCGGCCTTCATCGGTGGAATGTAAATATTTTACGCTTTTTTTGGGTATGGTGTAGTCCTGATCAAGGGACTACAAATAGTTTAGACTGATTATATATGGCTAGTTAGATTTACAGATGATGGTTTTGTATCATGTTATAGCTTTGCACTCACATTCCGTTGTGCTTACTTTAATTTCTTCGCTT
Organism: Chloranthus sessilifolius; assembly: GCA_021018995.1. Classification (NCBI taxonomy): domain Eukaryota; kingdom Viridiplantae; phylum Streptophyta; class Magnoliopsida; order Chloranthales; family Chloranthaceae; genus Chloranthus; species Chloranthus sessilifolius. Next base: position 21,555,369 of record CM037586.1, read on the forward strand.
CTGCTATTAGACTTACTAATTTAGTGAGAAAGTGACGTGAGTTTTGGATACCATAATGTCACTGTAGCTCGGATCTCGTGTGTATGATCCAATGGCGTGAGTTTTTATGGTAAGAAAAGCCCGGGCTATCACAACATTTGAGCATTTATAGTTGGGACATGATCTTAAGATCTAATGGGTGAAAGATTGCAACAAAAAATGACCTCTATGATCTGATCAAGGCAGCCAACAATATGATATTAATCATGGCGTACAATGATGCATTTTTATCACCAATGTGTGCCCATTGTAATCAACATATAACTGTTAGATAGTTGAAAATTTATAAACAATATTTATGTAGCAAAAACAAAAAAATGTTAAATTTTTTTTACAAAGGTTTCCTGCTCCTCCGAGACGTTTTCTTTCTGCCTCAGACCTCGTTGAGTCAGCCGACTTAAATTGGTTACTGAAGGCTGTTACAAGAGTCAATCTTCTTAATAGTTAACACATTAAATTTTATATGACGGGAAACATTATATACTTTCTCATGATACTAAACCCTCCCGTACGGTGATCTCCTAACTGACTTTCTGATTCGGGTACATTATTGACACCGCACGAGACTACTTTCTCACCCAATAAAGAAAATAAAACAAAATTAAAATAGGGGCGTGACCGTGTGAGTTTTAAAAAAAGTTCCTTTTCTTAGTGGGGTTTTTCAACACTGGGTGAGACAGCAGGCTTATGGGGTGTGAATAAATGGAACCCTTCTGATTCTCTATAAATATTTCGCTCCACTAGTCTTCTTCCTTATTCCTCAAACCCTAGTCTCTCTCTCTCTCTCTCTCTAGGCATGGCTTTCTTCACCACCACTTTTGCTGCTGCCCTAATGGTGCTTCTCACCGGAGCCCTCGCACAGTCACCTTTAGGAGCACCAGCATCGGCGCCAGCCGGCGCACCAACCATTCCGGTACCGGCACCAGCCATTCCGTTACAGGCACCAGCGGTTCCATTACCGTCACCAGCTTCTTCTCCGACGGCTTTCCCACCATCAGTTCCATCACCATTCCCGCCATTAGCTTCTCCGCCACCGTCCGTTACACCGGTATCTGCTCCAACACCGTCCGTTACACCGGTATCTGCTCCAACACCGTCCGTTACACCGGTATCTGCTCCAACACCGTCCCTTACATCGGTATCTCCCCCGTCGCCGTCTCCTCCGTCAGTGCCCTTTGCATCACCACCTTCTCTGTGGCCTGCCAACCCGCCGACAGCGCCATCTCCAGGAACTAGTGTCGCTACTCCGCCGGTGACTGCAATCTCCATCGTCGGATCTGCTCTCGTCGGTCTCTTCGTCGTTACATTATTAGTTTAGATGTGTACCGTCTGATCGGATTCGCGTTTGATGTTATTTGATTAGGGTTTTACTTTAGTTGATTGGTTTTTTTATTTTTGTTATTACTGGAAATAGATATTATTTGGATATTATACGCTTATTAAGACGGGATACTGATCAGTGATTTATTATACTATTTTTAGTTATTCGGGTCTAATCGTGGACGGTGAATGATTGGTTTTATTTTTTTAAGTTTTTCTCTCTTGTTTTTTTTTGCTTAAAAGCAATTGGACAGTGGTAAATTCTTTTGTGTATGTTTTAGATACATGCGTTTAATACGTAGTGCCCCATATATACGCTTGTTCATCACCGTCCTTGATTTCAAATCCGAGGATGATTGACTGCTCTGCACTAGTGTAGTTGGTGCTATACAGAGAAACACTAGAATCTTCGTACTCACATTGGAAACGGATGGTTCTTTCCTAGGAGGATACAGAAGTTTTCCCACCATACTAGGCGTAGTATTTTTAAAGTATGATTGCTACGGATTTCAATGCGAGTTTCAAAATCCGTGTCAATCAGCTTTTTGTTGGTACGTTTCAGCTACATGTAGCATTACTAGATGAATCTCGGGTTTGGTGGTTCAGTAAGTGCTGTTGATCGGTAATCCAATGGTGATAAAAGTGATCTACATTACGGAATCTAGTGATTTATAATATTATTTATCATGGTTTGGTTTCATCATGAACGGTCGATTATTAAGTTTATTTTATTTATTTATTTTTCTTTGGAATTAAAAAAAGTAATGAGACGTTGGTAAATTCGTATACATGCGATTAATACAATGTCCTATGTACTGCTGCTTACTAATTGACAGGTGACCTCGTTGATTTGCAATGCAACGGTGATTGACTGCTCTGCACTAATAAAATTGGTCCTATAGAAAAAACACCAGACCATTGGCCAACATCTTGGCCGATATTTACCGGCTTATCGACCAATTTGGCTGATTTTATTTTTTATTTAAATATATGATTTGAAGGTCCATTTTGACGGACGATTGGGGCTAAAAACTGATTTCTAAATTGGATTGTTAATAAAATTACGCACAAATTAAAAGCCAATTATTCAGGTATTCCTAAAATATCGGCCAGATTTATCCGATAATTGGTAAGATTGGATTGTTAATAAAAATACCCCCAGCGTAAAAGATTCTCCGTGCACATGATTACAAATCTTTTTCCCAAAGCATTCTTAAAACATCTGCTATCATGGGGCATTCCTAAAATATCAGCCTATATATATATATATATATATATATATATATATATATATATATAAATGTATATGGGAGAAGGTTAGGTCCTTCAATGGAGGACGGCCACCGTCCTCCAAGATTTTCATGGAGTTCCACGTGACATCCAAAACACTGTTTGGCTGTCACGTAGAGCACAAGTGGACGGTATAGATTAATATTAAAAAAAAAATTAAATTTTTTTTTTTTAATCCCACAAGTCAAAGTTTGACAGGTTTCATTGATTCATATTTCACGATTCAAAAAACACACGGTGGAGATGAGTTTTCAATTTTTTTTTTTTTACAAAGATTATCTAAGCAATGCACCCGAGCTCCATACGGCATCAAAACAATATGTTGGATGTCACGTGGAGATCCACGTGGATGCTCGGAGGACGGTAACCCTCCTCCCATGGAGGACGAAGGCCTTTTCCTATATATATATATATATATATATATATATATAGTTTTGTAGTGACTGGGAGTCTAGGACCCAATGGTCCTCTCCCTGGAGGCATCATAAGTTTTCTTAACATAAGAAGCGTCCAATGTCAAAATCTGACTGGTATGGATTTCGAGGCCCCAGAATTTTTGAATCATGTATCAATCAGCTTTTGTTTGGACGGTGAAGCAACACGTAGCATTAGTAAATGAAATATCAGGTGTCGTGGGTCAATATACTGCTGTTGATGACAATTCAATGGTGATCAAGTGATATTCACTACCTAATTTAGTAGTGAACAGAAACACTTGATCTTTTACGGCTTTACCCCAACTGGATTTCGCTATCGCCGAAGCTATCACCAGTTATGTTAGGCTACGATGCGTAATTTAGTTTTAGCAACTAAAATATCTTAAATCTGACATCTCCGGATTTGGACGCCCCGAAATATGTGTGGAAATCAAATTTTGTGAAGATAAAAAGGGGCCGCTTAATACGTGTTAATGAGTGGGTCCCAAATATTAGTACATGCATCGGTGGGGCCACTGGCCTCTGTAAGACTTATGGGGCAGATGTCATTTTGGCCTTGTTTGGTATTCAGGTATATGCTTCATTTGGGACTTCTCTGGCAGCTTTTTGTGACATTTACTGGCGGAAATTAATTTTATTCGTAAGCTGCAAAAATAAGTGGGTTCCAAATTTATTTTTTTAAGTAACTAATAAAAAAAAGGATAAATCCATGTACCCAAACATTTTGCATTTTTTAAAATATAATAAAATATAAATTATACAATGCCCAATTTCAGCCTCACCAGACCCTACCTCTTGTTCTACCCGACCCAACCCGACAGGCCAAGTTTATGGGTCCAAACCGGTAAATATCTTCCACTGACCCTTTGACTGTCCTATGACCACCTATGGATTATAATCTTTGCTAACTGTCCCCTAGTCAATGGGTCCACAGAAAACCGAAACATGACTTTTGTATAATCGGGCCAGTTCGGCTCGTGCATGAAGCATCCGACCGGACCTTTTGATCAGGTGAGGTCGAGTTGTTGAAACAATCGGGTTGGATGGACTGACGTATTGCTTTTTACATAAAAAAAGAAAAAAAGTTTTTGAATCTGGTCGGGTTTTCGAATTGGACATTGGGTCTCGGGTTGAGTTTTCCGGTTAGGTTGCTTGCCCTGGTTAGTTCGGTAGGGATCCACCATCGGGTCCGGCATATACTCCTGACCCATTAGACAACCAAAATTTTGATCCAATCTAACTAGAGCGATTTATTTCACTAACATCTAGTTATCTACCTCTCAAACTAACACCGGAGCACTAGTTCAAAGATCAAATTGGAGAGCACTCACATTGAGTGACAAATAAGGGAATTAATTTCACTCAACAGCACTCACCTTATAAATATAAAGGAGGAAGCAATCACGGAGATTAAAATCTACGACCTCACCCCACAAGGTGGGTGGATACAAACTGGGCTACCACTTAATTAGTATATTTCTATTTTATAGTTGAACAAGTAAATTTATATTATATAATTAATATCTATTTTTAATTATTCTTTATTTTTTTTGTACTTTTTAATCTTATTTTCTTTATTTTTTTCTCCATTGTTTCTAGGAAAATTTTCCGAAACTTACAAAATTTTGCCGAATTTTCCTAAATTTTAATGTTGCCTAACTATTGTTGAACTTGACTTGGGTTGCGTACGGTATAGCTCTCTGTTAGCCCCTGTCATAGCAGAGTTCACCTGCTTTAGCAAGTGAACATCCTCGTTTTTAACATCTCGCTATTTGCTCTAGCAGGTACCTCTTCTCCTTGATAACTACTTGCATAGCAAGACTTTATGCAAGATTACATGTTTAGTAGTTCTACCCTCCTCTTTATTCACTCCTTGCCAAAGCAGATTTTATTTGCTCTGGTAGGGAGTTAGTAGAGAGCAGGGAGTTAGAAAAGAGAATGGGAACCAACTAAAGCAGGTGAACTCCATTGTTTCTAGGAAATTTTCCCCAAACTTACAAAATTTTGTCGAATTTTCTCAAATTTTAACGTTGCCAAACTATTGTTGAATTTGACTTGGGCTACGTATGGCATAGCTCTCTGCTAGCCCCTGCCATAACAGAGTTGTGACAACCTGAACTTTTCCCCTTATCGTATATCAAAAAGGTCGCGTCGTCGGATCACCTAAAATGATCCTGTCATACAAGTGCATCATGTACAAAGTGTTTACAATTGCGGAAACATAATTTTAACTCTGAGAAAGAGAACATATGACAGATAACTGATATTCATTTACTGTCTAAAAACAGAAATATACACAACAACAAGATATAAACAAAAGCTATGTATAGCTTTCCACCGATAACGGCTATCCGTCATCTAAACAGTGGAAAGAAAACTTATACATGAAGTACCAAATATCTCAAATATACTACTGCTATTATACCACTGCTGTTATACATGTTTCAAAACAAAACTCTCTCTCTCTCAAATCTATTTAGGAAAGAAGTCTTCAGCAAAATGTTCCTCCTTGTCCTCCTCGTTAGGCTGGTAGGTAGGATTAGCCTTGTGCTTAGGGTCTTGAGCAAACTCTACAGCTAAGACATGAAGTCGTAAGATGAGCTATTATCAAAGCTCAGCAGGGAAACTTAAAGTGCTACTTTATATGTTAGATTTCCAATTTACGTTTAGATGCATAAATTTCAACTGAGGCACATTATATCCTATCTAGTATAGTAACATGTAGCAAACATGTATCATCTAACATAAGCAAATACTATATTATGTGAATCTATACAAGAATTAAATCATACAAAACAGTGATCATGCTGACAAATTCATGTTGAACATATACGAGAAATCATGTTTCATGTAGAACAAATACAAGGAATCATGCTGACAAGGAATCCTGTTGAAATAAGACATCAAATTAAACAAAGAATCAAGCTTTTGAGATTAAATGTTTAGCCCCTGAGCTATGTTAACAGGGTCACTAGGACCAAGAAGTCAAATCCCTGAGCTATGTTAACAAAGTCACTTGATACAAGACGAGTCAAGCCCCTGAGCTATGTTAGCAAGGTCACTTGGTACAAGACGAGTCAAGCCCCTGAGCTAAGTTAACAAGGTCACTTGGTACAAGACGAGTCAAACTCCTGAGTTAGCAGGATCACTTGCCAAGCTCCCGAGTTAGCGAGATTACTTAATTTAAGATGAAACAAAGACGTGTACATGACATCAAGGATAACAAGACATGAACAATACATGGTAACATGTATGCGAACACATCGTGAATAGAAACTTAAAGTACTACTTTATATGTTAGATTTCCAATTTACGTTTAGATGCATAAATTTCAACTGAGGCACATTATATCCTATCTAGTATAGTAACATGTAGCAAACATGTATCATCTAACATAAGCAAACACTATATTATGTGAATCTGTACAAGAATTAAATCATACAAAACAGTGATCATGCTGACAGATTCATGTTGAACATATACGAGGAATCATGTTTCATGTAGAACAAATACAAGGAATCATGCTGACAAGGAATCCTACTGAAATAAGACATCAAATTGAACAAAGAATCAAGCTTTCGAGATTAAATGTTTAGCCCCTGAGCTATGTTAACAGGGTCACTAGGACCAAGAAGTCAAGTCCCTGAGCTATGTTAACAAAGTCACTTGATACAAGACGAGTCAAGCCCCTGAGCTATGTTAGTAAGGTCACTTGGTACAAGACGAGTCAAACCCCTGAGCTAAGTTAGCAAGGTCACTTGGTACAAGACGAGTCAAACTCCCGAGTTAGCGGGATCACTTGCAAAGCTTCCGAGTTAGCGGAATCACCTAATTCAAGATGAAACAAAGACGTGTACATGACATCAAGGATAACAAGACATGAACAATATATGGTAGCATGTATGCGAACACATCGTGAATAGATATCATATAGAAAAATTGATTTAAATAACTGAACTCACATGATCATATATAACAACAATTAGCATAATCATTGATAATCATGTATCCAAGTTGAACTAGCATCATAATCATGCAAGCATACATCAAGTCTGAAGCTCTCTAAACTGGTCTAACACCATCAGTCATAGTCATACATCGAAAGCTAACATGTGCATACATTATACTTCCTGTAAAGTCATCTAGTATCATCATACATACACATTCATCTGCTGATCTATATCAAGTCATATAAATTGGTTTGATAATATTTCTAACATAATAACATATGCCGAGCTGATCTTATCTAATTGATATGCTCATAATCATATATTATCTTTAAAATTGAATTAGCATACGCTCATACATCAAACTGATCTGATGATCATAAGCATGCATCAAATTTAACTGAACTAGCATACCCGAGATGATTTGATCATAAGCATGCAATCACAGCAGATGCATATATTAAACTTACTAGCATCATTACAGCAGAACATTAGACGTATAGTCTCACATGTATATTAATATATCGAATTTAATATTTTTTTAAACGAAAGTAAGTATATATAATCATGTACGATCCAAGATGCGAAGAAGAAACTAACTATAAGGTAGCAAGGTAAAATTCCCTATCGTAATATCAAGCCTGCGTGTTATGTGTTGCAGTTACATTCATGCATCCAGGCAAATACCCATCGTTATGAACTTGTCATGTGCACCAAGCTCCTATAATTTACGTGCATATTTTTAGTATGTATAATAGTTTACTGGGTGACTATAGACTTAACATAAGTGTCTTATATAGTTACTAGTCCTAGGAGTCAATGTACAATACATACATATAACATGAAGGCATCATAAAGCAAGTCCAAAGCCCAGACACAGGCTTGCCTCGACAAGCAATGGGGTTGCCTCGACAAGCTTTTTAGCTTGCCTCTTACCTCAACTTGTCACTAATTTTTGACCCATTAAACGTTAGATTCATGAATTTATTAATTCATGAAAGTTATAGGGCTCGTTGTTCCCTTTTCAACGCATCAAGAATCGTGTCAATCGGAGTTCAGGATCAAATTTTATGACCGAAATGCCTAACAATGGTCAATGCATAGGGTTGTCACGGTAAGGACATGCTTGCCACGGCAACTTAAGCCTTGCTACGGCAAGCCTGTCAGGCTTGGCTTGCTTGGGTGTTTTTTGCTCTACTCTGGCTTTTTTTGATTCAAGCATTTGGTCCGGTCCTTTACCCTATATATTCACCTTATATTTCTTGTATCATTTGCACAGGAAACCTAGTTTATTTTTGATTAATTTCACATGAAAGTTTCAGAATGTTTTATTTGTAAGTTAGACTCTGAAACCCTCACACATGACTTGATTTCTGAGCTGTCGATTTGTTCGCATGGGATCGACACCTCAGATTTATATTTTATTTAAATTAACTAATGAACCTAGTCTAGTACTTGGCTCGTTTACGACATACCTTTTGTGTGCTTGTGGTTATAACGACACCAACCAAGGTATTAAGTTCGCTGAGCTCGTAAGCTTGTGAGAACGAGGCTGCAAGAACTCCCCGAGACCAACGTGTGCCTTCGAAATCCTTTTACTCGAATTGCAGGTTATCATGTAATATACGATTCTGAATTCACGTGTTTGAAACTAAGGGCTTAAGAAGAACTAAGGGAGAACTAGTTGAAGCTAGAAGAGGGCTGTTGGTTTGAATTCTAGCAGAGCTATTACTTGAATGGCTATTGTTAATTTCATATGCAGGATTTGTTTGCGAAAGGATGGAAGGAGGAAGAAGGAAACTCCTTGGCGATTTTGTAGTGGTTTTCTCCCACTTTGTGTGCATGGAGTCGAATTGTGACTCATGCATGCATGGAGGAAAAAGGCAAACAAAATAGCTTATATGCTATTATGGGTTTGCATTTTATGTAAAGCATGTATTTGCTTTAAGGTGTATCTGTATATAAGCCAAAAGAGGCTTTAGATTGCATATAAGGCTAATACACGAACTACGTGTATAAGCTAACGTAAATAAATAATTAAATGAGTGAATATGGTTGCCTTAAGTGCTGAGACAACATACTATGGTTGCCTCAAGTGTTGAGGCAACCTACTTTGCTTGCCTCAGGTGTCGAGGCAACCTTTTATGCTTCGAAAAATTCCAACTATTGTGTGATCTATAGAGTGAAGCACAGTTTTGTCAACTGTTACAAGAGTTCACCTGCTTTAGCAGGTGAACGTCCTCTTTGCTAACATCCCACTACGTGCTTTAGCAGGGACCTCTTCTCCTTGATAACTACTTGCATAGCAAGACTTTATGCAAGATTACCTGTTTAGCAGTTCTTTCCTCCTCTCTATTCACTCCTTGCCAAAGCAGATTTTATTTGGTCTGGTAGGGAGTTAGAAAAGAGAACGGGAACCAACTAAAGCAGATGAACTCTGCTGTGGCAGGGGCTAACAAAGAGCTATGCCATACACAACCTTGGTGACTATAATAATCAAGGTGTCAACTTGGGTATTGGTCCATGGAGGACCGATATGAATCGGCCAATACCGAGTTATATCAGTTCCTTTAAAACAAAAAATCATTTGTCTAATTGTGATCCGAATATCATTTGTCCAACTCGGTCTGCTCTACTAATTCTTCTTGTCAAATTTGCTAATGATTCTGCACCCATTCCCTTCCCAATAGGGCTATGAAAGGTTCCCTAATTGTAACCCATTTCCTCGAGGGATATAAAGTATGCTTGATGGTATCAATAAAACGTTCACTTTTTGAGATGTGTGCCCGTGTAATCAACACCTATCTCATTTGTCTCTCTGATGAAAGGTCTATGATCTCGAGATTTATTTTATGGAAAATTGAGACTAAAAAATATTTTCATCATTTGATTCAAAGCAATCAATTTTTTTTTCATGTTGACTAATCGAGGTAGATATAACACAAACTGGGGTAATCGAGGTGTATATAACATAAACTGGGATCACACTAACACCATTAAAAAAAATAAAATTAAAACATATGACTTGTAATCTTACTTGAGAAAATGAAAGGTGAAAGATCTTACATTTCACCATTTATTTTTTAATACGCCTACCAAATCTTGAAATATTCCAACGCTAAAAATCATTGATTGCTTTAAATCAGACGATGGAGATTGTGTCATCTGATGAAAACCATTTAATATATTTTGTTTAGTTTTAGTGATTTACAGGTTTGAAGATAAGCTGAGTATAACCCAAGAGTTCAGAAAATAACGTAAAATCCGCGCAATCTTTAGTCATTCAAAACTTATCTTGACTTGCAACTCTAATTTGACCTCTAAAACATCAGATTCGTGAAATTGTCATTTCACACAAAGTTGTAAAGCTCATTGTCTTCTTTCTAAAATACCAAGAATTGCATCAATTCGAGTTTGGAGTAAAAAGTTATGGCCAAAATATCGAGATTGTGTCTGTTAAATAATCAGTGATCACGAAAATTTGAGAAAATCGATCGATCGATTTTGAGGGTTGATCGATCGATTTTGGGCCAAATTTTCACGTTTTTAATGCTCGAAAATGAATTGAATTGGGCCAAAGTGAAATATTAGGGTGACGGGTATAACCCTATATATATATATATATATATATATATATATATATATATATATATATATCATGTTATGAGTTAGGGCTATGAGTCTTCTTTTTATATTTCTCTTTATCATTTTCTATCATTGTTTGCTTAATAGAAAATGGGATTAACCCTAATTTTGTAAGAACTATTGTACGAAAGATTGAAGTGTAGCAATTTTTTTGATCAAGTACAAATTTTATGGATCGTAATAAGATATTTTAATGAATTCTTATTGCTTTATTTCATTTCATTTTATGTTTTGTGTAGAGACGTGTGCCTAAATTTCTAGAGTTTTAGAATTTAATGAATTCCATTTGAGAGCTTATTCATAGATTAGATCTATGATTGTAAATAAAATAGATGTCTGTGTGGAATTATTGACATTTGCTCTTGCCTATTGTTGGAATCTAATCATGGATCCGAGATATGAGATTTAGTCATACTCTTCCCATGATCTTAGATTTGTGATTAGAAATCTTAATCTGGGTTCTATTGATTAGAGTAGATGCTTTTATTCATTATGATTAGATTCATTTCAAATACAGTAAATGTTTAGGTTCTATTGTTTAGAGATTTGAAAGAGCAACACATTAGGGATTTATTTTGATTTAATTGTTATATTTTCTATAGCTTGTTGATTGACTTCGATAATCTATGTGGCTTTGCATCTAGTTATTCCAACCATCGGATCTAATATTGTGAGTGTTAAATCAAGGATGGGAGGATATAGTATCTTAACCATTTCTCTTTTCTCTTGATTATAGTCATTATTGTGTGTTTTGTTTATATTTCCATCTCCAAACTTTAGTAGGCTAGGTTAAGATTATTTTTAGTTCATAAAATTTATAGATTGATACGGTTACTCTTTTAAATTTTATCACACCATCTTCATGGGATCGACCTCGTACTTCGAATATGTTATACTACGGTATGACTCATGCACTTGCGAGTATCATTTATAAATTGACAAGTGTTTGGCACCGTTGTCGGGGATGGTAAATAGAAAATATTAGGATTAAAAAATCAGTCTTAGAAATTTTTTAGAACTAAATCAATTTTTCTACTAGTCTTAAAAAAAAAGGTGTGTACTTTCAGTAAACTCTTACGTCAATAAATGAGTTCAATTTAGAATCATGTGCTATTTGTGAAAACCCAATGCACATTACACCTATGTGTCCCTTGAACAACCTAAATTATTATCTTGAACAAGCCTACCAAAATCCTGTTTGGAATACTTTTGATTAGCAGAGTCAACCCAATGACATGTGTGAGCTTAATCAACCTCTACTGTGTGATATGATGCCTAACTCTGTTAAGAGTTCTTACCCTAACAACTTCTCTTATGAGTTTTTATAGCCAACTCAATACTTTAATCATATACAGTAGCCCAAACCTCTTCCTCCAAAAAATATTTAAAAAGTTGTATGCACAGTATAAATCAGACACTTTCTAGGTTAGAATCTCAAGTTAATCAGTTGGCCAAGAGCTTGCAAAATGAGGATGAAATAGAGGAGTCATTTATTGTAATATCCCTGATATTTTGGACCTGTTTTTGTTTACCTCGATAAGCATGTTCGAGAAAAATTGCGGGATGCTTCTGGGTTTTTGGATAGCTCAGGGTATGATGAGAATAGTGACCAAGGATTTTGTCTCTGGACTTGTGGAAGTCATGTATTCGTTGACATACACTTTAAGTTGGGTGTTTGTGTTTAAACACCAGAAACTAATGCAATTTATGTGGATAGAGTTGTATTTACAAAAATCTGGATATTTGGTTGCTATTTTGGTTTTATAAAGAGAGAGGCTTTGAGGAGAAGTTTCACTTCTCTCTCTCTCTCATTTGAATCTTTTTTTTTTGCAAACCTTTGCCCTTATCTTTGATCTTAGATCTTGAGAGATTGTGAATTCCTCTCCCCATCCCAACCATTGATAAGCTTTGTATTGAATTACTGATCGGTTTAAGCCATTGAAAGAGAAGGATAGGGGAGAGGATAGTTCTGTGTGGGTCAGACCTGTGCACTTGAAGCAAGGTTTGAATGGACTGATTTGGAGGTCCAGACTCATTAAACCTTGAAGATTAGTTCCGATGCTTGAAATTGGTGCAACGGGATTGACGAATTAAACTTAAAGAGGTAGGCTTTTAAACCTCCTCGAATTAAATATTGTTAGCTTTGCTTAGATTAGGTTTATATTGAAATATGTGATGATAAGTAAACTGCGGATTGAATGAGTAATAGGTTCGAAGAATCAATTTTTGAACAAACACAGACCTGGGAAATTCGAGGGTCGAATTTGGAATTTGACCATCGAATTGACAATCGAGGGTCGAATTTGGATTTTTCAAGCCTGATGCACTTTTGAAAATTAGAGGGTTGAATTTGAATTCGACCATCGAATTTCAAATTTGACCATCGAATTTAATTCGAGGGTCGAATTCTGTCCTATTTCTGGCCTTTGAATTTGTATCGGTAAGCTTTTGGGTTGACTTTTGGTCCACTATTAACACATGTAGTGTTAATATTTGCAGGATTTGAAATGGTGAGTCCTGTGTGAGGACTGCCTTTCTTGTTTTTGGACTGCTTTGAGTTGAGGTAGGAGAACCTAAAACCTGATTTGCATTCTATTATAAGTTTAGGTAATTTAGTGTCACAGCCCAAATTTTGGCACCCTGAAACCCGTGCCATCAGCACGATCCTCCAGACCATGCCCCATGGATATGTACGGAACATTGGTATAACAATCAATAATAAAGAGATAAAGTAAATAATCGCATAAAGTAGGAAAAGTTAATATGCCCCACTGACACATACAAAAGACAGTTCTACTTTCATGCCACTGCATGAACAGAGAACCAATCCGAACCATCGGTGATAAACTGCTCACCCCAGATGGTTCGCCAAAAGAATTAAGTCAATTTAATTACGTTGTTATAAAAAATAAAGGCTTGACATATCAAGCCGTACAATCTTCTCACAAAAACTCTCTCTCAAAGTACTCAGCGGAGTCTCCTAGAAGAAGTCCTCGGGAGGAGGCTCCAACTCGTCCCCAGACACGTAATTCGAATCACCCGGATCAATGTCTCCCGAAGCCTCAGCCGCTGCTAACAAAGGACCTGCGACGTATAGTCTAAAGGGTGAACTACATCCTAGCTCAATAGGGAACGACACAATAAACATATAAATCAAAATCTCACATATATTCCATGATATTCTAAGCATTATGTGGTTATGCATTGCAAGAAAACAGTTTAAAAGATGACAATTTGCAGTCAAATTTATTGGTAGTTTGCATGTTTTACTTTACTGATTGTTTTATCATGAATGACACTGAACATGCCTAAAGTAAAACTTAAATCTTTAACTTAAGTAATCCCCGAGCAATATAGCATCGAGCCCCGATGGAATACCCACCATCATCGCCTAAATAGACAGTTGTTATATGTATTCCTTGGGAATACTACCCAAGCCCCTTTCTCAATAGGCGGCGGGGTTAAATCTCAACTCTGCATCCCTGGAATGTGCTTACTGTGTACTGATAGACCTCCGCACTGGTATACAGATTGGCCGTCGTACCGGTCACGGATATCCTGTCGCGTCAGTCGTGGGTATCCCGCCACGTCGGTAGGGTATTTTAAACAAACCTCAAATAACAAAAATAACATGTGCTTTACATATAGTTGTTCACCGTGTAAAGTGCTATTTTATATCAGTTAGGCCTCAACAGTAATTATTCAATCATATATACATCCCTGGGATGTCTAATTTACTCGCATCACACTGATGCCTTTATTACTTTCTCATCCCCTGGGGATGTCTCATTTTCATTTGTTCTCTTAGTCTCAGTTACTCGCATCACACAGATGCCTTTATCACATTCTTGGTGTCACATACACACCCATTTTCACGAAGCTTTTCATAGTTAAAACATTTTCAATTCTGATAATTCTATCACTACATACATGCTCTTGCAATTAAAGTACATGTTCAAGGTGTTCCCTACCTCAAATCTTTGAAGGTCCAAGCATCAAGGTCCCACGTGGTTCCTTGTGCTCGCTTTCACACGTACCATCAATGGTACATTACAACACATGTAACACATCACTAAAGATGCAATAGAGAAGGTCCTAGACCCTCCATGAATCTCGAAGTCAAACTAGAAAGTCAAGTAAAACTGCCAAAGTCGATTAATCGATTCCCATAATCGATTAATCAAAAACCAAATCAATTAATCGATTCTCAAAATCGATTAATCGAAACTCAAATCGATTAATCGATTCCCAAAATTGATTAATCGAGATTCAAATTCGATTAATCGATCCCAAATCGATTAATCAAAATCTCTAACATAGTAAGGTCGATTCTCAAATCGAGTGGTCGAATATCCGAAATCGATTAGTCGATCCCAAATCGATTAATCGAAATCCAAAATCGATTAATCGATTTCCCAACTCGATTAGTCGATTTTCCTAGGTCTTGTTTCTCTAGCCATTGGAGATACCCAGTCGATTAGTCAATTCCTAAATCGATTAATCGAACTTCCAAATTGATTAATCGAAATCCAAATCGATTAATCGAAATTGAGCATCCTTGACTTTTCAACTTCTGGGCCAAAATCGATTAATCGAACCTCTATTTCGATTAATCGATTTGGCCAGATTCAGCCCCCTTTTGGGTTGTTCTTCCAAAACCCATTCCTTTTCTTTTTCCTTGTTTTTCTAAGTCTTTAATCTATCATATTAACTATGCTAGACTGAATTTAACTCATCAATTCTCTAGGTATTGAAATCTAATACAACTTACCTCAATCAAATCTCAAATTGATCAAGATCTCGGTTAGAATGGCTAGGGCTCCAGCTTTTGCTTCAACGGCTCCTCAATCATTGAATCAGCATTCAATGCTCTAATCTCCTCTTGATTTGCATTAACTCCTAGCCTCCATAACTCCTCTTTACTCCTTCTCTCTTTCTCTTCTTAACTCTCTCTTCAACAACCAAAATAAATGAAACCTAGGTTTATTAAACCTTTTTATTCCCTTTCCTGCTTGTGTGTTAAACACATATACCAGAGATAGGTGCACGTGACACTAACTCATACTATACAGTATACTTAAGTCATATTGACTTCACATTCATTCATCACTTCATGAGTCCGCTGTTTGACCATCACTTGGTTAAACCTACAACCAGTCAGGCACGGGTCCCTAGTTCAAAGTTCAATGCTCAATTTTTTGGGATATTACATTTAGTATAAAGCACGAATTTCCAAAATTTTGTTTGACACAATATGCATAAGAACTCTGAAATATGACACAAATCAGAACTTTGAAACTTTGATATGAATAAGAACTCAGAACTCTGAAACTTTGAACTTTGATCTTTGAATCAGAACTCCGAAAATCTGTAAATGTATATAGTATACAAACTTTGATATGTTTAGCACTTGCATTTGATTTGAGGCACATACGAACGAAACCTTAGATCCTACCAACCGTGTTGACGGTAATTTTTTTTACACAAGTTTCCCTCATAGCGTAGGGGCTTGTCGTACTTCAGAAAAAGGGTTCATGAACGACAATGGTCAGTAGGGTTTCCCATTAGTGACTTTTTCCGCTCTCATGCTAGTATGTAATTTGAGAGATTATTTTAAGTTATAAATTTAAGACAAGAAACATGCCTAATTCAAAAAATTTGAGAACATCAGACACTTTGGTTCAGTTTTTAGCTTTCTATTTAGAATTGGATATTCAACTTGTAATGCATATTTAGAAAATCATAAATGATCCGATTTCTATCTTTGAAAACCTTTACTGATGATAAAATGTAAATAAACATATTTCATCTATTGGGCTTCGATGTTAGCTCACCCCGACTATACGACATAGGTGCTGAGATTAACCTGGGAGCAGACGATCTTGATCCAGAGGACTCCGATTATGTTCCTGAGGAGGAATTGGAGACGCCTGCTGAGGAGTTTTTTCCCTGACTTCTAGATTGTCTTTTGGTATTTTTTTAGAATTATTCTTTGAATATTGGGCCCTAGGCTAATTGTTTGGTCTTTTTGGATATCACTTGAGGAACCATCATTAGGAACCACTATTTTAGGTGTTGGACTGGCCATCACCGGTGGTTCTTCCTAGTTCCTTAGGGTGATATATTATTTTGATTAAGCTTCCGTTCTTGCTTAGTTTTGCTTTGCCTCTACTTAGACCTATGTTATGCTGCCAACTTCTGTTTGTTTACGGCTTATTGAGAAATCAATAAGTTGATGAACCGGCCTTTCCTATACCTTAGGGATTGGAAAAGTCTAGTTGTCACATTTATTGACACCGATCTGAATGAAGAATGTCTTCAAGAGAACCTTCTCTGATTTCGTTCAGGAATATGAGCATGACTAATTTGTTACTATGCTTGACACTGATACAACGAGCGTTGAGGTAGTGCGAGAAGAAGAAAAAATGGAATGGAGCGATACTGATGTCGAGGAGGGAATTGAGAGTCAAATTGAGTTGAGAGAGGTAAAAAAGGATACCCTTACAGACCCGTTTGAAGCTTATATACCCAGTTTGATCAACGAGTTCGATGTCGAGTCAGCATCTGAAGGAATGAGGGTTATGCTAGTCGAACATCCACTAATAGAATATTGTGATAAGGGAGACATAACTTTTTTTCTAATGAATGTGAATTCAGTTTGGGGGAGAAAGATGAATTTCTAATATGCTATCAATTTATTGAATATATAAATAATCAACAGGAGGACTAGAAAAGGGTAATGGGTTTGAATCAAGAGTGTGATCCAGTGGATGTAAAGTACAGCGTAGAGATTAGGCGGTTAGAGATGGATCATATTGGTGGAGCTTGGGCATAACATGGGGCTGTAACCAAAACCTTGATCAGAGAAATGCAGAGACTATTAAATAAGTCACTGATCTTTCTTAGAAAAATTTTCATTTAGATTTGGGATCCTGGTGGACTCGGAATGTCATTACACCTTGTAGATTAGTTTCACAATTTTCATTTTAAAAAAGAGGTAAAAATAAATAAATAAATAAAAATAAGAAACAAATGCTTGAATGCACTCGTTTTTATGGTTGATTATGATTGTGATAGTGTTATGATAGTAACATTTTGTTAGTGTTGATCAATTCATCCCTAATGTTGACTTTCTTTTCTGTGTGGTGAGGATGCATGGATATATACATATATTGCTCGATCCGGTTATTTTATACTGGTATATTTTCATGCAGGTGCATGTTTAGGGAGGATTTTCCTATCTCTCCCATTTTCATGTGTTACCACGGGCCTCAAATCATTATTCCAGGTATATTTTCTCACCTTAGTCCAATATATTTTGATTATAGTTAACAATGATAACACTTTGTTCAGGTTAAAATATTTGTTTTATATTTGAATCCCTTTAAACCTCTAGTTTAATTTTTGTCATTACTTAATTAATCGTTGAAATTGTGAATGGTTTTCATGCTTTTAAAGGTGTTATTCTTTTTGAAAACTGAATTTGAATTGATGATTTTAAAAAGTTTTCAGAAGTTTGTAGATAACTTTATTGTAAATCCTCAGGAGACAAAACTCATCCACTAGGGATCACCTAGCGTTTTAAAGGTTGTTGCATATGCTAAATGCAACTGTATTCCCTACGAAAGTAGTCTTTATTTTTTTAGGATATTAGTTTATTTTTTACTATATTTTCCCTTGTCTTTGCTCGACGACTAGCAAAGTATAGGTTTGAGGGTGTGATAAGTGTTGAAAAGTGTTAATATTTGACCTCTTAAACTTATAGATTGTCGTCCGATGAAAACTATTTAATATATTTTGTTTAGCTTTAGTAATTTATAGGTCTAGAGATAAGTGATCAACCTTTAAAATCATACAATTTAGACCTGAATCTTGACATTGCTAGGCCCCATAGGATCGCTAATGTCAACCTTTAGTATACTTTCAGGTACAAGTGATTTTGAAGAGCAAAAGGTAAGAAAAGAACTAAAAGAAGGAAGAAAGTAAAGGAAATACAAGGGCCAAAATAGAGGAAAAACAGAGAAAAGAAGAAGATAATTGTCAATCTTGACTGGTCAAAATGGAATTTTTACCGGTCGAGACCAGACAGAGAAGACCTGAAGAAACATCTCGACCCCATAGACCGGTCGAGATGCAAGAGAGTGCCCAGAATCGAAGAGACCGGGCAAGAAGCAATTTTGATCGGTCGATATCACCAAACAGGACAAAGTCTACCAGGCGAGTTTGAATTTCAACTAGTTGAGATTGGGGTTTTCTGCAATCTTCAAGGCCGACATTCTGGAATTACAAGTTTGAGAATTTCTTCTTTCTTAGTTCAGTTTAGAATATTTAGGAAACATTTCCCAATTGATTTGCATGTGCTAGGGCCTTATGTATTTATAAATAAGGACCCTAGGTTTAGGAATAGAGGGAGCTTCTAGGTTTAAGAGTTTTAGAGCAATTAACTCATAGTTTTCAAGTTATAGTTTCTACTTTCCAGATTTAGAGAGTTTACGAGATTGAGGGCATTATAAACCGTTGTTCTATGATGATTCAACAATGATGAAGATTAGAATCGCGATGCGTGGCTAATTTATGAAGTTTGGGGTCTCTTGTACATCAAAGATAAGTATTTAATTCAAAATTCTATTTTCTTTTCCAGTTTGAATTCGCTTGTGGTAATGATTGGATGATTGGGATTCACTTTTATTATTATGAATGATTCTAAATCGTTTTAATTCTATTTTTGATAATCATAATCACCTTATAGGGATTAGTATTAGATCTAATAGAATGCACACCTTCAAATTAGTACTTGTAGTATAGTTTGATTGGTTTATTGCAATGGTGCTTACAGATTAGATCGCTAGAGATTAGATGGATCATATCATCCTGACTAGCATATGACTATGAATAAGATCTGATTATTTTATTCAACTTTAGCTTATAGTGAAAAGAAGTTTATTACCTAGAATTCAAATTATATTAGGAGTAGAATTGTGTGTTATTACGAATCTGCGATTAAGAGGGATCTCATGTTGTTTTCTCTACTGCTTTCCAAATCTGATTTCATTGTTTTCCTAGATAATCTTAATTAGAATTTACTTCTACAAACCCTTTTTCTAGTCTAGGCTTTAATTTAGATAAACAACTAATCCATGTGGTTCGACACCCTTAGTACTTGCCCTAGTTCCACGAACTCGTGCACTTGTAAGATTTCTATTATTTAACGATCAAGTTTTTAGCGCCACTATCGGAGATTACAATTTTATTTGAATTATTGTTTTTGAAATTAGGTCTATTTAGTAATTCTCTAATTGTTGTTTCTTGTTTTCTGTGTTACAGATTTGGAGACAGAGGTTCGATTTCTCCGAGGCTTCGCAAGGGATAACCGCGAGAGGCTAAGGTGCGCATCTTTGTTTTCATATGTAGTTTTCTTTATTTTTCTTATTTGTTTAGTAGTTTATGCCCAACTTGAGGTTGCAATTTCCATCTCTAGAGCTACTCAACCTTGAGATTGAGAGGACTTGTCAGCGCAATCATGCTTCTTTGCGTTCCTCTCAATAGTCCGTCAGTTTTATCTGGACCAATCGCCCAACTCTTCCTCCACTTAGATTCAATATGGCGGGAGAAGTGCAGCCTGTTTCTAGGACATTAAGAGAGTATTATACTCCGTCTGCTCTTTTATCTCCCTCATATACTTAGCTTCCCACAACCACCGGTAATGGGACTTTTGAGATTAAGCCCAATCTTATTTAAATACTTCCTAATTTTTATGGGCTTAGTCACGAGGATCCCTATAAACACCTGGGAGACTTCATGGAAGTGTGCACTGTTTTTAAAATCACTACCCTCACGGAGGATACCACTAGATTGAGGTTATTCCCCTTCTCTCTCAAGGATAGGGCAAAACAATGGTTGGATTCTTTGCCCAAGGATTCGATTACTAGTTGGAAAGTGTTACTAAGTAAGTTTGTTACTAAATACTTTCCGATCGGTAAGATGAATCAGATCTGAAAAGTGATTACTACTTTTCATCAAAATCTGGATGAACTATTCCATGAGAGTTGGGAACGACTCAATGAGCTCTTATGTAAGTGTCCTCATCATGAGGTCCCTAATTGGCAAATAGTGCAGAGCTTTTATGAAAGCTTGATCGAGCAAACTGGCACATGATTGATGCTTCTTTTGGGGATACATTCCTTACAAAGACGACAGAAGATGCTTGGAAATTGTTTGAGAACTTAAGTGAGAACTCGATGCAACATGTTGCATTGAGTAAGACTGATCCCGAGGTTGCACGGAATACACCCCCTAAGCGAGGAGGATTGCACGAAGTGAAACCAACGACGAATATTTCTACCAAAGTTGAGGCTTTGGATGTAACACTTGTCCCTCGATTCCTGTGCTGGTCAAACTATTGACTGAACACTGATGGGACCTGACTATGCCAGATGACTGCTTGAGGCCAGGTCTATCAAAATTCGTGAGGCACCCACCTTAGATTAATAGAAAATTGGCTACTTCTAGTGGCACACATAGGGAACCCCATTTATTAGGATGGGTGTGTTAGAAAATTAGTAAAACACACACCACATCTCGTGCCTTAAAAATCAGCCCAGATTATCTCTTGATGAACCCTAACCTGAGGTTTGACCTGAATGGTATGAGCCTTGGTGGTGATGAGAGGATCATCACCAATGGATCGGATTTCAAAACTTATCATAGAATTTCTTGATGTATTGAGTCAAATATTGACCCAAAAAATAGGAGCCCTTAAATATACTAACACATGGAGTTGTGTATTTGTGATTTGCATTGCAGAGTAGCAATTCTTATAATTTAAAATAAAGCCCAAGGGAAATAATAATTAAAATCCCTAATTTTTATAAATAGAAAATTGAATTTTATAAATCTCTAGCAAATCCTAGCCCTTGGTTAAATTGACCAAGATTTGACCCATCTTACACTATGTATTTTACATTGAAAAAATCTAGGGTGCAAGATGCATTTACTTGCATGCACCACATGATTTGTGAGACTTTAGAAGTTCACAAGAATTAAGGGCCTAGAGACCCACAAAAGACAAGCTAAGACTTCAGTGTGGTGTGGAAAAGAGTCAAAGTGGGGACCACTCTTGGGCACATGGAGTCTTGGAGGAGAGAGAGAGTATGGGAAAAATGAGAGTTAGCCTTGGGAAGAATTGGAGTGCCACATGGCACCATTGTGCAACCTTTGTCTCCTCCCCATCCTTGCAAATTTCGAATTCCATAAGTAGGGGCTTTCATTACAACTCCATCTTCTTCTTTCTCTCTTCCACCTCCATTAGAACTCTATTAGAGCTCTAAAATTCCAAAAAATTTCGCACCCATCTCAACCATTAAAACTTCAATCCACCACCACCAATCTATCCCATTTTCTCTCTAGCTTCACATAGTTTTGTGTAGGCAATTTTCCAGCCCTTTCCACGATGGAACTTGGAGCAAAACAACAAGCAAGAAGAAAGCTAACAAGGTAAAGTTTTAGTTATTTTTGTTTGTCATTTTTAGTCTTGACAGTATAGAATTTTAGCTGTAGATCCGTTTGGTTTTTCTTGAGTTTTTGGAGCTGGAATTATGGGATGATTATAGAAAATATAATACCAGAATATTGGAGGCCATGGATGTGATCTACATGATCATGTAAGGCCATCCAATAGTCTAGAATGGCCATGTAGGCCAAGACCACTATGGTGTAGGAATTCATAAGTTTTTCTTGCATTTTCTAGTTTGAATTATGTTTTTAACTTAAAGTTTTAGACCTGAGATATTGGAGGCCATGAATGTGATCAACATGATCATGCAAGGCCATCCAATGGTCTAGATTGGCCCTTGAGGTCAAACCAAGCAATTTTTGAATTAGGTTTGGAATTCTTGACTTTTTATAAGATAAAATGAGATTTTTATTTAGAATTTTTGAACTTTCTGGGATGATGTGTTAGAGTTGGGATGTTTGAGGCCATGCATGTGATCTACATGATCATGCAAGGCCATCCAATGGTCTAGATTGGTCCACAAGGGTCAAACCAATCAATTTTTGGAATATGGCTTGAATTTCTTAAATTTCGATCATTAGAATGAGATTTTTATTTAAAAACTTTGAATATTCTAGAATGGTATTATAGACCAGTGGTATTGGATGACATGCATGTAATCTACATGATCATGAAAGGTCATCCAATGGTCTAGATTGACCAAATGGGTAAAAACTTAGAAAACTTGAATTTTCGTTGGATTTTCTTTAGTTTTATGAGATAAAAAGGATTTTTGGTTTAAAAAATTTGAAGATTTTTAAATGGATGTTGGACCAGTGACCTGGGATGTCATGCATGTAATCTACATGATCATGCAAGGCCATCCAATGTTCAAGATTTGGTCAAACATGATCACTATGCACTAATATGTAGGAACTTTAAATTTTTGACTTTCTTTAATCATACTATGCAAAGTAGATTGAATAATCTTTATGGATGAAAATGCATGTGTTGTAGGTCATAAATTTAGATTTTTGATCTCTGAAATCATCATATTTTTCACAGATTTCTAGGTCAACTAATTGTTGTAGATGCATTTTTGGCTTTAATGCATAATATAGTATAGAATGGTCTTGATTGTTTGCATAAAAATTTTATAGACATCTTGACCTGAGTTTATATGCTAATTTTGATGAAATTTTCATGTGATATCTTAGGAATTAATCATCACAATCATGTTTTAATCATGATTAAATGAATGGTCTTAGATTGCTTGATTGATAAATAGCTTGCAAAGGAATTTGCATTGAATCTATGCATTATTGCTTTTAAAATTTGAATAGATTTTTATATGTCTAGGGGCTGGAATGTACTGAGAATTATAAGTTAGATCTCCAAAAATTTAGCCCAATTATTAGTTTGATAGGTGCCTAATCGGATGGTTACAATTGATTGCCTTGATAATTGCTCGATTTGCTTGAAATTTTTGGTAAAATGCTTCATTTTCTTATGCGATTTTGATCGTTTAACGAATTCTTTGATAAGTATAAATGAATTAGTCAAACTTAGAATGATATGATATACCTCCGAAAATTTGATCATGAAAATTGAATGGTGATAGATGCATGGATTGGAATATATTCGATATATATATAGGCTTTGTCACTAACTTTAATCGGGACCACTAGATGGTCCTTAGATAAAAGTTTGACCATTTTGATGGACTGCTGGTTTGATGAGATTCCTAATTTTGGAAACTCATGACCAACGTCGATCATGAATGATCAACGGTGATCAATGGCTTACCAATGAAAGCCCAAACTTTGGTCACTTAGGTTATAAAAAGTAAGGCGATTAGAACTTGAAAACTTGATCAAATGGGTTGTAGGAATCATGATTTTTGTAAAAATGATTTCTAAAAATAAATTAGTTTTTGAAAACATAATCGCACCTGGAAATTTAGGCTCGATCGGATATCCGGCTCTCCAAGCCAATCCGAAAATCTTAGATAAATTGATGCCTGATGACTAGAGTAGCACCGACAAGCAATTAATGCCGCCTAAATAGATAGAAAGGACCCGATTAAGAGACCCCAATAAATCTGGGATAAACTTAGGAATATCCCGGACCGAGACCCAATAATTGTGGCATGAGATGAACCACTAGGTGGACCCCATCGAAGGCCCAAGTCTGTAGGCTTTGTAGCCCACAACAATTTATTCTCTGAACAGTGAGAAAATTAAATAGAAATAAAATCTAAAAATTTTCTGAAAATTTCTGATAAATACGTTAACAGGTTCCCAGTACCTGGTTAAAATTTCAGACTTGAACTCCATACAGTTTGAAAGTTACGACACCCGGAGCACAAGACAACGAAGCTGCTCTATTCACCTGAAATCAGAGCCTTGAAAAGCTGTGATTTCTGTGCATGAAACCTTTTCAAAAAAATCTGGGATAAATTGAGAATGAACCCTGACCTATCCTTAAGGCTTGGATAAATTTTCATGTGACGATTCGATCAGAATTGTCGGCGAGAAAATTGGTAAAATTAGAACGCAGAATTGTGGAACATAGCACCCAGCCAGAAATCAGACCCGACTTTTGATCAGATGAGCCTGATTACATCCTGATCCCATAATCTTTGACCCTTAAAATGTAAAGGAAAATGTTAGGTCACTCGTAGATCTTTCCAGAAAGTCATCGAGTGCTCGACTCAACTATCAGCAATAAGAGTTACGGACCAGACTCTAAGGCCCAATAAATCTGGCCCAAAAATTTGATAAAACATAATAGATTTCAATGATTTGTCGAAAATGATCAATCCTGATAAACTTTTTGAGTTCCACCACCTAGGAAAGATGTGATTATTGGTTCTATTTCACTTGATTTTTGAAGCACTTGAAAATTCGATTGGAGTTGAAAATGGTGGACAATTTACCGCAGACTGTCCACCACACTTGTGAAAATTTTGAGATTTGAAAGAGTAAAAGACCTAGCACTTGGACCTTAACCCGAGATCCATGGCTCTTTGGGAAATGCCCGATTGCATGGTCACCATGAACCTAACCTGTGATAAGACCCATGTGACTTTGGTCAACCAAGTCAAATGATTTGGTCTAACCTTTTGATGACCCAATAAGGCACAAATACCCAATTCTTAGTAAATAGGATTGGTAAAGTGAATAAGAGCTTTGTCAAAAGCCCGGCCCATGGCTCAAAAAATCCTAAGTGATTTTGAGCCTAGCCCAAAACATTTCTTTTGATAAAGGCTCTTAATGGATAAATACAATTGGTCCAGACCTTAGGAAGACTCGTACATCTAGATTTGGATTTAGTGAAGATCCAAACCACATAGGGGATAACCCATTGGACCCATAGCTCATTGGACCCATAACTCACTAGACCCATTGAACCAATAACCCATTGAACCCATAATTCATTAGACCTATAACTTATTGGACCCATGACCCGAGTAAGTCAGTATTAAGAATAGGATGGACTCAAGGCCTATATCCGAAATCATAGGATAAGTAGGATAATTAACCCATCAAGGAGCAGTCAGTTAGTTGACTTAAAAAGATTGAATAATACAATAAATACTAAAAAATTGAAAGTTGAAAGACGATACTATTCAAAATATAGAACATACCTCACATAGCTGATCACTATTCTCACGAACAAGCTCGTATGAGCACCTCGTATATGAAGGGTTTATTGAAATGTCAGCTAAGGATTGAGTCTTGTTAGACCAATAGGGTCATTGATCCTTGTCTTGATTGACTAAATGACGGAGGGTGTCGGCCTTTGTCCCCAAACATTGACATACAAAATACATAATACAAGACCATGGTTAGTGTTTGGTATCGACACCAATTAATTAAAAGATACTAATAACTAACCCATAAATTATGAACTTAATGATAAGCATATAATATCTAAATAATCTAAATTACACTTGACAATTTCAGACGAATCGTAATGAGACTTGTAACTTGTGTTTTATAATATCATAGTTGTAAGTCTTTTCTAGCTAATATTATTACAAGTAAATCTGCAGTGTAACATTCCATGCTTAGATTGTAAATCTCTTTATTTCTCGCTTTTAATCATGAATTGCATGTCATCAGTTGCTATTCTTTGCTATTCTTCTTATGAATGCTTACCTTCATATTAAATAGAATTTGCTTATGTTATTGGCGTAGGCTTTTTTCTTAATGTTAGTTCAAACATGTTTAGTTATTCTATCACAACTGTTGAAAACTTCACTTGCACTTGCACCTATGGAATGTTCTTATCCTACTTGTACTAAAAACCTATTGCAAAACTAACTAAGACTTTATTAAGCTTTATCGCCTACGATCATTTCATGACCCAAAAATTCCAGAGGCCAATCAGTAGCCACCTAACTAGAGTTAGAAGAGCTGGAGAAGGAAGGATCCAGGAGCGATTATCAAGTTGAAAGTTAAGCTCATTTTGTCTATAGAGCTACCAGCACCATCACTTTGGTTTTGAAAGGATCTTTTCCTTCTTATTTTTATTTTAAGTCCATTACTTTTGAAAACAATTATTGTATCTTTGTAATTGGGCTTGTATGGACATCAACTTTTCTAAGGCTTTACTTTTGGAAAAGTCTCTTGAATTTTTTTTCCTATTCGTTTGGATTTGCTATGGCCAAGTCGTAAACTTGAATATGCCCGATCAGGTTAACGAAAACGGAAAGTTAAATCAATAGGATTTAACTAATGTTTTCGTAGCTACTTTGACAAATGAAAATTAATCGTTTTCGCACTTTTAGCATTTTCTAGCGATGCATTTTTTTTTTAAATGTGGTAATTTACACGAAAAGGGAAATGACTTAGTTTTGAAATGTTTGAATACGAATATGAATAGAAGCGGTGTGCAGTCACGCCAGCCCGCATCGCTGCATAGCACCGTCGCCAATGGACCGCGAGGTCGGGGAGGGGTGCGAGGGGCGTGACACACGGGGAGAGTTGGTATCAAAGTTGAAAGTTTATAAAACTTCGTACTTCGTGTTTGTTTTCTAAAACTGTTTTCCGAATATATGAAAATTTCAAATTTTGAAATCCAAGTAAATCAGGATTTGAATAGTGTCCAAAGAATTTTCAAAATTGCACATAGCACAGTAAGGACATCTTATTTGTTCTTAGAGACTCTTGACCCTAGTTTGACTGACACTTCTGACTGGAACCTGTTACGGCTGGAGCTTGGCTGATGGATATTTCTCTGGAAGGCTTGCTGAAGCACTACAACTTGAACTAAATCAAAATATGTAATAGCGTATATGATTGATTGTTGTGTGTATAACCTAAATAAGAAGAAAAATTAAAACACCTCTTATAGATAATATTCTTTCCTTTAGAAAAGGCCCTTATGTGTTTTACTTGTCCCTTAGGATGGTGAACACTAGAAGAATCCGACAACCACCTTCTCTTGAACCATCAATTTAGGAGAGTAATCGCGAAGAGGATGCTCCTGAACCTTGGGCCAGTTTATATTGGCACATGGAGCGGATGACGGCTGCGATGGCCTCAAACGAAGACCGATGACGCTCAATGGTAGAACGATTTTAGTAAATGAAGACACTAATATTCATGGAGACTTGTGAATTGATGGCAACATACAATTGGCTAAAGAGAGTTGAAAGATTGCAGACGGTTCTACGATGTCCTAATTTGGAATGGGTCGAACTGGCGACCTTTCTTTTCGAAGGAGAAGCTAGGGACTGGTAGGCAACGATTGTAGAAGGAATCCCGATAGACGAATTTCCTATCTTGTGGCAGCGATTCATAAGCTTGTTTCATCGTGCTTACTTCACCAAGGCACAACGAAAGAAGAAGGAAACTGAATTCCTTGAGCTAAAGCAAGGTGCTTTGGATGCCATGTAGCACAACGTCCACTTTAATTCGCTCGCTTGTTATGCGACCCGACTAATCCAAGACGAGGAATGGAAGGCGAGGAGATTTGAGAGAGGATTAAAACCCAACATCCTTTGCTTTGTGTCCCCTTACTAGTTGGAAACTTATATGGCAGTGCTTGAGAATGCCCTTTTGATCAAGGCCGAGAATGTTGAATTCCTCACAAGCCATGAGATGAGGTATAAGAACAACTGGAAGATTCAAACTGGAAAACCCCGACCCAACCCTCGGGCTAGGAAGGAAGAGAAACCCAGGGAGAAGAGGCAGAAAGTTGAAGAAGTAACCCTAAACCAAACCCGCACCAGGACCCTGCCAGCATTGTGGGAGAGCCGGCCATACCTCGATGACTTGTCGTATGACATTAGGCACATGCTTCATCTGTGGCCAGAAGGGACATATGATGAGAGACTGTCCGACTCGCCAAGTGAAGAAAGAGATAGATGAATGGAAGAAACCAGTGACTCAAGGACGAGTCTATGCTTTAACCAAAGGAGAGGCGAAAGCATCCCTTGTCGTCATCGCATGTACGATGTTCGTTTCCTAACAATTAGCTCAAGTTTTGATAGACCCTAGATAATCTCATTCATTTATATTGCCATATTTTGCTAGTAAAATAAAATGGTATGTTATTACTCCTACTGATGAACAAGTTAAGATTCAAACTATGTACCTGTCATGTACCCTAGATATTAAATATCATTCCCTAGAAGCCGATCTCTTTTTGTTGAACATGAGAGATTTCGACGTTATCCTTGGAATGGATTGGCTTTTATTTCATCATGCCTATCTGAATTGTCTTGATAAGACTATAACTTTGAGAATCCCTGGTCGATTTGAGACATTCATGTCACTGATTCAAGAACCCTCGTCATTACATCATGTCTTTTTCTTTGCCTCTAATCTTGTACAAAAGGCATTCGAACTCACCCTTGATAGATTCCAAGTTCAAAGCAAAATGGACATGGTGAAAACCCGTAAAGGGCGCTACGGGTAAAAACAACGAACTTGTATCGGGCGTAGTGAAACCCGAAAGGGCACTATAGGTAAAACTGAGCATAATTGGACACGGTGAAACCCCGAAAGGGGGCTGTTGGGTAAGAATGAAAAAAGAAGGGGTAAAAGCTTTTTGAATATATAGGTACTGCATTTCAGAGTCCTTAGATGTTTGTTGCAGTCAGATAAGCACTTACTGGGCTGTTTTAAGGCATGATAGAAGGTTGAATCAATTTTGAAGGTTGTACACCCTAATCTTAGAAGTCTAGCGAATGCCCTAAAGAGTCTAAACTGATCAAGGCAATGATGGAGATAAAGTCAGACGATTTTGAGCCACAAACCCTCCTAATCCGAATATCATGATAATGACCTCTTTCTTTTCATCTTTCAAATATATATATATATATATCTATATCTACTCATTTTTATGTCCATATACATATGTGCCACATCATACTTTTGTCTCAAAAAAAAAGAATAAAAAATAAAAATCCAGAAAAACCCCTAAAAATATATATTCTAAAAAAAAAATGAAAAAAAATATAAAAGTTCGCTTCTCCTTCTGTTAATAAGGATGCATATTTGTTATCTATGTAAATAAAAAGGGACTGACATTTTCTTGAGAATGTGTAGGAATATCAAATGGCCTAAAGTCTCGAATCAAGCAACCTCTTGAGTTGCCAAAACATGTCATGTCAACGATGGCTGTGGACGAATCAGATGAAGCATATCACCACTCACCTAAGACGTTCGGTCTCTGTTAAAAAAAAGAAAAAAAATGTCTGTTTTAATGTCCCCGAAAAAGAGGAGAAAAGTCATTGTGTTTTTTATCACATTCCACGCACATGCATGCTTCAATACAATAAAATGTTTATATTTTTCAGCAATGTAGTTGTACTAAATTGAAGTCATAAGCCTAAGCTTCACCTTGGATCTTCAATTCCTACTTTTAAGTAGGAGCAATAGTATCAATCATGGTCAAATAGTCGATGTTTCGATCGGATTGATTCAACCGTTATTCCTCTTCTCTGATCGCTCCAATATTTCTTGGATTCATATGAACTTGAGTGTCTTAAATATCATATTCGTCACGAGCTATTTCGGAGGAGTAGAATCTTGGTCTATGCTATTCGGGCGTGTGCCCTACTGGGTTTGAGGTCCAGATAACTCCGTTATAAAAAAACTTAATCATTGGTTAATACCAACTTGTCAGATATGAAATTACATATCGAATAATTATGTTCAAACATGAATGTATAAGGGTTCATTTCCCTTAATTATTCTCAGTTGCAGGCTTAAAACTTGCATTTGTGCATAGTATCCCTATAAAGTGTACGCAAATGTGTCTGGAAATGTGTCTGGGTATCTGTTAGATGGTTGTTGTTCCTATAAAATATACCTAGTCATAATATGGGTTAGGACTTCCATCATTTGTAAGATCATGCTTGGCAGAGACCAAGATTGGGTGTCTCCTTCTTTGGTCTTTGTTTGTAAGCTACCAAATACCCAAGAGGGGCATCTGTAGACACCCAATTTTGGCCCAATCCCTTTCAGTATTGTATGAAGTTGAGCACTCTAGTACATGATGATCCGAACTTTTGAAGGCATCTCCCATAACCCTTTAGAGAACCCCTAGACACCCATAGGAAGCTTAGAAAAACCTTAGAGAAAGACCCCCAATCCCCGGATAATCCCAATGTCAGTTAATGGAGGTTCGATGCTCCAAAAAATTGCATTTCACGGATTCATGATGTTGTGCACCCCTCGAACTTTCGATGGCCATAACTGTTGATAGAAAAGTTTGATTGATTAATATAATATATCATTTTGGGGTGGCTCAAGACAATACATCCAATGGGCATAACTAAAATTAACCTATGCATGCGTATTATGCACACATGAGCAAGTTTGCTCATGCATGCACAATATGCACGCATCACCAAAAAAACCTTCTTCTCCAGAATGCAGCTCCAATATAAGCCCTTAACTTCTCATATAAACTGTAGGGATTTAAAGCATGCGTGCATAGTACACACGCATGCCTTAAAAACTTGCACATCCGAGATGACAACTATTTAAGTTAGGTTTTGGACTTGTGGACTTTCCCTAACTTTGGGGAGAGTTTCCTTATCCCATCTATGCCCCGAGATGACAACTATTTAAGTTAGGTTTTGGACTTGTGGACTTTCCCTAACTTTGGGGAGAGTTTCCTTATCCCATCTATGCCCCCATAAGCCTTTAAAACCACCCTTGTACCATTCAAGTGGCTACCCCATCATCCACCATTAAAACCTATTTCCACCTTTTCCAAACCCGTGAAATCCCTGAATCCTTAGATTTCCCTATTACCTAATTTTAACCCCCATTAGAGATTTAAGAGCCTCCCTAATCACTCCTCCCTCTATAAATAGAGACCCCCACCCCTCACTTTTAGCTACACTAATTTTCCTAGGGTGAAACCCTAGCAGACCATCCCCTCATTTTACAAATCCTAGTTTTCCCAAGGTGAAACCCTAGCTCATCTCTCTCATACCACCATATTTCCCTCTTCACTATTCCCAAGCCTTGAAACCATAGCCAAGCTCCCTGTCATACCATCATTTCCAACCATCACTCTTCCAAACCTTAGCAAGTTAGGAACCCCCTTTACCTCATTGTTCTTTTGAAAGCTCACTAGAGTTAGTTCAACGCAAGGATCCAACGACGGTGCTGCAAGAGCTCCGACACACCTCTCCCTTTCTATTCTCTATTTTCATTTTTTGCTTTTCTTTATCCAAGGATTTAAGCCGTTATGCTGCTGAAATTTCGGTGATTACAGAGAGCTTAGTAGGATCCAAGTGCCTTCGGGCAAGGGGAAGCGCCGCTCACTTCTTCCCTTAATTTTTACTTTGGCCATAGTAGAGACTGCTTACGAGTGGGCCGATTAGGTGCCTAATACCTTCCTAATCGGTAACCGAAGTCAATGCCTAGAGGCTTTGGCGTAAACCATATCGAAGTCAAATCTAGCACTTCAGTGCATATGATGTTGACTTAGGTATCTCGAGACACCAAAAGCTCCAGATGGCGACTCCTTATTTTATCGCATCGTCATGACGGGTCCTTAAAACTCATGGTTGCACATCTTCTTTGGAGGAACAATATATAGTATTATTTTCTTCCTTGGGCTTTGAATTATTCTCTAAACCATTCGGTGTATCGATTCTCAATTCTAAATAGATTTCGTTTGGATCAAAGTCATCGAAATATGATGAACTAAATTTCTCCATCTCAATTTGATTGATAATTTTATTTTTAGACTATTGAGACTTATAGAGTAAAGAAGGAGAGGATGAAGATCAGAAGTGGAGTTGAAGTGAAAAAATAGAAATATATAATAAAAAAACTTCTAATAGATATACATTGAAACTTCTATTTTTAGAAAGAATATAAATACGTCTATTTTTGGTAGTTAGATATTATAAATATATTTACCATTTTGCCCCCATTAGTGAATTTGTCTATTCCCTGTGTACGACTTTTCCTTCGCAGGTTCTCAAAAAAACCAATATAGTGTTAATTCAACACCCATTTTTTTACCGCTGCATCACTTAACCAAAGCTAAAAATTATTGATCGCTTTGTGAGATTTTAGGGTAATCGATGATATTCCTTAAAAACTAATCACATAGATGATAAATCAATACATATAAGCACGACCACACAAATACATAAGATTTAGGTGGAAATCTAACAAGGAAAAAACCACGGGATCTATCTCAGATCCAAGACAAACAATCTACTATGATAATTAAACACTTACTGAGGTTATGAATGGTATGATCTTATCACTCACTAACAAACCTACAACATTCGAGTCCTACGAACATCCATTGAAATAGGGTAGATGTTTAATGCTTTCAATCACCACGTCCCACGATGAACTACTTGAGTCACACGAGCTCAGAACAAGCTTGAATATCACAAGCTCTAACCTTAGAGCATAGAGGTGAAATCTCCTTGAAATATGTGAAGTAAGGGAAAATTATGATTTATCTCAAGGAAGCAGGATAGAGTAGGGTTCCAGAGTATCAGAGGGTTTTCGAAGAAAAATTTCTCTCTAAAAATTTGAAACCCTAGGCTATCCTTAAATAGACAACAGGGACAAACATCCATGACTCACTCACAGAATTTCGTGACCATAGTAGTCCTGGAGGTAAGCATGGATGTTCGTGATGATTGACTTAGCGAGGGATCAACTTTTGAGGAATCACTTAATCAAGATCTGATCTTGAGAGAAGTTGCCCTTTCAGGTTGATATATATCAGTGACCATGACTATCCGTGACCACAACTATCCTTGAGGTGAGCACGGACATCCGTGCTGACTGACTTAGCTAGGTGTGACAGCCTGAATTCCTAACCCAAAAATCCATGTTGTCGGATCGCTGTTACCGACGATTCCCTAATTGTAACACTTGGTATGTCCACATAGAGAGCGAAATTCAAAGCAGATATCTCTTGCAAAGTAGATAGAGTCATCATATATGACAAAAGAAAACTCCAATTATATATAACACAAGACAAAATGACGATGCTATCCCTATGCAAATCATAAGTCTGACAGAACCAAAATGAACCACCGGTGATGGCCGATCAACACCTAAATAGTGGTTCACAATATTAGTTTACATTATATGAATCCAATGTCTAAACTAAATATGAAGGCCGAACATACCAAGCCTAAGTCTCACAAACGCAAAACGATCAAATATTCCCTAAGGGAAATAATCCTATGGCAGAAGATTTGATTCTTCCTTTGGAATGTAATTAGGATTTTCTTTACATCCAGAATCCTCAACGCTGTATCAACACCTGCACCTATGACATATAGTCGAAGGGTGAGCTAACAGTCTAAGCTTATTAGGGGGAATATCACTAGCATTTATATCATATTTCAAAGCATAGATTCCATGACTTATTTCGAAAGCACATTTCACATAAAACTGAATTTCGAGATACTTAAATCGAAATAAAACAAAATTCAAATACACATTCAAAATTTGTTTCTTAGTTTCAAAGTTCTAACTTGGTTTTGGATTTTACATGCTTCTTGTATTTCAAATTGACTTAAAACCATAACTTAAATAGTCTCTCAAGCGAATATAGCATTGAGAGCCTCACATATACCAATGGGAATCCCCGAACCATCGTCGTTCAATTGAACCAACTTCGAAGTATGATGCCAAGCCCCTAAGCTACGTTAGCATGGTCACTTGTGCCTGAGTGTCAAACCTCTGAGCTGTATTAGCAGGGTCACTTGTGCGGCTAAAGTTACCATTGGCCAGTGTAAATGTACGGATATCCCATTGTACCAGTACATGATGGGAATTCATTCCGTGTGTATCTTAAATCATTATGCAAATTCTAACTTATAGTTTATCACTGTGTAGTTTATCAGTGTGATTAATTTATAACTAGTTTAGGAGTTCAAAAACAAGACATGTATGCGAAGTTCATATGCACATTCTTAACAGAGTTCTCCTCCTTGACAAAGTTCACATTTCTTAACAGAATTCACATTTCTTATCCGATTTCACATTCTTATCAAAATTCACATTCTTATGAAAGTTCACATTTTAAGACATATATTTTGGAATCCATGTACAAAGCTCATATTTAAAAGATTAAAGCAAGTTATCTCATTTGTTTTTATCATATCACAATGCCTATACAAATCACATGAATGTAAATGTTATTGAATTTCTCCTACCTCACGGCTCATGAAGGACACTAATCGCACGAAATAGAGCGAAGATCCTCACGCACATATCTAATCCATATCCTATATTCCACCGTATTAAAAGAGCATGTATTACTGATTGGAAGAATAAAAGGATAGGAGTTTTGAAGAATTTCCCCAAAAATAATCAAAATAGCCCAAACTTGCAGTCGCGCGTGCGAGCTCCCAAGTCGCGTAAGCGACTTTGTCAGGCACTCCATAGTCACGCGACCTCGCTCGAGCGACAGTGTTCTTCTTTGTATCACATTAACCAGACATACACAATCGCGTGCGCGAGTTTCATGTCCCACGAGCGACTTCACATGGCGCACCCTCAGTCGCACGAGTGAGTGATCAAGCCTCACTTTTATACCTATTTTGAAGCTCCTCTCGCGCGGGCTACTTGAGGTCACTCGTGCGAGACTCAAAGTCACGTGAGCGAGTTTCAAGATTTTGGGGGTTTCTCTCAAAATCAAATTTTCTTTCTTATCCCCTTTTCACCTAACTCTTGTTCACATTAAATGTAACATGTTTAGGGCATTAAATGCCTTCATTTATCACCATTAATTCACATTTAATGCACTCAAATCCACAAGATCTTACCTCCTTAGTTAGCGAGATTCTTGTGTAATCTTTTGATCCAAAACTCGGGATCCATGACGCTCTTATCCTGTGCATCGGAAGGGCTTGAAGATTCGACCCCTCGCAATTGTATCGCGATGCACACGATGATCGATACTTTACCATACACCCAATCAAACACACCTCATATTCCATGGTGATTCGAAGGAGGACTCTCTACGAAAGGGGTTTTCGTAGAAACGGCTCTCACTCTTCACAACATAAAATCAATCAATCCTCGATACTTCTTGCGTTGGCGATTCTAGATGAAGGACCAAATTTGCAAGAAAGCTCACCAAAAATTTCGGTCTCAAGGTGCAAAGGTCTCACGTAAGGAATTTTCTCTTCCTTCTCTCTTAAATTCCTAAATGCAAGGGTATAAGAACAATGGTTTCTTCAACAAGACATTGCCTCTTTTTTTTTTTATACTTAGGCCTTGCTTCCATGTGAAGCATACACACCCACTAATTGCGTTCGTCAAGTGGGTTTGGTTCCTTGTGAACCCCACACGTCCGAGATTCGGTGTTTATTCCATCCACACATATTCGAATGAACTTTAAATAGTCTAAGTGATTTATTAAATCCGAAACGATACAGTGCACCGTACCGACACACATACCAACTGACTTACACGATTTCCAAAATTTAGGGATATTACACTAGGGATCAGCTTTTGAGGAATCACTTAATCAAGATCTGATCCTGAGAGAAACTGCCCATTCAGGTTGCTATATAATTGGCATGCTAAACACTTGCGAGTTGACCTAGGTTTGACCATGATTGCGACAATATAATCTTACAATCTCCCCCTTTGTCACAATAATGACAAAACCTAATTTACAAGGACTCAAAAATAATAAAAAATTATATCAAGTTTATCTCTCCATCTAAGTCCTCTACATCAATCTAATATGCAATGCAAATTAAAAGTATAACTCGATAACTCCCCTTAAATACTTTGTCAATTATATACAAATGCTATGCAAAAATCTTCAATGATTGTGTACTGCGTCACTTGTACCTATTTCCCGAAACATTACAAAAAATGATCAAGCATAATAGGGAAAATATGATGTAAAAAAAAAAAAAAGCAACCAATCAATATCATTACTACTATTACGCCCACATGAACTCTGGCTGAAGGCGATAGAATAATAAACTATGAAATATTAAATACTGAAATGAAAGAGGCAAATTCTAAACGAAGATTACCTGGGTAGATGCGATCGCTAGTTATAGATATTTATCAACACTACAACACATCACTAAACACACTTTGCGGGATGATGGTTGACTCCTATACTAAATGTCGGCTGGCCAACTTCAGCAGCTACAGCTAGTCAAAGGTCTATCTAGTTTGGTTTCCTACTCCTGCTAAACCTATCTTAAAAGGGGGTGGTGACCCATTATGCATGGGAGGATCGCTGCTCCCTTGACCTCCAGCTAATTGAAGATTAGGGAACCCTGCTCTAGGCTGAATTTGGCGGAGGTTTCCTGGGATCTAAGGTTAGGGCTCTTTAATACACCTTGAGTCGAGCTAATTCGACTGACTATGGATTCCTAGAACACCTAGAAGTCTAAAATGTAGCCTAACTCCTTTCTTTGAGAACCCCACAGAGAACCTCGAATTTTCTAAAAGGACTAAGCTTAAGAAAGAGAAGAAAGAGCTATTGAATCGGTGTGTTTGGTTGTGGGAGGGGGGCTTTTTATAGGTATCGGGTTAATTACGTGCATGGGGGAAAGTGCGCAATTTGTCAATCGCGCGCATGCAGCCATGCGTGTAATTGAATTGCATGCATAATCCTAGTTGCTTAATTCAATTTTGAGTCGGTCACTGACTCGAGAATAGCTGAAAGACTTGCTCAGCCGAGTGTCCTAGTTCCACTATGCTTGGAACTAATTACGCGCATAAAAATTATGCGTAATCCAATTAAGTGCATGGATCTATGCGCGTAACTGGGGAGTTCAGGCGGTCTTGGGATTTAGAGACCTAGTCCAACTCTGAGCCAATTGCGTGCTAGAGGTGATGTGCGCAATCAGTTCCAAGCATTGTGGAACTGGGACACCAGGTTGAGCCAGTCAACTGGTCATTCCCGAGTCAGTGATTGACTAAAAATTGAATTTAGCACATAGGATTATGTGCTCAATTCAATTACACGCATGGCTGCATGCGCGCGATTGATAAATTGTGCACTTTCCCCCATGCACATAATTAGCTCGATACCTATAAAAAGACCCCCCTCCCATAACCAAACACACCAATTCAATAGCTCTTTATTCTCTTTCTTAAGCTTAGTCCTATTAGAAAATTCGAGGTTCTCTCTGGGGTTCTCAAAGAAAGGTTCTTTCATGGGCTGCATTCTAGACTTTTATAATTGCAAACTCTTCTCTAGGAATCTCAGGTAGTCAGGCTAGCGGTTCTAGCCAGCTAGCCCTCACTCTAGAAGGAGTATTGAAGGAATAAGCCCTTAGCAATAGATCCTTAGGAAACTCCTGTCTAAATTCTTAGCCTAGAGCCAATTAGGTCCCCTAATCTTTCCTAGTTTTTAACCTTAGCCACCCGATTTGCCCAAGGGAGATTGCAGAGGTACCCGGGAATGAGGCCGATCCTCTTAAGCATAGTGGGCTACCACCCCCTTTTTAAATAGGTTTAGCAGGAGTAGGAAACCAAACTAGATAGACCTTAGGCTACCCATAGCTGCTGAAGTTGGCAAGCCGACATTTAGTAAAGGAGTCAACCCGCATCCCGCAAAGCGTGATCAACAACTTGTTGCAACGTCGATAAATATCTGTAGCTGGTGATCGCATCATCTAAATAATATTTGTTTAAAATTTGCCTCTTTCAATTTAGTATTTAATATTTTATAGTTTATTATTCTATCGCCTTCAGCCAGAGTCCATGTGGACCGAATTGGGCAACTTGTTCTGGGACCCGAAAGGACTTAGAAAAAGCGCGTACCAACAGACTGGCAATCGTGATGGGATATCGTTTGCTTGAGTAGTATTAGATTATTTAGTTTGGTTTTATTTTCCTACTTTATTTCTACACACAACTCGGGCATATTTACCATCTTTGACTGCCCGATTACCTAGTTCTTGAACCCTTAAGAATTTCGAGAGTGCATGAACATCATTCAAAAACTTGAAATGTCCAAAATATGAAGATTGAACCTAAATAGTAATAACCCGCCGCTGTGTGGGTTTCATGATAACCTTGCCTACGATAGTGGATCAACTCATAGCTTTACCTAGAGTCATCCCGAGATTAACATGGCGGGTGAGGACGAGCAAAGGCCCTTCACTCTCCCGAGCACCAACAACAACGACTGCAGGATAGAAAGCGGCATTGGGCAAAACATCACGGCCCAGCAACTTGAGGAACTCAACGTCCAAAAACTGCAAAGAGGAGGAATGGAAGATGAAGAATTACTTTGAGGCCCGACCGTCGCATATCAGACAGTCAAAGATCAACAAGACGAGGAGGAACATGAGCGATGAAGAGAGGAGAGGTTGTTGCCTACCCTGAGTACAACATCACCTCATATATCACCACCGAAGCAGACCGCTCACACCTTCTTCAACAATAATTTCCAAGATCGAACGCATTCTTGGACAATCAAGAAAGACGCTTGTATAAAGATGGAGGATCTCACTCAGGTCCTAGACGATTACATGGCTAAGAGGGAACGCCCTGGATTTTCATTCAGATTCGACAAGTTCTGCTGGGATCTTGAGTTTAACCTACCTGCAAGTTTTAAGCCGCCCAAGTTCAACAAATACAATGGCACTGGAAACTCGAACCACCATCTGGCGTTATTCTACAACGACTGTTGACCCATCCGTAATAACCAAGGGCTTCTCATCCACTACTCCCAGAGGTCGTTAGAAAGAGAAGCTCTTGACTGGTTCACTGGCTTGCCAATCCATAAGTTTGACACATTCGATGACTTAGCAGCCAGTTCCTCGACTAGTACAAGCACCTGATACAGGAAGCAGTTGATTGGGCTTTTATCGTACTAAGTCTTAACCTATTGCAAGTGCACAATGGAAATTACAACACTAGTATAAGATCATTCCCACGAGAAAGGTGATTATTCTGTTGTAACTTCGTGTGTTTAAAAACTTATATTTGTCTTTTAAGGTCCTAAACTACTGGATAAATATAAATAAAAGAATGGTTTGCTTAAACTAAATTGCAGAAAATAAATTTAAATCCACCTTCCAGATTATGGTCGTCAATCACAATCCTTCAGATCTCGGATGTTTACAAAATAAAGTACCATTACACCGTATCTCAGTCCTCTAGGATTTGAGTGTCAATCAAAAGCTAGAATTTCTTAACATGGATTTAAACTAATCAACAATCTTCCTAGGATTTGGGCGTCAATCAAAATTAAGAAAATTGAAGATGGAAAAGTAAAACCGTTACACTAATATGAAAATTCTCAATTTGAGTCGTCAATTCCAATAAAAAACTTTTAGATATTTACAAAGCAGTAAAAGTACATGAAAATAAATCTAAACTAGAAAGCAATAAAAAGATCTTTCAACCCTCAGTTGTAGGCATCAATTACTTCTGAGAAACTACATATACTCTACTCTAATCTTCCAGCTCCCGATCATAGGCGTTAATTATTCTCGAGAAACCTTGGATATCTAAACTATTCTACTCTACTTTTTATCGAAAGAAAATCCAACCTCACTCATCAATTGATGCTGAGAGTTTCTTCGATAACTCTACTCCTATGCCGAGCCCTCTTATTATATAGATCATAAGGGGTCGGTTTACATTATGCTAATTCTAATAAAAGAAAACTTCTAATCAAAAGATTCCTAATATAATTCTACTTCAAATCCTAGTTCTTCCTTGTTCTGGATGGTGGATGCCTACAGGAATTTTCTCCTTTATTTTAGCAATAGAGATCTTCTAAGTTCTTTCGCCAATCTTCTCAGATCCATAAGTTGTCAGACTTTTAATCCAAGTGATCTTCTAATTTTGTGCATGGCGGTGCAGACTTCATGTGATCAGCAGTATGAACTTTATTTCGACAGTCGTGTATACGATTGTTCTTCTTTCTATACGATTTCTACTCTGTCGAACGTTCAAGATTTTACTTTCATTCCTCCAGTCATAGCTTTTTCGTATGTTCGTGAATCACGATTTCTCTATCTTATTTATTTTTTGCTAGTTCGAGATTTACGTTCATTCAATATTTCTTTTTTCTTGGCTCATCGACTGCTCTTTCGTTCGAGTGGATCGTTTCTTTGCACGATCGTAATTCTTACTACTTTTTGAATTCATTTTGGTAAAGATTAACACTTCAACTCTAATATGCTCATTAATCTAAATATTTGTACATAGCATCTCATTAGTAACAAATTAAGGTCTAGCATCACTAAGTTAAGGATGGTAAAATATTATATTCTGTGATTGATCATACCCCCAAACTTAAGCTTTGCTAGTCTCTAGCAAACAACGAAAGAGAAACTAATATAAAAATTAAATGCGACTTTCGTAGGGAGCACGATTATATTTAGCAGATGCAACAAGCCTTTAAACCCCTAGGTGATCCCTAGTGGAAGAGTTGTAGTTTCTTGAAGGTTTTTAGTGAAGGTACCTACAAACTTCAAATATTTTTTGAATTTTTCAAAAATTTTCTTAAAAGAAAGGTAAAAATTTTAAAATTTTAAAACTAAATTTTATACACTAAACTTTAATAGCTGACATTATATGATTGTCACAGTTTCAAAAACATGATCCTGACATCCTTTACTTTTCATCCTAGC
Source organism: Chloranthus sessilifolius (assembly GCA_021018995.1). Classification (NCBI taxonomy): domain Eukaryota; kingdom Viridiplantae; phylum Streptophyta; class Magnoliopsida; order Chloranthales; family Chloranthaceae; genus Chloranthus; species Chloranthus sessilifolius. The sequence goes on from CM037586.1 coordinate 21,596,631, forward strand.
AGTAATCCTTGCTCATAACTCAATAATTCCAATTCATATTAAGCGTGGAGTGTGTGCTTATCAGTGAAAAGTTTATTCATCATAGATTTTTCTAAACTGTAGATTTAGAAAACACTTTCATCCAAACTCTCACTATTGGCATACTCTAAAAAAGAATATTGAAATTTATGGGTTTTCTATATATGATATATATAATGAATGACTCAAAAGATAATTGACATAAAAGAAAATCTCATCGAATGGATAATCAATTCTATTCATATGCTTTCCTATATCTCTATAGTATTTATTATATACATCTCTACTAGGCTCGTTTTGTTGTAAATCATAAATCAATGTCTTTTTTTCGGCTTATAATGGGGCCTTAGATTAAGAGGATTTTTAAAGAAAGGTAGAAAGGATTAAAAAATTCTAAGAATTCAACTCATGTTTCTTTTATCTTCTTCTCTTCTTTTTATTTCTGCTTCAGTAAGTATCCAAAAAGTTAGATAACTTCTTCCCATTTTCTTATATTTCTTTTCTGTAAATCCTATTTTCTTGTATTTCTGATACCCTCTTTAATTTTTCTTCAGTTTGGAAGCTTCTTGCTTCACTTTTTTGTAGAATCAAATTTTACGAATCCTCTTGATTTTTTATATTTTTCTTCATTTTATTTCCTTTTCAGGTGTACCCTTTGTGTTGCATATCCCTTATCTGTTATTCTTTTATTCCTTTCACTCCCTCTTCTTCCCTTCTGCATTCTAAATTCTTAGAAAATATAATCGTAAAAAGGTTGAAAGCTTCAGGTAGTACAAATGGTTAAGGGTTTATAAGAATTTGGTATAAAGAAATTCGGTTTAAGGTTCTAATATGGGTTCAAGTGGTTAATAAATTTATGGTATTTTGGCTTTTTTTTGGCTCTAACGAATGAAAAGAACGACCTTTTTTCATTTTCATAATTCACTAGCATGACTGCCATATTATTTTGATATATTTAATAAACAGTTCTAGAAAGACAAGTTATCATAATCATAGAGTATTTGATTCGAATTTTCAGCAATATGAGATTTCATTATAATTAGTCAAAAAGTTCAAAGAAAATTTAAGTTCGAATAGAAAGCAGTCTCTAAGAATAAAAGAAGAAATATGACTAAAAAGCTCACTAGTTATATAATTTCGAAACTATAGTCTAAATGTTATAGTTTAAATCCAAATATAGTTTCAAACATTCAATCTGATACAGTGTTCAAGAGAGTTAGACATGAATCGTAACTGCTCTATTGTGATTGTTGAACTTTTACTACGATGGCTTGTAGAGTTTGTGGAATCATATTTGTTTTTCATAACTCGCATACAATGATTAGCTATTCAGAGAAGAAAGTCTAAAAGGTCTACATTAACAACTAAAAAGATATATATATATATATATATATATATTTTATATTTTTATGCAAAAAGCAAAACTACAGAAAAATAAAGCAACTAAAAACTAATAAACTAAGCAAAACTAATATACACAGAAAGGTGTATCCCCCCCTCCCCAAACTAAAATAAGACAATCTTCTCATTATTTTTCCAGAAATAGGGGATACTCAAAAATTGTGGATCATACCTGTGAGGCTTCAAAATAGTGAGAGTGGCCTTTACTCACTAGGTGATGACAGAATGGTACAATTGATACAGATGGAGCTGGTTCTGGTGTTGACAAGGCTAGCAGTGGAGAATGACTGCTTGACAATTCTTCCTCAGAGTCAGACATAATATCAGTAGAGCTTGTTTCAATTCTTTCTTCCTCCGGGGCAAGTTTTTCATACATCTCAAGTCCAACTTCTTTCATGTGGAGCATATTAACACTTTCTTTCTCAGCTATTAACTTGTCATACTTTTATTTCAAATCTTTTAGCTCCTCTTCAATTTTTTCTTTCTTTTTCAAATCCTCTTTCAATTTGCAAATTACGATAAATTTTTCCTTAATCTCGTCCCTTAGATTCTCAGACTCAGCTCGTGACCTTGCTATTGTGACCTAACTTTTGTTCGTGAGGGATTCAATGGTCTTTTTCTATTCCTCACAGATCTGGACTAGTGAATTTTTGTCCTCTTTCAGCTTAAGTATCTCTTCTTTAGCAACTACAAATTCATGATTTTTCTCATCCAGCTACCTGTGAAGTGCTTGCTAGTACTCCCCCTGTGTGCATTTTCTCTTTCATCAGGATCTGCCATTAGTTCACCAAATTGATCAAGCAAATTAGCTATTTTGTCTTCGTACTCCTTTTTCTGACCCTCCCATGCCTGTTGATTATTTCTCAACACATTATTCTACTGTTGCAATTGTGCAATTTGATCTTGGAAGGCAGCAGTGGCTTTTTGTACTTTCTTGGCTGTTTCAGCCCTCCAATGCACTTGATGATCTTTCACTACCCTTTGCTTCAAGTTTTCTATAATATTTGTCCTTTTCCTTATTGTAGGTAGGACTTTGAAAACTCTAATTTTCATCCTATTCATTTCTTCAATCATTTTTCATACTATCTCTAGTACTGGCAGCAGTTGTGGTGCATTTGTCAATTGCCAGTTCTCTACTTCTATCAATCTCCTTTCCCATTCAGCCTGGGTTCCTGATGATGTAGGAACTGCTGTCAATAACGGGAGGAGATGCTTCTTCATTTAGCATTTCAGTGAAACCCACTCATGGAGTTTCGAAACTTGGTCCTGCTTTTGTGAATTGAATAATGGGAGTTTGCTCTGTAGTTGGTGGAATCTTAGGCATAGGTATAAAATCATTTAGTGCAGGAGTATGGCTAGAAGTAGCCATCTCATGGATTCATTGTTCAACAAGAGGTATAGGGACTTCCTCTATTGGGGATATCATTTGACTCTCAGGCTCTGTTTCAACAATAGTTGACACTGTTTCTTCCTCATGTACAGAAGGCATGGCAGGTCCTATTGGGGAGTCCAATGTTGAATCATACAGAATAACCTGTTCTTGTTCAGGTAGTCTCTCCTCTACTATTTCTAGTTCAACAATTGTTATAAATGTAGGAGTGGTTTACCCTTCAACTATCTCTGGTTCAGCAAGATTCATAGCATCATTCTCATTTTCAGCTGTATTTCCTTCTTCAGGCTCTGCCATCTCTATTGATGGAGGTATGGGGGGTAATTTGCTTGTGGATAGTACCGGGGCCATCTTCTTCCTATTCTATGGATTTAAAGTCCCTTTATAGACTGCATCAGTGAGATCTTCTTCTCGATCTGCAAGGACTTTCTCATTGGGTACCCACTGATATCCCAAATTCTTTAGAACATTGGTAATTAGGCCCCCAAAAGGAAGCTCCAACTTATTGTTTTTGTACCTGGACTGATTCAATTTTTCCCTTACCGTGTCCATTACCTCCAAGAGGTAAGAGGGTACATTAAACCACACTCAGTTTGCTATCATATATAGGGCTTTGATAAAGAGAAACCTCCTCTCTGTTTTATGATAGGTAGGGTGGATGGTCTTGTAGATAAGCACATCCAGGAAATGAAGTATGAGGTTGTTATTTTCCAGGTCTTTTCTCATGAAGAAGGACTTATCCTTGGGTGGGTTGCCCAATAGTACTATTGCCATATCTTCAAATACTGGGAAATCAGAGGGTGGTAGTCTTAGCAATTTGGCCACCGGCTCATCAGCAGACAACTCTAGTCTTTCCAGGGTGCATGCATAACCCCAACAATCAGTTCCTTAGTCAGTTGGATGGTCATCTCATCTACAGTTGTAGAGAGCCTTGGGGGTTGACCTTTGCTACTGTTGGTCATATTTCTGTAAAATAGCTTCACCAGTCTAGGGTAGGCTGGTGTTGCTCCAGGCTCTAGGAAATAGTTAAGCCAAACATCCTTAAAGTAGTTGATGGCCGCCTTGCTGACATCAATGCTTTCCCAAAAAGCAACATCCACTGCAACCTCAGCCCTCACAATTTAATGTTTCATTGATGTAGGGGGCTGATTCAATATTCTTTTGTTGGATGCCAACATTTTGCCTTTATCTAATTGTGCGCCTTGTTCAAGGGCCATCCTAGTTTCTGTCTCATTCGCCACTCTATCTTCGGGTAGTTCTCAAATAACTACCCCATAAGATTTTGACTTCTTTTTAGATGGGGCTTTTGTAGCAGCCCGTTTAATATATTTTCGGATAGGGTAATGATCAGAGCTATTACCTTCATCTTCTTCCTCTTCTCTCAATCTTTTATCCTTTGATAATGGCATGAATTTTTGTTCTACAAGAGTAAACAAACCTTGGTCAATGATCATTAGTTTTCTTATGCCGAGCCAAAGAGATTTTTAGAAAGGAAAAAAAGTTGATTAAGGATCAAAATCATTTACCTATCGAAACCCTAAGTTTAAAAATCAGATTGTTAGCTATGGATAGGGTTTTGAATGGAGGAAAGAAAAGAAAACAAGAAAAGGCAAGATCAAGGTAAGTTAGTGGAATGGTTGGGTTAGCTTTCAAAAAATTTGAAAATGGAGGAAGAGAAGAAAGGTTAGCTTGAGAGTTCGAAAATGGGGCCGATGTCTCCTCTCGCTGAACCAGTCATCACACGTTTTAGTAACCTAGAGTTGCCGGTCAACTATAGCTTATATCTTTCGAAAGCTTGAACTCTTGTACGAATCCGATAGTAATCACTACTATTGGGTCATATGACTTAGGGTTACCTACATACGTAAATCCATACGTTCATTCGTAAGACTCTAATATACAAGGGAGGTAACATTACGATTGGTCATGTTTTCGACAATCGTAAGGTCTTTCCTAAAATTTTCTTCAAAACCTTAAAATGATGATTTACATCTTTTATAAAGGGTGCTACGGATGAGTCGATAGCTCAACAAATCCTTGAGGATATCAATTTTGATTAGTGGGGGCACCAGTTTCTCCCAAAACATACTTGTCCACTTGGATTGCTAACTGGTTGCGCCAGTAGTTGACCACTTTCTCTCTTAGTTAATTCCGAAGCTAGCTAGCCAATCTGGCCCTCCAGCTTTGTAATAGACTGAGTATGTGAGTGTAGTACTTGAGAGAATTGAGCTAATTGGGATAGATCTTTTGAATGTTGATGCGATTATTGCTGTAACTCCCGAAGGATTTAAACAACCGTAACATCAGGTCCATTGCTCTGTGGCATGAACTGTGGCTGCACAATCAACATTGGTGGTCTCTAGTGGAAAACTTAGGCATGGGAAAATCTGGGTTGTTCAACTGATGGTGTTAGTTGTGCCCCACTCGTGGATCCATAATTAAATCCTGGTTGATTCCTCCACGCTGAGTTATATGTGTTCCCATAATCTCCCCTTTGAAAGGCGATTACTTGTTCGTTCTCTACCACCTCTTGATATGATGGCATAGCAGGGCTCTTGGCATAAGTTGAAATTTCGCAATTCAAGTGAGCTGCTAAAGATTTTTTCAAAGTGCTTGGTTTGGCACTCATTAATGTTGTGATTTGCTGCTCATGAGCCGCAACCTTTCCACTCATGTCATCCTCCTTCTTTACTTTATCTTTATTGACATCGTAAAGACCACCTCTCACGAGCGGGGTGTGGCAAATCACATCTGGATTAGTTCTTAACAAAGCTTATTTCTGCTTTGAATTATTGGCCAATTTCTCAAATAAGTTCCAAGAATGCTGGACATTTTGAGCCATAAAGGCTCCTCCGCTTACAACATTAACTGTAGACTGATTGGTCTCAATTGACCTTTGATAGAAACTTTAGGTCGTGGACCAATTCGGCACATCATGATGAGGACACTTTCTCAGTAGATTCTTCATGAGTTCCCAACTCTCGTGGAATAATTCTCTAGGTAATTGCCTAAAGTCTTGAATTGTTTGACGAATCTAATTAGTTTTACCAATCGAGAAGTACTTGTTCAAAAACTTGGACTACAGTCCTTCCCAAAAGGTAATACTTCTCGCGGGCAATGATATTAGCCACGCTTTCACTTGGTCTTTAAGAGAGAAGGGGAACCACCATAATTTAACGGTCTCATCATTAGCTGTCGATAATTGTAACATCGAGCGAAGCTCTATAAAGTCCCTTAGATGTTGATAGGGATCCTCTCGATTAAGCCCATAAAAGATGGGTACAACTTGTAGTGTATTGAGCTTGATTTCGTAATTTTTTCTGGCTGGGACCTCTGGTATAACTATACAAGAGAGCTCAGTCAGAGTAACTGGGCTGAAGTGTGCTTGAATGGAACGGTCGTCAACCATAGCTTGAGATTCTCTTGTAAAAGATCGGTTTGAGGTTAAGTTACGCAAGAGAGTCCTTTCAATTTCTGGGTCACACTCGAAGAAATCTAAACTTCGAGATCGAGCGTGATGCATACACCAGAAACGTGGATATTTTTTGTTTTTAATTTTATCTGATTTTTATTTTAGAAAGCAGGGAGAGAAAACAAATCTGAGCTTCTAGCTTCTCTTATCAGAAGAAGTGTTGAAACCTGAGATTCGTTGTTCCAAATAAACCTGCAAAAGATAAAAAAGTGATTAAAGAAAAATAAAAATATAAAGAAAAATAAAAAGAGAAAGAAAAATATTGATTTTCAAAATAAAAACAAAATAAAGAATAAAATCCGCTTCCCCTACAGCGACGCCAAAAACATGATCGGACCTTTATCGTACTAAGTCTTAACCTATTGTAAGCGCACAATGGAAATTGTAGCACTAGTATAGGATCGTTTCCACGAGGAAGGTGATTATTCTGTTGTAACTTTGTTTGTTTAAAAACTTATATCTGTCTTTTAAGGTCCTAAACTACTGGAGAAATATAAATAGAAGAATGGTTTGTTTAAACTAAGTTATAGAAAATAAATCTAAATCCTCCTCCTTCCAGATTATGGTCGTCAATCACAATCCTTTACCATAAAATAAAGTACCGTTATACTGTATCTCAGTCCTCTAGGATTTGGGTGTCAATCAAAAGCTAGAATTTCGTAACATGGATTTAAACTAATCAACAATCTTCCTGGGATTTGGGCGTCAATCAACTCAAGAAAATTGAAGACGGAAAAGTAAAACCGTTACACTAATATGCAAATTCTCAATCTGAGTCATCAATTCAAATAAAAAACTTTTAGATGTTTACAAAGAAGTAAAAGTGTATCAAAATAAATCTGAACTAGAAACTAACAAAAAGATCTTTCATCCCTCAGTTGCAGAAGTGAATTGCTTATGAGAAACTAAAGATACTCTACTCTAATCTTCCAGCTCTCGATCACAGGCGTCAATTGCTCTCAATAAACCTTAGATATCTAAACTATTCTACTCTACTTTTGATTGGAAGAAAACCCAACCTCAGTCATCAATTGATTCTGAGAGTTCCTTCGATAACTCTACTCCTATATCGAGCCCTCTTATTTATAGATCACAAGGGGTCAATTTACATTATGCTAATTCTAATAAAAGAAAACTTCTAATCAAAAGATTCATAATATAATTCTACTTTTAATCCTAGTTCTTCCTTGTTATGGATGGTGGATGCATGTAGGACTTTTCTCCTTTATTTTAGTAGCAGAGATCTTCTAAGTTCTTTTGCCAATCTTCTCTGATCCGTAAGTTGCCAGACTTCTAATCTAAGATATCTCCTAATTTTGTGCATGGCCGTGTAGACCTAATCTCCATAGACAACCCTCAGAACCCTTGACTCCCCTAAATTTGAAACCAGCACCGTCACCTCTTTCCCTATCCGACACTGAACTCGAAGCTAAAGGAACCATTCCTCAAAGTTTCCCACATATCAACGGTACTCCAGATCAGGATTTCGAGACGACGACTAAACGTGACTCAAGTGCTGAAACATGTCAGCAAGATGAAGAATTGAGCAAGCAAGAGGCATTGGTCTCTACCTTTCTGGAAAAAGAAGACTACATGCAATACCTCCATTTGTGGAATGGCGTAGCCCCTATACGTATCCCTTCCTCGAATTTCACCCCGTTTGTGAGAAATGTTTCAGGATGCTCGTCAACACAAGTCACGACATGGCTCAAGGATCAACAGCCGACATGCCCAGTCCTTAAGTCAAGAACTAACTATCCGTCGCCGTTGTTCCCCCGAGAGAAGGAGAACATGAGCACCCAACCACCAGAGAGGATAATGAGAGACAAACTTGCCTCCCCCGTGTCACATAATTCCTCCACCACCATTTTCGACACCGCAACCACCTTAGACAGCTGTAAACAAGGCACACAGACCCAGGAAAGAGCCAACCCTGGAATCAGGCCAAGAATATGATCTCCTACGACACCTAGAGAAAGTTCTGGCCTAGATATCAATACTGGAACTCATCAAGAAGTCATCAAAGCATCACCAGCTGTTAATGAAAGCACTAGCGGAGACTCATGTCGACGAGGACACCACTCTGGAGAAGCTGCACGACATTATCTCAATTATGACACAACCTCCAGCTCTCATCATCACGGATGCTAACATGGCAAAGGAATCATTACACGAAAGTTCAACCCCTATATACTTAACGGTGATGATGAGAGGGTTCTCAGTTCCTCACACATTAGTCGACATAAGTTCGAGACTTAACATTTGCCCCATGACAACACTCAAAACCCTTGAGTACATAGAATAGGATATACGACCTTCATCGTTATCCCTCATCGCATTTGACGGCTCCTGACACTTTGTCAAAGCCACCATCAAGCTTCAAGTATGCCTTGGACCAGTGACCATCGACCCCACATTTCATGTATCAGATTCCTCCAGCGCTTACAATTTGATCTTAGGTAGAACGTGGTTGGAGTGGCATCCACATATCACCAATGCGTCAAGTTCCGCCACGAGGACACTATCATCAGGGTATACGCCGATGCCCCCTTTGAGAACATGGATACTGACTATGCCGCAAGCATTCCAACAACGCATGACTCAATACTGTCTACCGGCCACATCGAAAGAATAATAGACCTCGACATCACATCAGTGGCAGAAGTTAACCCTTTTTGGTCTCCATCGATCCCTCAGTGGAAATTAACCAAGAGAGAAGTTGATCTCGATTTTGTATGAATGTATGATGTAATCCTGACCGCGAAAAAAGGCTAGGATCTCATGTATCAACTAGGATACATCTCACACACAGGACTCAATAAGAACAAACAAGGGTCGATAGGCCTCATAGTCCCCAAAAAGGTTCGCAAACAGACCTAGACACCCAAATTCGGCCCAAGGACTGATCAGTCTGTACTTCGAGAGAGATGTACCCTTGTACTTCTGATGGTACCCTTGAACCCTTAGAAACTAACCCAGACCTTTAGGAATCACCCTGAACCCATTAGAACCATTCTCCTAACCCTTAGAGATCACCCCTAAACCCTAGGATCCCTTCTTAGACCCAACTTAAACCCTTATGAGCAATTGATGGGAGGAGAGCTAAAAAATTTTATACAGACCATTGCTAAGGAGGAGCCTTATACCATTGGAAGGAGGACTTCTCCAGCTTTCCATCAAGCCAAAGATCACCCAATTTGGAGTTGTGGTTCAAACGTTATGGCCGATTGAAGTTTCACATAAAATCATAACTTTTGCTCAGGCGTATTATTAGATACGCCCAGCCAATTTGGCCCCATTTTGGTCAGGTGCATATATTATATACGCCTGGCATTTTTGGGCCAAACTTGGCCTGGCGTACATAGGTAGGGCCCACCACGGACACCCACCTTCTCATATCTCCTCTGGTTTTCATGCAGATCACTGTACATAAACTGGGCGTATATAATATATACGCCCAGCTTAGCTACAGTAACTGTCATCAAATGTTTGAATTTCCTCCATCTGGTTTGACCTTTTGACCATCCCCTTGGTTGAGGTGGGTGTCTTAAGGTTGGTTGCACCCCCTTTGAGCTTATTGGCAACCCTTAAGTCACCCATGGTCTCACCCCATCATCTGACATTGAAATCAGTTTCCCAAACCCCTAGGACCCTATAAACCTAGAAAACCTTAGATGGAGGATCACCTAATTGCTAAACCAATTAGCTCTTAAGTAACCCTCTAACCCACCTCTTCTCTATAAATAGAGAGGCCCCCCCTCTTCCCAAAGGGTTGAAAAATTAAGGTGGAAAGTTAAGCTTAAGAGAGAGACCAAGTGAGAGAAAATATATATTATTTTGCATTCTTCAAACAGAATTCCAGCATGCTTAGTTCATCCTTTTCAACCCTTTTCAACCATTAGATCACCCCTTTTTAGTCAAGCTTAGTCCCTAGCTTCATCCTACACTTCCTATCTACCGAATTCTAGCATTAGAACCTATTCCTCTACCGTTCAAGCCATATAAAGCCATCAGAAGCACGCCGAAGCGAAGGTCTTACACGGTGCAACAAGGGCCCGTGAGCTCCGGCTCACCCCTCTCTTCCTCTACCTTCTTGGTGTTTCCTCCGTCCAAGGTTTCAGCCGTTACGCCGCCGAAATTTTGGTTTGGCTCAAAGCTTGATAGGACCATATTGCCTTCGGGCAAGGGGAAGCTCCGCCCATTTGTTTTATTTTGGCCATAGATAGAGGCCGCTACGTGTGGGTTGATCGGGTGCCTAAACCCTTCCCAATCGATAACTGAAGCCCCTACCCTAGAGCCTTTGGCAAAGACCGATAAATTAGAGTCACATTTAGCACTTCGGTGCTCAAAATATTGATTTAAAGGTTTCCTGGGTCACCAAAAGCTCCGGGTGGCGACTCTACATTTTATACGAATCACGAGCGCATCGTAGCGACGGGTTCGAGAGAATCCATGGTCGCACAAGACCGGTGTAGGGTACCATCGAGACGGGAAAGAAACAGACGCCTTCACAACATCTCCCAAGTGGTCGCTATATGATCACTTTGTTTATGGGACTACTGAGATGGCCGACGTACCAAAGAGAGAAGAATCCCTCACCAAGCCCTAGTCTAATAGATCTAGTCCAGAACGATGATATAGAAAAACCACTTGAGGGAGTCAGACCACTATTCAAAATAGGGGAATCTCCAGTCATCAACAAGGGAAGGCATCGAGAGCCTAAACCACTCATAGAAGATTGGGAGTCAACCGACAAAGAAGACTTCCATATCGCAGCAATAAAAGTCGGAGAAGAATTGACACTTGATGACCCTCAATCACCTGGATCATCACAACTCTAAATTTTTTGGAAAACTTTAGAAGAAGAATGGTATCCACCACCGAGCGACGATGAGGGTTATTGTGTAGATCTCCCTACTCTCGAGTTAGAAGAACAGCTGGGCAAAGACCTGCAAAGGATGTTCGAAGATGAGGATGAATTCGAACATGAAGTCTTTAATTCTGATAGCGACAGACTCCGTACAATTATTCAAAAGATGGGAGTGTCCATGGGGATACACCTATATCAATGAATCCTTACTGTCTGGTGCGCGCTTTCATGCTAAGGCACCATGAATCCCATGAAGAAGAGACCACGACCGCTCAGTTGGACCTGCACGAAGAAGAGTCAGAGAATCTCCAAACATTTTTCAATGATAAGGCGATCCTTATAATAGAAGAAGCCGAATCATCAGCTAGACCGCCGCCGTCCTCACTCATCCAAAGAATCACGCCAGACGAAAGCTACAAAAAAAATGCCAAATTCAGGATATAACCACATCATCAAAAGGCTCGCACAAACAACTCTAGCAGCCGTCATGCTTCCTCAACTAAGAGAAGCACTCCTATCGCTTCCTCTTCAGGAATCCGACCCTGTATTCTACTTATTATCAAAAATCAAAAGAATAGAAAACCCCAAAACACCTAAAAATTTAAAAATTGAAAACCTAAAAAAATTAGAAAAATTTGAAAAATAGAGGGAGCCCTTCATTCCATACCCATTTATCGACCCACAGAGAAACTTCTCTCTTAAGGCTACAAGTGATGGTTACGCCGATGAAGTCGAGAAAGAAACAACAGCTATATCTGTGCAAAGTCGTGCCGCTACTTTCGAGACCACGGAGCCGCTCCTTGATCTTGCCCAATGCAACCTTACTACTTCTCCCTCACGAGAGCATAGAACATCTCGATGAAAGTGCAAGCCAGTGATCAAACCCGACAAGGTACTCTATGACTTCGAGAGGAGGATGAATAGCCTCAATCTTCACCTCACTAAGGATGTTGCAGACATCAATTGCACCAATGAAGGGTTATCTCTCATAAAGCAAACCCCCCAGTATAGCAATTTTGCAGTCTATAAACTTACTGATGATGAAGGAGAAGGACAAGCTGCTGTGGAAACACGAAACTTCCAACGGATCATCAAACACTTCGACGAGTAAACTCAAGCTGCCACAGAACCCATAGAAGATATCAACTTTGGTACCAAGGAGAAGCCAAGAAGCTATTGATCAGTCACAGAATATACCATTTTATCACCCTTAACTTAATGATGCTAGACCCTAGTTTGCTATAAATAAGTTTATGATGCGCAGATATTAAGGTTAAACAGTAAAAGAGGGCCAAAGTGTTAATCTTCGTCAAAATGAATTCAAAAAGCAGTAAGCAAAATGATTAAACCTAAAGACGATCCAAACCGCTTCTGAAAGCTAGAAATCATAAAAGACGATGGAATGTAGTGAAAGAGAAATGAGAAATTGTGAATTACGATTCTTCAAGAAACACTTTAGGAGGAAAGGCAATACAAAGAGAAACATGATCGTTCGTAACGAAGAATTGTTCTGAGAGAAAGCTGTGCAGAAAAGGAAATCATAATTACGATTCTTCAAAAATAAAAGCTCGCTGTTGCTGCTGAATGTGAGATCTATACCGCCATGCATATAATTAGAAGACCTTTAAAATTAGAAGCCTGGTAGATCACGAATTCGAGAAGATTGATGAAGAGAGATTCCTAAAGGACTCTGCTGCTGAAATCAAGGAGCAATCCTTGAGCACATCAATTATCTAAAGCAAGGAAGAACTAGGATTAGAAGTTAGAGTTATACTAGAAACCTTTTATTCTTAGTAGTTTCTTGTATTAGGATTAGAATAATGTAAACCGACTCCTTATGATCTATAAATAAGAGAGCTCGGTTTAGGAGAAGAGATATCGAAGGAATTCTCAACATCAATTAACGACTGAGGTTGGGTTTTCTTTCGATCAACTTTATTTTAGTTTATTTTGGATATCCAAGGTTTCTTGAGAGCGATTTACGACTGCAATTAGGAGCTGGAAGATTAGAGTAGAGTATCCGTAGTTTCTCAGAAGCAATTGACGCCTATGACTGAGGGATGAAAGATCTTTTTATTGCTTTCTATTTTAGATTTAGTTTTATGCACTTTTATTGCTTTGTAAACATCTAAAAGTTTTTTATTTGAATTGACGACTCAGATTGAAACTTTGTAAATTAGTGTCATGGTTTTACTTTTCCATCTTCTATTTTCTTGAGTTTGATTGACACCCAAATTTTTGGAGAATTGTTGATTAGAGTAAATCTGTGTTAAGGAATTCTAGTTTTTGATTTACGCCCAAATTCTAGAGGACTGAAATATAGTGTAACGGTACTTTAATTTTGTAAACATTCGAGAACTGAAGGATTGTGATTGACGACTATAATTTGGAAGGAGGAGGATTTGGTTTTATTTTCTGAAATTAGTTTAAACAAACCATTCTTTATTCATATTTCTCTAGTGGTTTAGGATCTTAAAAGGCAAATACCAGTTTTTAAAATACACAAGACTATAAAAGGGAAATACCTTCCTCGTAGGAACGATCCTATACTAGTGTTGCAATTTCCATTATGCACTTGCAATAGGTTAAGACTTAGTATGATAAAAGCCCGAATCAAGTTTTTGGCGCCGGTGTCGAGGAAGAAAATTTTTGTTATTTTTGAACACCAATATTTATCTTTCTCTTTTTATTTTTCTTAATATTTTTAATTTTCTTTGATCACTTCTTAAGCTTTTGCAGGTTTACTCGGAGTAGCGAATCACAGGTTTCAACACTTCCCCTAATAAGGGAAGCTCGAGGCTCAGATTTGTTTCTCTCCCTGCTTTCTAAAATAAAAATCAGATAAACTGAAAACAAAGTAGACATTTATAATAATCATTCTAGTTATCCTGCTTTGTTTCTAATTCCATTCATTATGGCAAGAAAAGACCAATTTGTGGCTAAGATGTTGAGAGAGTATTATGCATTGACACTTTTTACTCCCCCCTCATGTATCCAATTACCCCCTGTGTCCGGTGATGAAACCTTCGAAATCAAGCCCAATGTATTTCAATTCCTACCTATCTTTTATGGGTTTGGTGAAGAGGATCCGTATATGCTATAATGAATTTTCTAGAAATCTGTGCAATCGTTAAAATTAAAAACTTGTCAGAGGAGGCCACTCATTTGAGGCTTTTTTCATTTTCCTTAAAAGAGAGGGTAAAGCAGTGGCTGAACTCTTCGCCCAACAATTCAATTGCTAGCTAGGAAGAATTGCAGACCAAGTTTATCACAAGCTACTTCCCAATTAGCAAAACGAATAGAATCCAGATGATCATCACAACGTTTCATCAATTGCCGGATGGGTCTTTGCAGGAGAGTTGGAAGAGTCTTAACGGGCTTCTGAACAAGTACCCTTATCATGGGGTCCCACGCTAGTAAATAGTGCTTGATTTCTACGAAGGCCTTAATGAACAAACCCGGCACATGATTGATGTTTCTTGTGGAGTGTTTCGTACGTTAACTACAGAGGATGTTTGGGAATTTTTTGAGACCCTTAGTGAGGAGGATCAAGCACTATCTCAGGAGGAATATGACTCCTAAGCAAGGAGGATCAGATGAATTAAAGTTAATGATGAACTGCCTCCCAAAGATAAAGCTTTGGAAGATAAAATTTCAATCTTTGTTGAGTATAAAATTCCACCCAACATCTCAAAAAGGTGAAGCTTGTGGTCCTAACCATGGCCTATCTCAGGAGGATCCTTAGCACCTTATAGTACCTTTTACCCCACAAGATTTCAAGACCGTATTGTTGACACCAAGGAGGCCATGCTGCGGATGTGTGGAAATTGCTAGCAGCATGACCAGAACCAATCGAAGCCACTCCTCACTCTTCAGCAATCTATCCTTAAGTTAGAAGCTCAAGTTGAGTAGCTAACTATTTTGATTAATAGGAGAGAGAGTAGCTACTCTTCATCATGGCCAATCGGCACCCTAAGAGGACATATTTTTATGGGAGGCACATCAACTCCCTAGAATCTTAACTAAGTTCTTCATGGTCTTGTCAAGCTACCGACTCACCTGTAGCAAAATTTTGTAATGGTTGTACAATATTGCCTTTAGGAATTTGTGATAAAATGCCCTACGATCTATATTGTACAAAAGTGGATTCAATCGTAAGGACCTTTCTGTTGAATTATAATCACCTTAGTGTATGGATTTATAACTTTTGTGATTTATAGAGACGAATTGTAGAGATTACGAATCGAAGCGTCAAGAGTCTCATTCTTGTTCTCTAGAATCATAAACAAAAATTCTGGGGAACATGTGATTCTAGTGACTAGTCTTATCAGTAACCTTGGATATCGAGCAGACATGCATCACATTCAATTTTGCCACTTGCCAACTACCTAAGCTTAAATGCCTACACTTCAACATTTAACTCGAAGTGATGGTTCAAAGCTCTAACCCCTTCCCTATAAATCCATACCCTTCCACAGACCTTTACAATCCTATAGCCTTTCTTCTTCCTCCATCCTTACCCTAAACCTTATGGCAGAAGACAATAACCAAGCGATTTCAGTAGAAAACTGGATAGGATTCTTGAGATACAAAGGGCCAAGCTCCTGGCTGCAATAAAGAAAGTAGAAGATTTGAAGCACCAGTGACCCATACCAGATGCTAAATCATCCAACGAAACTATCCACTACCCTAAACCTAACCAAAATCTAAAACGTCATTTTAAGAACCCTCTCCATTGCTCATACTCTTCCCCTATCTGCATCACGTGCTCTTCGGAGAATCTTCGCAAGGGAGCAGTATAAGCTGTATGGAGAATATAGATGTGTTCACTTCCCACCTTCAAAGGACTTCCTCGAGTGGATTGCATTTCTTCCAAGGAAGATCTGTGATGTGCTCTGTTTAGGGGGAGGGAATTTGGAAGACAGGGGTTGTGGCTCCATCAAGAGAGATGGCTCTCTTTTCAAGTTGTGGACACTCTCTAGGAAAGGGATAAACGAGACTCTGATTGAAGGTGGTTAGAAGCCGAGGACCGACCTTTATTGAAGAAATTTTTGCCTTGGACGTCACTACCAGTGTTATAGTTAGGATGCATCTTGATTTTTTCTAGGTTTAATCTTTAATGTAATCATATTTTTTTTCTATCATTTCTATAAATATTTTGTTTGATATATATATATAAAGTTATTTTATTTATGCTGCAATTTCTGTCTGAATTTGCAGGAAGTAATTTCTCCCGAGCTTGGGGGGAGATTTTTGAATAATTTTGCATAATATATGCCCGGTACCTTAGCAACATCATTAAGGTATGATCTAAAAATTTTAAGTGTCCCCTATTTTTACACACAATGAGGACATTGTCCTATTCAAGTTTGGGTGGGGGGGATACACTTTCTGTGTATATTAGTTTAGTTTAAAGTTTTTGTCCTTAGTTTCTTTATTTTAATGATAGATTTTTTTTAATGAATAGCTAACCGTCATATGTGAGTTATGGTAGATTCCAGAAAACTTTATGATCCATCGTAGTAGAAGTTCAATAATCAAAATAATAGAGCAGTTACAATTCATGATAACCCTCTTGAGCACTGTATCAGATTGAATGCTTGAAAATATACTTTGATTTAAATTGCAATATTTAGATTATAGTTTCTAAATTATATAATCAGTGTCTTTTGAGCCATAATTCCTCTTTTATTTTGAGAGAGAGACTGCTTCCTATTTAAATTCAAAATTTTCTTTGAACTTCTTGACTATGTGTTAACGAAATCTCATATTATTGTAATTAGAATCAGATATTCTATGATTATGATGATTTTTTTTCTAGAACTGTTTATTATATACATCAAAATAATATGACATGCATGCTAGTGAATCATAACGAAGATCTAAGGCCATCTTTTATTGAGTTTGTGCCAAAAAGCCAAAATCTCAGAAAATATTTACCCTTTGAAACCATATTAGAGCCTAAATCAAATTTCTTTGTACTAAGATTTTATAAACCCTTAACCATATGTGCTACTCAAAACTTTCAACCTTTAACCCTTATATTTCTCAGAGTTTAGAATGCAAGACGGGAAGAAGAGGGAGTGAAAGGAGTGTAAGATAATAGAAAAGGGATACGTTGAAAAAGGGTACAACTGAGAAGAAATAAAATGAAAAGAAATATGGGAAAGAATTAATAAATTGTAATTACGATTATGAAAAAGATAGAGAAGAAAAAAACTTTCAAGTTGAAAATTCAAGAGGATATCTCAAGAAAAGAATCAATTGAAGAAAAGGATTTACACAAGAAAACAGAAAAAGAATAATGGGAAGAAGTACCCAACTTTCTGAATACTTACTAAAAAAGAAAAGACAACAAGAAGAAGACAGGTGAAAGAAGAGGTGAATTCACAAAAATCTTTGAATCATTTCTACCTTTCTTTGAAACTTTTTAACCCAAAGCCCCATTACAAGCCGAATAAAGACCTTTTTATTTATAATTTATAACAACATGAGCCTGGTAAAGATGTTTATAGTAAATACTATGGATAAATAATGAAACATTTAAATAGAATTGATTATCTATTCCATGAGATTTATCCTTTTAGTCAATTGTCCTTTGAAATTATCATACATATCATACTGAGAGAACCCAAAAATTTTGACATCTTTTTGAGAGTATGCCAATAGTGAGAGTTTGAATGAAAATATTTTCTAAATTTACAGTTTAGAAAAATCTATGACGAATAAACCTTTTACTGGTACACACTCCACGCTTTGCTGAATTGAAATTGCTGAGTTCTGATCAAGGATAACTGCTATCATGGAAAGTTAAGGATGATGGAATTGTACTTTTTATGATGTCTTAACTAGTTAGTGTACCAACATTAAGATAGAAATTTTAGCTTTGCTTTTATTTGAATTTTTTTTGAAAATCTAAAACAATAGTTTGAAGTTTGTAGGTAACTTCACTAGAAACCTTCAGGAGACTACAACTCCACTAGGGATCACCTAGGAGTTTAAAGGCTTATTGAATTTTCTAAATGCAATCGTGCTCCCTACGAAAGTGGCATTTAAAATTTAAAATTAGTATATTTTCCTTGTTTGCTAGGGACTAGCAAAGCGTAAGTTTGGGGGTGTGATCAGTCACAAAATATACCATTTTATCACCCTTAACTTAGTGGTGTTAGACCCCGATTTGCTACTAACAAGTTGATGATGTGCATATGTTAAGGTTAAATAGTAAAAGAGGGCTAAAGTGTTAATCTTCATTAAAATAAACTCAAAAAGCAGTAAGAAAAATAATTGAACGTAAAGATGATCCAAACCGCTTCTGAAAGCTAGAAATCGTAAAAGACGATGGAACGTATTGAAAGAGAAATGAGAAATCGTGAATTATGATTCTTCAAGAAACTCTTCAGGTGGAAAGGCAATACAAAGAGAAACGCGATCGTTCATAACGAAGAATCGTTCTGAGAGAAAGCTGTGCATAAAAGGAAATCATAATTACGATTCTTCCAAAATAAAAGCTCGCTGTTGTTACTGAACGTGAGATCTACACTGCCATGTATATAATTAGAAGACCTCTTAAATTAGAAGCCTGGTAGATCACGAATTCGAGAAGATTGATGAAGAGAGATTCCTAAAGGACTCTGCTGTTGAAATTAAGGAGCAATCCCTGAGCGCATCAACTATCTAATGCAAAGAAGAACTAGGATTAGAAGTTACAGTTATAGTAGGAACCTTTTATTCTTAGTAGTTTCTTTTATTAGGATGTAAATCGACTCCTTATGATCTATAATAAGAGAGTTCGGCAAAGGAGAAGAGATATCAAAGGAATTCTTAGCATCAATTGATGGCTGAGGTTGGGTTTTCTTCTGATAAACTTTAGTTTAGTTTAGTTTAGATATCTAAGGTTTCTCGAGAGCAATTGACGACTGCAATTGGGAGCTAGAAGATTAGAGTAGAGTATCCATAGTTTCTTAGAAGCAATTAATGCCTGTGACTGAGGGATGAAAGATCTTTTTATTGCTTTCTAGTTTAGATTTATTTTTATACACTTTTACTGCTTTGTAAACATCTAAAAGTTTTTTATTTGAATTGACGACTCAGATTGAAAATTTGCAGATTAGTGTAACGGTTTTACTTTTCCATCTTCGATTTTCTTGAGATTGATTGACGCCCAAATTTTAGGAGAATTGTTGATTAGAGTAAATCTGTGTTAAGGAATTCTAGTTTTTGATTGATGCCCAAATTCTAGAGAACTAAAATATAGTGTAACGGTACTTTAATTTTGTAAACATCCGAGAACTGAAGGATTGTGATTGACGACCCTAATCTAGAAGGAGGATTTAGTTTTATTTTCTGTAATTAGTTTAAGCAAACCATTCTTTATTCATAATCCTCCAATAGTTTAGGATCTTAAAAGACCAATACTAATTTTTAAAATAAACAAGATTACAAAAGCGAAATACCTTCCTCGTGGGAACGATCCTATACTAGTGCTACAATTTCCATTGTGCGCTTGCAATAAGTTAAAACTTAGTACGATAAAAACTTGAATCAGCTATTGATCAGTGCAACGCTTAACCCCAAGGATTGACAACAGATCATCCAAGTCCTCCAAGATCACCTTAGCTCCTTCGCATGATCCTATGAAGGCATGCCTAGTCTAGACCTGAACCTAGTAGAACATCGCTTAGTCCTGAAACCCGATGTAAAACCTATCAGGTAGAAACTAAGAAGAATGTGTTTGCAAACTGCGCTACAAGTCAAAGAAGAAGTTGACAAGTCGAACAAAGCTAAATTCATCCGATTCATCCTCTACCTAGGTCACGAATATTATACCAGTCGCCAAGAAAGACGATAGAGTATAGATATGCATCGACTTTCGAAACCTTAACCAGGCATGCCAAAAAGATGACTTCCCTCTACTTCACACCAACACTCTGATCGACAATGCTGTCGGACATGAGATGTTGTCCTTCATGGATGGCTTCTCTAGATACAACCAAATCAAGTTTGCATAATTTGATCAAGAGAAGACTTCGTTCACTATGCCATGGGGGACCTATTGCTACGTCGTCATGCCTTTTGGCCTCAAGAACGCAGGCGCCACAAATCAACGTACCATGATGACTATATTTCATGACATGATGCACATGTATAGAAGTCTACGCTGATGACATGCTAGTGAAGTCATAAACCTGCACAGGACATGCTGAAGCACTCCGACTAGTGTTAGAACGATCTTAGAAGTATCAACTGAAGATGAATATGAAGAAATGTGTGTTAGGAGTAACTTCCAAAAAATTACTAGGATTCATAGTCAACAAGCAAGGGATCGAAGTCGATCAGGTAAAAGTCAAAGCCATTTTTGAGATGCCACATCCCAATAATATCAAAGAACTACAAGGCCTAATAGGAAGACTGCAATTCATTAGTAGATTCATCTCCCAACACTCAAACCGATGCGATCCTTTCTACAGACTACTTAAAGGAGGAGCCGAGTACATATGGGATGACCTGTGTCAACAAGCCTTTGACAACATCAAGAAGTACCTCCTTAACCCTCTGATACTATTGCCAACAGTTCCTGGAAGACCTCTAATTCTATACATTTCAGCAAATGATAAAGCAATGGGAGTCATCCTAGAACAACATGATGAAGACGGAAAGAAGGAGAAGGCTATCTACTACCTCAGCAGAACGATGGTCGAGTATGAATAGAAATAAACCGCAATGGAGAGGACTTGGTATGGGCTTCAACAAAACTACAATACTACTTTGGGGCTCACAAGATAATGGCACTTGCGCGCTTGGATCCCCTGAAGTACATAGTCGAGAAGCCATCCACATCCGAAAAAATCACTCGATGACATATGCTACTATAGGAGTTTGATATCACTTGTCACCGAAACTCATTTAAAGGACAAGCAATCGCCAATTACCTCACTAATCTTTCACTCCCAAGCAAAGAGCTAATACGCACTGACTTCCCTGATGAAGATCAACTCTCAGTTTCAGAAGAAGAACCCGGTAAAACCTCGTGGACTTTATATTTCGATGGGGCTCTCAATCAGAAAGGAAAGGGCATCGGGATAATCCTATTGAGCCCAAAAGAAGCCGTCATACCTACAACTGGGTATCAAGCAATTGAAGACCATCGGTGACTCCAAACTTATGTGTTTACCAGTTATTAGAGAATGGAAGATGAAAGGAAGAAGATTGATGACATACTTGGAGACTGTTCAGTTCCTGATAAATAAGTTCGAAAGGATTTCCTTCATGCACATCCCGAGATTAGAGAATGAGTTGGCAGATTCCCTCACCATGCTAGCTTCAGTCATCCAAATACTAGTTAGACAGAGTATAAAGTCCTTCATCAAGAAACTAACCACGCCGGCACATGAGGTAGCCTGGAAAGTAAAGCTAGAACTACCGGTTCTCCCAAAAACTGCTGAATAAGGAGCCACCACAGAAAGTCCCGTAAAGAAAGAGGCTACCATCGCGACTCTCAGATTTCAATAATCACCAATTGACGATGGACAGCCATGGTACCATGACATTTGGAATTTTCTAAAATACCGATTTATTCCTCCTTACGCCATGAGGATCGAATGAAAGACTACAAGGAACCGATGTGCCAAATACTGCATCCTAGGAGAAGTACTTTACAAAGAAGCCTTTACTAAAGGAGTATTACTATGGTGTGTCACAGAGGCTAAAGGATAATACATCAAATGGGAAGCATACGTTAGTGCTTGTGGCGCCGCCCACACTGGTAGACAGAGACTCACAGACCAAATCATACGACAAGGGTACTACTGGCCCACAATGATGAGAGATTGCCATGTCTATGTCCAATTTTGCAAACAATGTCAAGAGCATGCTACACTTATCAAGGTGCCATCGATTGCACTAAATTCCATGACCTTGCCATGGCCATTTACAATGTGGGCCTTTGACATTATTGGACCTTTCATAGATACAATCGGGAACACACAAACACGCCTTCATTCTTTCCATGACCGAATACTACACCAAATGGGTAGAAGCCAAGTCATATGTCAGAATCACTGCTTCAACACTCGTAGAGTTTATTATTCAGAATATAATTATAAGGTTTGGAGTTCCTAGAATGATCGTCATCGACAACGGGCCACAATTTGTCATCGAGAAGATGAAAAGACTTTGCAAGAGATATGACATCGATCTGTAGCACTCGTCACCCTTCTACCCCCAAGGAAATGGACAAGCAGAGGCCATAACTCTGATCTGAATTCTGAAATGAACAGTGGAGACGAGCAATGGAGCCGACTGGCTAGAGCGACTACCAAAAGCACTCTGGGCCTATAAGACTTCTATTCTCACGACCACTAGCCAAACTCCTTATCTCCTCACATACGGGATGGAAGCAGTCCTACCTTATGAAATATAAGTACCATCTCTACATGTCCAACTTGATGATCAACTATCCATAGACGAAAGGAGAGTTACCCTACTCACCCAGCTAGAGCAACTCGATGAGACGCGTCTAAGGGCAGTCGACCACACACAAGTGTATCAAAGGAGAGTGGCTAGAGCTTATGATAAAAAAGTCCTCGAGCGAACTTTTGAAATTGGAGAGTTAGTCTTGAAAAAAATCATGCCCTCCAAGCATGCTCACCCAAAAGGGAAACTAAAGCTGAATTGGGAGGGGATGTATGTTATGGCAGTTGCATGCCTCGAAAATGCATACAAACTGGTGAACCAAGATGGGGAGGAACTTCCAAACCCGTGGAATCCAATACCTGAGAAAATACTACCCTTAGCATCATGATCATCATGTTCCATTGTAAGACATAGACACTTATATTTAGCACCCTCGTGGTCATCACAAGTCATTCACTAGTCATTCACTAGTCGTACCTCCTTATTCGGGCGATTTGATCGAAAGGACTAGTGGAATACCCAACTTCTTTTAAAAGCATAGGCTACACCCGATTCTCATCCCTTTCCCTACCATTGGAGATGTTAGAGCATAAAAAATGAAGATGTTAGACTCAATCAAAACTCACTATTCTTGCGTTAGCAGACTGCTTTCAAAATATATGCTTCAATAGAGAGACAAAAGTGAGAAATCAAAAGAGAGAAAGAAAAGAAGTATAACTGAGTGAGAGCAGTACGACGAGTGAACAAGTCAATAAGACCAGAAAAGTATAAGCAAATTGTGAGGACATTCCTGACAATCTTATTAGAAAAGTATAAGCAAACCGTGAGGGCATCCCTGGTGTCTTCACACTACTAGATATCATTGTAAGGTGGTGGGAGGAGGGAAAACTCCTGCTAACCATAGAATGTGAGACTTTGATGCTATTGAAATATAACGGAGAGCTCAACTATAGCACCACATACCACCTGAGAAAAAGACTGTTCCCTACCCCTTTTAAAGTTATCGAGTAAAACACTGTCCCTAGATCATTAAGCATTACCACGCTTTCACCCTTTCATTTTACTTTCGGACAATGAATCAAAACTTTTCCTAAGATATTTTCATAAATAAAACTGAAAACTCATGAATGATGATGTGCAACCGTGGGAAACGATGCGATCCCCGTCGCGACGAAGCGCTCTCTAACGATGAAAAATATAGAGTCGCCACCCGGAGCTTTCGGTGTCCCGGGATACCTAATTCATTTTTATGAGCACCTAAGTACTAAAAATATGACTCTGAATCCGGTCCATACCAAAGGCTCTTGGGTAGAGGCTTTGGTTATCGATCGGGAAGGTGTTAGGCACCCGATCAACCCGCTTAACGCGGTCTCTACTAATGGCCAACAATAAAATGAAGTGAAAGCAAGGAAAATAGCTTCCTCTTATCCAAAAGGGCTTAGAATCCTATTTGTGCCCCTCCGTTCCTACCGAAAAATCGGCGGTGTAACGGCACAAATGAGAGGATGGAGGGAGCTAGAAAGAGATAGGAGAAGAAAGGGGAGAGCCGGAGCCCTCGGGCCGTTATAGAACCATAGAGGAGCCTTGCGTGGCTTGCTTTGATGAGCTCTTAAAGGCTTTGTATGGTGGAAAATGAGGTTCTAACTCCTAGGACTTAAAGCTAAGAGGTAGGGGATGGAGGCTAGGGGATCACACACACCTAGGCTAAGGGTTTTGGATGCAAGAACAAGCTTGAAATGAGGTTGGGAGGTTTTGAAATTTGAGTGAAAATAGTGCACAAAAGGGAGGAAGAACTTCTCACTTTGAGCTCTTTCCCTCTTAAGTAAATTTCTCAACCCCTAAACCAAGGGGTGGGGGTTCTATTTATAGGAAAGGAGTGGATTAGGAGGCTACTTAGATGCTAATTGGGGTTAGAAATTAGGTAATCTCAAATCTAAGGTTTCGTAGGATTTTGAGAGCTTGGAAAGGTGTGAAGGTGGTTCTAATGGTGGATGATGGGGTGAGGCTTTAGGCCACTTGGAGGGTTGCAAATAGGTAAGGAATGGGTGCAACAGAACTATCAAAATACACCTCAAAGGTTGAGGTGGTCAACAAGTCAAATCCCAAACATGAATTTCAAGGTAAAAACCCATTGTTACTGTTCATATGTCTGACACAACTAATAGTTGTGCCAGGCAAATGCACAATAAAATAGTGAGGAACAGTGCTGGAAGTTAGCTCGATGCGTGGGGGCCACCTTTTAACCTTGGCGCAACTATTAGTTGAGCCAGGCTTAAAATTAGGGAGGATTGGCCTGGTGCAACTATGCCTGGCATAACTATTAGTTGCGCCAGGCCATTTCTGGGGAGAAATAGCCTGGCGCGACTAATAGTCGCGCCAAATCCCTAGGGGGCCACCTCGAAATTACCTTCCTGCCCTCCGGGTTTGGATTGCCACATCTTCTGATATATACCTCCGATTGGGGCGATTCTTGGACCATTAGAAAACTGACGACCTCTACTCTTGAATGGTATAAGAGTTGGTCGCTGTAGAGGGTCGTAGCCAGTTTTGGTGCACCCCTCCTCCTTATTGCCTGGGAAGGTTAGGTTAGGGTTTAAAAAGGGTTCTAAGGGTCGGGGTTGGTTTCTAAAGGTTCGGGGTAGGTTCCTGGGGGATCTAGGGTGATTCCTAAGGGTTTAAAGTGATTCCTAAGGATTCCATACACACCATCAAAAGCTCAGAAATGAGCCTCTCTCGAAATGCGTTTCGATCAGGCCTTGGGCCAAATTTGGGTGTCTATAGATGCCCCTCTTTGGTATCCGATCACTAATGATCGAATGCCAAAGAAAAGAGACATCTGAAGAGGCCCAAGGCATCACTGATGGGTCCGCTGTATTCAGAACAAACTTCAAACATCGGATGAGTAACACGGTGAGAAAACGAAAGCCCTGGAGTGCCAGGCTAATCATTCGTTTCTCGAGGTAATCGATTCCCAAGCGCTTAGTGATATTATTAGGCATAGCCGAGGTGGAATGAGTTGCGAAAGCCCAATAGCTGGGAAAAATGTTCGCCTCTCGAGATGTTTTGAAGGTGATTGATGTTCGAGATTCATTCTGAATGCAACAGCTTCGTAAGTAATAGGGGTGATCGACCCACATTCAAAGATAGGCACGAAGCAAACATACGCAAGGCTCCATAGTTTGCGTCCAATCCTACAAGGCATTTGATGACCTCATTGGATTATTCGCAGGTGCCCCTGCTGAAAGCAGAGTTCGAGATCTTTGGGTGAACCCATCGATCCCAAAGTTTATTTAGCATGACCACCTGGGCGAAGTGAATAGATGTCACAACGCTTTTTAGGGGTGCGTTCCATTTTTCAAAATGTGCCTTAGATCCACATGACCCAGAGCGTCCAGCTTCAAATACCACTAAACAAATCCAACCAGTTACCAGGTGCTAACCCAAAAGGGACATCCAATCCTGGTTTCTGCCAACAATGATCATAACCATCAATTAACTATGCATAAACATGCACCCATTAGGGGCAATAAGCAACAACAAGGGCGATGGAAGCCCCGACCCGGACCCGCTCGGGTATAATTTACGAGGACAAACGACCATCATACGGATACCCAGATGCATGGCGTACACTTTATAGGGATATCGCTGCCCATACAGGTTTTAAGCCTGTGGAAAATAAAAGGGAAATGAACCCTTCTGAATGCATGGTTGCACATAGTTTGATTGACACATAATGTCATTCTCGACAGGTTGGTTTCAACCAACGATTGACCTTTTTTAACTGAGAATCTGAAGCTTAAGGCACTTAAGTTCACATGAGTCCAAGCACTTGTCGCAAAGATTTAGCAGTGGAGTTGACCTGATTGAAACATTGATTGTTTGACCGAGACCGACACCGTTGCTCCTGCCTTAAGGCAAGATCCAGAGATCTGAGGCGAACCTCTGACTCAGGACTTTGACGTGGCACAGCTGCATTGTTGATAAAATATTGACATTTTACCGCTTTATGCTTGTGCGCTGTGCGGGTTCAAATCTGTTTTTGATTTTTCTATCATTTTCTGCAATTGTTTTGAAATTTTCAACTGTTATTTTATGGGATTTTTTGAATTTTGAAGCTATTATCTTATGTGATTTTTTTGGATTTTTGGAGTTATTATTTTATGTGATTTTTTTGAATTTTGGAGTTATTATTTTATGTGATTTTTTTTTAATTTTAGAGTTATCATTTTATGTGAATTTTTTGAATTTTAGAGTTATTATTTTATGTGAAATTTTGGATTTTTGGAGTTATCATTTTATGTGAATTTTTTAGATTTTTGACGTTATTATTTTATGTGAATTTTTTGGATTTTTGAGTTATTATTGGAATTTTATCATTTTTGGAGTTGTCTCGTGAATATTTCCGGCTTCTCTGTGGGGATTATATTATATTTTTTTATTTTCCTTTTGTGTAGGACCGGGGTGCTCGTTGTCCTCAGCCCGTCCTTATTTTAGCACGGCTTCCTTGGCAAATCGAAGGATGATCGAAAAGCCGCCTTGGGAGCGCGTGCATCTGTTGGAAGTGACTGAACAAACAAATAAAAGGAAGTGGGGGGCCGGTCTTCCCATTTGACCTGTACCAGGCCTAAGACCCGGCCTGAGTGCCTGGCACAACTATTAGTTGTGCCAGGCCAATATGGGCCCAAGAATAACCTGGCGCAACTATTAGTTGCGCCAAGCTAAAAAGAGGCAAACATTTGCCTGGCGCAACTATTAGTTGCGCCAGTTTACGGTATTTAAAACACCTGTCTCATTTCAAATTCTTCCCCCTCTCTTCCTCTTCGAAATCGAAAACAGCTCCCCCTCCCCTTAGGGTTCCTTTAAGTTGCCTCTAGCGTGCCCATTGCCGTTGTTTTGCTTGCGGATTGATCGCAGGCCTACGCTAGACGAAAAAAAAAAAAAACCCCTTTTTCTTCATAAGGTAATCTTTTAAACTCTTTTTTCTTGATTTTTCTTGCTTTTTGTTATGCAAATATGATCATGATCTTGCATTTCTAGGTGAAAAATAGTTTATTTTTGTTGAAGGCATATTGGTTGATGATGTGCGAATGATTTTTTTTTTTATGAAC
The DNA here is from genome assembly GCA_021018995.1 of Chloranthus sessilifolius. Taxonomy (NCBI): domain Eukaryota; kingdom Viridiplantae; phylum Streptophyta; class Magnoliopsida; order Chloranthales; family Chloranthaceae; genus Chloranthus; species Chloranthus sessilifolius. Next base: position 21,624,302 of record CM037586.1, read on the forward strand.
AATGCCTTCTTCTTCTTTTCTTTTTTGATTTTATGCGTAATGTATATATATATGCAAATAATAATTTTTTGTTTTTATTTGTGCCTAGAAAAGGGGTTTATTTCTGTTATTTTTTGTTTTTTATCTCAAAGCAAGGATTTTATAGATCCTTTTTGACAACTAGTTTAGGAAATGGGAATTTCTAATGATTTTTGGTTTCTATATATTGAAATATAATTAAGGAGAAAGTGTTTTTTTTTTTTTTTAATTTCTCTTAACATTAAAAAGGATTTTGCTTTTTTTTTTTTTTTTTAAACTATCTAAGGTATTGATTTATATATATGTAATATTTTTTTGTTTTAGTTTTTCTTTGTAAAAGAGGGATTTTTTTTTTGTCACAAAAGGAGGATTTTTTAGTGTTTGCTTTTTTTTTTTTATATATAGTATGCAAGAAGGATTCTTTTTTTCTTGATTTTATGGTCCATGAAGAAAAGGATTCTTTTGTTATTTTTTTTTTACCTTTGTTTTCTAAACATGAGAGAAAGAGATTTTTTTTTTGTTTCCTGATTTTAGAGGCATAAGGACAGGATTTTTTTAGGAACGTAAAATAAAGGACTTTTTTTTTAGTTTTTCTAAACAGAAAGAGATTTTTTTTTGTTCCCTGTTTTTAGAGGCATAAAGAAAGGATTCTTTTGTTTTTATGATTTTCAGGAACATAAAGTGAAGGACTTCTCTTTGTTTTTTTTTAGTTTTTCTAAACAGAAAGAAAGATTTTTTTTGTTTCCTGTTTTTAGAGGCATAAAGAAAGGATTTTTTTGTTTTTTTATGATTTTAGGAACGTAAAATGAAGGACCCCTTTTTTTTTAGTTTTTCTAAACAGAAAGAAAGATTTTTTTTATTTCCCTAGACATAAAGGGAGGATTTCTTTTTCTAAGTGTAAAGGAAGGGCCTTTTCTCTTTTTTCTTTTAGAATGATAAAAGAATGATTTTATTTGCTTCTAACTTGCTTTATTTTCAAAGATGGGAAGAGAAAATTTTATTTATTATCCTTTTCTGAAGAAAAGATTTTTTTTGCATTTTCAGCCTAAAAAGGGATTTTTTTGTTGTTTTTTTTTATGTATCTCTCATTTTTTTAAAAAAAAAATATGTGAAAAGAAGAAAGGGGAAAGGTGAGCATACTTACCTCCCTTTTTGCAGCATAGGATATCATGGCTCTTTATCATTAATCTGTTATGACGTGATTGCTTTGTTGCCCCAGCATGTTGGGTGGTGATGAGAACGTTCTCGAGGAGGGCCACGAGGAGGGGCCCGAGATAGTGTACGGTCCGCGAGGAGAGTAGTTCCTCTTGGTGGAGCGGAGAGCGGGCCCATGGCTCGAGATGCAGGGTGAGGCTGCCCGGGTCGGCCTCCTCCATCAGCAGCACACTCATATCTCCAATTTCGAAATAGTGGGCAAGGTAAAAGATAAGTTCAGTTTCTTTCCTTTACGCAGTTTTTCTTTACCTCTGCTATCTGATGTGTATTTCTTTGGGCGCAGGAGCTGCCCAACATTGTGTTCTGCAGGGGGTGGCTCGACTTCCACGAGTTCTACCTTTATGTCCCCCCCCCGTGGTGAAAGTTTTGTTAGAGCAGGTGGGCTTCGGGGAGTTCTTGTCCTGCCCTGCCATGAGGGCCGATGTCGCCTATCTGAAGGCCCTCATTGAGCGGTTTCATCCCTAGACCATGACGTTCCACATGCCGTATGCCGAGCTGACGCTAACGCCCATTGATTGGGCCATGATTACTGGCATTAGGATTGGCAGAGTCTCGATATCCACCTTGGCGGTACCGAGCCGGGAGGACATCATTCGGTTGATCGGGGCCTATCCTCCTCGTGGGCAGACCCATGGCACAGAGGTTAAGATGTCCTGGCTGACCTCTCTCTTTTCTGCTGATGAGCTGGTGACCTGGGCTAGCCATATCGGGTGCTTTACATCGCGCCAGAGCGGGCAATCATTCTAGCCCGCATCACCCTCCTACTGCTGGGCAGGACCCTTTTTACAAATGCCAGTGGGGGACGGGTCAGCCTAGCCCTGTTGAGTGTGATGGATAATTGGGGCGATGTTCCCAGGCATGACATTGGACGGGTGGGATACGCCTGGCTAATGTACAACTTATCCCGGATCACGACTGGGGACTCGAAGTCTGCCGTGGGATTTTTGGCCCGTTCTGGAGGTAATTCCTCACCGCTTCGCTTTTGTTATCGCTATCATCTACTCATCATTTTTCTTTTCTGACTGATCCATTTATATTACTGACCTGCTCTCGTGCCATGCCCCTTTTTCAGGTATGGGGATACCACCACTTTCACCCTGGGCGCCCGCTCCTTTTCACGGAGGTGCTCACCTATCCCCTCCTCAGCAACTGGCATCAGGTCCGTTGTCGTGACGTGGGCCTAAAGCACCTAGAAATGGGCCTAAGGTCCCAGCTTGATTTGATGGTGCCTGAGCAGGTGATAACTTCAACCTTTGTTCACTTTCAGCTTAGGCATTTCTTTTGTTTAAGGTGTTGCTTACTTGCTCATTCTTGCTTTTTGATTTTGAGCAGATCCTCCCCAATCCGAACCTGACATCCCCCTTCTGGGACTGAGCAGCCGTGGGTGCCTCCCGCCTTTTCAACAACCGCCGCGTCGTCTTCTTTTATGGAGCATGGGCCAATTGCTACTATTTGGGGGAGAGGGTGGTGCATCAGTTCCAAGGTTATTATGTCATACCTGTGGACCCAGCAGCCAACATTTGGAGTCCTGCTGGCAGTATTGGGGAGTTGACAGTGGCCTTTTTCAACAATGGGTTCCCCATTCGCGCTCTCCATGTGCCTGGGGATTATCATGCTTGGTACGAGTGCCTCCCTGACCAGTTCATCTTGCCGCGGCTTGTCCCTAGCGCTAATTTCCTTGCCTTCGGGGGCCCACTTGGTCAGGTAACCTCTTCTCAGCTTGGATTAATTTCTCTTTCGCTTTTACTCAGCCTGAGTCATATCTGAATAGATTCTTGTCAGGTTCACAGTTTGATCCGGGAGATTGTTCGGACGATGAAGGTGGGCCGAGTGCTGCTGACATGTCAGGGGTAGATCCCTCTGGTGCTAGTCCTTCTGGTGCGGGTCCATCGGGCGAGGGTTCATCAGGCGTAGGTCCGTCGGGTACCTCTCAGGCGGGTGTCCCTGGTGGGGGTCCATTTGTAGCCTATGGGACCTTTCGGCGTCTTGACGATGGCTTCCTCTCCGACCTCTGTGTGGACATGGACCGACAGGCACGGCTCTCTGCCGAGGCGGCCCGCGTTCCTCCTCTTGAGTGGCCCCTGGGGTGAGTTTTCAGATGAGCCGCTTCTCCTTTATTTTGGTATCCTTCGGTACATGCTTTCAGGGGTGATCTAACAATTGAATACTGTATCGTAGGACTTCAACTCGGCTATGGAATAGGCGGAGTACCATCGTCATCTGGCGGAGCTTCGGGAGGTGGAGACGGTGAGTACCTGGCTGCTCGACTCCTCTCTTTTTCTCTTTTCTTTTTTTTTTTTATCCTTGGCCCCTTGACTGATCTTGTCCTTGACTGTGCCTTGCAGCGTGCCCGGGCTAAGGAGTCACGTTCCCTGCTCAGTAGGATTTCGCAGGCGTGGTCTAGAGTGGGGGACATGAGGACCTATCAGAGCTCCTCCCGCCGTCGCAAGAAGTTCAAGGGAGCGAGCAAGGAATAGGCTATTAGTTTCCTTCAACATTTTTTTGGATTTTATTTTGGGATCTATTTTTTTAAACAGTTGGAGAATGGTTGGTGTGGTACTTTTGGAAACAAATTTGATTTTTTATAATTATTTGGGAAATGGTCTTTCTTTGATTTTATGCTTCGCTTGCTTGGCATCAAATCTGTTTCTTTGCAGGATGTGCCTGCTCCATGCCTTTTTAGAAAGTGGCCTTTTGGGTCACGCCTCAATGTAGGATCAATCCTCAAGTAGGTCTGAGACGGCTGTAGAGGGGGGCCTTTTGGGTCATACGCCTCAATGTAGGATCAATCCTGTACATAATAAAATAATTCACAAGTCATTGATGGTCGGAAGTGCCGACATATATAAAATCAACAAAAGGGTAAGTCCCCTTCGCCTCTTGAGATGGTCAGAGAGGGGTTTTAGTCTGGCGCAACTATTAGTTGCACCAGGCTAAAAATCCAGAGAATCTTCACTGGCGCAACTAATAGTTGCACTAGGCCAAATTGGGGGTTCAAATGCACTGGCGCAACTATTAGTTGCGCCAGGCCAACATAGGGATAGCAATGTGCTGGCACAGCTATTAGTTGCGCCGGGTTTGGCCTGTGGGCAGTGGGGCCTTATATGCCCGAATTGACCCAGAAATTGTTTCTTTTTTGTTTGACTTGGCTCCTTTGACCGGCATCTTTAGCTCTTGTTTCTCCAAGGCGGGTTCATCTTCCTACATTGATTCTTATCTTTCCAAAAGATCCTTGTACGTTCATGGATCCGCCTCCTAACCCTCCCTTACGTGGAGGGTCCGGAGCCAATGTATCCTCTTTGTTGGGCTTGGGGCCCAAGTTCCTAGCGGCTTGGTTTGGGAGTCTGAACGAGAGTGAGCTCGCCAACTTGGGGCGCCTTGGGCTATCTCGCCTTCCTTCCTTCTTAGAGATTCCTCTTTGGTGGGAGCTCCTTCATGCCGCCGCTTCGTGCTGGGATGTGAACGTCCATGTATTCCGTTTTGGGAAGCGGGAGCTGACCCCAACCCTTGAGGAGCTATCCAATCTATCTGGCTTGAAGCTTCATAGGGACCTTGCAAGAGTTATGCTTAGGCCCGGGTATTCCAGATCCGTTCACCTTACTCTTAGTTTGAAGAAATCCAAGTATGAGAAAAGCCTCACCGGGGGGCCCACAAGGTGTTCGTTGAAATTCCTCAAAGAACTTTTCGGTGATGAAAGCCTCCGAAGATTGCCAATTATGAGTATCTTTAAGGTGAAAGCTCTAGCACTTGGTCTCATCTCTGAAATCCTCTTCTACACCGGGGGAGAGAGCTTCTCATTGGTAGTTTGTGATATTTTGATGGAATTGGAGGCGGGCCGGTCCATGATGCATTTGGTGCTTGCCGAGCTATACCGATGCCTTGATTCTTTTACCTTGGGCAAAGTGGAGGGCCTTCGGGGATGCCCCTTGTTGCTCTAGGTCTGGTTGGGTGAGCATTTTGCCGTTTTGGGGCCCGTGCCTCGCTTCTATGTTGCTTGAGGCGAAGTGGCCCACTATTTTTTGGGTAGATGCCACTTACTCCCCCAGGGTGATACGTCGGCTCTGAAACTTTGGTTGGTCGATGCTGAGCAGACATGGAGGCTTCCTTGGTTGGATCGGACCTTCCCAGTGATTCGTTCTAGAGACCATGAGGGTATCACCCTCTCAGGACTGACCGACAACACCTTCTGCTTCCCATTCCGGGTGTTGCTTCAGTTTGGCTTCCCTCAGCAGGTGCCTTGTGAGGCCAGACCTTTATGTGATTTGATCTTTTCTAGGGGATCCTTTGGGGACATAGATCGGATTGCCTGCTCTTTGGGAGACTTAGTTAGAACTTCTCCTGAGTATGAGGTCTGGCTGTTGACTGAGCGGCCTGCCGCCGATGGCCCGGATTTGTCAGAGAGCATTGAGACTAGAGGCCCCTGGCCAAAGAAAGAAGCGACGCTCCGGACCCGTATCGCGCTATTGGTGGATGAGAAGAGGGTCCTGCAAGAACTCTTGGCATGCGAGAGGGTTAGAGCAGACGCAGCGGAGAGCGAGGTTCTCCGTTCGAAAGAATCACTGAGCGTTGCTTTTGGAGCCGTCAACTCTTCTCGGAAGAGGTTCAAGAGCCTACATGTTCGTTGGCTGACTGAGAGGAATGTCCTAGAGGATGATCTTTATGCTGAGATTAGCGCTTTGAAGCGCGAGTTGGGCCGTTGACTCCTTCCTGCACACAGAACTTTATAGATGCACACACATTTTTGGTATACATATATATATATATATATTATTTATTTTTGTTGTTTTTTCTATACTTGTAAAAAGGAAAACACACCAGTCATGACACCGGCTATTTTTGAGATGTGGGGCAAGTGATACAAAAGGCAGTTATATACATCTATACAGATCTATTTTTTTGGTTTATGTATTATCTCCTCTTTCTTCTTTTTTTTTCTCTCTTCTTTTTTTCTTGTGCCTTAATCATTGGGTGATACTTTGAGAGACCTTGGGTCCACCTTTGAGCATGGTCGACCCCCCTTTTTTTGGAGTCGGACCTGGATGGGTTTCCAAATTTTACTAAGGCCGAAACGTTGATCCCTTCGGATTGGGTTAAACATTTCTCCTTGCCTCGGGTCATACGTTTGACGGTGCGGGTTTCACAAAGACAATTCTGGTCGAGGCCTAATTTGAACTAGCATGAGCGGCCCCCCAAAAAACAAGGGGACAGGGGTAGTAACCAAGGGGGCTCCTCAATAATTTTTCAGTCCAAACCTTTCCTTTTTCTTCTTTTTTTTCTCTTTTTTTTTTATCTTCCTTTTTTTACCCGTGGCTCCTTTTCGAGTTTTCACCACGTCCATGGGTTTAGCTCTCTTACCCCAAGCGGCCTTTCGAGTTTTCACCTGGTCCGCACAAACTCGCTGTTTTTACCCGTGGCGCCCTTTCGGGTTTTCACCAAGTCCATCTTGCTTTGAGCTTGTATTTTTATTTTATTATATTATTTTATTCTCATTTTTTTTTATTTTTTCAAAAGCCACGACATAGACGTCGATTCCGTCATAGCCGGCTGGATGGGGTTTTGGTGTTGTCTCACGACTCGGCTCGTGTTGACTTAACAGATATTATGACTGCTTGCGAACCTACAAAGAGGGCTTCCTTCAGGGTGTAGCTTGGCCATGGGTTAGGTTAGGATTTGAAGGTATGCTGGGCTAAAAGGGTTTCCTTGATATGGCTTTAGTTTTCTCAACATACTTTCTTCCTTGGGATCTTACTGTACATGCCCCATGATTCTTCTATTTTTTTTTGTTCTTTTTGTTTCATTTCGGGCAATCTCTTTTTGAGGTTTGGCTTTTTCAATTTTTTTTGGATTTTGATAGTAACTCTACTTCATCTTTTCTCTCTCTCTCTTTTTTCTTTGGTATATGTACACGTATATTTTTTTGGGGGAATGGATTTATTGAAAGAAAGGCCCAGGCTCAAATGGGGTAGCAAAGGATATCATCATTTTTAGGGATGTTTTTAAGCTACTGTGCTTGGAATGATGGCCTCTTTCGGGTGGTTCTTAAGCAGTCATGTATCTATTTCACCAACACTTACCTTGTCGTGATGGACTAAGAGTAGAACAGTCGGACATATCCAGCGTTGATGGGCTCAGGAAGATGATCTCCGTCCATGGTGGCGAGGCGTATGGCGTATCCTGGCAGCGCTTCTCGAAAGACGTATGGTCCTTCCCAGTTCGGCTTGAACTTTCCTCTCGAATCGGCGTGGAGGGATAGGAAGATCTTCTTCAGTACAATGTCTCAAACCTTTAGATCTCGACCGCGGACACGCTTATTATAAACGCATGCGATTCGCCCCTGGTACACTTGGGTATGGCATAAGGCTAGGAGTCTCTTTTCATCCAGTAAGTTTAGCTGATCAAAGCGTGATCTCTCTTTTTTTGCTTCGGGTAAGCCTGATTCTATGAGGATTCGGAGCGAGGGTACTTCAACCTCTATCGGGAGGATGGCCTCGGTTCCATATACAAGGGAGAATGGTGTTGCCCCTGTAGCGGTACGGATCGACGTTCGGTAGGCCCACAAAGCAAATGACAACATTTCACTCAAATCTCGATAAGTGATGACCATTTTCTCAAGGATGTAGACGACTGTCTTATTCGCGGCTTCTACGACTCCATTAGTTTGAGGCCGATAAGGGGATGAGTGATGGTGCTTGATTTTTTATTGCTCGCAGAAGTCTCGGATGCGCTTATTTGCAAATTTTGTGCCATTATTCATGATGATATCTTTGGGTACTCCGAATCGGCACACAATATTGTTCTTGAGAAACTTCTCAACGTGATTGGTCGTGATGTTGGCATATGACACCGCTTCTACCCACTTGGTGCAGTATTCAATGGCGACGAGGATGAATCGATGTCCGTTTGATGCTTTTGGATTAATCATTCCGACAATGTCAAGGCCCCAGGTAGCAAATGGTCAAGGAGTGGTCATGCAGTAAAGATCAATGGCAGGAGCGTGTATTAGACTAGAGTGTTCTTGACACTTGTAGCATTTTTGAACATGTTTGCAACAATCCGATTCCATGGTGGTCCAAAAGTATCCCTACCGTAGGATTTTCTTAGCGAGCATGTGACCGCTGACGTGGGCTCCGCATACTCCCTCATGGATTTCTTTCATAATATTGATCGCTTCACTTTCAGTAAGGCACCTGAGTAAGACGTTATTGTATGATCGCTTGTAGAGGCATTCCCCGCAAATGACATAACTTGTCGCTAAACATTGAATGGTTCGTCGGTCTGTCTTGGATGTACCCTCTGGGAAAGTCAGGGTCTCAAGGAAATTCTTGATATCTGAGATCCAAGGTGGCTCATCATCAGGCTTTGTAGGTTCCTCAATCTGGAGGTAGAAGGCCGGCTCATTCCTCTGCTTGATCCTGATCGGCTTCATCACCATAGGAGATTTCAATCATTGACGCCAAAGTTGCTAATGCGTCGGCAAAACGATTCATTATCCGGGGGACGTATGAGAAAGTCACCTCTTGGAAGCAAGCTATCAGATCTTCGAGGTGTTCATGATAGGGGATCAGTTTCTCGTCTTTCGTCTTCCAGTCACCATTCGTCTGGCATATGATTAACTGTGAATCGCCAAATACTCGAAGGTGAGTTACATTCAGATCGAGAGCCGCCTGCAGACCAGCGGCGTAAGCTTCGTACTCAGCCATGTTGTTAGTACAAGGAAAGTTAATCTTGATAGAGACTGGTACATGGGATCCTTTTGGTGAAATCAGGATGGCGTCAACTCCTTGGCCCTCGACATTGTTGCTCCGTCAAAGTGCATTACCCATGATTCTTCTGCTTCTTCTGTATCGTCTTCCGTCATGAACAAGATATCTTCATCTGGGAATTCGATTCTTAATGGCTCATAGTCAGGTAAAGGATTATCAGCAAGATGATCAACAAGCGCTTGCCCCTTGATCGATTTTTGAGTGACGTACGTGATGTCAAATTCAGATAAAAAAAGTTGCCATCGTGCAGTTCGTCCAGTGAGAGTTGGCTTTTCAAATAGGTACTTCAAAGGGTTCATTCGGGCTAAGAGAAGAACGACTTGAGATAGCAAATAGTGGCGGAGCCTTTGAGTAGCCCATATAAGAGCCAGGCATGCTTTCTCCAGATGAGAGTAGCGCGTCTCGTAATCAGTAAACTTCTTGCTCAGCTAGTAAATGGCCTGCTCTCTTCTTCCTATTTCATCGTGCTGCCCCAAAATACATCCCATCGAAACTTCCGTCGTGGAGAGATACATCAAGAGTGGTCTCCCTAGCTCAGGTGGTACCAAAATAGGTGGATTAAGGAGGTAGCTTTTGATTTTATCAAACGCTGCCTGACAGTCGTCATTCCATTCAATGGGCGAATTCTTCCTTAGTAACTTGAAGATCGGCGTGCAGATTGGAGTTAGCTGTGTAATGAACCGACTGATATACTATATTCTGCCTAAAAACCCTCTAACCTCTTTCTCAGTAGACGGTGGTGGAATTTCAGTGATGGCTTTGACTTTAACTGGGTCGACTTCGATCCCTCTCTTGCTGACGATGAACCCTAGTAGTTTCCCTGACATAGCCCCAAACGCGCACTTCTGTGGATTCAGACATAGCCGATACTTCCTCAGCCTTTCAAATAGCTTCTGGAGGTTCACCAAATGGTCGCTTCACTTCGGTGACTTAACTATCATGTCGTCGACATACACTTCAATCTCTCAGTGCATCATGTCATGAAATAGTGAAATCATAGCTCTCTGGTACGTTGCACCGGCATTCTTCAGCCTGAATGACATGACTCGATAGAAAAAGGTTCCCCAGGGGGTGATGAACGTTGTCTTCTCGCGATCAACCTCTGCCATTTTTATCTGATTGTATCCTGAGAATCCATCCATAAAAGAAAGCATCCCGTGCTGAGCTATGTTATCGACCAAGATGTCGATGTGTGGTAATCAGAAACGTCCTTCGGGCTCACTCTGTTCAAATTGCGAAAATCGACACACATGCGGACCTTTCCATCCTTCTTTGGCATAGGTACGATATTAGCTAGCCACTGCGGGTACTTGGATACCATGAGAAACCCCGCGTCATACTGCTTGATGACCTCGTCTTTGACTTTCAACATCCACTCGGGTCGGAGACGTCTCAGCTTCTGCTTGACTGGCTTCATATCAGGGTAGAGGGGCAACTCATGCTCGACCAAATCAGTATCCAGACTAGGCGTGTCCTCGTACAACCAAGCAAAAATGTCTTGGTATGACCGAAGGAAGTCGATCATGCTTTTTCTTTCCTCAGGAGACAACGACGTTTCGATCTTGGTTATTCTGGGAACCTCCTTAGTTCCTAGATTGACGTCTTCGGTCTCTTCGACAATGGGGGTAGGGCCATACTCAAAGTCGGCAAATCGGTCAAGGGGCTCATTGGGGAGCTCCTCGAAGGGGATATCCTCGTCCAGACTCGTGATCCCTACCTCTTCTTGTATTTCTACAGGGAAGGGGTCGATGTCACGTGGGACGGGTATTTTGATTAAGGCATCCTTTTGTGGGACATTTTCTGAAATTTTAAATGACAATATTTTTGGACTTTGGATTTTTTTAATGTTTTTGGGATTTTGTATTTTTTTCGTGTTTTTGAGATTTTGTGTTTTTTCCATGTTTTTGAGATTATTATTTTCTTCCATGTTTTTGAGATTTTTGTTTTCTTCGGAGACGGGCCCTTGGCCAGACGGGTTTGTGTATATACAAGGTATTGCCTGCCAAGGGCTTATCGCACTTTTTATAGGTTGCTTTTTTTTTGGAAACAGGCGCCAAACTTTAGGCCACTTCCTGCTTCCAGAGTTTGGGGCAAGGATGCCCAGTTGCGTACCTGAGGGGCCGCTTCTTTACCTGTTGGGATGGAGGGTGCTGACTGATATGGCTGATTAGAGTCAGTCTCCATCATATTGATCCCCATTTCGTCTGAGATCATGTCCTCAAATGATAACTCGATTTTGTGGTGATTTACCACAGGGGGGGTTTGTTCAGGTACCGATCGTCGTTCCTCGAAGAGGGATAACGCGACCAAGTCTATCTCCAAGCTGGGAAGGGAGATCTGGGGATTGGTGGGATGGACTGGGGCTATAGGTTTGTGTGGGGTCAAATGGGTTGCCCCATTTTGATCAATTTTTATGACCCCTGCGCTGACAAAGGAATCCCTAATGTGTGGCCTAAGGCAAGGTTTCGCCTCTATGTTAATTTCTCGAGCTCTTGTAGCCGTGGCGACCCTGGCTTTCTCTTTGGCCTCTCGGACCTCCTGCTCTGTGGGCTTATATCCTAGCCCGAATCTTACCTTTTGTCCCTTAGCCACAACTGGCTCTCTTCTGCCATGCAATTTGGGTCCCAGACCCCTTCCTTTCTGATAGCCCCACCTTTGGAGCATCGCCACTACTGGTACCAGACTGCCTCTCATTTTATACATGATGCCCTCGATGGGTTCTGGGAGTATTGCCGACACCTCGTACTCGAAACTGTGGAGGTCGACGTCCTCAGCGGTGTGTGGTATATCCAACATATTGGGTTTTTCAATGCTATTGGCAGCCTTTTCTTTTTCACTGTGCCCCTCTCCAATGATCGTGATGATCTTATGCCTAGATGCAAATTTGAGTTTCTGGTGTAATGTGGAAGGTATGGCTCCGACTTCATGTGGCCACGGGCGCCCTAACAATAGATTAAATGAGGATTTGATATCCATGACTTGAAATAAGATGGAAAAGGTCATTGGCCCTATCAATAGCTCAAGATCAACTTCTCCCATTATTTCTCTCTTGGTATTGTCAAACCCTCTAGCGCTGGTTCTGGTGGGCCTTAACATGCACGGATCAACCCCAATCTTGGTGGCGGTTCTCAACGGGCATATATTCAATGCAGACCCATTATCGATTAGTACCAAGGGGATAATCATATTTTTGAACTCAACGGTTATATTTAAAGATTTTGAGTGGCTGCCTCCTTCCTCAAGTAAATTGGCATCAGAAAATGAAATGGCATTTGGAGCCATTACTTGACCAATTATCTGCCCGACTTCATCTGGGCTAACTTGGAGTGATACATGCATATTTTTTAACGCCCCCATTAATGCTTGGAAATGGAGTGGGGACGTCATCAACAGATCCCATACAGTGATATGGGCAGGCATTCTTCTCAGCTGAGTCTCCAGTATATGTTCTCGATTCATCTTCTCAAACGGATTCACAGTGCTCTCTTTCTTTCCTTCGGGTTGGGCCTGTGCTGCTGCTGGTGCTGGTGCTTCGGGCTGCTTCGATATTCTCCCTGATCTGGTAACAAAATCTATTACCCCCTCTCTGCCGCTACTTTCGGCATTGATATCTGTTTGTTCGTAGCTTAGCGGGACCTGATGAGGATCATATGTGGGTCCCGAGAGCTGGAAAGGTATGGCTGTCGGCTCTTGAGGTACTTGTACTGTTGTCTCAGGAGGCGTGGGCAATACCTGATTCACTCCGGTGGCAGTGAGTTGGGTGGAAGGATTGGGCCAAATGGGAGTGGTGAAGCTTGAGGGTGGTGGCATTGGAGGGAAGGAGGTAAAAGTAGGCCATTGATAGCTAGTGGGTGCGGGCGGCTGATGGGCCGTCAGGTAATTGACCAGGGTGGTGGAACTTGCCGGTGGTTGAGCTGAGGGTGATGGAGTGGGCGCAGGCCATTGATAACTGATGGGTGCGAGTGTCGGATTGGGGGCCTGTTGGCTCATTGGGTAATTGATGGGGGTTATGGTGTACGGTGGTAGTTGGAATGGGGCAGGTGTGGGCCATTGATGACTGGCGGGCACGGGTGTAGGATTGAGGGCCTGTTGGCTCATTGGGTAATTGATGGGGGTTGTGGTGTATGGTTGGTATGCATTGATATTCATGTAATTGATGGGTGTGGGTGATGGAAAGTATGCCCTGCGATCCAAGGGTTCAATTTGTGGGGTTGGATTGGGAAAATAATTTGACAAATTTAGGGGTTCAACTACCCCTATATTCCTTTCTTCAATGTTTCTTAACAGCGGTGCTACATAACTCTCCCGATCACTGATGTAATCAGATGGGTCAAATTCAAACTCCTCCTCATCCTCTATCATTCCGATGGTGGGTCTGGGACCTGCTCCTCCGGTAGGATGTGAGGGTAGAGGTACTTGATGAATATTAGCATGCTGAGAAGGTGCAGGGAGAATGATTTTCCCGACATCAATCAAATCTTGGATAGCATGCTTCAATGGGAAGCAGCGATTAGTAGGGTGACCTGGACCCTGATGAAAATTGCAGTGGGTATTTGGGTCATAGTTCTTTGGGATCGGGTGAGGAGGAGGTTACGGTTGGCGGATAGCCACTAATCCCTTTTCCACTAACAGGGGTAAAAGTGCACTCAATGATTGCCCAAGAGGCATAAAGACTCGGTCGAAGCGGGCTCTCCTCTATTTCGGGGTCATTTGCATTCCTTGCCCATTCCTCATTCTTTGCATCTGCTCAGGCCTAACAGGTGCTGGTGGGGCCGCCTGAAATTGAAACGGAGTAATATTATTATCGGGCCTGGTGTTGGCTATGTTTTGGACATCGCCCCCTGTTCTCTTCTCGTTCCTTTGCTCAAAAAATCTTCTGAGCCCGCTAGGGCCCCCTGAAGTATTCTTACTTAAACGCCCTTCCTTGATGGCATCCTCGCAGCGGTTGGCATTTCTCACCAAATCGGCAAAACTAGTTTGCTGCTGATATACCAAAAAGTCTGAAATCACTGGCAGAGTGTTCTTTGAATCATCTCTATCTGTTCATCATCAGGTATTCTGTTCCTGACCTGAGCTGCCAATGCCCTCCATCGCCCCAAGTAGTCGCTGAAGTTCTCGTTCTGGTTCTGCTTCAAACGGGCCAAGTCGGACTTACGCGACTCAATGCCTATATTGTAGACATACTGTTCTTGAAAGAGATGCGTCAAGTCCCACCATGTTTTCATCATAGACGGTTCTAATGATGTGAACCATCTCAAAGCCGGCCCGGTCAGACTCTTTTGAAAGACTTTTATTAGTAGTCATTCGTCCTCCCCGTATTGGCACATGTCCCTGCAATAGGACTTCAGGTGCACAATAGGATTGCTAGTGCCATTATATTTGTCGAAGGTTGGCATTTTAAACTTGGGGGGCAGGGGGACCTCAGCGAACAGACATAAGTCTGTGAAGTCCGTGGCGTGGATTTCAGCACCACCCATTTTCATCAGCTGTTTTTGTATTTTATCTAGCTGTTCTTTCAGCTGGTCTGGCTCTTTCAATATAGGGGTCGCTTTCTAGGTCGTCACCTGGACTTCACTCTGGGCCACCAGGGGATGGGCAATTATGGGAGGGGGGTTGAGGCTGGTCAAAGCCCCAGCATAGGCCCCACTATTTCTGATCTCGTCCTCCTCATACTGCTGATCTATGTACGGTGCAGTGAGGACGAGATTCTTAACCTATTGTTGCATGGGTTGGATGGGAATGACATGAGTAGGGGTTGGGTCAGCCCATTGGGGGCGAGGAAAGGTTTGTTGGGTGATGGGAATTTGATTTTGAGGTGGGGCCTGATAGGGCCATTAGGTATGGGGGAAGGTTTGGAGATGACCTTGGGGTGTGGGGCCATGGGAGAATTGGGTTTAGGGGACGACATGGGTTTGACCCAGCTGTGAAGGTTGGGTTAAGTGTTGGGGGTATGAGTGTGGGGTTTGGGCTTGGACCATGAACCCTTGATCATTTTGGGTCATGGGCCATGGACCCTTGGTAGGTTTGGGCCATGGGCCCTGGATAGGTTTGGGCCACTGGGCCTGGGTAGGTTTGGTTCATGGGCCCTTGGTGAGTCTGGCCCAATGGGCCTTGATAGGTTTGGGTCATGGGCCCTTGGTGGGTCTGGCCTAATAGGCCTTGATGGGTATGGGCCATGGGCCCTTGATGGCCTTGTTGGGTCTGGGCCATGGGCCATTGGTGGATTTGGGCCATGGGCCCCTAATGGGTTTGGATTTGATGGGTTTGGCTCAATGGGCACTGGGGGCTATGGGTAATGGGGTTTTGGGCCAATGGGCCTTGGAGATGATGGGTAGTGGGGTATTAGGCCATGGGGCCCTGGAGATCATGGATGGAGGGGTATTGGGCCATGGGGCCTTGAGATGTGTGGGAAAAGGGGGTTTGGGCCAATGGGCCTTGGGGTATATGGGTGATGAGGGTTTGGATGGTGTGGATTATGGGAGGTTGATGGGGGTTATGGGGGAGTGAAGCATGGAGGTTTGCTAAGGTGCGGGATGGATTCATGGATGTGGGGTGTGGAGGAGAGATATTTTGGGAAGCCCTCCATGAGAAGTATGCTTGGAACATCTCCTCCATCATGGCCATGGAAGGGGGGTGGGATGTGGATGGTAGATTTAAGGGGTGATGGGGTATAGATGGGGTGGAGGTGGTGGAAAAATTGGGCATGGCCCCGATATAATTAGGCATGGCCAGGTAGGTGGAGGTGTATGGGGTGGATGAGGGGATGTATTGGGTATGTTTTGGGATGATGGGGGCATGATGAGGAAGGATGAGGGAAATTGGGCATGGCCCCTGTAAAAATGGGCACGACCTGGATGGATGGAGGATCTTGCGAGGGGTTGGATAGGGTGGAAGTAGTGTATGTGAATGTGGGTAGATCGGGTCTATAGGGGGATGATGGGAATTGAGGCATGGGTGTGGATTGGGAAAATGGGTTTGGCATGGGCGTGGTTTGGGCAAAAGATGGGGAATGGGGGGTTGGACTTTGGATATTTTGGGGGGTAGTGGTTGGGAATATGGGGGCGCCGAATGGGCCGGTAACGGTAAAAGGGGGTTGGCTGAGGGGGATGGTGGAGAAGACTTCTCCCGAATGGGAGTGGGTTGGAGAATGTGGTGGGGGTGAATCGAGATCGGCGTAAACTGGGTCCACTACCCACGACATTCTTCGGGAGCGGGTCGGGTAAGGGTGCCTTGGATAAGGCCCAAAAACCCTCCTCCTTCTTCCCCTACGGGACGACGGAGGGCAAGCTGATGCCATTGTGCTGGCACCACAAACTAAATGTTTTTAGGTTTTGATTATATATATATATATATATATATATATATTTTTTGAATTTTATGAAAACTTTTTTTTGAAAAACAAAGGTTCCGAGGCCTTGAAATTCCCTTTTCGGGTGGCTCTCGTACCTTAATTCAAGACCCGCGGCGACGGTTCCGATGCACTTCGAAAGAATCGAAAGAGAACCTTCGATCTATTGAAGGCACAAAAATCGAGGCAAATGACCCGATCCCCCAAAATGAGCCAAAAAGAAGTTGCCTTCTCTTGACCGACGGGGGTGTATTGGGTGTCGGAGATGGCGAGGCCTAAACAAGGCACTATACACATTGATCGGGGAACTCGGGAGGTGGAAAGGGGCCAAGGATTTGGGTTGGGTGCTGCCAAACAGACCTGGCGCAATTAATACTTGCACCCAAGTTGCAGGGGAGGACTTTTACACTGGCACAAGTATTAGTTGCGCCAAGGTAAAAGTTGGGAGTTTAAAGCTGGCGCAACTATTAGTTGCGCAAATTATAAAATTCAGTGTTTTTACACTGGTGCAACTAATACATGCGCCAGGCAAAAACTGCTTCTCCAGAATAGAAAGCAGCAGCCACTGATGCCCGAAATGAGTCTCTTTTTAATTTTTTTGTGGAAGCTAGGCTTCCGGGAACTGAGCTGTTTTATGGTGATCGATTCTCTCCTCACCGCACCTAAAGGATTGAGTCCGGTATAACTCGCTAACGCGCTCCCAAGGGTTTTAAGCTTCGGAATGGGAACCTGATCGATTTTAAATAAACCCTTGCAAGTGTACAAGATCTGTTCTAGTAAGGCAAGAACAAGGGTGTCGAACCCACAGGGAAATCTAAAATTTTAATCAATTCTTCCTAGAGATTTAGAAAATACCCCCGAGGAAGTACCAAGGGGCAGATTTAATTTTTACCAAAAATTAACACTTTTCTAATTGCAAGAAAGAAAATAAATTAATCTAAAAATTATGTAATGAGAAATCTAAGAACAAATTTTAAAAACAAGATCAAGGAATTTGCTACCCCAGATTTATACCCTTTTCTATTTTTAAACCCACAATTTTATTAACATCAAACACACCATCATTCTAATAGAAACATGACTAGTAATTAAGCATGATCATTAACCCGGCATACCCTATCTAAAAACAATGACTCAGCCTAATTGCGGTATGAATCATGTGAAAAGCATAGCGTATCTCATGGTATTTTAGATCAAAACAATAAAAACATGATCACTACACTTTGAGAAAAACGATTTGATGATGAAATTATCAAACTATGGCATTAAACATAAAATATGGGTACTTATCTGGGGATCGCATCCTCCTTGATCTACAGCCTTTAGCCTCTCATCCTTGGTGCAAGATCTTCAATTTCATTCAAAACCATTCCCAAAGTAAAGAGCAAAGAAGGTGTAAAATAAAATATGTTCTCGGAAGATCTCAACACAATTTTATTACTCTAAAAAAAAACCCTCTACAAAAGTCTCTCTCAGCAAATTATTACACAAAAATTTTCTAAGAATTAAAACTCCTCTATATTCAAAAGCTCCTCTTTTACAATGCCGCAGCCTCTTATTTATAATAGCCGATTCAACCTAACCCTAATTGCCTCAATCGATTGAGGCTTAAATCTCAATCGATTGAACTTTTAATTTAATCACCTTTAGGACACTTTTGCCTTTTTGTCTCAATCGATTGAATTTCATGTCTCAATTGATTGACACTAGTTTAATCACTTTTGCCTTTTTTTTTTCTCAATCGATTGAATTTCATGTCTCAATCGATTGACACTAGTTTAATCATTTTTGCCCTTTTTTTTCTCAATCGATTGAATTTCATGTCTCAATCGATTGAGACTAGTTGGAAGTAGATGCCCTAATTGGTGGAAATCTCCAATATGCCCTCGTGAACTGAGTTGAAATGCACAGACTTTCGCTAGGTTAGATTTCTCCTCGCTGGGTTGGATAGTGCTCTTCGCGTGGTTGAATTAGAGAAGGATACTTTCACTGTCGCATGGTTGCTTTTATTCATCAGTCATCGCTAGGTTGAAATGCTGTAGTCGCTAGGTTGAATTGTGTGGCGCGGGAACCGCGTGACGGCCATTTCTTCCAACTGCGCGAAGGCTTATTTACACTTTGTTCCTCGCAGCAACTTCAATATCTTCCCCTTCTTGATGGAGTTTGATTCCCTTCACGAATTTCAGCGCTTCTTTGGACCCTTTTTGTCCATAGCTCTTTTGTAGCCTTTAATTTCTTTCTTTTATACACTTGGAAGATCCAAAGGTCAGAAACACCTGTTATCATCAAAACCTCACAACAACCATCAAATACTTTCATCGAACGGCTAAGTGTAGGATTTAAGGTATGAAATATAGTCATATTTCAGCACCGATCACACCCCCAAACCTACACTTTGCTAGTCCTCGAGCAAAGAGAATGATAAATATAAAAATAAAACTAACATCCTAAAATTTAAATGCCACTTTCGTAGGGAACACGATTGCACTTAGCATGTGCAACAAGCCTTTAAACCCCTAGGTGATCCCTAGTGGAGGAGTTGTGTCTCCTGAGGGTTTACAGTGAAGTTACCCACAAACTTCCAAAAAAAAAATTTCAAACCATCGGCAAAATTGAGTTTTCAAAACATGATTTTTTATAACATATATACCATTCAAAAATAAAAACATCATTAATTGGTTCAACATGTGAATCATCAATCTTAAATACCAATGTCATGTCAATCATGCTAGTATCTATTCAAATTAATCTAATGCTCAAATTGTTAGATAACTCATTCATTCATGCTTAAACGTGAAGTGTGTGCATACCAAAACCAAGATTCATCCATCTTAGAACTAGTCCAAACGGAAAATCATCGGATCTCATGTCTCAACTCAATCCTCACTTTAGGTATACTCTCGAAATAAAATCACTCCGATGATGGGTAAGTTTTCGCACACATGTGAGAGATCAATACAAAACAAATCAAAAGGTCTCACATGATAAATGAAACACGATGTAATCAATGAACAAAAAAAACAGATCTCATAAGAACAGATACTTGAATATCCTAAGCATGTCATATCAAGTGTCATAGGTATCACATATTTACTCTCCACAAGGCAGTTACCAATGCAAGATCAGATCATGAAGGTCTTTTGTAGGGTTGTAATGGGGCTCAGGAAAGGGTAAGAAAGAAAGGGAATTTAGATTCAAAATTTCTGAGAAATCAGAAAAGGTACTAACTTTTTCTTTCTATTGCTCTTCTTTTTCTTTTCTAATTTCTCACCATTTTTTCTTTTTCAATATTTTCCTTTTCTCACTCTTTCTTCTTCTTTTGAATTTCTTTTCTTAATGGTACCTCACATTTTTCATTCTTTGTCAAATTTCTCTTTTTTATTTTTATTTTTTTTATTTTTTTTATTTTTTTTTTCTTTTATATTTTTGCCATACACTCTCAGTACACACCACAACTCGATATCCCTCCACTTACTCTCTTTTCACTCATTTTCATCCCTCGTTCCCAACGTCTCAGAAATAAGAAGGGTAAAGCTGAATTTTCAGAAATGGTAAAGGGTTAAAGGTTAATGTGGCTTATCAAAGAATGTATAAAGGTAAATTTTTCAATAGGCTCAAAGGGGTACTAGAAGGATAAATTTATATGAGGTGGGACGTTTTAAGCACAAACGAGCCAAAAATGGCCTTCAATCATATCCTTAAAAGATGGTAATCTTGCCTATTTGTCTTGAGTAGATATACAGTACGTTCTAACACAATAATATGAATTTGATTTCATGCAAAGTCACAATCCAAAAATAAAATGTATGAGATTATGCAAAATAATTCGTATTCAAAGAAAACTCCGAGTTTATGTATTCGCTCATCAATGACGGAAAATTAGCTCTAAAGCTCACCAGGTTTAGTCTCCACTAAGAACCTACGATCCAACGTTTAAAATAATTCATCGATTTCTAAATCTTAGCTTGGTATAAGTGCACAAATTCTAAGCATGAATTTCAAAGTCATCCACAAATTATCACATTAAGCTTCATTATCCTAGATACAAGTAATCAAAATATGCCATCAATATTCTCAAAATTAAATTCTCATGCATCATCAACTAAAGTTTGAAAACTACTGCAAAGTAAATCATGTATGATGGTTAAAATTGTTTATTTATTATTATTATTTATTTTTTTTTTTTTAAATACATAACACAAGATAGATAACCATACCCCCAAACCTAAGAATGACAATGTCCTCATTGTTTGAAATAAGTAGGCACCCCCAAACCTGTTGAAAAGTACCTCACACAAAGATCAGGTGCAGAGAATATATGCATCAAATTAGAACATGACAAAAAATAGATTAAAGGTAATGTGCCTATATGCATTTGGAAAGTAAAAACAACCTAAACTAAACTAAAAACTAAATTCTAGAACTAACAAAAACAAAAAGGAAAACAAAAATAAGTAAAACACATTGGGTTGCCTCCCAGGAAGCGCTGAGTTTACATGTCGACAGCTCGACCTTTCAGTGATCAATCCTCAGGATCACGGAGGTGCATCGCCGCAATCTTAAACTGGGTTATCAGCTCAAACATTGGTTTGAATCTTTGCCCATTAACTTTACAAATGCGATTGTCAGCAAGGCTCCGAATTTCAATGGCACCATGCGCACTAATGGACACTACCTGAAATGGGCCTTCCCATCGAGATTTTAATTTTCCCGGGTGGAGCTTCAGTCGGGAATTGAATAACCAAACTTTTTGGCCAACGTGAAATTCTTTTCGAGAAATGGACGCATCATGCAGCTTTTTGTACCTTTCCTTGTACATCTTCGAATTCTCATACGCTTCGTAGCGTAATTCCTCCAATTCATTCAATTGCAATCGGCGATGCGACCCGGCTGCTTGCATGTCAGAATTAAATCTTTTTATCGCCCAGAATGCTTTATGCTCCAATTCGACAGGAAGATGGCAAGCTTTCCCGTAAACAATTCGAAACGGAGACATTCCAATCGGAGTCTTGAATGCGGTCCGATAGGCCCACAGAGCCTCTGAGAGCCGGTTTGACCAATCTTTTCTATCCGATCGAACCGTTTTTTCTAGAATTCGCTTAATTTCCCGATTAGACACTTCCACCTGACCGCTAGTCTGTGGATGGTACGGCGTAGCTACTTTGTGAGTGATGCCGTACTTCTTCATTAAGGTGGCAAAATGGCTATTACAAAAATGCCAACCGCCGTCGCTGATGATTGCTCTTGGAATCCCGAATCGGTTAAACACATTTTCTCTTAGGAATTTGACCACAACCTTATGATCATTCGATCGGGTTGCCACAGCTTCTATCCATTTCGAGACATAATCAACAGCCACTAGAATATATGAAAACCCAAAGGATGGGGGAAAAGGACCCATAAAGTCAATCCCCCAAACATCAAAAATTTCAACAATCAGAATTGGATTAAGGGGCATCATATTCCGTTTTGAAATATTGCCAAGCTGTTGACATCGTCGGCATTCCTTGCAAAATTGAGCAGCGTCACGAAAGATGGAGGGCCAGTAGAATCCGCTTTGAAGGATTTTCTGGCGGTCTTACGTCGCTTCGAAATGGCATACAGGCCGACATGACACACAAGTGTAGGACGCTCATTTGCTCCTCTTCGGTACATCGATGATCGATCTGGCGAAATTTGAACAGACATGGTTCATCCCAAAAATAGTATTTTATTTGGGAGAAAAAGAGATTCTTATCATTCTTACCCCACTCAGTGGGGATTCTGCCAGTAACCAGATAATTCACAATGTTCGCAAACCATGGAACCTTTGCACAAGCTACATCAATTGCTATCAAATGTTCATCCGGAAACGTGTCACGGATGGTCTCAGGTATTGCAGATTCTTCAGGTAGAATTCTCGACAAATGATCAGCCACCACGTTCTCAACCCCCTTCTTATCCTTAATCTCGAAATTAAACTCTTGGAGCAGAAGGATCCAACGGATTAATCTCGGTTTAGTATCCTTCTTTGCTAGAAGATATTTCAGAGCGGAATGGTCTGAAAAGACCACTATTTTCGATCCAAGCAAATAGGAACGAAACTTGTCCAGAGCATACACCACAGCTAATAATTCTTTCTCGGTGGTGGTGTAATTGAGTTGGGCATCAATTAATGACTTGCTAGCATAATAAATTACGTGAGGTAATTTATTCACCCTCTGCCCTAGGACAACTCCAATTGCGTAATCAGATGCATCACACATGAGTTCGAATGGGAGAGAATAATCCGGTGGCTGGATGATTGGTGCGTTGGATAAGAGCTCTCGCAATTTCAAAAATGCTTGCATGCAGTCCTCAGTAAATTCAAAAGGAACATCTTTGCCAAGCAAGGTGCACAATGGTTTAGCCACCATGCTGAAATCCTTAATGAACCTTCTATAAAATCCTGCATGACCCAAAAATGATCGAATTTGTCGAACACTGTTGGGTGGTGGCAAGTTAGCAATTAGATCAACTTTTGCTCTATCCACCTCGATTCCTTTTACGTGAAACAATGTGCCCCGAACAATCCCTTGTTTAACCATAAAATGGCTCTTCTCCCATAAGAACAAGTTTGGAGTCAACACAACGTTATAAAGACTTGTGAAAGATGATTCAAACAAGAATCAAAGGTTCTCCCAAAAACCGAGAAGTCGTCCATGAATACTTCAATGAATTTGTCGATCATATCTGAAAATATGGCCAACATACACCGTTGAAATGTGGCCGGTGCATTACATAGGCCAAATGGCATCCTGCGGTAGGCAAACGTACCATAAGGGCATGTGAACGTTGTCTTTTCTTGATCGGCTGGGTAGACAGGCACCTGATTGTATCCCGAATACCCATCAAGAAAACAGTAAAACTCTTGCCCAGCTAACTTCTCAAGGATTTGATCAATGAACGGAAGGAAAATGATCCTTCTTATGTGTTTAATTTCCGATAGTCAATGCAGACACGCCATCCAGTAGTTTCTCGAGTGGGGACCAATTCTCCTTCAGCAGTTTCCTTCACAGTGATTCCGGACTTTTTCGGAACAATTTGGACTGGACTAACCCATTCACTATCAGAAATCGGATAGATGATTCCAGCATCAAGGAGTTTAATGACTTCTTTTAAAACGACTTCTTGCATGTTTGGATTAAGTCGCCTCTGTGGTTCCCTTGAAGGTTTACTCTCATCTTCCAAATGTATTTTGTGCATACATACCGATGGGTCAATCCCTTTGAGATCAGTGAAAGTCCAACCGATAGCTTCCTTGTGCTCTTTCAGCACCTTCAACAACTCTTTTTCTTGTTCTGCCGACAACGTGGATGAGATTATTCGAAGTGTTTCACGAGGCCCCAGAAAAGGACATTTGAGGGACTCTGGCAAATGTCTCAATTCCACAATTGGTGGCTGCTCAAGTGATGGAGGCGACTTCCTTCACCTCAACAGGTAATGATTCTATCTCAGGCACACTCGCATCTAAGTGATCATCCTGGCATGATGAGCTAGACTCTATCTCGTCGGACTGCTTCTCTTCCGATCCTTTCTCTTCATAGATGGCCAACAAAGCATTTTCAAATTCCTCTTTGGTAAGCATTGAAGGTAATGCCTCATCCACCACTTCATCTATCTGATCGATGTAAAAACATTCGACCTCATCCTCGTTTGGGAAATGGTTCATTGCATGGAAGATATTCATTCGAACCTTCATGTTTCCAAAAGAAACGTCCATGACTCCCGTTCGACAATTAATGCAAGCGTTGGCAGTAGCGAGAAACGGACGTCCAAGGATGATGGGGACTTGATTAAGTGACTTAACAGGTGTGTCCATGTCCAAAACAACAAAATCCCTTTGGAAAGACAAACTTATCTATTCCAACCAAGACATCCTCAATAACGCCCTCGGTCGTCTTCGATCTATCTGCCATTGCGGTGTGACCGTTGTGGCCTCAATTCACCCGATCCAGTTTCTCGTACAATGAATATGGGATTAAATTAACGCTCCCAAATCCAATAACGCTTTCCCAATGGTTGCCCACCAATGACACATGGAACGAGGAACTCCGGGTCTTTTAGTTTTGTGGGGTTTCCAATTGCAATATGGAACGACTTGATTAGTCAAGAACACTTTCCTCGAAACATGATTACGTGCCTTTCTCTTAGTGCATAAATCTTTGAAAAACTTTGCATACTCAGGCACTTGCTTGATCATTTCAAGCAATGGAAGGTTTATCTTTACTTGCCTAAATGTTTCAAAAATATCTTCCATTTTTGTTGGTCCCTTTCCCATTCTTGATGGAGGTGTTAGGCATTGGGGAAATGGTGGCTTTGAGACAAAAGGTGTGGGTTCCCCTTCTGAATCTTCGTCTTGTCCTTGTTGGACAGCTTGAGGAGACTCATCCTCTATCACCTTTTTTTCCTTCTCTCTTCTTTCTCTTCCTCTCTTTCTTTTCTCTTTCTCCGCTCTTCTCGCCGACTCTTTCTCTTTCTCGCTTCGCTCTTTATGCCTTCACTTTCTTCCTCTCTGCTTCCCAGCATCTCCACTTGATTATGAACTTCCCGTCCACTTCTCAACACACGAATGACTTTCAATCTGACTATTTAATGGTCCTTCATCGATGATGCTTGGTCGCGAGGATTGTTGATGGGTTGGTGAAGCTTACCCTCCTCTCGTCGACTCAGTTGATTTGCCAATTGGATCGACTTGGTCGATTATCATCTCTGTTGAAAAGATTGCATCTGCATCACCTTTTCTTCCATCGTAATCCTTTGAAGTGCTTATATGAGATTGATTAGATTCGATTGAAATTCGATTTTCCTAAATCGTAATTTGGATGAGAATATGGAGCATTCTCATTTGAAAGTTAGAATTTCGTGAGAATTAGAATTCATTGAAAATTCTGTTGTGGGCGGAAATTTTGCTGAAAATTATGTGGAACCGCTTGTTGTCCACTCATAGGATTGGCTCGGTATTGCTGGTTGACCTGACCAGTTTGGTTTGATCCACCCCATCCTAAGTTGGGGTGACTTTTCCACTGGGTTGTAGGTATTTGAGTACACGTTTCTACCTTGCCGCTGATAAGATGGAGTGACATTTATCTGCTTTGGAAGAGTAGATTCATCAGGAAGGAATGACAAGGTAGTTGGGCACTCATTAGCCATATGACCTGGGTGTTCACAAATTGAGCATACAATTGGGGTGTGAGAACTTTAGCTTGCTTGGTTGCACTAACAACATGTTCATCTGTTTGAACAAGATATCAACCTTGGTTGATAGATCAGAGTTATTATTGTTGACCTCATACAATCCGTCTTTGGTCAACACATGAGATTTAGGTGCTAAGTCCAAAGTGGTTCGCCCCAGTGTCTCACTTTGTATCGAGGTTTGATACAATTTCTCAAACAATGCCCACAACTCATCGGCCTCTTTCGTGGCACAAGATCCACCGCAAGATGCATCAACCATGCGTCTTTCTTCAGGAATCAGTCCATTGTAGAAACTTTGGACTTGTTGCCACCTTGGAACGTGATGGTTAGGGCAACTTCTGATCAACTCCTTAAAACGTTCCCAACATTCATGGAATGTCTCTGTAGGTTGTTGGGAAAAGAAAAGGATCTTTTGACGCATCTCTATGGCTTTAGTCATGGGAAAATACTTTTTGAGGAAGGCGGCGATGTAGCTCATTTAACTCGAATAGATTGCGGTTCTAAAGAATAGAACCAAGTTTTGCCTTGTCTCTTAAAGAGAAGCGGAAAGAGTGAGCTTCGCTATCTCATCGATAGCGTTGTGAACTGAACATTTTGCATACCCCGAACTCGTTCGGATGAACGCGTCGGATTTTCGTTTGCCAAACCATGGAATATTGGTAGCATTTGAATCATCGATTTGAATTCATAATGATTCCCTGGAATGGGAGCATGCATGATACACTCCTGATCCTCGTAAAAACCAGGATCATTATAGTATTCAAGTGTTCTAGGTCCCTCATAGTAATTATTGTTCCCATTATTTCCATTATTTACATTGTTGCCATTCTGGTCGTTGTTTTCATTCATTTCTTGCTCTTGATCAGCCATGGTATCAGTAGGATGATACTGATTCCTTTGGATTCTACGATTGTCTCGCAAAGATCGTTCGATCTCCGGATTAAACGGTAGCAAATGTGGGTGATGAGAACGAGTAAAGCTCATACACCACACCCACAATCAAAGGTTTGAAGAACCCAAAATAAGTCCTCAAGCAGACTCAATCGATTGAGACAGTGGTCTCAATAGATTGACAGAAGCACATAAAATTTCACACAAATGACTTGTCAGTCAATCGATTGAGGGGATGCTCTCAATCGATTGAGGTTCCAAGAGTAAAAAAAAACACACAGAATTTCACACCAAGACTTTGTCAGTCAATCGATTGAGAGGCTGCTCTCAATCGATTGAGGTTCCAAGATTAAAGCACACAAGAGTTGTGTCAATTGATTGACATAGGAATGTCAATCGATTGAACAAAGAGTAGAGAGCACACAAAAAGTTTGTCAGTCAATCTATTGAGGAGCTACTCTCAATAGATTGAGGTTCAAGGGTCACAAAGCACACAGAACTACACACTAATGACTTTGCCAGTCAATCTATTGAGGGGCTGCTCTCAATCGATTGAGAGAAGGCAAGAACTTCACAAAAGTTTAAAATCCAGTGTCAATCGATTGACATAGACTGGTCAATCGATTGAGAGAAAGGTGCACAGTGACCAAAGTAAGGAGAAAGAGGAAAGAAAAACAATCAGAAATTTTTTTATTTTATTTTATTTTATTTTATTTTATTTTTCTAAAACTTTCCTAAAAGAAAAACTTCTAAACTAAGAATATAAAATCCTTCCTAAAAAAAAAAACTTCTAAACAAGAATATAAACCTTCCTAAAAATATAAACTTCCTAAAATAAAAACTTCCTAAAAGAATAATAAAAAAATATATATATAAACTTCCTAAAATATAAACTTCCTAAAAGAATAAAAAATAAAAATATAAACTTCCTAAAATAAAAACTTCCTAAAAGAATAAAAAATAAAAATATAAACTTCCTAAAAACTATTTTTAGAAAATCCTATAAAATCTAAAAGAGGAAAATAAAAAAAAAATAAAAAAATAAAAAAAAGAATCCTACTAAACTAAGAACTTCTAAAAACCTAAACTTCCTAAAAGAAGATTGCAAAATCTAATCTAAGAGAGAAGAATTAAGGAAAGAAATTTGTTTTTGATTTTTTTTTTTTTTCTTTCAATCTATTGACGAGTTGTGTCAATAGATTGAGACACAATTATTGCTAAAAGACACACGGTCAATCGATTGAGAACAAGGCTCAATCGATTGGTAACAATAAACACACACAAATAGAGTCAATCGATTGAGGGTTATTCTCAATCGATTGACTGCTATAAAAACAAAAATCTCTAATCGGAATTAACCAAAATTTCGCCGATGTCCCCGGCAACGGCGCCAAAAACTTGATCGATTTTAAATAAACCCTTGCAAGTGTACAAGATCTGTTCTAGTAAGGCAAGAACAAGGGTATCGAACCCACAGGGGAATCTGAAATTTTAATCAATTCTTCCTAGAGATTTAGAAAATATCCCCGAGGAAGTACCAAGGGGCAGATTTAATTTTTACCAAAAATTAACACTTTTCTAATTGCAAGAAAGAAAATAAATTAATCTAAAAATTATGTAATGAGAAATCTAAGAACAAATTTTAAAAACAAGATCAAGGAATTTGCTACCCCATTTATACCTTTTCTATTTTTAAACCCACAATTTTATTAACATCAACGCACCATGATTCTAAGAGAAACATGACTAGTAATTAAGCATGATCATTAACCCGGCATACCCTATCTAAAAACAATGACTCACTAATCGGTATGAATCATGTGAAAAGCATAGCGTATCTCATGGTATTTTAGATCAAAACAATAAAAATATGATCACTACACTTTGAGAAAAACGATTTGATGATGAAATTATCAAACTATGGCATTAAACATAAAATATGGGTACTTATCTGGGGATCGCATCCTCCTTGATCTACAGCCTTTAGCCTCTCATCCTTGGTGCAAGATCTTCAATTTCATTCAAAACCATTCCCAAAGTAAAGAGCAAAGAAGGTGTAAAATAAAATATGTTCTCGGAAGATCTCAACACAATTTTATTACTCTAAAAAAAAAACCCTCTACAAAAGTCTCTCTCGGCAAATTATTACACAAAAATTTTCTAAGAATCAAAACTCCTCTATATTCAAAAGCTCCTCTTTTACAATGCCGCAGCCTCTTATTTATAATAGCCGATTCAACCTAACCCTAATTGCCTCAATCGATTGAGGCTTAAATCTCAATCGATTGAACTTTTAATTTAATCACCTTTAGGACACTTTTGCCTTTTTGTCTCAATCGATTGAATTTCATGTCTCAATCGATTGACACTAGTTTAATCACTTTTGCCTTTTTTTTCTCAATCGATTGAATTTCATGTCTCAATCGATTGACACTAGTTTAATCATTTTTGCCCTTTTTTTTTTTCAATCGATTGAATTTCATGTCTCAATCGATTGACACTAGTTGGAAGTAGATGCCCTAATTGGTGGAAATCTCCAATATGCCCTCGTGAAAGATGCTTGTTGAAATGCACAGACTTTCGCTAGGTTAGATTTCTCCTCGCTGGGTTGGATAGTGCTCTTCGCGTGGTTGAATTGGAGAAGGATACTTTCACAAAAGAAAAACTTCCTAAACTAAGAATATAAAATCTTCCTAAAAAAAAAACTTCTAAACAAGAATATAAACCTTCCTAAAATATAAACTTCCTAAAATAAAAACTTCCTAAAAGAATAATATTTCTCAATTTTTTTTCAATCATAATATTCATCTTTAACTGGAGTTTGATTCTTCCCACGGATTTCAATCATTTCCTTTTGATTGATTTGTAACCATAGCTCTTTTGTAGCCTTTAATTTCTTTCTTTTATACACTTGGAAGATTCAAAGGTCAGAAACACCTGTTGTCATCAAAACCTCACAACAACCATCAAATACTTTCATCGAATGGCTAAGTGTAGGATTTAAGGTATGAAATATAGTCATATTTCAGCACCGATGGTTTGAAATTTTTTTTTTTTGGAAGTTTGTGGGTAACTTCACTGTAAACCCTCAGGAGACACAACTCCTCCACTAGGGATCACCCAGGGGTTTAAAGGCTTGTTGCACATGCTAAGTGCAATCGTGTTCCCTACGAAAGTGGCATTTAAATTTTAGGATGTTAGTTTTATTTTTATACTTATCATTCTCTTTGCTCGAGGACTAGCAAAGTGTAGGTTTGGGGGTGTGATCGGTGCTGAAATATGACTATATTTCATACCTTAAATCCTACACTTAGCCGTTCGATGAAAGTATTTGATGGTTGTTGTGAGGTTTTGATGATAACAGGTGTTTCTGACCTTTGGATCTTCCAAGTGTATAAAAGAAAGAAATTAAAGGCTACAAAAGAGCTATGGACAAAAAGGGTCCAAAGAAGCGCTGAAATCCGTGAAGGGAATCAAACTCCATCAAGAAGGGGAAGATATTGAAGTTGCCGCGAGGAACAAAGTGTAAATAAGCCTCGCTAGCTTGAAGAATGGCTGCCGCATGTTCCCGCTACACACAATTCAACCTAGCGACTACAAAGATTTCAACCTAGCGATGATCGATGAATAAAAGCAACCACGCCGACAAAGTTGAAAGTATCCTTCTCCAATTCAACCACGCGAAGAGCACTATCCAACCCAGCGAGGAGAAATCTAACCTAGCGAAAGTCTGTGCATTTCAACCTGGCGACTGTTTCTGCTGAGGGCATATTGGAGATTTCCACCAATTAGGGCATCTACTTCCAACTAGTGTCAATCGATTGAGAAAAAAAAGGGCAAAAATGATTAAACTAGTGTCAATCGATTGAGACATGAAATTCAATCGATTGAGAAAAAAAAGGCAAAAGTGATTAAACTAGTGTCAATCGATTGAGACATGAAATTCAATCGATTGAGACAAAAAGGCAAAAGTGTCCTAAAGGTGATTAAATTAAAAGTTCAATCGATTGAGATTTAAGCCTCAATCGATTGAGGCAATTAGGGTTAGGTTGAATCGGCTATTATAAATAAGAGGCTGCGGCATTGTAAAAGAGGAGCTTTTGAATATAGAGGAGTTTTGATTCTTAGAAAATTTTTGTGTAATAATTTGCCGAGAGAGACTTTTGTAGAGGGTTTTTTTTTAGAGTAATAAAATTGTGTTGAGATCTTCCGAGAACATATTTTATTTTACACCTTCTTTGCTCTTTAATTTGGGAATGATTTTGAATGAAATTGAAGATCTTGCACCAAGGATGAGAGGCTAAAGGCTGTAGATCAAGGAGGATGCGATCCCCAGATAAGTACCCATATTTTATGTTTAATGCCATAGTTTGATAATTTCATCATCAAATCGTTTTTCTCAAAGTGTAGTGATCATGTTTTTATTGTTTTGATCTAAAATACCATGAGATACGCTATGCTTTTCACATGATTCATACCGCGATTAGGCTGAGTCATTGTTTTTAGATAGGGTATGCCGAGTTAATGATCATGCTTAATTACTAGTCATGTTTCTCTTAGAATGATGGTGCGTTTGATGTTAATAAAATTGTGGGTTTAAAAATAGAAAAGGGTATAAATCTGGGGTAGCAAATTCCTTGATCTTGTTTTTAAAATTTGTTCTTAGATTTCATTACATAATTTTTAGATTAATTTATTTTTCTTGCAATTAGAAAAGTGTTAATTTTGGTAAAATTAAATCTACCCTTGGTACTTCCTGGGATATTTTCTAAATCTCTAGGAAGAATTGATTAAAATTTCAGATTTCTGTGGGTTCAACACCCTTGTTCTTGCCTTTACTAGAACAGATCTTGTACACTTGCAAGGGTTTATTTAAAATCGATCAAGTTTTTAAACTAAATTTTGGTTAATTCGATTAGAGATTTTTGTTTTATAGCATCAATCGATTGAGAATAACCCCTCAATCGATTGACTCTATTTTGTGTGTGTGTTTGCTTGTCAGTCAATCGATTGAGCCTTGTTCTCAATCGATTGACTGTGTGTCTTTTTAGCAATAATTGTGTCTCAATCTATTGACACAACTCTGTCAATAGATTGAAAGCTGAAAATAAAAATCAAAAACAAATTTCTTTCCTTAATTCTTCTCTCTTAGATTAGATTTTGCAATCTTCTTTTAGGAAGTTTAGGTTTTTAGAAGTTCTTAGTTTAGTAGGATTCTTTTTTTTTTTTTTTTTTTTTTTTTTTTTTTTTTTTTTTTCCTCTTTTAGATTTTATAGGATTTTCTAAAAATAGTTTTTAGGAATTTTATATATATATATATATATATATATATTTTTATTTTTTTATTTTTATTCTTTTAGGAAGTTTATATTTTAGGAAGTTTATATTTTTTTTTTTATTATTCTTTTAGGAAGTTTATATTTTTAGGAAGGTTTATATTCTTGTTTAGAAGTTTTTTTTTTAGGAAGGATTTTATATTCTTAGTTTAGAAGTTTTTCTTTTAGGAAAGTTTTAAAAAAAAAAAAAAAAAAAAAAAAAATTTTCTGATTATTTTTCTTTCCTCTTTCTCCTTACTTTGGTCACTGTGCACCTTTCTCTCAATCGATTGACTAGTCTATGTCAATCGATTGACACTGGATTTTAAACTTTTGTGAAGTTCTTGCCTTCTCTCAATCGATTGAGAGCAGCCCCTCAATAGATTGATTGGCAAAGTCATTAGTGTGTAGTTCTGTGTGCTTTGTGACCCTTGAACCTCAATCTATTGAGAGTAGCTCCTCAATAGATTGACTGACAAACTTTTGTGTGTTTCTACTTTTGTTCAATCGATTGACATTCCTATGTCAATCAATTGACACAACTCTTGTGTGCTTTAATCTTGGAACCTCAATCGATTGAGAGCAGCCTCTCAATCGATTGACTGACAAAGTCTTGGTGTGAAATTCTGTGTGTTTTTTTTTTTACTCTTGGAACCTCAATCAATTGAGAGCATCCCCTCAATCGATTGACTGACAAGTCATTTGTGTGAAATTTTATGTGCTTCTGTCAATCTATTGAGACCACTGTCTCAATCGATTGAGTCTGCTTGAGGACTTATTTTGGGTTCTTCAAACCTTTGATTGTGGGTGTGGTGTATGAGCTTTACTCGTTCTCATCACCCACATTTGCTACCGTTTAATCCGGAGATCGAACGATCTTTGCGAGACAATCGTAGAATCCAAAGGAATCAAGATCATCCCATCGATACCATGGCTGATCAAGAGCAAGAAATGAATGAAAACAACAACCAGAATGGCAACAATGTAAATAATGGAAATAATGGGAACAATAATTACTATGAGGGACCTAGAAAACTTGAATACTATAATGATCCTGGTTTTTACGAGGATCAGGAGTGTATCATGCATGCTCCCATTCCAGGGAATCATTATGAATTCAAATCAGCGATGATTCAAATGCTACCAATATTCCATGGTTTGGCAAACGAAAATCCGCACATTCATCTTAACGAGTTCACTGGGGTATGCAAAATGTTCAGAGTCCACAATGTTACTGATGAGATAGCGAAGCTCCGACTCTTTCCATTCTCTTTAAGAGATAAGGCAAAAACATGGTTTTATTCTTTAGAACCGCAATCTATTCAGAGTTGGGCCGAGCTACATCGTCAGTTCCTCAAAAAGTTTTTTCCCATGACTAAAGCCATAGAGATGCGTCAAAAGATCCTTTTCTTTTCCCAACAACCTACAGAGACATTCCATGAATGTTGGGAACGTTTTAAGGAGTTGATCAGAAGTTGCCCTAACCATCACGTTCCAAGGTGGCAACAAGTCCAAAGTTTCTACAATGGACTGATTCCTGAAGAAAGACGCATGGTTGATGCATCTTGCGGTGGATCTTGTGCCACGAAAGAGGCCGATGAGTTGTGGGCATTGTTTGAGAAATTGTATCAAACCTCGATACAAAGTGAGACACTGGGGCGAACCACTTTGGACTTAGCACCTAAATCTCATGTGTTGACCAAAGACGGATTGTATGAGGTCAACAATAATAACTCTGATCTATCAACCAAGGTTGATATGTCATTCAAACAGATGAACATGTTGTTAGTCGCAACCAAGCAAGCTAAAGTTCTGCCACCCCCATCGTATGCTCAATTTGTAGAACACCTGTGTCATATGGCTAATGAGTGCCCAACTACCTTGACATTCCTTCCTGATGAATCTACTCTTCCAGAGCAGATAAATGTCACTCAATCTTATCAGCGGCAAGGTAGAAACGTGTACTCAAATACCTACAACCCAGAGTGGAAAAATCACCCCAACTTAGGATGGGGTGGATCCAACCAAACTGGTCAGGTCAACCAGCAATACCGAGCCAATCCTATGAGTGGACAACAAGCGTTTCCACAAAATTTTCAAAGAAAATTTCCGTCACAACAGAATTTTCAGAGAATTCTAATTTTCACCGTAATTCTAACTTTCAGAATGCTCCATATTTCATCCAAATTCGATTTCGGAAAAATCAATTTCAATCAATCCTAATCAATCTCATACAACCACCTCAAAGGATTCTGATCTGGAAGAAAAGGTGATGCGCAGTATGCAATCTTTTCAACAGATGATAATCGACCAAGTCAGTCAATTGGCAAATCAACTGAGTCGACGAGAGGAGGGTAAGCTTCCCAGCCAACCCATCAACAATCCTCGCGACCAAGCATCATCTGATGAAGGACCATTAAATAGTCAACAGTTGAAAGTCATATCGTTGAGAAGTGGACGGGAAGTTCATAATCAAGTGGAAATGCCTGTGGAAGCAGAGGAGGAAAGTGAAGCAGACAAAGAGCAGGAAGCAGAGAAAGAGAAAGAGTCAGCGAGAAGAGCGGAGAAAGAGAAAAGAAAAGAGAAAGAGGAAGAGAAAAGAAGAGAGAAGGGAAAAGAAAAGGTGATAGAGGATGAGTCTCCCTCAACTGTCCAACAAGGACAAGACGAAGATTCAGAAGGGGAACCCGCACCTTTTGTCCCAAAGGCACCATTTCCTCAATGCCTAACTCCTCCATCAAGAATGGGAAAGGGACCAACAAAAATGGAAGATATTTTCGAAACATTTAAGCAAGTAAAGATAAACCTTCCATTGCCTGAAACGATCAAGCAAGTGCCTGAGTATGCAAAGTTTTTCAAAGATTTATGCACTCGGAAGAGAAAGGCACGTAATCATGTTTCGAGGAAAGTGTTCTTGACTAATCAAGTCGGCCCATATTGCAATTGGAAACCCCACAAAAACTAAAAGACCCTGGAGTTCCTACTGTTCCATGTGTCATTGGTGGGCAACCAGTTGGGAAAGCGTTATTGGATTTGGGAGCCAGTGTTAATTTAATCCCATATTCATTGTACGAGAAACTTGGACTGGGTGAATTGAGGCCCACAACGGTCACACTGCAACTGGCAGACAGATCAGAAAGACGACCGAGGGGCGTTATTGAGGATGTCTTGGTTGGAATAGATAAGTTTGTCTTTCCAGTGGATTTTGTTGTTTTGGACATGGACACACCTGTTAAGTCACTTAATCAAGTCCCCATCATCCTTGGACGCCCTGCTTTCGCCATCGCCAACGCTTGCATTAATTGTCGAACGGGAGTCATGGACGTTTCTTTTGGAAACATGAAGGTTCGAATGAATATCTTCCATGCAATGAACCATTTCCCAAACGAGGATGAGGTCGAATGTTTTTACATCGATCAGATAGATGAAGTGGTGGATGAGGCATTACCTTCAATGCTTACCAAAGAGGAATTTGAAAATGCTTTGTTGGCCATCTATGAAGAGAAAGGATCGAAAGAGAAGTAGTCCGACGAGATAGAGTCTAGCTCATCATGCCAGGATGATCACTTAGATGCGAGTGTGCCTGAGATAGAATCATTACCTGTTGAGGTGAAGGAAGTGCTGCCTCCATCACTTGAGCAGCCACCAATTGTGGAATTGAAACAATTGCCAGAGTCCCTCAAATATGCTTTTCTGGGACCTCGTGAAACACTTCCAGTAATAATCTCATCCACGTTGTCGGCAGAACAAGAAAAAGAGTTGTTGAAGGTGCTGAAAGAGCACAAGGAAGCTATCGGTTGGACTTTCACTGATCTCAAAGGGATTGACCCATCGGTATGTATGCACAAAATACATTTGGAAGATGAGAGTAAACCTTCAAGGGAACCACAGAGGCGACTTAATCCAAACATGCAAGAAGTCGTTTTAAAAGAAGTCATTAAACTCCTTGATGCTGGAATCATCTATCCGATTTCTGATAGTGAATGGGTTAGTCCAGTCCAAATTGTTCCGAAAAAGTCCGGAATCACTGTGAAGGAAACTGCTGAAGGAGAATTGGTCCCCACTCGAGAAACTACTGGATGGCGTGTCTGCATTGACTATCGGAAATTAAACACCGCCACCAGAAAGGATCATTTTCCCCTTCCGTTCATTGATCAAATCCTTGAGAAGTTAGCTGGGCAAGAGTTTTACTGTTTTCTTGATGGGTATTCGGATACAATCGCCTGCCTACCCACCGATCAAGAAAAGACAACGCTCACATGCCCTTATGGTACGCTTGTTTCATCGCAGATGCCATTCGGCCTATGTAATGCACTGGCCACATTTCATGGGTGTATGTTGGCCATATTTCCAGATATGATCGACAAATTCATTGAAGTATTCATGGACGACTTCTCAGTTTTTGGGAGAACCTTTGATTCTTGTTTGAATCATCTTTCACAAGTGCCGTTGTGTTGACTCCAAACTTGTTCTTAAGAAGAGCCATTTTATGGTTAAACAAGGATTGTTCGGGGCACATTGTTTCACGAAAGGAATCGAGGTGGATAGAGCAAAAGTTGATCTAATTGTTAACTTGGCACCACCCAATGTTGTTACAAATTCGATCATTTTTGGGTCATGCAGGATTTTATAGAAGGTTCATTAAGGATTTCAGCAAGGTGGCTAAACCATTGTGCACCTTGCTTGGCAAAGATGTTCCTTTTGAATTTACTGAGGACTGCATGCAAGCATTTTTGAAATTGTGAGAGCTCTTATCCAATGCACCAATCATCCAGCCACCGGATTATTCTCTCCCATTCGAACTCATGTGTGATGCATCCGACACGCAATTGAGCGCCTAGGGCAGAGGGTGAATAAATTACCTCACGTAATTTATTATGCTAGCAAGTCATTAATTGATGCCCAACTCAATTACACCACCACCGAGAAAGAATTATTAGCTGTGGTGTATGCTCTGGACAAGTTTCGTTCCTATTTGCTTGGATCGAAAATAGTGGTCTTTTCAGACCATTCCGCTCTGAAATATCTTCTAGCAAAGAAGGATACTAAACCGAGATTAATCCGTTGGATCCTTCTGCTCCAAGAGTTCAATTTCGAGATTAAGGATAAGAAGGGGGTTGAGAACGTGGTGGCTGATCATTTGTCGAGAATTCTACCTGAAGAATCTGCAATACCTGAGACCATCCGTGACACGTTTCCGGATGAACATTTGATAGCAATTGATGTAGCTTGTGCAAAGGTTCCATGGTTTGCGAACATTGTGAATTATCTGGTTACTGGCAGAATCCCCACTGAGTGGGGTAAGAATGATAAGAATCTCTTTTTCTCCCAAATAAAATACTATTTTTGGGATGAACCATGTCTGTTCAAATTCTGCTCAGATTAGATCATCAGGAGATGTGTACCCGAAGAGGAGCAAATGAGCGTCCTACACTTGTGTGTCATGTCTGTGGCGGCCATTTCAAGATGAAGACCGCCGAAAAATCCTTCAAAGCGGATTCTCGGCCCTCCATCTTCGTTGCTCAATTTTGCAAGGAATGCCGACGATGTCAACAAATTGGCAATATTTCAAACGGAATATGATGCCCTTAATCCAATTGATTGTTGAAATTTTGATGTTTGGGGATTGACTTTATGGGTCCTTTTCCCCATCCTTTGGGTTTTCATATTCTAGTGGTCATTGATTATGTCTCAAATGGATAGAAGTCTGGCAACCCGATCGAATGATCATAAGGTTGTGGTCAAATTCCTCGAGAAAACGTGTTTAACCGATTCGATTCCAAGAGCAATCATTAGCGATGGCGGTTCGCATTTTGTAATAGCCATTTTGCCACCTTAATGAAGAATGCGCCACTCACAAAGTAGCTACACTGTACCATCCACAGACTAGCGGTCGGTGGAAGTGTCTAATCGGAAATTGCTTAATTCTAGAAAAACGGTCCGACCGGATAGAAAAGATTGGTCAAACCGGCTCTCGAGGCTCGTGGGCCTATCGGACCGCATTCAAGACCATTGGAATGTCTCCGCTTTGAATTGTTTACGGAAAGCTTGCCATCTTCTGTCAATTGGAACATAAAGCATTCGGCGATAAAAGATTTAATTTCGACATGCACGCAATGTCGCATCTCCGATTGCAATTGAATGAATTGGAGGAATTACGCTAAGAAGCGTATGAGAATTCGAAGATGTACAAGGAAAGGTACAAAAAGCTGCATGATGCGTCCATTTCTCGAAAAGAATTTCACGTTGGCCAAAAAGTTTGGTTATTCAATTCCCGACTGAAGCTCCACCCGGGAAAATTAAAATCTCGATGGGAAGGCCCATTTCAGGTAGTGTCCATTAGTGCGCATGGTGCCATTGAAATTCGGAGCCTTGCTGACAATCGCATTTGTAAAGTTAATGGGCAAAGACTCAAACCAATGTTTGAGCCGATAACCCAGTTTAAGATTGCGGCGATGCACCTCCGTGATCCTGAGGATTGATCACTGAAAGGTCGAGCTGTCGACATGTAAACTCAGCGCTTCCTGGGAGGCACCCCAGTGTGTTTTACTTATTTTTGTTTTCCTTTTTGTTTTTGTTAGTTCTAGAATTTAGTTTTTAGTTTAGTTTAGGTTGTTTTTACTTTCCAAATGCATATAGCCACATTACCTTCAATCTATTTTTTGTCATGTTCTAATTTGATGCATATATTCTCTGCACCTGATCTTTGTGTGAGGTACTTTTCAACAGGTTTGGGGGTGCCTACTTATTTCAAACAATGAGGACATTGTCATTCTTAGGTTTGGGGGTATGGCTATCTATCTTGTGTTATGTATTTAAAAAATAAATAAATAATAATAATAATAAATAAACAATTTTAACCATCATACATGATTTACTTTGCAGTAGTTTTCAAACTTTAGTTGATGATGCATGAGAATTTAATTTTGAGAATATTGATGGCATATTTTGATTACTTGTATCTAGGATAATGAAGCTTAATGTGATAATTTGTGGATGACTTTGAAATTCATGCTTAGAATTTGTGCACTTATACCAAGCTAAGATTTAGAAATCGATGAATTATTTTAAACGTTGGATCGTAGGTTCTTAGTGGAGACTAAACCTGGTGAGCTTTAGAGCTAATTTCCCGTCATTGATGAGTGAATACATAAACTCGGAGTTTTCTTTGAATACGAATTATTTTGCATAATCTCATACATTTTATTTTTGGCTTGTGACTTTGCATGAAATCAAATTCATATTATTGTGTTAGAACGTACTGTATATCTACTCAAGACAAATAGGCAAGATTACCATCTTTTAAGGATATGATTGAAGGCCATTTTTGGCTCGTTTGTACTTAAAACGTCCCACCTCATATAAATTTATCCTTCTAGTACCCCTTTGAGCCTATTGAAAAATTTACCTTTATACATTCTTTGATAAGCCACATTAACCTTTAACCCTTTACCATTTCTGAAAATCGCTATACTCCCTTCTTATTTCTGAGACGTTGGGAACGAGGGATGAAAATGAGTGAAAAGAGAGTAAGTGGAGGGATACCGAGTTGTGGTGTGTACTGAGAGTGTATGGCAAAAATATAAAAGAAAAAAAAAATAAAAATAAAAATAAAAATAAAAAAAAAGAGAAATTTGACAAAGAATGAAAAATTTGAGGTACCATTAAGAAAAGAAATTCAAAAGAAGAAGAAAGAGTGAGAAAAGGAAAATATTGAAAAAGAAAAAATGGTGAGA
This sequence comes from Chloranthus sessilifolius, assembly GCA_021018995.1. NCBI lineage: Eukaryota > Viridiplantae > Streptophyta > Magnoliopsida > Chloranthales > Chloranthaceae > Chloranthus > Chloranthus sessilifolius. The sequence goes on from CM037586.1 coordinate 21,663,804, forward strand.
AATTAGAAAAGAAAAAGAAGAGCAATAGAAAGAAAAGTTAATTTTTTCGATTTCTCAAAAATTTTGAATCTAAATTCCTTTCTTTCTTACCCTTTCACGAGCCCCATTACAACCCTACAAAAGACCTTCATGATCCGATCTTGCATTTGGTAAGCGCCTTGTGGAGTAAATATGTGATACCTATGACACTTGATATGACATGCTTAGGATATTCAAGTATCTGTTCTTATGAGATCTGTTTTTTTTTTGTTCATTGATTACATCGTGTTTCATTTATCATGTGAGACCTTTTGATTTGTTTTGTATTGATCTCTCACATGTGTGTGAAAACTTACCCATCATCGGAGTGATTTTATTTCGAGAGTATACCTAAAGTGAGGATTGAGTTGAGACATGAGATCCGATGATTTTCCGTTTGGACTAGTTCTAAGATGGATGAATCTTGGTTTTGGTATGCACACACTTCACGTTTAAGTATGAATGAATGAGTTATCTAACAATTTGAGCATTAGATTAATTTGAATGGATACTAGCATGATTGACATGACATTGGTATTTAAGATTGATGATTCACATGTTGAACCAATTAATGATGTTTTTATTTTTGAATGGTATATATGTTATAAAAAAATCATGTTTTGAAAACTCAATTTTGCCGATGGTTTGAAACTTTTTTGGAAGTTTGTGGGTAACTTCAATCAGAAACCCTCAGAGACACAACTCCTCCACTAGGGATCACCCAGTGGTTTAAAGGCTTGTTGCACATGCTAAGTGCAATCGTGTTCCCTTAAAGTGGCATTTAAATTTTAGGATGTTAGTTTTATTTTATATTTATCATTCTCTTTGCTCGAGGACTAGCAAAGTGTAGGTTTGGGGTGTGATCGTGCGAAATATGACTATATTTCATACCTTAAATCCTACACTTAGCCGCTTCGATGAAAGTATTTGATGGTTGTTGTGAGGTTTTGATGATAGTGTTTCGACCTTTGGATCTTCCAAGTGTATAAAAGAAAGAAATTAAAGGCTACAAAAGAGCTATGGACAAAAAGGGTCCAAAGAAGCGCTGAAATCCGTGAAGGGAATCAAACTCCATCAAGAAGGGGAAGATATTGAAGTTGCCGCGAGGAATAAAGTGTAAATAAGCCTTCGCGCAGTTGGAAGAAATGGCCATCGCGCGGTTCCCGCGCCACACAATTCAACCTAGCGACTACAGCATTTCAACCTAGCGATGACTGATGAATAAAAGCAACCACGCGATAGTGAAAGTATCCTTCTCCAATTCAACCACGCGAAGAGCACTATCCAACCCAGCGAGGAAAAATCTAACCTAGCGAAAGTCTGTGCATTTCAACTCGGCATTGGTCACGAGGGCATATTGGAGATTTCCACCAATTAGGGCATCTACTTCCAACTAGTGTCAATCGATTGAGACATGAAATTCAATCGATTGAGAAAAAAAAGGGCAAAAATGATTAAACTAGTGTCAATCGATTGAGACATGAAATTCAATCGATTGAGAAAAAAAAAAGGCAAAAGTGATTAAACTAGTGTCAATCGATTGAGACATGAAATTCAATCGATTGAGACAAAAAGGCAAAAGTGTCCTAAAGGTGATTAAATTAAAAGTTCAATCGATTGAGATTTAAGCCTCAATCGATTGAGGCAATTAGGGTTAGGTTGAATCGGCTATTATAAAGAAGAGGCTGCGGCATTGTAAAAGAGGAGCTTTTGAATATAGAGGAGTTTTGAATATATAGGGTTGAATCGGCTAGTATAGTGGTGAGTATTCCCGCCTGTCACGCGGGTGACCCGGGTTCGATCCCCGGCAGCGGCGCCAAAAACTTGATCGATTTTAAATAAACCCTTGCAAGTGTACAAGATCTGTTCTAGTAAGGCAAGAACAAGGGTGTCGAACCCACAGGGAAATCTGAAATTTTAATCAATTCTTCCTAGAGATTTAGAAAATATCCCCGAGGAAGTACCAAGGGGCAGATTTAATTTTTACCAAAAATTAACACTTTTCTAATTGCAAGAAAGAAAATAAATTAATCTAAAAATTATGTAATGAGAAATCTAAGAACAAATTTTAAAAACAAGATCAAGGAATTTGCTACCCCAGATTTATACCCTTTTCTATTTTTAAACCCACAATTTTATTAACATCAAACGCACCATCATTCTAAGAGAAACATGACTAGTAATTAAGCATGATCATTAACCCGACATACCCTATCTAAAACAATGACTCAAATTCCTAATCGCGTATGAATCATGTGAAAAGCATAGCGATCTCATGGTATTTTAGATCAAAACAATAAAAACATGATCACTACACTTTGAGAAAAACGATTTGATGATGAAATTATCAAACTATGGCATTAAACATAAAATATGGGTACTTATCTGGGATCGATCCTCCTTGATCTAACCTTTAGCCTCTCATCCTTGGTGCAAGATCTTCAATTTCATTCAAAACCATTCCCAAAGTAAAGAGCAAAGAAGGTGTAAAATAAAATATGTTCTCAAGATCTCAACACAATTTTATTACTCTAAAAAAACCCTCTACAAAAAGTCTCTCTCAAAGAAATTATTACACAAAAATTTTCTAAGAATTAAAACTCCTCTATATTCAAAAGCTCCTCTTTTACAATGCCGCAGCCTCTTATTTATAATAGCCGATTCAACCTAACCCTAATTGCCTCAATCGATTGAGGCTTAAATCTCAATCGATTGAACTTTTAATTTAATCACCTTTAGGACACTTTTGCCTTTTTGTCTCAATCGATTGAATTTCATGTCTCAATCGATTGACACTAGTTTAATCACTTTTGCCTTTTTTTTCTCAATCGATTGAATTTCATGTCTCAATCGATTGACACTAGTTGGAAGTAGATGCCCTAATTGGTGGAAATCTCCAATATGCCCTCAGCAGAAACAGTCGCCAGGTTGAAATGCACAGACTTTCGCTAGGTTAGATTTCTCCTCGCTGGGTTGGATAGTGCTCTTCGCGTGGTTGAATTGGAGAAGGATACTTTCACTGTCGCGTGGTTGCTTTTATTCATCAGTCATCGCTAGGTTGAAATGCTGTAGTCGCTAGGTTGAATTGTGTATGAACCACTGACGCCATTTCTTCCAACTCACAAGGCTTATTTACACTTTGTTCCTCGCGGCAACTTCAATATCTTCCCCTTCTTGATGGAGTTTGATTCCCTTCACGGATTTCAGCGCTTCTTTGGACCCTTTTTGTCCATAGCTCTTTTGTAGCCTTTAATTTCTTTCTTTTATACACTTGGAAGATCCAAAGGTCAGAAACACCTGTTATCATCAAAACCTCACAACAACCATCAAATACTTTCATCGAACGGCTAAGTGTAGGATTTAAGGTATGAAATATAGTCATATTTCAGCACCGATCAGAACCCACCCGATATACCTCCGGCGCAAGCGCCTTCTCAGATACTAGGTGGGCTGGGACTTTTCTAGATCATCACCACTAGGGGCTGCCGCCATACTAAGACCCGGGTGTTTGTATGTGTGCCTAAACCAACCCCATTGAAAAATCTACCCCGCAAAACAAATTAATTAAGCTCCCTAACTTGGTTCAATTTTAATTTTTTTCAAAGCTTTTCTCCTTTTTTGAAAGTTTTCTTTAGTTCAAAGGCCGGGGGTTTATTATCCAGTGCTGCCACTATGGGCCGGTGTCCATTGTTAGGATATGAATAATAAAAAAAGACGGGGCCAGTCAAGCGACTAGGCGGGAAATATAAAGTGCTGAAATTTAAAAGGTGTCAGTCAAGTGACTAGGCAAAAAGTTGCTGAAATTTAAAGCGGAAACGTAGGGGTGAGTAAAAAAAAAAGGGTGCCAGTCAAGTGACTAGGCAAAAATTGCTGAAATTTAAAGCGGAATTGTAGGGGTGAGTAAAAAAGGTGCCAGTCAAGTGACTAGGCAAAGATTGCTGAAATTTAAAGCGGAATCGTAGGGGTGAGTAAAAAAGGTGCCAGTCAAGTGACTAGGCAAAGATTGCTGAAATTTAAAGCGGAATCGTAGGGGTGAGTAAAATGACGTAATCGGAGGGGTGAGTGACAAAAAAAGCAAAAATAATAAAAAAAATAGCAATAAAATGTTAGAAAAAATAAAAAATAACAAGGCCCAGTTCAAGGGGAAGCTCTACAAGCTACTCCCCAGAAGAGTCGCCATCTGTGCAACCGTGGGAATCGATGCGATCCCTGTCGCGACGAAGCGCTCTCTAACGATGAAAAATATAGAGTCGCCACCCGGAGCTGTCGGTGTCCCGGGATACCTAGTTCATTTTTATGAGCACCTAAGTGCTAAAAATATGACTCTGAATCCGGTTCACACCAAAGGCTCTTGGGTAGGGGCTTCACTTATCGATCGGGAAGGTGTTAGGCACCCGATTAACCTGCTTAACTCGGTCTCTACTAATGGCCAACAATAAAATGAAGTGAAAACAAGGAAGATAGCTTCCTCTTGCCCAAAAGGGCTTAGAATCCTATTTGTGCCCCTCCGTTCCTACCAAAAAATCGGCGGCGTAACGGCACAAATGAGAGGATGGAGGGAGCTAGAAAGAGATAGGAGAAAAAAGGAGAGAGCCGGAGCCCTCGGGCCCTTGTAGCACCGTAGAGGAGCCTTGCGTGGCTTGCTTTGATGAGCTCTTGAAGGCTTTGTATGACGGAAAATGGGGTTCTAACTCCTAGGACTTAAAGCTAAGAGGTAGGGGATGGAGGCTAGGGGATCACACACACCTAGGCTAAGGGTTTTGGATGCAAGAACAAGCTTGAAATGAGGTTGGGAGGTTCTGGAATTTGGGTGAAAATAGTGCACAAAAGGGAGGAAGAACTTCTCACTTTGAGCTCTTTCTCTCTTAAGTAAATTTCTCAACCCCTAAACCAAGGGGTGGGGGGCTCTATTTATAGGAAATGAGTGGATTAGGAGGCTACTTAGATGCTAATTAGGGTTAGCAATTAGGTAATCTCAAATCTAAGGTTTTCTAAGATTTTGAGAGCTTGGAAAGGTGTGAAGGTGGTTCTAATGGTGGATGATGGGGTGAGGCTTTAGGCCACTTGGAGGGTTGCAAATAGGTAAGGAATGGGTGCAACAGAACTATCAAAACACACCCCAAAGGTTGAGGTGGTCAACAAGTCAAACTCCAAACACAAATTTTGAGGCAAAAACCCATTGTTACTGTTCATATGCCTGGCGCAACTAATAGTTGTGCCAGGAAAATGCATAGTAAAACAGTGAGGAACAGTGCTGAAAGTTAGCTCACGGGGTGAGGGCCACCTTTTAACCTAGGCGTAACTATTAGTTGCGCCAGGCTTAAAATTAGGGAGGATTGGCTGGCGCAACTATTAGTTGTGCCAGGCCATTTCTGGGGAGAAATAGCCTGGCGCGACTAATAGTCGCGCCAAATCCCTAGGGGGCCACCTCCAAATTACCTTCCTGCCCTCCGGGTTTGGATTGCCCCATCTTCTGATATATACCTCCGATTGAGGCGATTCTTGGACCGTTGAAAAGCTGACGACCTCTACTCTTCAATGGTATAATAGTTGGTCATTGTAGAGGGTCGTAGCTAGTTCTGGTGCACCCCACCTCCTTATTGCCTGGGAAGGTTAGGTTAGGGTTTAAAAAGGGTTCTAAGGGTCAGGGTTGGTTTCTAAAGGTTCGGGATAGGTTCCTGGGGGATCTAGGGTGATTCTTAAGGGTTTAGGGTGATTCCTAAGGATTCCATACACGTTATCAGAAGCTCGGAAATGCGCCTCTCTCGAAATGTGTTTCAATCAGGCCTTGGGCCAAATTTAGGTGTCTACAGATGACTAATGTAATCATCTATTACCTACCGCTCACCGCCTACCAAGATTGCGAGATCTGATGGCCACGGTCAAAGATAAAACCTGGTACACGACTGACATAACTAAACAACCCCTTTCGGTACGACAACGTTATCAGGGAATTTTCTTCAAAATTAATTCACCAAACACACACATAGCCCTCCATAGACCCGAGTACTTACCAAAACCCAAAAAAGCTCCATCACACCTTGACACAGGGGCATTTTTATTCAGAAGAGAAATCACATTAAGGCCCCTGCCTACCCAAAGTTGGATGCAGAACAACAATGTCATCACTCAAGGAAGACTGCCGAAGACACAACATTACCTAACCTATCACGCTCCTCTACTGGGACATTTTTTTTAGTTTCAGTTTTAGAACCTTTTCTTTCAGTATTTTGCTTTCCTTGTTGCTTTATTTTCCTTTCCTTGTAATGAAAAGTAGATACAATATATATATATATATATATATATATATATATATATATATATATATATATAAATAATAATAAAAAAATACTAATGAAAATGATGATAATAATAAATAATACTAATGATAATAATAATAGTGAGAATATTAAAAAAAGGGGGTAATAATAATAATGATAAAATACTAATGATAATAATGATAATAACTAATAAATAGCAAATAGTAACTAACAATAACTAACAACAAGATCAATAACGACTAACCACAATGATGGCATTGATGAATAATTGGCAAACCGATGATAAACTAAGAAGCAAATGGATAACAATTAGAATAAAAAGAATAATCATAATGATGATAACAAAGGAAACAATAGCAATAATAATAATAGCAAAATAATCATAACAAAAATAGAATAAACAACAAGCACTAAAGTAACGAAAATGACAGATAATGACGGGTGACAAAGGGAATAAAACTATGACACATAAATATGGCAATAAAAGAAATAAACGTGCAATAATAATCATGGCAAAATCTATAATAGGCATGACCTAAAACTATATACAAGCATGATACATGAATATGCACGCATGCTAGAACTAAATGCAAGTTCAGCTTTTTTTGTGCCGTTTTTTACGCCGCACACTAGAACTAAATGCACCCTCTCCAACAACCATGGAAGCCTCCTCTCCCTCCATGCTTGGAAGCCCAAGCAACTCACCCTCCAGTTCGACTGCTAAACCCAACTCCGTAGTGGTCACACTAAACTCAGGCTCCATCTCAAAAGAAAGACCTCGAAAAACTGAGAAAGAAGTAAAAAACGGCGCTTGAAACAGGTGAGCAGATCACAAGATATCGCGAAACGCAGAAACCAGAGCACTTGGAGGCAAAGGAAGCAAGAAAATCAGGACAAGTCAGAACGCGTGGGGAGAAATGAGAAGATTTTGGGTACTTATAGCGTGTGGGACAAGCGCGTGCTCACCATTGGGCGCGTATTTCAATCACGTGCACACGCACAAGCACTCAATCTAAATCACCCGTAGACAACAGGATGCGTAACTGGAGGCTCCATCACCAAAAAGACACAACGAACCAAAAACGCACCCCATATCCAGCATGCAATTAGAATCACGAGTGCTAACTTGCACGCATAATTCAAAAAGTCGCCCGGACACCTGCCTTGGAAAACCATTGACTCTTCGATTGCGCGCATATGTATTGGCGCGTAATTGGATTACACACCACCTCACGATGTGCAAGCAACCCTCCTGACCCTCCAATTACGCGCACTTACACCTGCACGTAATTAAATTAAATGCCCACATACATGTGTGCAATTACTAAGCTAGAACAAAAAAAATATATACATGCCGAGAAGGCCATTACACACAATTTTACACATATATAACCAATATAGAAATAGGAACATAATCACACACACACACATAGTACTAACTAGGAGCAATTAAGAAATAAATATTAAGCCACAACAAAACATAAGACCGAGATGAATTCAAACCGAATAAAAAATCACCCCAAACTGATAAATAAGGAAGCCAAAAGTAATAATAATAAATTAACTAAGCACTGACAAATAAAAATCAACCCAAAGGAGAACACGCAAAGCTGAACTATAAACCCAGGGGTCACCCAAAAAATCAAATCGAAAATAAACCTGTTAACAAACTGGACCCAAAAATTAAGGACCTGAAATTAAAATAAGCATACAAAATCGAACAAAATAATTTTCATATATAAACAAAAGTCATTACAAATTACACCAGGAGCATACCTCCTAAAGATACAATCCAAAACGAAAGACGAAATTGAACTCAGGACAAACACTCAAAGATACCCGAGTCTACAAGTACTCGGGGAAGGATGCTGGAATGATGATGCACAAGAGGAGAAGTGAAGACTAGATGGCTTGCCAGCGCCTCGCACACAACTTTCCATTGATCTGAAAGACTACCTTGCAAAGGAGAAGCATGAGCTGAGCAAGTTCTAACACAAACCTCATCTTATGATCTATAATGCTGCTTGAGTTGCAACTTATGATGCAATGTTTCAATTTAGCAACACAGCGGAGGCCCGAGCCGACAGAAAAGAAAGCGGCTCACAAGAGGCCCATCAGAGAAAGAGGAATATGAGCAAGAAGCACCCGTTTTTAAGACCTCTGACCCTCCACTGATCTCATCATCATCCCTACACCCAGCATAGTAGCACTTCGGGTCAGATTAACTTCATTGACCCTAGTGTTACTCTTCGTTGACAACTCCTCCAATACTCGAGAATAATCCAACGCCATGATCCGCCTTGGGACATTGCACCCAGGAAACAAAATAAAATGGAAGAAAAGACATTAAAATAAAATACACCAAAATTTATAAAGCTTACAAACTACAAATTCATATAATTAACTAACAAATTAACCACTAAAAACGTGCCTAAAACACACACACACACACACACACACACACACACACACACACACACATATATATATATATATAGGCAATCACCTCTTAGCCACAATATGACAAGTGTCTAACCCATAGGCACCCCTCATCTATCAAAATCAAAAGGAGACACCTAGCCCTGTAAGCAACACAATCCATGACAAATAAAGATAAATTAATGACAAAGAAACACTTACCCTCCTAGAAAAATAATCCAAGCCAAAAGAAGTGCACTAATAATACCAAGACACATAACCCCTATCCAAAGTCACACATGCTTGACAAATGTCACCCCAAGAAAATAACATGAAAAAACAAAAACCTCCTACCTCAAACAAACAAACATATGAAACCCCCTCTTTCACTGTGACATAAATAAAAGCAATCCCACCAAAAAAATGAAAATATAATAAATAAAATAAATAAAATTAAAATGATAAAAAACTGAATGCCAAAGATAACGAAAATAACACATAGAGCTGCCATGTTACCATGTGGTAACCCTAACCCATGAAAGCCCAAAGACAACAATAAATGAGTAAAATAAAATAAAACAAGATAAAAAAGACAAAAAAGAAATAAATAAAACCAAGGTAAAATAATGAACACATGATAACAAAATAAAGAGAGAAGATATCCCTCCACAGTCCCATCGCGATGAATGAAAATCCCCTCATAATAAATATGCTAGCAAACAGGCCTAGAAGAAAATAATAAACATGACAAAAACCAGCCCATCAGAACCCCGAAAAGAAAAATAGAGACAACACCAAAATAGGCAGCAGACCAAAATAATAATACTCCCAAAAAAAAAGAACAATAAAACAACAATAAGGAAAGACCATACAACAAAAATCACAATACAAACAAACAAATAATATCCCACCACGATCGAAAAATAGACACACTCCCTCACAATCCCATCACGAAGCAAATAATAACAAGCATAAATAAACATAAATAAACATAATATAATCAAACAGACAAATAAAAAAAATTTTCATACCTTAAAATTTGTACAAGTGTCACCGGAGGCATACCTCCTGAACATACAACCCAAAACGAAAACATGGAACCTAACCTACAACCCAAAATGAAAATAAGGAACCCAAAATGAACACAAGGCCCAAAACGCGATGTGTGGGAGGGAGATAACTAGATGACGCCTTTCCATCTATTTGTAGGACTGCCCTCCCGCCATCTTCACCTCCTCCTAACAATAGGGACGGATGTATACCGCCCCACTGGCTAGCCGTCTCGACCACGGCAACACCTCTAATAACAAACCCCTTCAACCACAACAAAACCTCCAAAGCACATCACCATCAAGGGTCGCTTCGGGACGAAGAATGCGCGAAATGATGAAGATCGGAAGAAACGACATCAAAGGCGACCATCAGATCACTAGGTTCACAAAGAAACGGAACACTCGAAGAACTCAGAATCAAAGATAGGAGAAAAATAAAATGGGAATAAAGAAAAACAGAAAACCTTATGAATATATGGGCACTAGGCCAATTGCACTCCAAGCACTTAGCGTGTAATTCGATTAAGCGCCTGCTCTGGAGCACGCATTCTGAGTTAAGAGCAATAGTCCATGCGGGTAATTCAACCTCTGTAAAACTAGAGAAGCGACAAACCAATCCCGTGCTTCCTGTTTAGCGCATAATTAGAAATAAGTGTCGTCTCCACTGCGTGAAATTCGAATCACCACCCAGACACCTAAGACAACGACCAGGAGACCCTTCGATTGTGTGTCGTTAACTATACGCGTAATTCGATTACACACAACCCATGAGGAGCGTAATTCCCAAAATAGTGCCAACACACCCAACCAAAGGATAAACACCCGATCCAAGGCACGACCAAGCATCCTCACTACCACGATTCACCATACGATCACTACTGTCCCACCACGACTTAAGGATCACACCAACAGAAGAAACATGCCAGAGAAGATGAGCATACTGCTTCTACTACTGACCAAGAAAGCAGTACAGGAAGTCATCACCTCGATAATGCGTAAACACCAACAAGAAGGCTTTGAGTTCATGTGGAATAATTTGAACAAGAAGCATGACAGTCTTAGATCCAACAAGTCCAACCGATGTGGGTGATTGTGTGATCTCGCATGACCCTGCAATGAGCAAAGTCCTCCTGACAATCCTCCTCCTCTAGATGACCCTATCCCATCCCGTGACCAACTATATCAACCACAAGCAACGATTGCCAAACGCCCCATCGCACAACCATAGGAACACATGAGAATATGTCCCATCGTGACAGAATACCCACACAATCAACACCATCCCAACTCCTGAACCAAACCCACCCCAAACCCGTTGTCCCATCATGGCATCACCACTGAAGATGAATCCCATCACGACACGATCCCGCCACCAAACAAACACAAAACATCCCATCACATAACCCAAGCTCTGCCAAAGAAAGAAATGAACCATCATCATCCCATTGTGATGTCAAAAGCCCCTTCACATCGCCAATACTAAAATCAACCATCTCATCGCATAACCATCAGGCCCCATCACGTAACCTCACATCAAACAAAAGGGAGACCCACCAATGTCACATTGCTAAGAAGCAAGCAACAAACCAGGACCTCCCAAGTGTCCCATCGCACAAACAAACAATCACCACGTCCCATCTCGAGCAACACAAAGGTCTTTTGCCAGTAATAAACTGGGCAAGTATCACCCCTCTTCATTCGATATTCTCTGTAAATTTAGTTAGCTAATATTAAGTCAAATGTTTTCAAAACCCGACTCTCCTGACTCAGGAATCACTGTAGTCCTCCAACAAGAGACAATCATCTGTATCCGTGAGAAGGTTAGAAGGTGTATCCGGCACATCAAGCATCGTCTTGACAACCAAATAAAGGTCGGGTCCACAAATCCTAAACCAATGGATCTGCTCAGTAACATCTCGAAAGTCACAATTTTCAAAGTTTTACTGAATTGATCTTAAGTTAAAAATACAAAATTTTAAAATCCCCTATCTAACAAACTTCTATCTCTCATCACCCCAATCCATTCCAACCCTTGGTAAATTGAGCACCAAGTATACTCAACTTCGAGAAATCACAAATGTCCACTAGAAAGGGACTCTTGATGCATCGTTGGTGTGAGCAATGACATGCCCGACCTGACATGATTTGTGAAAGCCTTCACCATCATATTATCTGGTCACTTGACCTTTTTTTTAGACATTCGTATGATGCCACCCATACCTGTTAAGACCTGAAAAGTACCACTTTTCACCCCTTAACTTAAACTCTGTTAGACCCTTAGTCATTTAATAAATGGGTGTTAAGACCATTTTAAAGGTAATAAGCAACAGCTGCAGATAACACCCTAACCCTGCTAAGAAGCCTACTTTTGCACCAGAACTCCAAGCAACTGGTAACCCATTCACAGAGGAAAGAAACACCAAGATAGACCACACCTGGATGTACACATTGAATGCCCAAGTGGGCTCCAAAAGTTCCTCAGAAGAAAGGAAGTTGGACCCAGACAAAGAACTTGGCTGCAGCATAGGCAAAGCACAACAGCAACAAGTCAAGAAATGAGCCTCGCACAGATGTCGCAAGGTTCAAGTGATCCAAAGAAAAATGCTTCACGCAGTTGTCGCGAGCTTCTCAAGGCAGCACACCAATTGCTCGCGCTGTTCTCGCGTAGATGAATGACAGAAGGGATCGAAAAGTAGACTTTGTGCAGTTCTCACGAGGCTCAGTTGTAAGCGCTTGCGCAGTCTCGCGCAGCTCAAGAGAGGAGCATTTAATCCTTACGCGATTCGCTCAGACAAGCTGAGGAGAGAGAGCTCCAGGCACTTCTACGCGCAGCTGTCGCGCAGTGGCTGCGGGATGCAGATCTTCAGGGGACTGCTTGCGCAATCCAGAGGTCGATGCAATTGCTTCTTTACAGGGATCCCCGCGAGATTCACTAAGGAATGAACTGCGCGCGCGATTCCCGCGCCACTCAAATGGAAAGCGCAATCCCGCGATGACCAGAGCATTCCCGCGATGACCAAACTATCTATCCCACGACTATAAGAGCTTTAAGTCAATTCAATCTCACGACGACCACTCTATCACGCGACAAGACCTAGAAACCGTTGCTACCTAGCAAGGCTTGGGATCTTAACTTTCCCCCACTTCTGTAGGGACAGTCTGGGAACTTCCAGCAACTAGGGCACGCTCTCTAATGCTCCAATCTCCATGCACACGCCTCGAGGCATCCAAGGAACAGAAATGGGCCACATTTGCATCATTAAAATTAGGGTTTTCCTAACCCTAATGCTCCCACAGCCGACTGCTATATAAGCCTAAGCCTAGTTTAGGTTTAAAAGGAGGAGGGAGAGCTGAATTCCTCCTATCTTCTTGAATCAACTGTAGAGTTCCAGTAGGCTAAGGTTATGGTTTAGGCAGTTCTCGTGAGCGCTTACAATTGAGCCTTGCGAGAACTGCGTGAAGTCTACTTTTCGAGCCCTTTTTTATTCATCTGCGCGAGAACAGCGCGAGCAATTGGTGTGCTACCTTGAGAAACTTGCGACAACTGCGCGAAGCATTTTTCTCTGGATCACTTGAACCTTGTGACATCTGCGCGAGTCTCATTTCTTGACTTGTTGCTGTTGTGCTTTTCCTATGCTACAGCCAAGTTCTTTGTCTGGGTCCAACTTCCTTTCTTCTGAGGAACTTTTGGGGCCCACTTGGGCATTCAATGTGTACATCCAGGTGTGTTCTACCTTGGTGTTTCTTTCCTCTGTGAATGGGTTACCAGTTGCTTGGAGTTCTGGTGCAAAAGTAGGCTTCTTAGCAGGGTTAGGGCCTTATCTGCAGCTGCTGCTTATTACCTACAAAATGGTCTTAACACCCATTTATTAAATGACTAAGGGTCTAACAAAGGTTAAGTTAAGGGGTGAAAAGTGGTACTTTTCACGTCTTAACACACCCCCAAACCTAATCTTTGCTAGTCCCTTAGCAAAGCTTTAACTAAACATCTACACCTTAATTAAATGTTACTTTCGTAGGGATCACGGGTACATTTAGCATATGTACCAAGCCTTTTAAACCCCTAGGTGATCCCTAGTGGAGGAGTGAAGTCTCCTGAGGGTTTTCAGTGAAGATACCCACAAACGTCACTATTAAAATAGTTAAAAGTGGTGCAGTCAATGACAAAACAAATTTCAATGAATAAAGCATCAATCCACATCTCTTTAGAATTAAGAGGAAATTACAGCAGTAATGCAGGCCATTTTAAAACTCAAAAATTTTTAGCATGTGTTTGCATTTCCACTATTCACTTTACATTAGCAATTCAATGTGCAATACCTCGTATGTATGAATTTCCCTCTATTTGACTGCGATATGTAGTAGGTCGCGATATGCGATGGGATGCCATATGCACCTGCGGCTAAGGATACACCTCTCGATTGCAACAATCTAGCCCACGATTGCCCCTATTAGTTAGCTTGCGTCGACAGATAAGAAATTCAAACATTTCATGTCAGCTCCCCGGTTCATACTTATGCTCCACAAGAATGCGCTGAAGAGGGGCATCTGTAGACACCCCATTTTCACCCTCTCGGAGTATACAAACCTATTCAGTCAACCTTTGACCTTGCCCATGAATTTCGAGAAGAAATTAATCCTCTCTGAAAGTCTGACAACCCTTTAAAACCACATCCGAGACTCATACACCATACAAATAGTGTATGGGGGGACCCTGGGCTGAAATTTCAACCCATTGACTCGAACCCTACTCAACCCGGGAATATCCTGAGTTACGCGCCTAAACATAGGTGCGCAATTCGATTGCACGCATGGATACATGCACACAATTAGTACAACTTGGGCCAGGTTTCTCCTTCTTGAGGACCACCCTAAGACCCAATTACGTGCTTGACTTCAAACACACAATTGATTACACACTTCACCTCTGGCGTGCAATTGGTCCAGAGTTGGACCAGGTCTCTAAATCCGAAGACCACCTGAAATCCTTGATCACGCGCATGGCAACAAGCACGTAATTGGATTATGCACATGGATTCATGTGCATAATTGGTTCTAAGCATATTGGAACTAGGATACCCAACTGAGCCAGTCAGTCGGTCATTCTCTAGTCAGTGACCAACTCAAAATTGAATTAAGCGCATGCTATTATGCGCGCATTTCAATTACACACATGGTTGAGGGTGCACAATTGGTTAATTGTGCACTTGCCCCCAGGCGCGTAATTATCTATATACCTATAAAAAGACCCCCCTCCCACAGTCAAACTCACCAATTCACTAGTTCTTTCTTCTCTTTCTTAAGCCTAGTCCTCTTAGAAAATTTGAGGTTCTCTCTAGGGTTCTCAAAGAAAAGAGTTGGGCTGCCTTCTAGACTTCTAGAATTGCAGACTCTTCTTTAGGAATCCCAGGTAGTCAGGCTAGCGGTACTGGCCAGCTAGCCTTGACTCTCGAAGGAGTATTAGAGGAATAAGCCCTTAGCCTTAGATCCTTAGGAAACCCTGTCCAAATTCTAAGCCTAGAGCCAATTAGGTCCCTAAGCCTCTCCTATTTTTTAACCATAGCCACGCCCGATTTGCTCAAGGGAGCTTACGGAGGGTACTTGAGTATGGGGCCGATCCTCCCAAGCATAGTGTGTCACACCCCAAAATCTGACTTACAAAAGATCTCGTTGCGTGAACGAAATTTACCTTCAAAGTAGTGCAAAAAGATAAATAAAGTAACATTAAATATATTTTCATTAAAGCTCTCAAAATTACATTGTCCATTAATACATTTCCATAAAACCCCTACACTAACCCAAAAAGTTATGATAGTCCTGGAAGTAGTCTACTCTAGAAGGTTTCCAAGCGTCTCGACCTGGATGGATGTTCAAAAACTATGGTGATTATCCTCTGAAATATTTAACAATCAGGTGAGTTGCAAGCTCAGCAAATGACCCCCATAATATCTATATATATCTTACCTCTTTTATAAGAGAAAATTCACTTATGAAATAAACAAGAAAAAAAATGTTAATAGAATTATTAGTGAATAAAATGTGGGGGCAATTTTATATCATCAAGCACCAGTGTAACTTCACAGAATATTATGCACAATTTCGATTAGAGGTCAAATTAATGCAACGCTCATGAAACTTGCTTTAAAAAGTATAAAATGAAAATTAACTTGAATATAGCAGTTGCACTCCATATACGTGCAAGTGCTAAGAATAGTAGCATCGGACCCTTAGTGCGATCACATAACTAACATGGACCCCATCCTTCAATTAGGGTTGGTCCTTACATCACATCTTATTTCTTGAATTCAGTTCTAACATTAGAGTTCATTGGTAACTCACATTACTGACACCTATCCTGGTCGAGGGATAGGCCTGTTATCTTCTTGTTATAGAAGTAATCCGTCCCTAAAATTATCACGAGACCTCGTGGAGGTCCCCACTAGAAATAACATATATATATATAAGTAAGAAAGGATGCGAAAATACAATTTATCAATCATTGGGTAAACAAATCTTCAATTCTTCTGAGATCTCCAATAGAAATTTTGTCAAATTGATCAAAAATTTAAAATCAGACAAGATGAACCTCAATAGTTCAAAACCAATAACCAACTAAGAAGCATACTTAACCAATAATCACAATCATTTAATGATAGGGAAATAAAGTTAATATAGCATCTTCTATTAAGTCTATCATCAGGTGACACCATACCAACAAGCAATTTACACTACCTAGAGTTTCACTAATTTATATAGTATGTGTTGTCCTCATAGTCTAGCTAATATAATTAATATTATCATATTATTTCTATATTGTATAGATTCAACAATAAGTGACAAAGGAATAAGTCACTTGCCTCTTCCGATAAATCCAATATCCTTGAATGGTGTGAGTGAAGTCCCGTGATTCAAAGTGTCACCTGACCACGATAAGAGACGGGTGGTTAGTAGGGTGTCTCTAATATTTGTAGAGTGAGAAATGGTGAAGAGAGAGAGAGAGAGAGAGAGAGTTGGGAGTAAAAAATGTGTTAAAGTGGGAAATCATAGACCGGGTTGGGTTTTAAGGATGGCTTGTTGGGCAGAGTAATATTTCGATAAAACCGCACACGATGGTGGTCCCAGCTAAAAGATGATAACTCGATAAAGAAAATTTGATGATGAAATAACGTGGCAATTATAATAAAATATTTAATTAATATAAACATATGATAATTATAGGAATCACATTAGTATTTAATATAGGGAATAATAATAAATGATATTATCTTATTTATTATTAATAACGATATAATAATAGTGATAATAATATAAATATATAGCTACAATATTGAAATTTATATAATATGTAGACAACTAACCGGTACCTAGATCCACTGATGGTTATCCTAACAAAAGACAAAAACTTGTACGCACTAACATATTGTATATGACCCACATAGAATAAAAGATACTGGATTACAAGTGAGTTTCTTTATTTAAGAAAAAGGGACGGGCCTAAACTAGCCAAAGATAAAAACTTACACGCACTAATATGTTATACATGAGCCACGTGGTATAAAAGACCCTAACATTAATAATGGATACTAGACGAGTTTCTTTATTTGAAAGGCCAATTTCCCTAAAAAATCCCCCATTATCCTAATTTATCCCAATCAAACCCCTTAAATTATGAATACCATAGGAAGGCCTCTTTTAGTTTTTTAGACTAAAATGCCCTTCATATATAAAGGGTATTAAGCCAATACTATTCCCTCTTTCCCCTCTCTACCTTTCCTTCTCACGCTCGTTCTCCTTCTTCTTCGTGTAAATCTCGCCGACTTCGTGCAAACCTCGCTGACGAAGAAAATAGCAGGGTTTCTCTCTCTCTCTCTCTCTCTCTCTCTCTCTCTCACTGTAAGTCTCTCTCTCTCTCAACGATTCTTCTTCCTCACTAATTTCTTCTTTATTTCTTCACATCAAAGTTAGAAACAAGTTAGATAAGCTGGCCTAGGTTAATTTTTTCATGTTATAGTTGGATCACCTGGTTCAGTCTACTCTGTCAACTGACCTAGGGTTTCACAAACTGACCTAGAGTGGCGCAAACTGACCTGTGTCAATTTGAAATAGAGAAATGGGTGAGATAAACTATCCTATGTCAGTTTTAAACTACCCTAGGTCAGTTTGAAACTACCTTAGGTAAGTTTAAAATGTCTTAGGTAAGTTTTGGTGATCACCTGGTGTAGTCTACTCTGTAAACTTACCTAGGGTAGCGCAAACTAACCTAGAGTGGCACAAACTGACCTAGGGCAGTTTGAAACAGAGATATGGGTGAGATAAACTATCCTAGGTTAGTTTAAAACTACCCTAGGTTAATTTAAAATGCCCCAAGTCAGTTTTGGTGATCACCTGGTGTAGTCTACTCTTTAAACTGACCTAGGGTGGCGCAAACTGACCTAGAGTGGCGCAAACTGATCTAAGGCAATTTGAAACAGGGATATGGTTGAGATAAACTATCCTAGGTCAGTTTAAAATGCCCTAGGTCAGTTTTGGTGATCACCTGGTGCAGTCTACTCTGTAAACTAACCTAGGATAGCGCAAACTGACCTAGGACAGTTTGAAACAAAGATATGGGTGAGATAAACTACCCTAGGTGATCGATTTTAAATGTAACCCTTGCAAGTGCACAAGATCTATTGCAGTATGGCAAGAACAAAGGTGTCGAACCCACAGGGAAATGTGAATTTTAATTAATTCTTTCAGAGATTTAAAAATATCCCTAAGGAAGTACCAAAGGGCAAATTCAATTTTACCAAAATTTATCACACATTTTCTAAATGTAGAAAAATAAATTAATCTAAACAACTAATTACCAATGAATCTAAAATAATAATTAAATGAGATCAAGGAATATGCTACCCCAGATTTATACCCCTTTTCTACCATTAAAACCCACAGTTTCATTAAAGCATCATTCACACCATCATTCGTCTATAGAGATGATTCGTAATAAAATATGATCAATAATCCGGCATACCCTATCTAAAAATAATGACTCAGCCTATCATTGCGGTATGAGTCATGTAAGAAGCATAGCGTATCTCATGATGTTTAGATCATAACAGTAAGTACATAATCGCTCTGCAGCCTAGATCAGTCTGCAGGTCCAGATATAGCGATTATAGCCGTTGATACGCGCAATCAACGGTCATAACAAGCATTCAATATATTTTCAATAACACAAACTTTTAGCAAAATGATTCCATGATGACAATAAATTGACTATGGTATTAATCATAAATAAGAGTACTTATCTGGGGATCGCATCTTCCCCGATCAACTAATTTAGCCGCTCATCTTTGGTGTATGATCTTCTTGTTCATTCAAAGTCATTCCTCTTTTTATTTCTTCCAAAGATCTTTGTTTACAATGCCTTTTCCTAAATACAATCTATGCTTTCATGAACGTAAAGGAAAAACAATGCAAATCCTAGGTACAATCTACCCAGATGGAACCCTAGAAGGAGAAAGAAGAACTCTTGAAAAGATGCCAAGAGGAGTCTAAAACCAAAAATAATAATAATGAATAATAATCTTCTAAAAAATTCTCTCCAAAAACTCTAAAAAAGAAAAGCCAAAACTAACTCTCTAATTATCTATCTCTAATTCCTCTCTAATTCCTATCTCTAATTCCTCCTCTTTTTCCTCCCTTTTTCTTTCGAAGTGTTTGATCCGCTTTAAATAGAGCCGAAGTTTTCCAGCCGCAGAGGTGTTCCAACTCGAAAATTTAGGGTCGATTAATTGACCCAATAGGGTCGATGCATCGACCTCCCAGATTTTCGTGAATTCCCGCCGAACTTTGTATCAGACACGGCTTTGGTATTTGGGCCATAACTTTCTGTCCCGAACTCGGATTGAGGCGATTCTTATGCCGTTGGAAAGCTGACCGAAAGCTCTACAACTTTTGTGTTTTGACAATTTCATAATTCGGCCATTTGGAAAGTCTAAATTGATCTATAATTTGCACCAAGTTCTCGATGACCCAAAGTTACAGTGTTTTGACATTATTTTTAGAATTTTTGGGCTGATTTCTGCACTTGGCTTGTATTTACCTGAAACACTTCAAATCTAATAATTCTTATCAGATAGCCTTCATCGGATAGCTAAATATAGGTATCTAGGGGTGAAATATCATCATATTTCACTACTCATCACTAGGTCAGTCTGAAACTATCCTAAGTCAGTTTAAAATGTCGTAGGTCAGTTTTGGTGATCATCTGGTACAGCCTACTTTGTAAACTTACCTAGGGTGGCGTAAACTGACCTAAGGCATTTTAAAACAGAGATATGGGTTAGATAAACTATCCTAGGTCAGTTTGAAACTACCCTTGGTCAGTTTGAAATGTCCTAGGTCAGCTTTGGTGATCACCTGGTGCAGTCTACTCTGTAAACTGACCTAGGGTGAAGCAAATTGACCTAGAGTGGCGAAAACCTACCTATGCTAGTTTGAAACAGAGAAATGGGTGAGATAAACTACCCTTGATCAGTTTGAAGTTACCCTAGGTCAGTTTAAAATGCCCTAGGTCAGTTTTGGTGATCACATGATGCAGTCTATGCTGTAAACTGACCTAGGGTGGCACAAACTGACCTAGAGTGGTGCAAACTGACCTAGGGTGATCGTAAACTGACCTAGAAGTGTTCTACCTATTGTTGAGTATTCCTCAATGTATTGTGAATTAAAAAATATATTTTCTATTGAGTTGGCGGTCACCTAGTACAGTCTGTGCTATAAAATGACCTAGGGTGGCATAGCAAACTGACCAATGTCAGTTTGAAAGTGAGAAACGCAATCTATAAACTGGCCTAACATCTAGACCCGATAACACTCTTAGAAGCTTACGACTGGTCTACTAACCTTTAGGCACCACTAGAAGATATTGAGTTTCTAGAGAGCGATATGGTAACTTTCTCCATTATATGCATGATTTGATCCTGACATTTCACATACCCTAATTTCTAGAGAATAACTTGAGTTACAAATATGTTTAGGTATTCATATGCCTCAATAAGCAAGCCACGTACTGGGCTCTAGCTATTTGCAAACCTCGCTCCCACACGATTGAAGTTCTCGATAGCATGGAAAACAACGTCTTACAGTATTGGAAGACCGAGTTGAAGTGTTTGGTAATCCTGCTATCTTTGATGAACTAAACTTTCCTACTACATACGTCTATAGTGATTAATATTTCATATTTTGGTATATTATATTATTTGTAGAAGGACGGTCTCTCCAAGCTATTATTTCTATCAAAGCGAGAAGAATTTTCTGACCCATCGCCTGATTGGTGGGAGGTGAGTCAGATAAAAGATCGGCTCATGCAAAGCATCCATAATAAGCATGATTACGGATATTTCATGATCATGTACATGGACTACCTTTGTAGGGGTTTAACTTTCACATTTTTTCAGGTAAAATCAATAACTATTATAAATGAATTAAAATTACGCAACTCCATCATTAAACCTTATGTTCGTTTCTCTGCATACAGGATGACATGCAATATGTTAGGAAGAAGGTTGTAATTCGGATTGGAAAGGGTGTGGCACTGCAATAGAGGTACCCAATAGAGGCTATCATTTTATTTTACAGATAAATTGGTTTCTGAGACTATCTTGGGGTCTTTTAACTATGTAGCTTTTCTTCGAGAAAGTTTACTAGCTCACTTGTAGGTCACTTGATTTCGGCAAATCGTAGGTCACTTGAATAGCATCTGTGTTCTATCTTATAATGAGAATATTATTATTCTAGATCTTGATGCAAATGTGGTCAATTGTGTGTTTACTCATAGAAGATACCTATGATAGATGCGGCATTTTATTAGAAATTAAGAGTTAGATTGATAAAAATAGGACATTTTTGTGATAACCTCTAAAGGACAGGGAAATAATTAGGGTTGGGTTGCATGAAAAATAGCATTTTTAATTATTTATCACTCTCTTTCTGCACAATGAATTTGACATTTTGACTGCAGATGATGAGATTTGTATGAGGTATTTCTTATCATTACCAAGGTGTCAAACTCGGTATCGGTCCATACCAATACCGATACCCAAGTTGATACCTGATACGTATCAGTATCGGCTGATATTTGATACCATGATCATTACTTTGAATTTCTTCTGCCAAACTTCATATTTTTTCTATTTATTTTGAGGTCAATAACTAGTTGAGAAAATTCTATTTGGTTTTAGCTTACTGGTTGCGGTTCTTAGAATTTAACATTGTTGTTTCCTCTCTTATCTTTCAATATTCTGCAATAACAGTAGTCAATTAAGTCAGTTAAAAAAATATCTCTAGCATGTGATTAGAAGTATTGGAAAATGGATGGCCAAACAAGTGTGGTGTTACTGTAGATTTTTTTACGCCTCTATCACATGATAGAATTATTTTTTATTTGATGAAATATGATTTATAAGATGACCCTTTGGTCTATGTAGCACCAAATATTACCAGTCTTTCTAGCAGAATATATAGCTTAAAAGTACTTCCTATTTTGGCCCTTACTTTGAGTACTGAGTAGAAGTTTTGAGATGAAAGGGTCTACTATTAAATTCTTTCATACTTGCCTTTTTGTTAATCCTTATTAATTTTTGTGTAAACATTGATTAGTGGGTTTGATTTGAATTTGAATTATTGGTTGAGATTTTTAAATTTAGAGATGGGTTTGAATGAGGATTAATTTTTATATATGGTTTTGTAAATGTGACTGATAGTTGGAGCATAAAGGAAAGTGGTTTTGTAGATGTGACAATTTTTTAAAATAAAAGGAAGAGGTTAATTTATTTATTTTTCTTTTTTTAATATGTTATGGTTGATGAATTTGATTCAGACTTGTATGTTGTAGCCTGTAGGGAATGAGTTTATTCAGATGGATTAATGAATTTTGTGATTGAATGATTGAACCATATTATTTTTATTTTTTTTGGATACCCAATTGGATTAGTGACAATGAGTTATGAACTCATGATTTTGATGTATTTGATTTTTTTTTAATACCCAATTGGGTTGGATTAAGCTGACATTTCTTGAATCCTTTGAAGGGTATTCAATAGTGGCCCCCACCATCATAGGCTCAAAGCTGTCAAAACATGGTATGCAGTCTCGGTTTTTGCTGCATAAAGACCCACGATCTTTCAGGCATGCAAGTCAAAGACGGGCTACGTGTAGCACCAGACGATTCCCCATCCCCCTTTGACAAGTACGGTTTTCAGCAAACCACTGGTTTTCAAAACTGTCATCTAGTATAGTAACTGAGAGATAGGTAGGCTTTTCACCCTGCCCCATCGCCCACATAGTCAAGTGATTCATAACGTGTTTACCCAAAACTGAGTCGACCAGGTTGAGCAGCACTGATGTGATGAATTTGAATTCTATGGTAGAATTAATACCTCAATTTTCAAAGTTTACATAAGTGGGACACTTATTAATGACCTGCTCAAAGAATGTGGTAGGTTCAATTTCTAGGAATAGTGAATCAGGCATTCAGTAGTTCAGTCATGGTACACTATGGTTTAGGGGGATTCGACAACATCGACTTGGATGTTAATGGAGTGGGGCTAATCTTACTGAAGGGTTTAGAGGTTCTTGCTTATTCTTTTTGGACTCTTTGCTAGAGATGAATATTGTCATTTCCGTCTTAAAAGTCCATATCTGTTAATTAGCAAATTTAGTCATTGAGATTTGGGTAACAAGGACATATCTTGTGTTCTCTTTTTTGCATGAAGCTAATTCTATGGTGTCAGACAAATCTATTTTGTCCTCTCTTGTTTTGCACGAAGCTAATTCATTGGTCTATTTTTTCATTTTACCATTGAGGGTGTATTTATGGTAATTTACTACTCTTGCCAATCCAGTTTCTTGGATCTTTTCCTCTTTTCTTGTATTAGTGTGGTATTCAAGTGCATGTTGAAAGGCGCTGCAGATTTTCTTGTTAAGCCAATCAGGAAGAACGAACTTAGGAATTTGTGGCAGCAAGTTTGGAGAAGACGTGCTGTAAGCTCATCCTTACACTTTTTTTTATACAACATGCTTTCATTATCTAAGTAGTTTGTAGTCCTTTTTTCGTTTCATATGCACTTAACTTTCTCCATTTGAATTGAATCTCAATTTATTCATATTTGCAAATCAGTCATGCCGTGAAGCACGTGGACATCAAGATGGGAATTTTGCACAGCCTTCTGAAAATAATGCTGCAAGTAATTATTTAAGTGGTTATGTGGCTTCTGTGCAGAAAAATAAGGAGTGTAGTGAGAAAGGGAGTGATGCCCAAGTAAGTGTCTTCCCTGCCATTGGCCCATCAGTCATTTGTCCATGGAAGCTTATGCTTACTTTTTTTTATAACCTGGTTGTCCGGGCCGCTTAGAGGACCCGATTAATCGCATGTGTTGTCGCCTCTTGTGCAGAGTTCTTGTACGAAGCCGGACATGCCTTCCACTAATTAGATTCATAAGAAAACAAGTCATTTGATTTCTTTTGAGGCCTTTTGCTGTCTCTTATTCTGATTTTCTTGTTTATTGATCCTTTTGTGTAGGCATCTTTGGCCACAACATACACAAGCTGCGAGTCTGTGGTTACCACTCCTCAGCATTCCCTCAGGGATACGAATAACCCCGCTGGGTAATCTTGAACAAAAACAATCAGAAATCCTCCCGTCTCTCCTCCCATCATTAAGAAGTATATTTAATTTTACTATTATTATCCTTTACTTATATATGTATTATTTTGTTGTAGTGATACCTTGGGGAGGTCTTTCAAAGAAAGTGACAAAACTGTACTTTGCTATGAGAGGTTCGTAATTATTTATGAGGCCCTATCTTCATATAAACCTATATATTACTCTTATCTTCTAGTATTGAAGTTGTATATCTGTAGGAATTGCGCTATTTCTGTTGGGTCTGACAGGAGAAAGCACCCTTCAAAGCAAAAGCTGCAAAGAGGAAGACCGAGTATGAAAAACTCATTGTTACATATAACAAGCAACAGGTTATTACATAAACCAACCTTTCCAGCATACAAAACATTTTTTTTCCTTATTTTTACATCCATAGCTTTGCAGGTTTTCAATGGTTGATGGTTAAAACTTAGAACTAATGGGTGCAGATGTTCCTCGTGGAGGTCACGGAGCTCATAGAGTTGACACCATTGGGAGAAGCACTGGTTGGATAACCAGGGGTCAATGATTTATTAATCGAGCAGCACAAGAGGTTGACAATTGCTGTCGAACTAGTTTCAAACCCTTTTATAATATTCATGGACGAACGGACTCGACGTCAGGGCTGCAGTAGCTTACCCATGTGTAGACCTCTTCCATGCCTTGGAGTTCCCAAAATTACCCTTGCCAATCCAGAAATATTTGCCCCAAATGCTTTTACAGTAGCTATTTCCAAAATAACCCCTTTACATAGGAAACCATTTAGATTTGTTGGGACCTGAGCTGCTGCAAATTGAAGCATCAGATCTTGAGAGGTTTAGATTGCAGTGCAGCCATGGCTCTTGAGGTTGCTGATGAGGTCTTGAGATGTTGAAGATATGGAACAATATCGGGAAAGATGGCTTTAGCAATCTGCTCGAGATGTTGGAAGATGTACTCAATAGGTTGGTGAGTAAAAGGGATGAAATGCTTGAGCAGCTACTAAAGGTGTACTTTGAGCATTCAAGAGGTTGAAGGTCGAAGGGCTGAGAGGTTTGGTGCATTAAAAAGGTCGAGAGGTTGAAGGGCTGAGAGA
Source organism: Chloranthus sessilifolius (assembly GCA_021018995.1). Taxonomy (NCBI): domain Eukaryota; kingdom Viridiplantae; phylum Streptophyta; class Magnoliopsida; order Chloranthales; family Chloranthaceae; genus Chloranthus; species Chloranthus sessilifolius. Next base: position 21,689,334 of record CM037586.1, read on the forward strand.
GTATTGCTGGTCAACAAGATCAATGGGAATGGGGGATGCATCTTTAAGTTTTCAAGAGGATTGCTGCTATGGATGGGAGTGCTCGACAGGTTCTGCACTTGGAAGCTTTAGCAATTAGTCGTGAGGTTCAAAGGATGCTAGGAGGCTACACTTCGATAGGTTTGAGTTACATATCCAACTAGCTGTCAACAGGTTTGATGCTAAAGTCAAATGCAGTTCGAGAAGTTTAGAGAAATGCAGGGAGCTGCTAGTCGATATGTTGGCTAAAGCTTGGAGTGAAATCTCGAGAGGATTGAAGGTAGATTGGTTGACAGGTTTGAGCTTTTGAATAGTCGACAGGTTCAGCTTGTTTCAGAGGTTCCTATCTTGAGGATTGAGGGTGCAAGCACAAACCTCCTCGACAGGTTGCATGGGAGGTTTGGCTGGAGATGTCGATAGCTTTAAGGGGCTGCAAATGCTGGTCGACAACTTTGAGACATCTGCTTGAGATGCTAACTGGAGGGAACTCAAAGCTAGTGATAAGTGCTAGTATGCTGCTATAGTTTAATAACTCAAATCTGCTGAGGCTCCACTTGACCGGATGCTGTGCCAATGCATGGACTCGCTGCATGGGTGTTCTCGACATATTTATTGCTACAACTGCCCTTTTAATGGTGCAAATCGATAGGTGTTATAGCTGCAAAAGCTGCTGTTGCTCCCTATTGATAGGTTCAATGCCATTCTAATTCAATAGGTTGTTGTGCCTTTATAAGTACCATTCGACAGGATTGCTGGGGACTTTGAAGTGCAACTTGATAAATTCTGAGGTGCAGCTCTTCCTCTTCAATCTGTTGGTGTTTTGGGAGTTGCACTCGATCGCTCGATATGATGGCTGCAGTTATTACTTGATGGTGCACTCGACAGATTTGGAGCATTGGCTGAAGGTGTTGAGTGTGCAGCCATTTATTTGAAAGGTATATGAAACTACTGCTGCATAGAATGTGCTTGATAGGTTAGAACTTGGAGTGCAAGTGCTGATAGGACTGAACTACAGCTTGAAAGGATGAGGAGTTCAACTCGAGATGTGCTGAATGCAGCTGCTTCTAGTGTGCAACTGAATGTTGGGCTTTGGGTGCTCTGCTGCTGCATGGGTGCAAAGTGGATTCAGCAATCCACTAAAGAGGTGTTGCTGAAGTTATTTAAAGAATTTTTTTTTTCAGAGGTGGTGTCCACCATCTATGAAGATTTTTTTTTTCAACTGTTTAAAGAATCCAATATGCTAATTATAATATCAACTATTATTTTTAGTGGCTGATGTTGAAGTTCATCAACCGGATGGCGAACATCCACTTAGAGTGAGAGATGTTCCGATGAGAAAGGGAGTGATGCGCAAGTAAGTGTTTCCCTACCATCTAGCAACCTGCCTTTAAGAATAACCACTACTTCTTATTCCGAATCATGCTCAACGTGTTATGGGGAGTTTTTAAGATCTGTTTTTGTGAATCCAGCATCTTTAAGATGCCATTCTTTCATGAACAGAACTATGAACAGTAAAAGCTAGATTAAGTTGGCCTTTTGAAATATTCATTCATGTAAATCAAGTCGTTGGTTTAGAAATTCAAGATAAATTAGGTTGTGGGGGATTATACTGTTTCCTGCAATTAGGAGGGAATAATTTGCATGGTTTCAATTCTTTTAATTTTCTTTTATGAGAAGTAGTATGAGAACTTTTCAACACAATACCATTTTCAACTAAAGGTAGCCTGGCCTTTTAGTAAAAAGTGCCTTTTTCTAACATTTTTCGTGCAAAAAATGTTGTTTAGAAAAAAAAGTAGCCAAACAAGGCCTAAGTACTCATTAAGTCAGTTGCCAAATCTTATCTTATACAATATATTAAGTAAATTGGTCAATTAAGGGCGTTGATGTGGATTTTAGTGAAAATTTTATTAAGAATTCTCATTTATTACATTGTAAATATCTATCTAACTCAACCAATGAGTTGGCATTGTGTGGTGGATTCATATACCAAAATTGGTATTTTCCTCAATCTTTTCCATCTAATTGATCAAACCTTAGGTGATTCATCACGACCTTAGGAGATTCTATAGGTTCACCTCCTCTGATTTTCTCCCCATTAGATAAATATTTAGTTCTTTCGCTATAGCAGTAGAATTTGTGGTTTTTGATTTATGAGAAATGGTTCTTGTTTTGTTTTGGATGATGTTCTATAGATCCGACGACAAAGCAGGGGAGGAGTACATTTTCGATGAATATCTGGAGGCCTTAAAATCTGTATGGTGCAGCCAACATCTACAACCAATATCTGGAGGCCTCAAATTTGGCCAGGTAGGGTTGGACTAAAAACCAAATCCTCCCAACCCAACCTGACCTTTCAGGTCGGGTGCTTCATGCCTGATTTGACTCGATGGGCAAAGCTTATATGATGCTTGACTTGGGCCGACACAGCCTGTTGACATGCATACATATGTTTTAACGCTTCCCATAAGAATGTTATAAAACAACCTTGCGTGAGAAGTTCTCTGTTACTGTCTTCGGCACACTATTTGTTATTGTTTTCAAAATCTCTATGCGTACATATGTTTTGCTGTTATAAAACTAGCTTTGAGCTCTTTGTGATATTTTTTGACACACTATTGGTCCACTAGCGTATGGAACCTCCTTGGTCACTTATGGTAAAAGAGGTTGTTTATACATTTCTGAATACTTTTAAAAAAGGTTGTTTATACATTGGAAATTTGTCCAAGGCTACATGCATTTATCTTTAGCCTTTTTCTATGAATTGGTCTCTTTCACATTTTGTTGGAATTGTCTTCTTTATGAGGTTCTTCTAATTTTGCCTATAAAAGATAAATGGTTGAACGAATGGGATATGTATTACCTACCATGTAATTGAAGCTTGGGATACCTTGTACTCAAAATTCAAGTTATTAATGGAGTTATTTTTTCTGGGTTCTTGTATGTCTTGAATCCTCTTACCATTTTTCTTTGCTACTTGACCAATTTTGGCCTCATGGTTTCAATTATGACATGAGAACTTGATTGGATTGCCATAATATTTAGATAGGAACCTGGATTATCTCATTTCTCTAGAAGTCATGCTGTAATAAAGCTTTTCAATTCAGGAGCGTGACAAGTGATATATTAAGAAAGAGGCAGCTTGCACAGGTCATTAATAGGTACTTGGTGTATGGGTTAGAGCACCTTTTTTTAATGTTACTTGGGCTACTTGGTGTATGGGTTCCTTGTGTGGTTCTAGACTGTTTTAGGCTTGATGTGGGGGGCATGTCTATTCTTTATTGCTGTGTTGGCTGCCTGCCAACGTTAGATACAAAATAATGCGATCCAAGCATACAAACTAATCTTCTTGATATTTTTACTAGGTAAACTTGCTGATCTGAGCCTTATTTTATTATTATAAACTTCGCCTACAGTGGATTCCTCACTAGGCCATTGAACCACTTATCACTTTACTGGATTCAACAATTCAAGCAGTTCAACAGTTAGTAGCAAATCAGCAGAAAGACGTAGCAAATCAAAAAAAGGTGGGAGCTGATTAGTCCACCTTAGGAGTCTCCCAACCCTTCTTTTCTGGCTGTGACCCTTCCCTATATTGCAGATGTGTAGTGCCATCGACAATCCAATGGCTGGAAATGATACGTTTGTGAACGAATCTAACAAAATTGTGTTATATATATAATCTGTCTACATGCTTTTTTCGCAAGGGTTCCTTATGATTTAATGGAGTTTGTTGATGTAGAGGTATAAGGTTAGAGAGAGACATTCTGTATCTGAATAATTTCAGTGGTTAGCGAAGGGGGCACTCCAAACAATGTGCCTTTTTAACATTGAGGCAAGCAGTGTACTAGAGAGTACAGCTGGGCTGCTTTCTTGAATCTAACAGAGAATGTAAAGTCCATGTACCTCGACTACTCTATTATGTTGATTATTTGTAGCACTTCTTTGTATATTTAAAGCAATCGAAGTTGATTCTTTTTTGTATATTTAAAGCACTTCTTTGTAGCACTTAATGAAATCGTTGCTTCAACATAAAATGAGCAGTTTTCGAGTAATATTTTGCCTTTACGTAGTGAAGGCCCTCATATCGGTTAGCTTATGTTCCACTCAAAACCTATGACTTTGGTTGAGAGTTGAGACAATCTGCATAAGGGCTAAGGTTAAATATATGATATTTAAATAGTACCATATAATTTTATAACTTTTTTCTTTTATATAAATGTTTTTCTCTCTTTGTTTTTTAATTAGTATTATTTTTTATAATGGGGATTCGGCCTCTTAGAGCATCTAAGTCCCCCAGAGTTTGCACATTACTCGTACTACTCAGTAGGGAAAAAACCCTATGGCCAACAAGAAGTGAGATTCTTGTTCATAACCTCTGTTTCTTGAGGCATGGGCCTAGTCACTGCACCAACTCCCTCCATTTGTATGGTTTCTTATACATATATCTCCTTGGGCTTATTAAATTTCTAGTAGTCTCATGTGTTTACTAAGATACCTATAGCTTCTTTTCTGTATATGATTGATGGGCATATATAGAAAAGGAAAACTATTATATACAACAAAACAGAAAACAAAATACAAAGGAAAAAAAGAAGGTCAGGCCACCTCCAACAAAGAAACTTAGTGGTTTTTAGCCAATCCCAGAAGGACCAATGTTAGCACCTTCTTTGGCCAATGGGTAAAGAATCAACTGCACAAATTAGCTGACTTGGGGATAAAAGAAGGGAAGGTGCGGCGATGGCCAATTGGGTCTTCAATACATCGCCAAGGCGGCTTTACCAAGTTCCTTAACCAGTTGATCACGCGGTTGGAGTCACTACCAACAACGTTTTCGTCAGCCACCAAACTAATTAATAGCCAATTGCGTCTTCAATCGCGTGGATAAATCTTGTACATCACCAAGGTGGCTTTACCGAGTTCCTTAACCAGTTGATCACGCGGTTGAGTCATTATCAACAACGTATTCGTCAGCCACCAAACTAATTAATAGTCAATTGCGTCTTCAATCACGTGGATAAATCTTGTACATCGCCAAGGCGGCTTTACCGAGACCCTTAACCAGTTGATCACACAGCTGGAGTCACCATCAATAATGTATTCGTCAGGCACCAAACTCATTAATATCTGAATTCCACGGGAGGCAGCAACAAGCTCAGCCTCGTCATTTGAACAAACTCCAATGCAAAAACTATATGTTTCCAAGGTGGATCCCTCCACATTTGTGATGAGGCTTCAACCACCCACACTTCCTGGATTAGCAAAAAATGCTACCATTTAGCTTTAGTGCACCTGCAGGTGGAGGCAACCAAGCTTGTGTTGAAGGTGTTCTTTCCGAAATTTCTGACCAGCAAACTGAATGCTAGTTGTTTGCTATTGTTTGATTTGAGTATGCGAATATTTCCTTGATCCTTCTTACCGATTCAATAACTGTATTAGAACCTTTGAGTATAATGAATTCAAGAAATTTCGCCCTTCCAAAAAGAATTCTTCAATTTCTCTTCTTCCTAATGACCCACAAGATTGCAAAAGGAACCAACTGCCACAACACCTTGCCGCATTTATGAAAGGGAGAAGTAGGTCATGCTGATAATAAATCCGCGAAGGATGAGGGGACCACCCAATTGATTTGGCATAAAGAGAACTCATGGGTCCAAATAGCCGATGCTAATTTGCATGAGAAATCAAGAGTCTTGTGCAACTCATTTTAATTCACGTAATCTTCTCCATCATATGATCACTCGAGTGGCATCAAGTGGTTGTTAAAATAACTTAAGTATGCATGTCATTACTTAAATTCTCTATATACACCTTGAAAATCATAAATTTTATATTAACTATCGACATATCTATTTAAGAAAAGATAATATACATATCCATAAACCAAAATTCTATTTTTTAACGCCTTGATGATCTCCCACAAATGGTCGACGTCAGGTGGACTGTAAACCTGGCTAAACATGAAATTTAGTTCAACCAGATGGACTCGACCATCATAAAAAGACATAATCATATGGACTTGACCATCAGAGGTGAAAAATGAATTCAAAATTGCACTACAATCTCCCATTTTGACTGGAAGTACACTTCCTGCAATACACATGCGACACACCTGCAGAGAATATGTCGACATTTTCAATTTGCATGCTATCTGCACAAAATATATGTGTGAATCTACCAATTATAACGATTACAAATTTCAGAATATTTTTTAACAAGCCTCAACAACTTAGTATTCTTACTAAAAATATGTTTCATCTGCATATAATCATATTACAAAAAAAGGTAGAAATGATTTATCCATTTAGCAGTGTAGCTAAAATGACATCGCGTACGAGATGCTTTAATGTGACCTTGCAAGCCTGTACGCCAAAATAGAATGCAAGCGTTACGGTGTTTAATAAAAGGAACAATTCAAAGATGCTTCTCTCTACTCTCAATCCTAACTAGTTAGTTGCACCTTGACATAATTGTGGAATATCAAAAGCAGATGAAATGATAAAACTCAAATAACTGTACATCATAATTTTTAGTCCGAATAGAAAAAGGTTGAAAATAAAAGAATCACAGGAAAATACTTCACATCCTCAATCACTTGCCTCCATTTAAAAGTAAACTAAGATTAGTTCAACAGTGACGAATGTTCTAGGGGCTAGTAAACTAAGATAAGTTATACGCTAACTAGTGAAGTGAGTACTCTTTTCAGATGGCTTTGTCTGGGCTAGAAGCAAGTTGTTCTAGATAAAATGGCTACCCTTTTTCCTGGAGACTTCCATAGTTACTTATAACTATTTTTTGTGTGATTTTCATGGCTTGGAAGAAGGATCCAAGCATTATGGATGGACATGTTATTTGCAATCCTATTTCTATGGGTTTTCCTCACAGGCTATAGTAAAGCCTTAAGGTCTCATAGTGGAGTAACAGAGAGAGTGAATTTTTTTTTTTTGGTAACGATTTTGGTCGATGGAACAAATATGGTTTAGCGCCTACCAGTTTTAAGTCCCTGTTGTTCTAACGATGGTGAAGACATGCATGCGATGGTTAGGTGTGCAACATGGAAAACTAATGCAAGGCATAATTGGGACAGCTTCCGGGCTTCTATTGGTGTCAAATGGGAGACAATGAATGCTGTTATCTTAACTGTTGTTGTGATAGTGATAAGATGTACCACATACTCTGCCACAATTAATGTTACATTTGAATTTCAGAATTCTGTGACAGTGCTGCATTATAAAAGGCTGTTGGCTGTATTTTTTACACTAACATCAGTTTAAAGTAGGTTTTCACCTACTTAACCTGATTTTTAATAATCTTCGGCAGTGGTCTACCTTAAAAACCGAATGAATGCTGGAACTCTGTTGGAAGATGAAGCTTATAATTAACTGCACCAATCTTTTCAAGAATTTGATAGGGTCAGTAAAACTTGAGAGACAACTTTTTGGCATTTCTTATAGTTATAGATTGTTGACGATATGTTGTAGCTTTAAGTATATCCAATCACGAACTAAAAATTCACATTGATCCCGCATGCATTTCTTGGTCTCAAAACTATGGCCCACCTCAATGAATTTTTTCATTTCTATAGGATTTACTACGGTTTAAGTGTACAATTAATTTAATATAAATTCAAACGCTGCTATCTATGGTAACTTATGAATTCTAGTGATAATGTGATATGAGTTTAGTTACTTGTTGATGTTGCTTTGATACTAAAATTATGAATCATCCATCAATGTGGAGTCACCTCAAAGCAGGGGGTGTAGATTCGGGTAATAGAAGCTAAAGTTTTTGGGTTTCGGGTCGGTTTAGGCTGAATCGAATAGAAATTATTTGGTTTCTTTTTCATTTGAAAAATTGGAACTAAAACCGAATTGAAACTAGAAAATGGATTCGGTTTTAGTTTCTTATATATATATATATATATATATATATATATATATATATATATATATATATATATATTAATTTGTTTGTTTTTTGGTTTTTTATTTATATTTTTTCTATTTTTTTAAGGTTATTTATACCCATCTAGTTTTTGGTTTTGGCCACCTAAAACTGAATTGATTGGGATTCATTTTCGGTTTTTTCAGTTCGGTTTCGGTTACTTCGACAAATTGGTTTTTGAGTTGGTTTTGATTTTCTATATAATAAACCTTAGGTGCTTGAAATGAAAATTGTATATGTGGCATAAGTTCCATCTTGTTCTCTGCTTCCGATATAAAAATCATGGAGTTTATGATGGAGAATATTGCTAATTGGAGATATTATTTGTTCTTACTAGTTGTTATTGCTATTAGATTAAAAACGCAATGCTATTTCTTGATTTGCCTCACTAGGAGGGAATGCTCTGGTTATATGCAGTTGGTTCAAGATGGGGAAAGAGATTCATCTGCTTTAAAAACTCATGTTATGAAAATTATATACTGATTAGATTATGATAATAACCTTGCAGGGTATGATTCAGGTTCATCTCCATTTATAAAAATTGAGCTAGGACAAGATATGCAGATAAAGTGCAGTCCTAATTCATTTGTTTTAGACCCACCGACTGGCAAGGAGGCTTAGCTTTTACTGAATCAAAGTTGGATCGATGTTGAGAAATTGCTGTTAAGAGCTATAGCCTGCTATAGACATACTCGTTTGCTTAAAGTCCATAGAGAGCTAAGCAGAAATGGTCACATCTACCAATTTACAAAGTAGACTGCACCAGATAATCACCAAAACTGATCTAGGAAATTTTAAACTGACCTAGGGTAGTTTATCTCACCCATATCTCTGTTTCAAACTGTCCTAGGTCAGTTTGCGCCACCCTAGGCCAGTTTACAGAGTAGAATGCACCAGGTAATCACCAAAACTGACCTAGGGCATTTAAAACTGACCTAGGGTAGTTTATCTCACCCATATCTCTGTTTCAAACTATCCTAGGCCAGTTTGCGCCACTCTAGGTTAGTTTGCGTCACCCTAGGTCAGTTTGCAGAGTAGACTGCACCTGGTGATCACAAAAACTGACCTAGGGCATTTTAAACTGACCTAAGGTAGTTTCAAACTGACCTAGGGTAGTTTATCTCACCCATATCCCTGTTTCAAATTGCTCTAGGTCAGTTTGCACCACTATAGGTCAGTTTACGCCAGCCTAGGTCAGTTTGCAAAGTAGACTGTACTAGGTGATCACCAAAACTGACCTAGGATAGTTTATCTCACCCATATCCCTGCTTCAAATTGCCCTAGGTCAGTTTGTACCACTCTAGGTCAGTTTGCACCACCCTAGGTTAGTTTACAGAGTAGACTGTACCAGGTGATCACCAAAACTGACCTAGGGTAGTTTCAAATTGACCTAGGATAGTTTATCTCACCCATATCTCTGTTTCAAACTGCCCTAAGTCAGTTTGCGCCATCCTAGGTCAATTTACAGAGTAGACTGTACTAGGTGATCACCAAAACTAACCTAGGCCATTTTAAACTGACTTAGGGTAGCTTCAAACTGATCGATGGTAGTTTGTCTCACCCATTTATCTATTTTAAACTAACATAGGTCGGTTTGTGCCACTCTAGATTAGTATGCGCCACCCTAGGTCAGTTTACAGAGTAGACTGAACCAGGTGATCTAAACATAATATGAAAAAATTAATCTAGGGCAGCTTATCTAGCCCGTTTCTAACTTTGATGTGAAGAAATAAAGAAGAAATGAGTAAAGAAGAAGATCGTCGAGAGAGAGAGACTTATAGTGAGAGAGGGAAAAAAAACTCTGCTGTTTTCTTCGTCGGCGAGGGTTGCACGAAGTTGGCGAGGTTTGCACGAAGAAGAAGGGGAACGAGCGTGAGAAGAATAGGAAGAGAGGGGAAAGAGGGAATAGTGTAAGCTTAATACCCTTTATATATACCCTTTATATATGAAGGGCATTTTAGTCTAAAAAATTAAAAGAGGCATTCCTATGGTATTTATGACTTAAGGGGTTTGGTTGGGATAAAGGATAATGGGAGATTTTTTAGGGAAATTGGCCTATTTGAAAAACAGAGAAGGGACGGGCCTATACTAGCAACAGACAAAACTCATACACAAGTATATTTGTATAAGACCCACATACAATAAAGACACTAAGATAAAATGGAACAAGCTGGTTTCTTTATTTAAGAAACAAATGAGGGACGGGGAAGCAAGGAACATGGGAGTTTGTATGGTGGTGATTTGGGCGACTACGAGGTGTTTTCTGTTTCTTTCTTATTTATTTATTAATTTAATTATTTTTCTTTTTGCTGCGATGAAGGCACAAAGTGGTGATAGAAGGTGATGGCTAGGGATTGAAGGGCAGAGACGGTGGGGTTTTGGGTCTGCAAGTCTTGCTGCTAGATCTAGTGGAGCAGTCCATCCTCTCCTATATATATATATATTTATTATATTTTATTCTGTTTATTTATTTATTTATTATTATTTTTTTGAAGCAAAAATGAGCGGTAGAGAAAGGTAATGAAATATGGCATTTATGCAGATGGTGGTGATGGGGGATGTTTGGTGCGGCGATCTCGTTAATGCCGCGGAGGAATTTGGTGGCTCTAGTGGAAATGGTGGTGATAGTGGCGATTATCGTGGCGTCACTTCATATCGATGGGGCATAAAAAGGGAAATGAACAAGTAATATACATTTGAAAAGGTTGAAAGGGAACCATACCTGTAGATGGAGAAGAAGAACTCTTGAGGAAGGATGAAGCAGTGATAGTCGGTGGAGTGGAAATGGAGAGTTTGCTCTCCTTAAATAGGGATGGGAGTGGGTTTCTTGTCACCTGAGGGCTGATATTAATGATGGGATTGCACGTCTTGATGAGGAATTTGATGGGATACGTGCATGTGGCAGCAATTTAGACGATGGATCGGATGGATCGGGGGATCGCTAAGCATGCATTGGGTGGTTGTTCCGTGGGTAAGAGGGATTTGTGCAGCGTGCATGAATTTAGGGCGTGGGACACTTTGGAATAACCCTTTTATTAAATGGTAAGGATTTGATGTTCAGCACTTATAACACTCACTTATCAAAAGTTTAAGGTGTTAGGCACCATTACCATGTAGGGTGATGAAGGGCTCCTATGCATATGATGTTCACACCGATAGGGCGAAATCACCAAAGAAATAATAATTAAATAATTTATTTAATATATATATATATATATATATATATATATATATATATATATATATATATAATTTTAAAAGAAGTTGGATTTATGATTTACATTGCTTTGGCGTTAGGAGCTCCAAGGACTCAGGTTGATCCTTTGCATTGCTGTTAAAAAATTTTCGTAAATTTATCGGGTTCTCACGTTCTCCCCTCCATAAAGAAATTTCATCCACAAAAGTTTACCTAGTTTTGGCCGAACAAGTCGGGGTACTTCATTCACATCTCATCTTCACGTTCCCACGTTGCTTCTTTGCCAGAGTGATGCTGCCAAAGGATCTTCACTAGGGATATCTTTTAGGTTCTCATAACTTGTTCCTTTTGATCTAGAATTCTCACTGGTAATTCAACATACGTCATGTCTTCTTGTAAATTTAACGGTTTAGTATCTAAGGTATAAGAAGGATTTGACTCGTATTCCCGCAACATCGATACATGGAAGATATTATGTACACTAGATAGGGACGATGGTAGAACTAATTGATATGCAACATCTCCAATCCTCTTCAGAATTTCAAAGGGTCAGACAAATCTAGGACTCAGTTTCCCCTTCTTACCAAATCTCATGATCCCCTTAGTTGGTGATACCTTCAAAAGCACATGATCTTCGACTTCGAACATCCGCTCCTTCCGACCACGGTCTGTAAAACTTTTCTGTTGACTCTGAGCTGTGAGGAGTCGTTCCCGAATAAGCTTGATCTTCTCCGAAGTTTCTTGCACAATTTCTGGCCCAAGTAATCTTTGTTCTCCGACTTCTTCCCAACATATTGGTGATCTATAAGGTCTCCCATAGAGCGCTTCATAGGGTGGCATCTGAATGCTTGTTTGATAGCTATTATTATATGCAAACCCGATCAACGGCAAGTAGTCTTCCCAGCATCCTTTGAAGTCCAGTATGCAAGCTCGTAGCATGTCTTCTAATGTCTGGATTGTCCTCTCTGATTGTCCGTTCATCTCCGGATGAAAGGTTATGCTGAATTATAACTTCGTACCCAACTTCTCTTATAAGCTTCTTCAAAATCTAGATGTGAGCTTCGAATCTCGATCCGACACGATCACATGCACACCATGCAGTCAGATGATCTCCTTGACGTATAGTCTTGCTAGACTATCACCTGTTTGGGTAATCTTGACGGGTAGGAAGTGCGCCGTTTTAGTAAGCCGGTCAACAATAACCCAAATTGAATTGTGGCTGCCCCTTGTCTTTGGTAATTCAGTGATGAAGTCCATGCTGGTGTCCTCCCACTTTCACTATGGAATCGATAATGGCCACAGCATCCCTGAGGGCTTCATGTGTTCAGCTTTGATCTGTTGACATCTGAGGCATCTAGACACATACTCAGCTATTTCACTCTTCATGTTGTTCCACCAGAAGTGGCATTTTAGGTTCTAATATATCTTTGTGCTACCATGGTGCACTGATCGTCTTAAAATATGACCTTGTAAGTGCACAAGTTCGAATGTACTAGGGCAAGTACAAGGGTGTCAAACCACAGGGATTTGTCATTTATCTCTTATTTAATTCTATTTTACGAAGTATTTTGTAACATTAGGTTTCCTAAATTATTCTAAAACAAATAAGAAATCTATATATTTCTGGAAGTAAGGAAGGAGAAAGCAGACTGGAATCCCTCTTGGATTCTAGATTTGTACAATAATAAATCCTATTTCTTTTCTATCGTGAATCCTTGGTACCCTTGCTCCTGGCTACATGCTCAGCCACTTCGTATATGAAATAGGTAGATCTAATCATAAGTTAGATAAACCTACTCATCAAGAACCATTGCACGAACCAACAAAAATTGCCCTACAATTGACCATGCCTGCGAAGCCGGCTGAGCAAAGAGCGTGACTCCTTGGCGCATGCGCGCTGCAAGTCATAGTCAAAATCAAAGATCAGGATCAATTGAGGAACAAAAGATAGTAAACTAGTGAGAATAGCAAGTCAGCAGAACACTCACCCCCTCCACATCCCGGAGCTCAGCAAGGTTGCGATAATGCGCAACATGTTCCATGGCCGAGTCAAAGTTCTACATTCAGAGGGAAAGGATGTCAATTGCAGGGACTGGTGACAAACACATGGATTTATCAAAGGAGCCAAGACAAAGGAAGAATGATCGTGAGAAGGCTTACCCCCTGAACCACCTCAGGAGGAGGGACTCGGGCCGCTTTAGCTAAGATGCATGCCTGCTTATCCACATCAGCACATAAACCTGAGAGAAAGCTATCGTCGAGGCATCTGAAGGTCCCATAGACCACGGGCGGGGCCCCATCAAGGGCACCCATATGAGAAGTACCCGACGGACCAGCACCTGAAGAACCCTCACCTGAGGGATCCACATCGAAAGGGCCAGCACCTGAGGGACCTGCCCTTAAAGCATCCTCAATACCCATCACCGCTCCACCTTTATCATCCGAGTCATCCCCTTGAACAAACTGTGAACAAAATAGAAATTCGCTCAATAGGAACGAAAGATGAATTGAAATCCAAAAGGGGGGACTAATTTAAATGAGAAAAGAGAATTACCTGGGAGCGCAGGCCACCGAAAGCGAGGAAGTTGACGCTAGGGAAAAAATGCTGCAGAATGAATCGGTACGGCAGAGATTCGTACCATAGCTGATAGTCCCCGAGCACGAGAAGGGTGTTATTGGGGATCCCATTATGGAGGAAGGTCGCAGTGAGCTCCTCAATGTTACCAGCGGGATCCAATACGTCTGCAGGAGGATCCATAGGTATGGTAGAATAGCCCTGATACTGGTGAACTACCCGCTCCCCCAGATAGTAGGCCTTGGCCCACGCCCCATGGAAGAAGACAATGCAGTGGTTGTTGAATAGGTGCGATGGACCTATGGCAGTCGATTCCAAAAAATGGAGGTGAGATACGGGTCATAAAGGTTCTGTCCAAGTCAAGAGGCGGTCAATCAGTCAAAACATGCAGCATAATAACAAAGGAGAATTTTTGAACTGAAATAAACAGAGGTGAAAAGGCTTTACCTGCTTGGGGACCATCAGATCAAGTTGGGACCTCAGGCTCATCTCTAGATGCTTCATGCCCACATCGCGGCGCTGGGATTGGTTCCAATTGCTCAGGAGAGGGTAGGTGTATACCTCAGAGTGGAGAAGCGGGCACCCAGGCTGAAAGTGAAGGTACCTCTATTCCTGAGAAGAGCAGTGCACAAAAGATAAGTTAGTAGCATACAAAGACCATCTAAGTAGAACTGATAAAAGCGAAAGAGTTAGAGATTACCTCCAGTGTCGACCAGAAACCGACAACAGACTTGGCCTCCCCAGTAGATACTCGAGCTATGCCATATATCAGCCACGCATATCCGGCCCCACCCCATTCATACCTATGGATGTCATGCCAGTTATCCATAATGCTCAGCAGTGCCAAGCTGACTCATCCACCGCTCACATTTGTAAAGAGGGTCTTGCCCAACAAGAGCAAAAGCGTGATACGGGCCAGGATGATCGCTCGCGCGAGCTCAATATAAAGCTCCAAATCCGGCTGGCCCAAATCTACCAACTCGCCGACCCCATAGAGTCCAGATAGCCAGGTCAACTTGAACTCGGTACCATGCATCTGCCCATGAGGGGGATAATCCCCTATCAATCTGACAATGTCCTCTCTGCTAGGTACTGCAAGGTTGGCTATCTGTACGCCCCCTACCCTAATGTCAGTAATCATCGCCCAATCCACGGGAGTCAGGGTCATCTCGTCATAGGCCATGTGGAAGGTCATGGTCTTCGGGCGAAACCTCTCAATCAGGACTCTCAGATATGAGGAGTCGGCCCTCATGGGGGGGCAGGACAAGACTTCCCAAAACCCGCCTGCTCCAGCAGATACTTCACCATAGGGGGAACGTAGCGGTAAAAATCGTGAAAGTCCAACCAGCCCTCGCGAAACACGATATGGGGCAAAGCTTGTGTCAAGAGAGAATAATACATCAGATCATGGAAATAAAGCAAAGCCACACAAAGAGAAATAACTGAACTCATCTCTTACCTTGTCCGCTATGCCAAAGTTGGAGATATGGATGTACTGTTGGTGGAGAAGGCCAACTCGGGCAGCCTCGACCTGCATCTTAAGCCAGGGACCTGCCTTGCGCTCTATCATGAAGAATTGCTCCCCACAGGGACCATAGACCACATCGGGCCCCTCCTCGTAGCCCTCCTTAGGTATGTACTCTTCATTGCCAGACATTTTGAGACAAAAGCAAACAATTACATCAAAGCATATCAGTGATAAAGAACTTTCTTACTACAGGCCAAGGGAAGGTAAGTATGTTCATCCTTTTTCTATTATTTTCATGAACAAAGATACACACATATATAAACAAAAAAAAAATCCCTTTTTAATACAATGGAAATACAAAAAATCCCTTCCTTTTTATCTTCTAAAGTAAATAAAAATAAAATAAATTTCCCCTTCCTATCTTTGAAAATAAAGCAAGTTAAAATCGAAAAAAATCATTTCTTTATACTTACAAAATCAAAATCAAAATAAAAAAAATCCTTCTTTTATAAAAAAAAAAAAACTAAATCCCTCCTTTTATGTCCACAAAATCAAAAAAACTTATGTTTATAAAAACAAACAAACTAAACAAAAAAAATCCCTCCTTTTATGTCCACGAAATCAAAAAAATCCTTCTTTTATGTTCATAAAAATGAAAAACTAAACAAAAAAAATCCCTCCTTTTATGTCTACAAAATCCAAAAAAATCCTTCTTTTATGTTTATAAAAACAAAAAAAAAAACCTTTCTTTTATGCCCATAAAATTAAAAAAAAACACCAACACAAAAACAAAATAATAATAAATAATGATAATGCCTTAGTTAGTTTTCAAACAATAAAAACCAAAAATAAAATCCTTTTCCTTAATTAGTCAAAAATCATTTTCCTTAGTTAATTTTCAAAAAAATATATATCAAAAATCATTTTCCTTGATTAATTTTCAAAAAATAGAAACCAAAAATTCCTTTTTTTAAAATTTATTTTCAAAAATCCTTGCTTTATATTCAAAATACAAAACAAAAAGAAAAACAAAATCCCTTCTATATGCAGAAATAAAAAACAAAAAAATTATATGTATATATTATGCATTAATAAAACCCATAAAAACACAAAAATAGGGCATTATTCATAGAAAATCCTTGATACATTATCAATAAACATGCGTACAATAGAAATAAACCATTATTCATCTAAGAATGCAAGATCATGATCATATTTGTAAGATAAAGCAAGAAAAATCAAAGAAAATAGGTTTTAAATGGTTACATTTTGAAGGAAATGGGGTCTTTGATCTAGCGTGGTGCGGATGATCAATCGGCGCAAGCAAATGCCGGCAATGAGGCACTCGTAGAGGCGATGTAAAGGAACCCCAGGGAAGGCCGGTTTTCGATTTGAAGAGAGGGAGAGAAAATATTTTTGAAAATATGC
The DNA here is from genome assembly GCA_021018995.1 of Chloranthus sessilifolius. Lineage (NCBI taxonomy): Eukaryota > Viridiplantae > Streptophyta > Magnoliopsida > Chloranthales > Chloranthaceae > Chloranthus > Chloranthus sessilifolius. The sequence goes on from CM037586.1 coordinate 21,705,960, forward strand.
CCTTGTTGCTCGAACTCGAGCATTTTAAATTCAAAATCCAGCCATGCCTGGCGCAATTAATAGTTGCGCCAGGCTATTTTGAGCCCCCTTTTTGGCTTGATGCAACTAATAGTTACGCTAGCCACTTATGGGTCAGGTTTTGGGCCTGGTACGGGTCACCTGCATAGCCCGGTCCCCCCATCTTTTCATTTTGTTACTCCCGGCAGATGCACACGCTCCCAAACGGTATGTCTATCCTCATTCAGCTTGCCTGGGAAGCCGTGCTAGAATAAAATAGATCAAGGGCAATAGGCATCCCGAATTTACATGAAAAAATGTGAAAATGTCTAAAAAATGATGAAAAAATCTCACATAAAAAGCCAAAAAATAATTCACATAAAATGATAGAATAATTCATGTAAAATAATAGTTCTAAAAAATTAAAAAATCCCATAAAACGATAGCTTTAAAAGATTAAAAAAAAATCACATAAAATAATAACTTAAAAATCTAAAAATCCATAAATAAAAAAAAAAAAGATAAAGAAAATCCCAAAAATAATTCGCATAAAATAATAGAAGTAATAAAGTGATAAAATCACATGAAATGATAACTTAAAATTCAAAAAAATCACATAAAATGATAATTCAAAATTTAAAAATCACATAAAATGATAAACACAAAAAAGGTCAAAAGTGTCCCACATAAAAATGTATGGTTTTGAAAAGTCGGCATGTACTCCGAAAAAGCGTTGCGACATCTATTCTCTCTGCTCAGGTAGTCGTGCTAAATAAACTTCGGGATCAATAGGTTTACCCAAAAACCTCGAACCCTACGTCAAACCGGGACACCCGTGACAAGTTAAATAAGGTGGTCTATGCCTCATATAACCAACGCACAGCAACGCACATGTGTGTTCCGATGCGGTAAAATATCAGTATTTTATTGGCAATGCAGTTGTGCTATATCAATGTTCTAAGTCTAAGGTTTGCCTTAGATTTTTAGATCCTACTTCAAAGTAGGAGCAACGGTGTCAATCCCGATCAAGCAGTCAATGTTTCGATCGGTTCGACTCCACTGCTAAATCTTCGAGCTAAATAGTTTGTCTTTGGATTCATATGAACATGAGTGTCTAACTTCAAATTCATCACGAGCTATTTCGGAGGTGTGGACCCTTGGTCTATGTTGTCCGATCGGTTCGACTCCACTGTTAAAACCTGTATTGGCATGGTATCCCTGTAAAGTATATGTCATGCGTCTTGGTATCCGTTAAGATGGTCATTTGTTCTCATAAATTATACCTGGATGGGATCTGGGTCAAGACTTCTATCGCCTTTGTTACTTATCACCCCTAATGGGTACATGTTTATGTATAGTTAAATGATTTATAAGTTTATTATCGGCAGAGACTAGGATTAAGTGTCCCCTTCGGTAGGCACCTAATTTTGGTCGGATCTGTTCAGTGTCATTTGAGGTTGGACACTCTGGGTCATGATGATTTGGGGCACGTTGAAAAAACAACACATACTCCTAAAAAATATTGCGACATCTGCTCTCTCCGCTCGGTTAGTCGTGCTAAATAAACTTCAGGATCAATAGGTTCACCCAAAGACCTCGAACCCTGCTTCAGGCAGGAGCACCTGTGACCAGTTAGATGAGGCAGTCAATGCCTCATATGATTGGACACAAACTGTGGAACTTTGCGTACTTGCTTTGCGCCTATCTTTAAATGTGGGTCGATCACCCTCCTTACTTACGAAGCTGTTGTATCCAGAATGAATCTTGAACATCAAACTCCCTCAAATCATCTCGAGAAGCGACTATTTTTCTAGCTATTGGGGTTTTACAACTCATTTTCTACCTCGATTATGCCCAGTAATGTCGCTAAGCGCTTGGGGACCGATTATCTTGAGAAACGACCATTTTTCTCGACATACAGGGCTTTCATTTTCTCACCATGTTACTCATATGATGTTTAAAGTTTGTTCTGAATGCAGTGGACCCGTCAGTAATGCTTTGGGCCTCTTTGAATGTCTCTTTTCTTTAACATTCGATCATTAGTGATCGGATACCAAAGAGGGGCATCTGTAGACACTCAAATTTGGCCCAAGGCCTGATCGAGACACATTTCCAGAGAGGCGCATCTCTAAGCTTTTAATAAAATATATGGAACCCTTAGAAACCTTTTTGAAACTTTAGGAGCCATTCCAAACCCTTATGAATCTCCCTAGATCCCTTAGGAGCCTTCTCGAATCCTTAGAAAACCATCCCGCCACCCTTGAACCCATCCCAGACTTAAACCTAGCTTTCCCGAGCAATGGATGAAGAGTGGTGCCCCGGGTTTAGCTTTGACCTTCCACTACTATCGAATCTCATACCATTGAAAAGTATAAGTTCTCAGCTTTCCAACGAGCCAAGAATCACCCCAATCGAAGCTGTATGCGAGAAGATATCGATTTTCGAAGCACAAGGGCAGAATGGTAAATTCAACTGAACCCTCCTAGGGATTTGGCGCAAGTATTACTTGCGCCAACTAATAGTTGCACCAATTATAAGGTGGGTCCCCCCGCGGGCAGCCAACTTCCAGGCCACTGTAGCATCACTATATTACTGTACATATGCTTGGTGCACCTAATAGGTGCACCAGGCATATGAATAGTAATCTTGGGTTTTTACATCAAATTTTGAGCATGAGGTTTGACTTATTGACCATCTTGATCTTTGGGGTGTGTTTTGTTAGTTTTGTTACACCCCTTAAGTGGTTTAAATCTCCACCCTATCATCTACCATTAGAGCATCTTCTCACACTTTTCAAGGCTCTAAAAACCCTAAGAAACCTTAGATGGCTAGATTACCTAATTACTAATCCAAATTGGCCTCTAAGCACCTACTAACCTCTTTTTTCCTATAAATAGAAAGGCATCCCTCCCTTTACAAAGGCTTGAAAAAATTTGCAATTAAGAGTTTAAGGAATCCTTTCTCTCCTCTAGTGCACCATTGTCATACAAATTTTAGAACTTTAAAACTTCCTTTAGACCTTAGCATTTCACCCAAAACCTCTAGGTTAGGTGTGTATTACCCCCTAGCCTTCCCCCTCTACCTCTTAGCTATCAAGCCCTAGGAGTTAGAACCTCATTTCTCATCATACAAGCCTTCAAAAGCTCACTGAAGCAAGCCAACGCAAGGCTTTACAGTGGTGCAACAAGGGCCCGAGAACTTCAGCTCTCCCCTCTATTCCTCTACTTTCTCGGTCCTTCCTCTATCCACTCATTTGTGCCGTTACGCCGTTGAATTTTTGGTAGGAACAGAGGGATACAAATATGATTTTAAGACCCTTTGGGCAAGAGAAAGTCTTTTTCTTTTCTTTTATATTATTTTTATTTTGGTCATAAGTAGAGATCGTATTAAGCGATTTCATTGGGTGCCTAACACCTTCCCCATTGATAACTGAAGCCCCTACCCAAGAGCCTTTGGCATAGACCTGATTCAGAGTCATATTTGTGGTACTTCAGTACTTATAAAATTGATCTAGGTTTCTCGGGACACTAAAAGCTCCGAGTGACAACTCTAAATATTTTATGGCGAGCGCATCGTCACAACGAGTTTGATGAGAATCCACAGTTGCACATCTTGATTCTGGTTAGGACATAGAGATTGGTTATGGTCAGGGTATAGGTTTATGTATAGATCTTGAGCTTGATCCTATGGGTGGTATGGTTGAGTTGTTTGGTTTTATCCTTAGTTTAGGTTGATTTGTACGGGGCTTAGAGTCTTGTTTAGGATGTTTGTCTCAGGGTCCCTATTCGTTGGATGTTTGTATAGAGAAATTAAGGTCCCTATTCTTCAGGCGATGTTCTATGCATAAAGCGCATTGATAAAGACTTACAAAGTAGTGATGGTCGCTTAAGATGAGAGTGGTTCAAAAGGGTTCTCGGGTATTCCTGATCACAATCTCTATCACATCATTTTCTTTTATTTGATTCCCCGTTCGGGCATAGAGCCTCCCCCAGCAATTAGTGAACGTTGCGAAGTCTTCATCGTCCTCTTGCTTTGTATTCATCAAGTGAACGAGACTAATTTCTTCCTGAGTGAGGTGTTGGTATTGGTCTAGGAATCTGTCGGCTAAGTCTTCGAACTTTTCGATTTCGGCTAATGATAGGGTGGCAAACCAGTCAAGGGCTTCTCCTTCTAGCTATCTCTGAAAGTAGTGGATCATGAGCCCATGATTGGTTCGAATCGATAGGCAGTCGTTATAGAACAGGGTCAAGTGGCGCTTTGGATTGCCTGTACCACTGTATTTATTGAATTTTGGAGGTTTAAAGCCAGCGGGTACAGTGAAGTCAATGTCTCAGCAAAATTTCTCGAACGCGTAAGATTGGTTAGAGCGTTCTCTCTTAGCCATGTAGTTGTCTAAGAATCGATGGAGATCGTCCATGTTTATGGTGGTGTCTTTTTTAGGCGTCTCGGGAGAGGGTTGTCTTCAGTGGTTGTTGTTGTAAGAGGTGTAGACGTATGTCCGTTAGATGTCAGGGGAATCAAGATATGTGAGGGAGTTGGTGACTTTTTCGCTCGCCTAGTTCTTAGAGTAGCTTCTTTTTGGCTTATCTGTTTTTGGTCTGCTACGGCTTTGTATAAGTTGGCCAGGGATTGTTGTAGGGCATCAGTTGCTTTTACTCCCATCATCAGCTTGTTGGCGGTGTGGTTCATAATTTGGCTAGCCGTGGAGTTTTGTCCGTTGTCACTTTCTCTGCTGCTGTTGCCATTATTATTAAGTGGGGTAAAAGGGGGTTGTTTACCTCCGCCGACCATGTTTATCTGGGCACGACGTTAGACTATCCATGGGGATGGTCTAACATTATACTCGTGGTCATTAAAGTTCAAATTTTCAATTCCTGACATTTTATGTTTTTGGAAAAGCCGAGTATGCAGTGTGTCTTTTTCAAGTTATAGGGGTAGTAGAAAAGAGCATCTAGAATGATTATATGTGCGTAGGTGTGTGTGAAAAAGTGAATAAAGTAGAAAAATAAAATCAAACTAATTAGATTGGGGCAACTTTAGTAAAAAGAGTCTCATCGCGATCGCCAGTCTGTTGGTATACACTTTTTTTGGGTTCCTTTCGGTCTCCGAAATAAGTGGCCCAATTCGGTCCTGTAGACTCTGACTAGGGACGATGGAGTAATGAACTATGAAATATTAAATTGTTGAAATTAAAGAGGCGAATATTAAATGGAGGATACCTGTGTTGATGTGATCACCAACTATAGATATTTATCGACGTTGCAACACGTCACTGATCACGCTTTACGAGGTGTGGGTTAACTCCTTTGCTGAACGTCGGCCTGCCAACTCCAACAACTATAGGTCGCCTTGGGGTTTAGCTAGTTTGGTTTCCTAATCCTGCTTTAAGTCTAATTGATTTTGTCTTCTAATTCTTCTCTGAGTTTGGCTGACCGGAGGTCTCCTACTGTTACTCTAACTCTAATTAATTTAGTGTCCTAATACTACTCTAACGAGGAAAAACAAAGGGGGCTGTGGCCTGTTATGCTAAGGAGGATCGGCCTCGTTCTCGGGTACCCTCCATAAGCTCCCTTGAGGAAATCGGTTGGCTAAGAGTTATTTTGTAAATATTAGAAATTAAAGATTGAATTTGACCTGAGAATTAAGAATTTAAGGATCGAAAATTAAGAAAGAAAAACTAGAGTTAAGGATTAGAGCTAGAAATTAAAAATTAGAAGGAGATTATTTGAAGCCCAGCCCTTCTTCCTCCTTCCAGGGTCGTGGAGAGAAAGGACTCGAGCATAGGGGAGGCCTGGGCTCGAGAGGTAGGAGATTGCTATTGAGATTGTGTCTTTGGGGTGGTAGGGGGGTTCCTTTTAAAGGTATAGGGGTAATTCCACGTTTGGGACCATGTGCTCGATTGGTGAATTGAGCGCATGGAACTTTGCATGGAATCGAATTAAGCGCAGGATCCACACCGCTTAATTCGGTTTGAGTCGGTCACTAACTGGGGAGTGACCGGCCGGATGGGTGTCCTAGTTCCAGTGTATCCTGGAACCAATTTCCCGCATATGTATCTGCGTGGAATCCAATTCTACGCATCGAAGTATGCGTGAGATTGTGGAGTTCGAGCGGCCTTGAGAAACAGAGTCCCAGTCCAATTCTAGACTGATTCCACATATGGTATCATACATGGAATCGGTTTCGCGCATTAGTGTATGCACGAAATCATGGACTTCAAGCGGTGCATGGAAGCCTGTGCCTAATCCAAGTGAGACTAATTATACACAGATGGACTTGCATGTAATTGAATTAAGCGCATAGTATCATGCGCGTAATCTAAGTTTTAGGGTGGTCCGCGGGAAGAGTGAACCTGATCCAAGTGACACCAATTGCGCACGTTTATCGATGCGTACAATTGAATTTCACGCGTTTGTAAGCGTACGCAATTCGAGATCTTCCTGGGTCTTGATGGGTTCGAGCCACAGAGCTCTTATTTCAGCCTAGGTCTCAACCATATACTATTATTTTAATATATAGTCTCCGCATTTAGGATTTGAAAGTATTCGGAGAAGGTCGGCCCTTCTCTGGAGATCGTGGGCAAGGTCAAAGCTTGACCAAACAGATTTGTATACTCCGAGAGGATAAAATTGAGGTGTCAACACGACCCTAACATTAAAAGTGGGTACCAGATGAGTGTTTTATTTGAAAAAAAAGAGAGGGGACGCACATATACTAGCAAAAGACAAAACTCATACACACAAGCATATTGTATAAAGACCCACATACAATAAAGTTACTAAGACAAAAAGGCACCAGATGGTTTCTTTATTTAAGAAACAGAGCAGGGACGGGGAAGCAAGGAACATGGGTTTTTTTTTTCTTTTTCCTGCGATGAAGCCACAAAGTTGTGATAGAAGGTGATGGTTGGGGGATTGAAGGGCAGAGAGTAGGGTTTTGGGTCTTCAGGTCTTGCTGCTCGATCCAGTGGAGCAGCCCATTCTCTTCTGTGTATATATATATATATATATATATATATATATATATATATATATATATTCTATTTTATTCTATTCATTTATTTATTTTTATTATATTTTTTTTTTTGAATAAAAAAAGAATGGTAGAGAAAGGTAATGAAATATGGCATTTATGCAGATGGTGGCGATGGGGGGTGTTTGGTGCGGCGATCCCGTTAATGGCGTGGTGGAATTTGGTGGCTCTAGTGGAAATGGTGGTGATGGAAGGTGGCAACAGTGGCGATTATCATGGCGTCGCTTCATATCGATGGGGCATAAAAAGGGAAAATGAACAAGTAACAGACATTTGAAAAGGTTGAAAGGGAACCATACTTGTAGATGGAGAAGAAGAGCACTTGAGGAAGGATGAAGTTGTGATAGGCGGTGGAGTGGAAATGGAGAGTTTACTCTCTTTAAATAGGGATGGAGTGGGTTTCTTGCCGCCTGAGGGATTGCACGTCTCTATGAGGGATTTGATGGGATACATGGATGTGGGCAGCGATGTAGACGATGGAGCATTGCTAAACATGCATTGGGTGGTTGTTCCGTGGGTAAGAGGACTTTGTGCAGGTGGCGGTGGTAGCGTGCTTGAATTTAGGGTGTGGGACACTTGGAATAACCCTTTTATTAAATGGTAGGGATTTGGTGCTCAAACACTTATAACACCCACTTATTAAACGTTGAGATTTAAAAGTTTAAGGTGTTAGGCACCATCACCATGTAGGGTGATGAAAGGCTCCTGTGCATATGATGTGCACACCAATAAGGCAAAATCACTAAAGAAATAATAATTAAATTATTTATTTAATATATATATATATATATATATATATATATATATATATATATATATATATATATATATATATATAATTTTAAAAGAAGTTGGGTTTATGATTTACGTTGCTTTGGTGTTAAGGGCTCCAAGGACTCGGATCGATCCTTAGCCTTGCTGTTAAAAAAATTTCGTAAATTTATCGGGTTCTCATATAGTGGGTCACACCCCCCTTTTAAGATAGGTTTAGCAGGAGTAGGAAACCGAACTACGTAGACCTTAGGCTATCCGTAGCTATTGACATTGGACGATCGACGTTCAGTAAAGAAGTCAACCCGCATCCCACAAAGCTTGATCAGTAACTTGTTACAGCGTCTATAAACATCTGTAGCTGTCGATCACATCAACTTAGGTATTCTCCATTTAAATTTTACTTCTTTCTTTTCAACATTTAATATTCCTAAGTCTATTATTCTATCGCCTTCAGAGTCCATGTGGACTGAATTGAGCAACTTATTCCAGAACCCGAAATTGGCCTAAAAAAAGCGAGTACCAACAACCACTACTCCCCCTTTTTATCAAGCCCAATTCATAAGGTGTAAAGAAAAGGAAACAAGATGCACATTACAGAAAACAAAGATTTTTACGTTAATTACATTCATTGGACTGTTTACATGAGGAGTAGAAACGAAATTGAGCTTAGGAAACAACCCTACACATATCCACATGAAACAACCAAACACATAACATCATTGCCGAGGTGGCAAAGGCAGAGCCTGGGGCAGAAAGGCATCATTGAAATGGGCCACCACAGTAGTAAATCGCGAATCAGCATGGTCTTCGAATGAAGTCAAACGGGCCCCATAAGTAGTTGATAAGTTTCGAAATTATACATAAATAAATCCCAAAACAATATTTTATTATGCCCTTGATAAATCTAATTTTATGCTTCTAGTGTATTTTACTATTTTACAAGCTTAAATAAAGATTTTCAAGAATTGAGCTTATACCAATAGAAAGTAGAAGTTTTAAACTTTCCAACGAGCTAAGAAATGCCCAAATTGAAGTTGCACATCAAAAGTTATAAGGAAACGAAATAAAAGGAAAAATGCAGGAAAACAGTCATCTCGACTAGTCGAGATTAGATCTCGACAGGTCGAGATTGACTATCCAGAAAGTTGTTTTGCAGTTTTTATATATCTATATATCTCGACACGTTGAGATTGTGCAAAATAGAGCATTTTAAGTGCATTTAAAATATGACTCTTTCCAATTCGAGAATGACTTCTTTCCTATTTGTAATTAGAGTCAATTTAGGATTTCTTTTCTAGTTTATCTCATTGTACTAGGGCCTTATGGATCTATCAATAAGAACCCTAGGTTTAGGTTATAGATAGATAGTTTTAATATATTTTTCCATAGCTTAGAAATAGCATAATTCATACTTTTTATAATTTTTCAGATTTTGAGAGTTTATGAGATGGAGGAAATTATAAATCATCATTATATGATCGAATTAAAGAGTTGTACTCCGATGAAGAAGATCATAATGACAATGCGTGGCTAGTTTTTGAAGTTTGGGATCTCTTGTAAATCAAATATAGGTAATTAATTTAAAGTTTTATTTCTTATTCTATTTTGAATTCTGTTATGGTAATGATTGAGATTCACTATTATTAGTGACTTGATGTGAATATTTCTAAAGCGTTTTATTTTTATTTTGGATGATCATAATCGCATTGTAGGGATTAGGATTAGATTTAATAGGAAAATCACCATCAAATTAGTACTTGTAGTCTAGTTTAATAGGTTTGATGCAATGGTGATTACGGAGTAGATCGTTAGAGATTAGATGGATTATATTGCTTTAACTAGTCCATGACTATGAATGGGATCTGATTATTTTTCCTAGATCTAGCTTGTAGCGAAGAGAAGGTTATTACTCCGAATTCAAATTAGAATAGGAATAGAATTGCGAGTTAATATTTACGCATCTGCGATTAAGAGAGATCCTAAAATGTTTTCTCTATTACTTTCCAAATCTGTTTTTATTGTTTTCTCTTGATAATTATAGTTAGATTTACTTCTAAAAACTCATTTCTAATCGAGTCTTTAATTTAGATAAACAAATAGTCTCTGTAATACTATACCCTTAGTACTTGCCCTAGTTCCATGAACTTGTGCACTTACAAGGTTTACATTATTTAATGATCAATAGTGAACCCCGAGTCGACCTGAGCAGTCAATGCCCGAAGATCCATATCAAGGTAGTCTAAACGTGGATCATAATAATGAGCTGCAGGATTAAAGACCGAGGGAACAAAGGTAGACTAATACAACCAACACTACCACCACCATAAGAACCACCTTCGGTAGCACCACCACCCATCCCATCGCCACCCTCATCAACACCAAAGTCTTCATCCCCAAAATCGAAGTCGATATCATCATGATTAATCGAAACCCGCTTCCCAAGCTTCTTCAGCTTTCCTAATGGAGGGAACATCCGAGATTGAGCTAGCTTAGCATGTAGATAGACCTATGTGGCTGCCACCTTACAAATAATGATTGGAAAGGGAAGAGAGGTCTTGGCGATCTCATCGCGCATGGGTCAGACGATCATCTGAAAGATAATCGTAGAGAGGCACAGAGAACTATGATTCCTCATGAGAAACATGAGGTAAATGGTCTCCCATTACAATTTATCTTTGTTGCCGACGCGAGGGTTGAGGAACACAAAAAGCACGTGTCGAAACCACTGGTATCACAATTTCAAGGGCGTGTAATGGAAAGTGGTGCGGAGAGGATGACCCAGAACCTCGCAGATGTAATTATAAACAACCCGTGGATAGATCAATGAAATCGGTTTCATTTTCGGGTAAGGGATACTGATAGCCTTCCAGATGGAAGGGGGCGCCTATAACATTGGAGATGAGACCCGGAGTGATCCGAGCATTGTGGCCATAGAGAAAACTAGTGGCATGACTTTGGCTGTTGTCATAATTAGAGAAACAGGACTAGGAAGAAATCATTTTGCGCTATTATACCGCAATGGAAATATTTTGCATAATTAGGGTGCACCCTATTTTGGTGTCCTTGAAATCCGTGAATACTAGTTTGAAATCCATGAATACTCAAAATTTTGAACCCAAAAAATCAGTAGTCCTGATTACGCAAAAGTTTTTGACATAGTATAATAGTGCGAAACTGTTATAACATGAATCCTCTTTTCGCTAAGTGCCCATGGTTCCTATCATCAGCTTGTGTGGCTCCACAGTAGTTTGCATAAAAACACTGAACACCATCGATTCTGTGGATCTAGAAGGTGAAAAGATGGAGAACCACTCCCGCTGAGCAAAATCTTTGTATAGTTCATGGTCCTGCAAAAAATTTTTGGGAATAGGCTGCTCAACCAGTAAGGATTTGTTGAAGAAGTTCGTACTGTACTGTTTTTGGTGGGACGTGGAGGGGAAATGACAAATTTTTCGGAGGTGTGGCCTAGGAACCCGAGCCAAAAGCACCCTATGCACTGGATCCTTGCTTAGAAGAGCATCTTCGGGAAGACATGTTGACAATAAAAGCAGGAGAAAATCGAAGAAAAGAGAAGAAGAAAATTCGGTTTGAAAAATAATGAAGGATGTCAGTCTGCATTTAAAGAAACAGAGGCGGGGATGTCCGTCCTGAGGGGCATGGACATCTGTCGTCAATGGATGGCACAGATTCGTTTGAATCTGCGTCATCGTGCATGATCTGCAACCATCAATAAAAAACATAAATTGTGTGCATTGAAATCATGGACATCCATTTCAGGGCAACAGACTGTCCTTTTTTGGTCGATTACCAAAAACCATTGAAAGGTAAAAAGTACGGGCGTCCGTCAACCTTCATTGAAATCATGGACATCCATTTCAGGGCAACTGACTGTCCTTTTTTGGTCGATTACCAAAAACCATTGAAAGGTAAAAAGTACGGACGTCCGTCAACCTTCAATGTGCATTATCCCGCGGGGGCTAAAAAATACAATCGTCTGTGCTGGAGCCACGGACGTTCATCAAGACCAGTGCTCATTGGACCAATGGGGAATAAAAAGTACAAACATTTGTCCTGAAGTCACAGATCTAGGCCTGGCCTGTCTCGGTCAGATTTAGACTCAAATAAAAGCCTCTTTCCCGAGCATACCTAGGTTCAGCCTGGCCTGATTATGTCACCGGGTCAGATTCGAGGTTTACTTTGAGGATAAAAATTAATTGGATCGCTCAAAGCCTGGCTCTAACCTGACCCAACCCAGCGAAGCCCGACTATTTTAAGGAAAAAAGGTGGGATTTGCCCTAAGCCGATTCAGGCTAGATTTGGGCTTAAACAAAAAATGCCCGAGCTCGACCCCAATTTCTCTCCGGGCTGGATTCGGGTCTAATTTTTTTAATAAAAAATAATCAATCCGACAAAAATCCCAGCTCAAATCCAGACGTTTGTCAGTCGTAAACAGGATTTACTTCTCTTGCCCACATCCATTTACCAACTAAATTTAGTCAAACATTGACTTTCTTGAATTTTCATTATTGATGGACAAAATAACCTCTATGAGAAGTTGATAATTTTATCATATCTAACTATAACAACTTGAATTATTAGACTTTATTTTAATGGTGTTAGATGATGCACCACACCGTGTATTGTGTTAAAGCTCCACACCGGAAACCACCATCTTTTAGGAAAGTTTTGATTTTTGTTCTATATCAATATTTGACTCATTTTGAAGTGTTCGTCGATATGATTCCAACGATATATAATTTGTCTATTTCTGACAAGAATGTAAAACATTATGCCCATTTTAACTGATGAAGCAAGTTAAAGGGTATAACTGTAATTTCGGGAGAGAAACACCAATTGCTTCGGTGCTTACACAAAGCGCTGGAACAAAAACTTTTTTCAAGTTATTCAAATCACGTATGAATTCTTGTTTGGTGAAAAAAACTCATATTTTATTAAATCATCTACGAAAAGTCTTAATTAGAATTAACCTAAAACTTTATACCATTATAAATAAAACTTTAAAGCCTCCCTACTCTCTATAATCAGAAATTACTCTCTCCTAAGGCTTAGATGAACCGACGCTTTAGCCATCGACCTTTTGAACCCGAATAGCCATTGATCTACCGTCCACGCTTCAAGAGGTGGGTACCCATCAATCCATCTTGTTCTTCTCAAATCCCGTCGCGTAGGATGCGTTCGATCGCGCATCGATAGGTTTAAAAATCTTATTTAAACCTTAATATCTCATAAATTAATAGATCTGCATATTTAATATTATATTTTCTCTTGAAAGTTGTATAATTTGTAAGCCGAGTAATATTTTGTTTCTCTTTTCAAACAATCATTTTGTTTGTCTATTAATATTTTACCTTCTATTAGGTCTACATATTTAATATGTTTTGTTCCTTTTAAATCTGCATACTAATTAAACATGAATATTTTTAAGTATGATATATCTGCATATTTAGTATTTTATTTTTCTATTAAAGTTGCATGATTTATAAGTCGGATTTATATTTTGTTTCTCTTTTCGAATAATCTCTTTATTTGGCTATTTAATATTGTACTTTTCTATTAGGCCTTCATATTTAATATTTTACCCACTTTTAAATCTGTAAATTAATTAAACTCTAATATTTATAAATTTGATAGATTTGCCTAATTTGAATAATACCATATTGATATGATTTATTTCTAAATCTATACAGTTAGAAATTTACCCTTCTATTGAAACTATAATGATATATATTATTGTTGCAAGTCTATATTATTATTTATTTAAAACTAATTAAGCCCTAAAACTAAACTATGTTCTTATTTTATTTCAAAGAATAATAGATTACACCATCTTAAAGTTTTGAGTCCGAACTCGCGACTACTAACTCAAATTCGCGGCCACGAACCTGAGCTCACGACCATCGATATACTAGTCCCGATATTTTGGTCATTACTTTTTACTCTGACTTCAAATTGACGCGATTCTTACGATATTAGAAAGAAGACCGCGAGTTTTATAATTTTGTGTGAAATAGTCATTTCACGAATCTGACGTTTTAGAGGTCAAAATAGAGTAACAAGTCGGGTTCAATTTTGAATGATCCAAGGCTACATGAATTTAGTATTATTCTCTAATTTTTATGACCAAAGTTCCTGTAGATATTATATCTTAAGGTCTTTTGATCAATAGTCATGATACATCACAACTTAGTAATTATAAATATATTTTAATTTAATTATCTAATTATAGTAATCTATATATCAATTTATCGCTTCAACGCGACCTCTTCGATAATATGAAAAGTTAGAAATTCGATGCCTCGTGAATATTGAACTCTGATCTTCACGTTTTTGAAATCACATTAATAACTATCCTATCCTATTAGTGTATTAGTGTTATGCATATATATATATATATATATATATATGCATATAAACATAATAAAATCTAATTGTAAATTTATGATGTGTGTATGATAGTGCTATGCTTCCATCTTTATCATGATATCTGAATTATGGGCGCGTTAGGCCATACGTACACGAGTATATGAGATCATGCCTATGCTTGAGCGTAGTGATACGCCGAGATGGTATCGAAATGAGGAATACATCATATTCATATGCCTTATAACTCATGATGGTATGGGACATCATGACAAGTAGGGTGAGTGCGAATTCGGTGTAACCTTATATACGGTGACCCTATCACCCCGAGTTTTAAATAAGAAGAGAGGATAACATATGAGTTATTATATGAGATTCAGGTCTTAGGCCTTAGCTGTGGTGAGGTTATCCCACTATAACTTGTCTTAGAATTAAGTTATAAGAGTATGAGATGAGTATAAGTATGAGATAAGATATGTTATAAGTACGATAATAAGATACCGCTGTATAGGCCAGTAAAAGATTAAGAACTTAAGTCTTTGTATGTGTCATTCCTTGCGTAGCCACCGTAAGAGCAACGTCTTTCAATCATGACGGGTCTCTGAGAGACAGTATGAGTATTAGTGTGAGTGTGAGTATGAGTATGATATGAGTTATGTTTGATCATTATGTCTCCCCATTAGACTGGGTGGAGAGTATGAGGAGGATAAGGAGGGTGATTAGATAGATTAGGATATGGTGGTATGATACTATGGTAACCCTCATATGGTAGCTCAAGCAGCGACCTTGGCACAGGTCGTATAGGATTTATGAGTAGGTTAGTTACGTTTATACGATATACAGACGTATGTACGAGAATAATAAGATATGGTATGTTATAAAATATGAGATATGATGAGGTATGTTAGGGTATGAATGTCTAGATTATGGTCCCGCATTTATGTTATGATATGAGTTTTACATTATACACATGTTTTTATTATATTCTCTTTTAGTTGTTTTGTTATACTATATTTATCACTCACGTGATGCACCCATAATACACCTGAGTAGTATGGGGTGGATTGGTGGTGTATCCCACTAGGTTTACATAACTGAGTAAACTCATCCCACGAAAATCTAAACAGCTGTAGGTGTTTACATTGGTGGAATAGACATCGGCTATTTAGATCTCATTAACGTTGACTTCATTGACCCCGTGGACGCCGAGTATCAGGAGCTTTGGGAGGGCAACGCCGCTGTGTACCAAGAGAACCTTGGTGCTGATTTTGATTTGAGCATCGATTATTGATAGTTTTAAACTCGGTATCGCGTTTCATTTGATAATTTGGTGTTGACTTTAGCTTTCTTTTATCGGATTTGTCTTCGACTTTTATTTCTCTTTTATTGGTGGTTTACTTGGATTTTATCGCAATTATTCAGTATTTATGGCTATTTTATATTCTATCTATATGTGTTAGCTTTCATAGATTTTGTGGAATCAGATTACGCAAGAAATCTGATTAGGTGTATGTCCGCTTAGCATATCCGGGATATGTGCGGGTCATAACTTGAAATTCTAGGCTCTCGGGATGGAGTAGAATTTCGGGTCGTGACACTAACATAATATATATATATATATATATATATATATATATATATATATATATATATATATATATATATATATATATATTCATCATAGAGATTTAAACAAGATTTATCATTTGTATCCACGTAATTAAAAAAGAACAAAGTTTTAAGACTGATTATCTCAATATTTAATTAATGACCCTGTAAAAAGGAAAAAAATAGAGTTACAAGGAAACGCATTAAAACTTTAGACAATTTAACTATAGAGTAGAGACTTATAAAAATATTTTTCTTAAGGTTAAGTAATGAGAAAAATTACACTTCATATTCATTCAATTTTATTTAGCAATCAAGAAAAGAAAAATCACGATTTACAAAATTTTCGTAACTAAGATCATAATTTAATTGCAAAGTTTGGAAAATAGAAAAGTAAATTTATATATATATATATATATATATAAATCATCAAAAGCAAATTTCAACAAGTGCATTTTTTTAAGAATTAAATATCTAATAATACTAATTGAAAAGTTACTTGAGCCTTAAAATTTCTTTTTCTCTGTTGACATCTAGACATTCAAATTCTTCGGAGCAAGAAGAGTAGCACCCATTTTTCTTTTCTTTGGAGAAACAATAGTCTTCTTTTCTTCATTTTACTTTTACTTATTCTCTAAACCATTTGGTGGATCTATTCTCAATTCTAAATCAATTTCATTGGGAACAAAATTATCGAAATATGATGAACTAAATTTCTCCAATTCAATTTGACTGATAATTTTAATTTTTTTCCTTGAACTATTAAGACTTGCAGAGTGAAGTGGCTTCGGGTAAGAGGATCGAAGTGCCGCTCACTTTTCTGTCATTATATATATATATATATATATATATATAAACATAGACTTGGCCATAGTAGAGACCGCTTACGAGCGGATCGATCGAGTACCTAATACCTTCCCGATTGATAGCCGAAGTTCTTACCCTAGAGGCTTTGGTGTTGACTGGTAATTTAGAGTCATATATCGCACTTCGGTGCTCACGATATTGATTTTGGGTATCTAGGACACCAAAAGCTCCTCGTGGCAACTCCATTTTTGAGCGTATCGCCGACTCGCAAAAGTCAACGGTTGGATAGATGGCGACTCCAATGGGATAGCTTTTAGAATTTCTCCTTGAAATAGGCTCCATTACATGTGTTTTTCTCCTACTTTTCACTTTATCTATATTTATGTTTATTTTTTACTTTCCGCTACGATTCAACATTTTCTTACTTCTTACCCCTACGATTCCGAGCATTTTTTTTAAAGCTTAGTCAATTGACTGGCCACGTCTTTACCCACCTAAGCCATTTGGCAAGCCTACTTGATAATTTAGTTTAAATTTCTGTCATTTATCACCTAAGCCATTTGTGGGCCTACTTGATAATTTAGTTTAAATTTCTGTCATTTACCGCCTAAGCCGTTTGGCGGGCTTACTTGATAATTAGATTTAAATTTTCGTCATTTCTGCCTAGTCGTTAGAGTGCCCCCGTCATTTTCTTACTACTTGTCATATTTCACCAATGAACGTCGACCTATAGTGGCTGCACGGGACTCTCACACCCCGGATTGAGAACAGTGGCGAAAGCCCCATTTTTTAACTTAAGCGAACTACCCTTAAAACTGAATGCTAAAATAAACCAAGAAGGGACTTAGTAATTTTGCTTCACGCGAGTATTTTTTACAAAATGGAGGAAAAATAGGCAACTATACACCCGACCCGGTTTCAAGTAGAGCGGCAACCCTAGTGGTGATGATCTTGAAAAGAACCACCCCATCCAGTATCTGAGAAGGCGTTCGCGCCAGAGGTATATCGGGTGGGTGACCGAACTTGTTACTGAGCTTAAAACTTTGGGGAGCGCGTTAGCTGAATCGAACCGGCCTTGTATCCCTAGGCACGGAAAGGAGGGACTAGATAAGCAAAGAAAAAAGCCCCCGGAGGCATCGCTTCCAAGAACCAAGTCAAAGACCAACTCGGATCTGCAATCTGGAAATATACATATATAATAAGCCTTGTGTGCATACTATGCACACATAGTTAAAAAATTTTAAATTTTGCACATGCATGCATATTATGCATGCAAAGCTTATTTACTGTTTCTAGAATTTGGTGCCTTTTCACAATTCCCCGAACCACCTGTGTATGTTAGTATTTAGGCTCCCAATAATTCCTACACCCTTAACACCCAAAACGCTCTCACTGGTCAAGAGAGGTCACCCTCTTATTGACTCTTCCGAGGGATCGGGCTGTCGCACGGAAATCTGTACATTTAAAGATCGAGAGATCTTCTCTTTGATTCTAAAAAAGGGCATCTAGGTCCCGCCGTAGGAAGCATTGGGGTGTGAGAACCATCCGAGAAAGGAGTTCCAAAGGCTCCAAAAAGCGCTGTAAAGGAAAGAAAGAAAAAGAAATCCAAAAAAAATTATTGTTGTTGTCATTCAAAATTCAAAAAAAAAAAGAGAAAGAGATCATCAAAATCAAAAGAAAATCTTCAAAAAATCATCACCAAAAAAGAAAGAAAAGAAAAATCAACAAAGGGCTTTTTTTGCCGTAGCCACGGCACCATCATACCCGCCATCATCCCGTAGGGAAAGAAGAAAAAAGACTTTTGGGCCATACCCAAGAAACCCGTACCCTACCCGTCAACAAACCATGTCTTGGGCGGTTGATCCCATCATTTTTTACCTAGATTCATCCCCATCACACTCCCACATAGAGGAGATTCCCATCTCCAAACCCTCCACCCAATCCCGATTTAACGTCATCGAACCCTTCATTGCACCCATTTTTCCCTCCACATCCCACTCAAAGTACACCCAGCTTTCCCTCCACCTCAAACCAAAGCATCCCCAAATTTTCCACATTCACCAAAAGCATCCCCAATTTTCCCACCACATCAAACCAAGCATTGCCGCCACCCCATATGCCTCGCCCATCAGGTGAGCCATTCACATCCAACCCCATGGTGATGATAGAGGACAGGATGAGGGTATACATAGCTTGGAGGGATTCCCAAAGCCTTCCCAATCCATCCCAAACATCAATGAACCCTCAACAGACCCTCAAAAATCTCCACACCTCATTCACCCAAAGTACTAATCCCAATCAACCACCCATAATCCACACCACGCAAGCCCCCCCCCCCCCCCCCAACAACCATGGGGTCATCCCAGTGTTAATCTCTGAAAAGTATCACTTTCACCCCTTAACCTGACCCTTCATGGACCTCAGAGCATGCTAATAATGGTTTGTAAGTGTGTTTGTGTGAATAACAGGAAAATTTTAGCTTAAGTTACAATCCATCATTTGTTAAGTCAGGAAGAAGGAATATTGGAGCTTAGTTGTGAAACTGAGGGGTCTACATTGAAGGCAACATGGTGGTTCACACCATTATGGCAAAATCGCATGTAGTGGTGTCCTAAGAGCCTTGTTGAAAGTGAGAAGTGGAACCCAAGATGAGAGATGAGGCTCAGAAGTTGAGGGAGTGGTGCTGCAGAGGACTTAAATGGAAAAGCTATTGAGCACCCTACTGCTGCAAAGCATACACTCAAGCAATCCAGACTACTGTAGTTTATCTAAGCCAGCATGGAGAACCATCATTAAGCAGCTACAACAGTGAAGCTAACAACGCAGTGGTGAGCTCAGTGAAGTATTGAAGCCATGCATCCTAAAGCCACCCATGCACTCAGGCTGACTATGAACTCCGCAGACTTAAACTGTTGGAGTTGAACCACTGAAGTCCCAAATGGCACTGCTGATGTCAAAACAGTAGTTGCTGCACCCTTTAAAGCATGCTGCCACTCCACCAATTGAGCTGTGTTCCCTTTCCAAAATAGTTCCACACCACAGCAAAATGCATGCTGTTGCACACATTGCAGCTTTGTGAGCAACAGAAATCTGATGAGATTTAAGGCCCTTCAGCAGATTAGGAGTTGTTTAAAATGAACCTCTCGGATTGGTACTGAAGCAAGAGTGTGCAAGTCAAGTGCATCTCTATCCCTTCAACCAACTTGTCGAATAGTTCAGCTCCAAAGTGAACCTCAAGAGATGTACATGCAGCTGAAACCCCAACCTCTCGAATGGAGCAGGCACAGAACCTCTCGAGCTCTTCACTCCAGCAACTGCTCAAAAGGCTAGTGCAACCTCTCAAATTCATCAAAGTCTAGTCCCTCATCCTCTCGAGCTCTCCATTCAGCCTCCTATTGAATGAACTGCAGCAAAGAGATCCTCACGAGAAGGGAGTTCTGAAGCTCCACACATTGCATCCTCGTGAGCCTGCTTCATTGCACCTTCGCGAGCAGTTTAAATGCTGCTGAAATGTGGATCCTCGTGAGCAGCTTGCTGTTGGAATGGAGCCCAGTGAGATCCTTCCAAGATGGCCAACCTAAAGCTCCTGAAGACCAGCCTCGCGAGGCTGCATGAAACCATCAATATTTATCTTTGCGAGATGGGCTGGAGCAGGGAGCTGCATGCATGCCAACCTAGCGAGCTGAACCCTGCTGCAATGGTGTTCTTTGCGAGATGGAGGCGCTGCTGCAATATTTATCCTCGCGAGGAACCTAAGAGCTGCACTTTATTCTAGCCCCGCGAGCTACTTAAACACTGCTGTATATCCTTCAACCAAGTGAGTAATAGCTACTCCATTTTATCTGAGCTTAGCGAACAGTAAAAGCTACTATTTTTATTTCATTTGCCATCCATCCTCGCGAGGTAGAGGCCAACAATAGTTGTATTTTAACCAGCCTAGCGAGCTCACTAGCAGCCCACATGAATGATCCTTGCGAGCAATAAAGCTACTACACCTTGTGGTTGTGCACACTCCAAGCTATAACAATAGCAAGTCTTCAACTGCTACTGCTCCATTGACTACAGCAGCGAGCTTTCATTCACTGCTGCTCCATTTATTAAAGCAGCAACATCTATTTCTGCAAACAAGCTAAGCTACTGTAATTTACTCGAGCAGCTTAAACACCTTCTCAAACTGCAGAGATGCAACTAAAATATCAAGCCAGCAGCTGTAAATGGCTGCAGCATTACTGAGGAGAAAAAGAGCCGAGCACAAGCCTTCATTTATTGCTGCTATTTATTCATGCAAGCACAAGTCCTGTAGCAAGAGCAAACTCGAGCACATCATGCATGGCTGCAACCCACTGGTCAAGCAGCCATTCAAGTTCACGGCTACAAGTGAAGCAAACCTACAACAAATCTATCAAGCAATTGAAAGTGAACCCGTTAAGCCTATTGATGAAGCCAGCAACACAATGGAGCAGTGTATAAGCTGAAGGAATTTTATCGAACAGCTGTCGTGCGCACTCCAGCAGCTGTGGTGCATCTCTCGAGCAGTTCAACTAAACCCCATGAGATGTGAACTCAAAGTCGAGTAGTGTAGAGCTAAAAATATAGGCATTTGAGTTATTCTGCGTCTGAAGCATTTTGTCAAATAGGTACAGTGCTGAAATATGCTGGAAATCAGTCCAGCGAAATTTAAACGTCTAAAGCATTTTAGCCCAGCGAGATTTAAACTTCTGAAGCATTACAACCTAGCGAGATTAAACTTTGGAAGCTACAACCCAGCGAGATCCTAGCGAGATGCATACCTGAAGTTGTCTTCTACACGAGGCACAAATTCTAGCAGCCTATTTCAGCACCCAAGGACATTTTGGGTATTTCACATCTTCTAAGGCACGCATCCCAATGTCCCACACTTTCCAAATCATCCAAGGGCCACAGATGGGCCACGAAATCAACTCCAAACCTTCTTATTTTTGATTGGCTGTTGCACACAAGCTGCTATGGATTGTATAAATAGCTCATTTTCTATTTCGTAAAGGGATCCAGGGTGAGCCTGAGATCCCCCTTTTGGGGTTTTAGCTTTTTTAGGGTTAGGGTTAGGGTTAGCTTCCCTTTTTTTTCTCTATTTTTTTCTTTCTTAGTCCAGCACTTGCTGGCTAACTCTTTTGTAAGCAGTTGAGATTAATTTAGTGTTGCAATGGGCATTTGTGAAAACTTTGAGAGCTAATTTGGGGTTTGCATTCGCTATTGCCTTCGAAGGCTAGTAATGTAAGATTCTTTTACAATATTGTCATTTTTATCATTTTAATTAGATCTATAGTCTCTGTGTTTTCCTTGCATAGAAATCTATTGGATCTAGACATAGATGCCTATAGATATGATGATCCCATTGTTGCTCGAGCTTGTAGCCTTGCAGCAATGGTGGTGACAGCAGGTTTATTACTCTATCTCAGGCCTCTGTGATTGAACCCTCTCTATTGGATAGTCTGTGACCATTTAAGTGGACAGATTATATCCTTAAGCGGGGTCTAAATCATAGATCTGAGATGGATTCTTCTTCCCGGCACTTGAGCTTGTAGCTTTGTGAGGGGGTATTGCAGAGCCTGATAGTCTTGTGAGAGATTGTGCAAAACCAAACTGCCCTCTGTTTGCATTGTCATCATTAGATTGTAGACCTGATTCCTCTGTAGAAATTGCAGACTTGAGGGTTGAGTCATTGCAGGCCTTTTGTAGCAATGACCAGCTGCATTTAAGTCCCTTTTTGGATTGGATTTCCTATGACATGTTAGCAGATGAGGACCAGCAGTACCTCATCTGCCATTTCCTCAAATTTTTAAAGGTCCTTCTCCTTCTTATAAGGGGAAGGATAAAATGGAGAAAATGAGGCATATTTGTCAGTTGCTGTCATCTGAGAGAGGGTGGATGATACCTTGACCACTCTCCTGAAATGGGCTGTGGTTTGTGCTGAAAATGTTGTTTATGGACTGAGGAGTTTCGGTTTATCAATGGGGTGGGTGCACCACTTCACTTGGACAACTTCCCTCAACCATCTTAGGCACCTTTGCTGCCTGTGATTGGTCTCTCCACCTAATGTGGAGCTGGAGCTGCTCCCTATATCTCTCAAGCAACTAAAATTTATGAGTTGGAGGACTGAGGTTTGATGCCTCTGCATCTACAAAGGTATGACTTTTTAACTTCTGAATTATAGTTCTTTCCAGTTTAGGTGAGTTCCGGATGGGTTTTCTTCATTTTCGGTCATGCATATACCCCCATCTGGACTGTTGAGATCATGAGCCTTAATGTAGGAATAGTCATGAGGGTTAATGATCAAAGGTTATAAATCTATGGTGAAAATTCTATTGAGCCCTCTAAAATCATTCACTTTCAAGTCCTTCCACTGATAGTTGGTCCAACACTGTGTACCATATGTAACATAGCTGTTTTTTGGTGTTTTAAAATTCTGTCTATATAGTGTAGTGTGATCTGATTTTTGTATGAATCCTGCTTTACAATGTGTGCTTCTAATTTTCAAAATTATGTTTCATCAATTCTGATTCATACTTAGATCATTTTAGAAAATTTTGTGTTTAGGATTTTAATTGTTTAGTTTAGTTTATGTTTTTATATACATGTTATTTTTACTGTCACTTCTACAACATATAGTTGTTGTTTTTAGGAGTTTGTGTAGCTGTTTTATTTTCTCTTTTTCTCTTTCATAGTATACTTTTCTGCATTATTTTAGTTCATTTTTCTATTTACTTTTCTGCTGTAATTTAGTTTGTTTTTCTTTTACCAACCCTACTGCCCCTATACATTTTGCATGAAACAGTGAGGACACCGTTTAACTTAGGTTTGGGGATGTGGTAGGGTAGGTTTGCCAATAGAACAGTTAAATTTAGTGCAACAGTGTTGGTTTAATTGGAATAAGCAAAGTCAATTCCCACCTAACTTGTTAGAATGTGGAAAGTTGTGGAAATTTAAAATTTTTGCAGACATTTTAAAACTGAAAAGCTTTGAAAAATTAGCACCACCATGAAGCTAACATCAGTAAATTTTTTCAGATTGGTACTTAGTGAACTGGAGAGGAGAGAAAAAGGTAGAAGTGCACCCCATGAGTTAAATTGAGGACCATACCTAGTGAGATTTGGGCTTATCAAAATTCTTTTGAAGAGTGTTTTTGACATTTTTTTTTTCTGCTCCAAGGATTGATTGACTCAACACCTTGTCACTAGAAGTTAGGTGCCTCTAAATCAAAACTAATTGACAGCACTCATGACACTAAGGAAATGATCCAAGGCCTTCATTTGGACAGTTTGATCCTAAAAATCCAACCTTTTAAAACTACACTTTTGCATACACTCTTTGAGCCTTAAAAATCCTATTTTTCTTCAACAAACACCAAAGTACTTGCACCTTAACCTCATGACTTGATCCAACTTTACCCTCACTCTGAGAATTCAAAAGGTAAAGGAGAAGGAATTGAAGATAGTGAGAGTGGTTCAACATTTGGTGGAAGGAGAAGAAAAGCAACGTATAAACAGCAGTGTATCAGTGGTTTTTGTGTGGCAGTTCATCATAAAAATATTAAATAAAAATAAAAAGAGAAAAAGAAAGAAAAGTCTAGAGAAGAACATCATCTGAAAATTGAAAAGAAGAGGAGAAGCTGACCACTTTGATTCTGAAATATATCAAGTAAGATGAAGTTGTGCTGAAATGAAGGTGGTGAAGTCATGAATCACTCCTTACCTCGCAGATTTCTCAATTTTGAATCCCTTTTTACCCCCTCATTCTTTATATCCCTCACTCATAAGCCACCTTACAACCCATCAAAAAGACCCTGCTGATCCTTAGTGAAATGAGCTATCATGTGGAGATGAGGAGTTGGCTAATCTATAGTGAAAATACTTGAGGATGTCATAACTTAGAAGCAAAGCCAATGCTCATGCTTGCAGACCCATTTGGGGTATGTAACTGCTCTTGAGTTGCTTTGAATGTGAACACCAGTAGATTTTCAATGTTGAGAGATAGCCCTGGAGAGAATTGGGTCTAAATTTTAACTTCATTGGGGTAGTATACACACCTAATTTTGAATCAAAGGCAAGCTTAGTGTTGATTTGTGTACATTGTATTTATGATGCAAACTGATTGGTGGTGATGCACATGCATGTTAATTTTGAGTTTTAAATGGCTGCTTAACTGCTATAATTTCCTCTGAATTTTAAAGAATAGGTGTGAACTGATGTTTTATTCATTAAATTGGTATTGTCATTGACTGCACTATATTTAACTGATTTTATTGGAGAAGTTTGTGGGTATCTTCACTGAAAACCTTCAGGAGACTTCGCTCCTCCACTAGAGATCACCTAGGGGTTTAAAAGGCTTGGTACATATGCTAAATGTATCCGTGCTCCCTACGAAAGTGGCATTTTTTGTTTCGAATAATATTTTTAATTTTTGCTTTGCTCGAGGACTACCAAAGATTAGGATTGGGGGTGTGTTAATCTCTGAAAAGTATCACTTTTCACCCCTTAACCTGACCCTTCATGGACCTCGGAGCATGCTAATAATGGTTTGTAAGTGTGTTTGTGTGAATAACAGGAAAATTATAGCTTAAGCTGCAATCCATCATTTGTCAAGCCAAGAAGAAGGAATAATGGTTTGTAAGTGTGGTTCACACCATTATGACAAAATAGCATGTAGTGGTGTCCTAAGAGGCTTGTTGAAAGTGTTAAGTGGAACCCAAGTTGAGAGATGAGGCTCAGAAGTTGAGGGAGTGCTGCTGCAGAGGACTTAAATGGAAAAGATGTTGAGCGGCCTACTGCTGCAAGGCATACACTCAAGCAATCCAGACTGCTGTAGTTTATCTAAGCCAGCATGGAGAACCATCATTAAGCAGCTGCTATAGTGAAGCTAACAACACAATGGTGAGCTCAGTGAAGTATTGAAGCCATGCATCCTAAACCCACCCATGCACTCAGGCAGACTATGAACTCAGCAGACTTAAACTGTTGGAGCTGAACCACTGAAGTCCCAAATGGCACTGTTGATGTCAAAATAGTAGTTGCTGCACCCTTTAAAGCATGCTGCCACTCCACCAATTGAGGTGAACTCCCTTTCCGAAGAAGTTCCACACGACAGCAAAATGCATGCAGCTGCACACATTGCACCTTCGTGAGCAATAAAAAATTGATGAGATTTAAGGCCCTTCAGCAGATTAGGAGTTGTTTAAAATGAACCTCTCGGATTGGTACTGAAGCAAGAATTTGCAAGTCAAGTGGATCTCTATCCCTTCAACCAACTTGTCGAATAGTTCAGCTCCAAAGTGAACCTCACGAGATGTATATGCAGCTGAAACCCCAACCTCTAGAATGGAGCAGGCACAGAACCTCTTGAGCTCTTCGCTCCAGCAATTGCTCAAAAGGCTGGTGCAACCTCTCAAATTCATCAAAATCTAGTCCCTCATCCTCTCGATCTCTCCATTCAGCCTCCTATTGAATGAACTACAGCAAAGAGATCCTCGCGAGAGGGAAGTTCTGAAGCTCCATACATTGCATCCTAGCGAGCCTGCTTCATTGCACCTTCGCGAGCAGCTTAAATGCTGCTGAAATGTGGATCCTCCCAAGTAGCTTGCTGCTGGAATGGAACCCAGCGAGATCCTTGCAAGATGGCCGACCTGAAGCTCCTGAAGACCAGCCTCGCGAGGCTGCATGAAACCAGCAATATTTATCTTCGTGAGATGGGCTGGAGCAGGGAGCTGCATGCATGCCAACCTAGCGAGCTGAACCATTCTGCAATGGTGTTCTTCGCGAGTTGGAGGCTTTGCTGCAATATTTATCCTCGCGAGGAACCTAAGAGCTGCACTTTATTCCAGCCCTGCGAGCTGCTTAAACACTGCTGTATATCCTTTAACCAAGCGAGCAATAGCTGCTGCATTTTATCTGAGCCTAGCGAGCAGTAAAAGCTACTGTTTTTATTTCATTTGTCATCCATCCTCACGAGGTCGAGAACAGCAATAGCTGCTGTATTTTAACCAACCTAGCGAGCTCACTAGCAGACCACATGAATGATCCTCACGAGCAGCAAAACTGCTACACCTTGTGGCACATCAAGTAGCTGTTGTGCACACTCCAAGCTATAATAATAGCAAATCTTCAGTAGTTGCTACTCCATTTACTACAGCAGCAAGCTTTCCTTCACTACTGCTCCATTTATTAAAGCAGCAACATCTATTTCTGCAAACAAGCTAAGTTGTTGTAATTTGCTCGAGCAGCTTAAACACCTTCTCAAACTGCAGAGCTGCAACTAAAATATCAAGCCAGCAGCTGTAAATGCCTGCAGCATTATTGAGGAGAAAAAGAGCCGAGCACAAGCCTTCATTTATTGTTGTTGTTTATTCATGCAAGCACAAGTCCGGCAGCAAGAGCAAACTCGAGCACACCATGCATGGCTGCAACCCATTTGTCAAGCAACCATTCAAGCTCATGGGTACAAGTGAAGCAAACCTGTAGCAAATCTGTCAAGCAGTTGAAAGTGAACCCCTTGAGCCTAATGATGAAGCCAACAACACAATGGAATAGCGTATAGGCTGAAGGCATTTTGTCAAACAGTTTCCATGCGCACTCGAGCAGCTGTGGTGCATCTCTCGAGCAGTTCAACTAAACCCCATGAGCTGCAAACTCGAAGTCAAGTGGTGTAGAGCTGAAAATATAGGCACTTGAGTTATTCTGCGTCTGTAGTATTTTGTCGAATAGGTGCAATGCTGAAATATGCTGGAAATCAGCCCAGCGAGATTTAAACGTCTGAAGCATTTAAGCCCAGTGAGATTTAAACTTCTGAAGCATTTTAGTCTAGTGAGATTAAACTTCTGAAGCTGCAACTCAGAGAGATCCTAGCGAGATCTCAGCGAGATGCATACCTGAAGCTGTCTTCTACGCAAGGCACAAATTCCAACAGCCTATTTCAACACCCAAGGATATTTTGGATATTTTACACCTTCTAAGGCACGCATCCCAATGTCTCACACTTCTAAAAGCATCCAAGGGCCATAGATGGGCCACAAAATCAACTCCAAATCTTCTTATTTCTGATTGGCTGTTGCACACAAGCTGCTATGGATTGTATAAATAGCTCATTTTCTGTTTTGTAAAGGGATCCAGGGTTAGACTGAAATCCCCTTTTTTGGGTTTTAGCTTTTTAGGGTTAGGGTTAGGTTTAGCTTCCCTTTTTTTTCTCTATTTTCTCCTTTCTTAGTCCAACACTTGCTGGCTAACTCTTTTGTAAGCAGTTGAGATTAATTTAGTGTTGCAATGGGCATTTGTGAAAACTTTGGGAGCTGATTTGGGGTTTGCATTGGCTGTTGCCTTCGAGGGCAAGTATTGTAAGATTCTTTTACAATGTCATTTTTATCGTTTTAATTAGATCTGTAGTCTCTGTGTTTTCCTTGCATAGAAATTTATTGGATCTAGACATAGATGCCTATAGATCTGATGATCCCATTGTTGCTCGAGCTTGTAGCCTTGCAGCAATGGTGGTGACAACAGGTTTATTGTTCTATCTCGGGCCTCTGTGATTGAATCCTCTCTATTGGGTAGTCTGTGACCATTTAAGTGGTCAGATTATAGCCTTAAGAGGGGTCTAAATCACATATCTAAGATGAGATTCTTCCTAGCACTTGAGTTTGTAGCTTTGTGAGGGGGTATTGCAGAGCCTGGTAGCCTTGTGAGAGATTGTGCAAAACCAAACTGCCCTCTCTTTGCAATATCATCATCAGATTATAGACCTGATTCCTCTGTAGAAATTGCAGACTTGAGGGTTGAGTCATTGCAGGCCTTTTGTAGCAATGACCAGCTGCATTTAAGTCCCTTTTTGGGTTGGATTTCCTATGAATGCCAGCCAGATCTGTTACAGATCTGGGGAGCTTGTAGCTTGACAAACATAGTGTCTGCAATAGTATTCATGTCCTGATTTAATCCATTGTTGGGAAGAAATCTCTTGGATAGTCTGTGACCATTTAAATGGACAGGTTATAGCCTTAGGATAAATCCCTTCAAGTGATTGAACTTCCACTATTGGATAGTCTGTGACCATTTGAGTGGACAGGTTATAGCCTTAAGAGGAGTCTAGATTGTAGGGTTACTTTGGATTCTTTTACCTTGCTGATGTTTTTGATAGCACATCAATAAGGATTCCTGCTGAATCAGCCCTAAATCTGAGTTGCAAAGCTGATTATCCATAGCTGTTTACTTCTCATCATTTTATCTATATTTCACCGCACCATCATCTTCCTTCTCCATCCCTTTCTTTAGCTATAGTTTTTTTTTTTTCTGCATTTATGTTTTTAGTATAGCTTAAGTGACACTTAAACTCCCCTTCCTTTAGGATTGCTAGATCTGTAGCTAGATCTGGAGACTACTATATGGCCCTCAAGGTTTTAGATCAATACTCCCTGTGGGACAAACTCTTACTTATCAAAACTTGATACAATAGCCCTGTATCTTGCAGCCTGTGTATCTTAGGTTACTATTTTCATAGTCATTTCACTCCACTCTTGCATTCTGATTGTACCATCTCATCACTTAAATAACATCAGCACCTGGATCAGAAAGAACACCAACACCCAGTAGGCCTCAAAGACCCTATGCCCAACCCCAAGCCAATTTAGGCCCAAATCCAAGGGTCACATTTTTGAACCCTCCATCATTCCCCCAATTTTCCACATACACCCACACCCAACAGGTGCACCCTATTTCTCCCCAAATAGCAAACCCCTCTCATTCACTCCACCAATCTGGAATAAACCCTACCCATCCACCACCTTCATATCCAACCCAACTTGGAACCCATCACAAACCTTCAACCAACCCCAATTTACACATTCCCATCAAGAACAATGGCCTCATCAGGCACCCACTCAACCCCTCTAAAATCCCCAATCACTCATCCTCTTACCCCCCAACCAAGTCATCAGAATCCTTACCAGCCCCAATGGCCTCATCAAGCACCCACCCAAAACTCACCATTTACACATCCTCTCACTTCACTAACCAGACACTAAAATCCTCATCAAGTATAGTGGAATCACTAGGCACCCACTCAACCTATCCAGAATCTGCTTGATAACCTCATCCCTCCACTTATTGATGAGGGCCACCAATACAAGGAGGATGAAGCACAAAATAGTGGGGCCTACGGAAGGACATTTGTCAGTTCCAACCCCCCGCATCCCATCTTCACCAACCAATAGGCTCCCTAGAATGAATGGGGGCAGCCTAGTGGGGGAACAACCCCAGTTCTACAGTTTAGAGAATCGAAACTATTGAAAGAATAAATGGACAAGATCCAAAAATAATTGACAAAGTAGGGGGTGCCAAAAATTCACCCTACCGACTTCTCCGATTTGTGTCTGTTTACCAAGGTGCCTTTGCCACCTAAGTTCAAAGTGTCGTCGTTTGACAAATATAACGGCAGTGGCAACCCCATTGCCCACCTTAAGTCATATTGTGGAGACATGTACCAGTATGGCGGAGATGAACGACTCCTTGTCAAAGTGTTCCTAAGAAGTCTCACCGGTCCAGCCTTGAGGTGGTTCACTTCTATTGAACCATCTATGATAAAAACGTGGAGAGACCTCACTCACTTGTTTCAAGAACAGTTGTGGACAATATAAAAATCGAGCTTCGCAAGTCTGATCTGGCTCGATTGAGATAAAAGTCTGAAGAAACTTTTAATGAATAATTCAGAAGATGGAGGGCCCTAGCAACCCAGGTGAGGAACCGCATACCAGATGAGGAACAAATTGAGATGATCTAAAAAATCACGTTACCAGCCATATTTGATTTCCTTGTGTACCGACAGCAGGCATGTTTTGCCAATTTAGTGAGAAATGTCAACCGTTGTGAAGACACGGTAAGAGAGGGACGCTTGAGCAGAACTATTGTTAGTGGAGCCCTCAAATTTACTGAGCAAAGGAATGAAAAAAGAACAGGGGTAGATGTCCAAACAATAATGACCACACAACCCACCACCAATATAGCACCATTCTAGTATGGGGCCACACAACAAACTCCAACATGGGCAGAGCCAGCACAGAGACCCAACAATGGTCGAGGGGCACAGATGACCCCCGAACAAAGAAGGGCCCAATTAAATTGTGTATTCACTCCCTTATGGCAATCCCTCAATATCATGTTTCCCTTATTGATCGAAAAGGGTTTGGTTACCCCATTTCAGCCACGGCCTCCACCAAATTCAATCCCGAGAAATTATGATCCCAACACACACTGCAATTTCCACTAGGGTCTAGGGCATCCGACTGATCGCTGCTTTCCGTTAAAGCACGCAATACAAGATTTGATCGAGACAGGAAAGTTCATTCCTCTAGCACCTCCCCAAGTAAATCCTCACACCAATATCCTCTAGGCACCATTACTGCCACACCCACAAAGAGGAATGGGCCCGAGGCACAATATTAACATTGTGGAGGAAGATATGGAAGAATTTGATCCCTCAGAATACATCAGCATGAGAGAAAGCTTTGTGACACCAAGGGAATGGAGTACAGAGAATGAGATCATAGGTGTAGTCGAGCCCTTGAATTTAGCCAACTACTTCCCCAAGCAGTACCTCTCATTTTGAGACTTTCCTTCCCGGCACCAACTCCCATCAACCATATTCAACCCAACTTCACCTCACCTCCTCAATACCAGCCCTTTCTAGCACCAACCCCCGTCAATAACATGTTTCCCACTTTTACCTCACCCCCATTATTCCATCCACCTTCAACACCCATCAGCCATGCCTGGCCCAATTTTACCACTCCACCACCAGCCCATTCACCTCCAGCACCAGTAAACCATATTTGGCCCAGCATCGCCACACCGTTGACCTATCCATCACCGATACTTTCATCCACCCCATTCCAAATACCTGGATCGATGTAGGATCCCCATCAAGTCCTGCTCAACTATAACCAAACAGGTGTTAATGCTGACAGCAATAGTAAAGGGGCAGTTGAGTTTATCACACAATCAGGGAGGATCTCCAAACAGCCAGAGGTACTGGTACCTGCCCAACCTGAGGAAAGGAGGTAAACAGTAGCAGTGCATCCAATGGAAAGAATGAGTAGGGAATATGCATTAGAAACACAGTTAAGGAGAACCTCGGCCCACATCACCATCTGGGACTTGTTAATGACGTCTCCACCACACTTTCAAGCTTTAATGGTGGCCCTGAAAGATGCTCATGTCTCCGATAAAGTGTCCCTAAATGAGGTGGAACAAATGATTGGGAAAGTGTTGGCTCACAACGCTATCTCGTTCTCTGATGCCGATTATCCAATTGAAGGGGGTAACCACTCTAGATCCCTCAACATTACGACAGAAATAGGAAATTTGGTGATACCCATGGTGTTGGTAGATAATGGATTGACATTAAATTTGTGCCCTTTAAGGACTGTGACCAAGGTAGGAGTCAATTTATCCATGTTCTGACCAGCCAAGACAGGAGCTCGAGGGTTTGATAACACTCAGAGAGAAGTGATAGGTGAAGTTGATCTTGAGCTCACCATTGGGCCAATGACCTTCTCTATCCCATTCCAAGTCATGGATATTAAGTCCACCTTCAATTTACTACTGGGGCACCCATGGCTGCACGAAATTAGGGAAGTACCCTCAACCTTGTACCAAAATTCAAGTTCATCTCAGAGGAGAAAGTTATAGCTATCTTAGGTGAGGGACGAGAAGAAAGAGAAAGAGTTGCACACAGCATAGAAAACCTCAAGATGCTGGATGTGCCGCACATGACTAAGGACATATATCTTCAAGGTTTTCAATACGACGTATCAGTAGTGGTACCAGAGCCCCTTGGAAAGGTCACTACAAAAATCAGAGGAGGAATAATTACAGCAGTAGCGATGCTCCAGAAATGGGGCTATTAGAAAGGAAAGGGATTAGATCATCACCTGTAGGGCAGAAGAGACCCAGTCAGAGCACGAGGCGGACAACAGATCAAATTTGGTTTAGGGTACAAGACTACTGAAGAAGAAGTTTAGGAAGCTAAAGAGAAGGCCCAAACCATTGCTTCAACCAAAGCTAGGGGGATAAACCTAGAAGATGAACCCCGTTCACAGTCGCACAACAAGAGCACATTTGTGAGCGTAGGGGTCATAAAAATTGACCAGAATGAGGCAACTCAGCTGACCTCGCACAAAAAAACCGTCGTTCATGAGTCCAACCCCCAAATCGTCCCCCCTGAAATTGAAATAGACCTGGCGTCCCCGTCACTTTTTGAGGAGGAGGTACCCCTGCCTATACAACCACCTGTCCTAAACTATATCAAGCCCGCGTTAATCTTTGAGGACTAGGTTTAAGATGAACGATGGTGAATATGCTAAAAGCTGACCCCGGAGGGCCATCTCACTCCTCCACAGAGCAAGGTAAAGGTGTAACACCCCAAGTAAGGAATTGGGCATCAACGCCCATAACTCTGGAAGCTTCTGGTGGCCTGAAATCCAACACACACTTCCCAAAAAAAATTAACCTATAAAAAGTGAGGATAGCACTTGGCGGGCGATTCCATGCACGTATAGAGAGCCGCCTTGCCAATGTCCCACCTCCAAAGAAAAGGAA
This sequence comes from Chloranthus sessilifolius, assembly GCA_021018995.1. NCBI lineage: Eukaryota > Viridiplantae > Streptophyta > Magnoliopsida > Chloranthales > Chloranthaceae > Chloranthus > Chloranthus sessilifolius. Next base: position 21,739,169 of record CM037586.1, read on the forward strand.
ACCCATAAAAAAGTACAAAAAATACAGAAAAGTTAAAAAATATTGTCTTTTAAAATTCTCAGAAAAGGTAAGAAAATTAATGCCTTAAATAAAGAGCACGTTCGATGTCAATTCGACCTCTTTCCTATAGAAATACAAGGAGAGGTAGGAGTCATGGATCTAGATAAGGAGGTCCCAATGGATGAACTTCCTAGCAAGCGCCTTGAGCAATACCCCGAGTTTGAGAATGGCCCTACTCCAATCATTGAAGAGACCGAGGATGTCAATCTGGGTACAGAGGAAGATCCTAAAATCACCAAGATCAAAATGTCGCTATCTCCTGAGAAAAGAAAAGGCATGATTGATTTCCTTTGGTCATACCGAGATGTCTTCGCATGGTCATACGAGGATATGCCTAGTTTAGACACCGATTTAGTCGAGCATGAGCTGCAACTATATCCCGATGTAAAGCCTGTCAAGCAAAAGTTGAGGTGTCTCCGGCCCGAATGTATGTTGAAAGTGAAAGACGATGTCATAAAGCAGTACAGTGTAGGGTTTCTCATGGTCTCCAAATACCCGCAATATTTAGCCAATATCGTGCCGATGCTGAAGAATGATGGAAAGGTTCGCATTTGCATTGACTTTAGAAATCTTAATAAAGCGAGCTCGAAAAATGACTTCCCTTTGTCACACATCGATATCTTGGTCAATAATACTACCAAGCATGGGGTGCTCTTGTTCATAGATGGATTTTCAGGGTACAATTAGATTAGAATGGCAGAGGCGGACCAAGAAAAGACGGCATTCATCACTCCATGGGGAACCTTCTGCTACCAAGTCATGTCGTTCGGATTGAAAAATGTCGGAGCGACCTATCAGAGGGCATGATCGCCAAGTCACCGAAGAGAGGTGATCATCTGGTAGACCTCCAAAAGCTGTTCAAAAGAATGAGGAAGTACAAGCTGTGTCTAAACCCTTAGAAATGCACATTTGGCTCTATGTTAGGAAAGCTACTTGGCTTCATCATCAACAGAAGGGGCATCGAGGTTGACCCAGTGAAAGTGAAAGCTATTATCAAAATGTCACCACCATCTGTCAAGAAAGAGGTCAAAGGATTCTTGGACAGAATATAGTACATCAGTCGGTTCATTAAACAGTTAACTCCTATCTGCACGCTGATTTTTGACTATTAAGGAAAGACTCACCCATTGAATGGAATGATAATTGTCAAGCCGCATTCAATAAAATCAAGGGTTATCTTCTCAACCCTTCGGTCTTGGTACCACCAGTACCCAGGAGACCACTCTTAATGTACCTCTCCACGATGGAAGTTTCAATGGGATGTGTCCTAGGATAGGTCGATAAAACCGAAAGAAGAGAACAGGCCATCTACTATATGAGCAAGAAGTTCACCGACTACGAGACACGCTATTCTCAGCTGGAGAAGGCATGCCTAGCTCTCGTATGGGTTACATGAAGACTTCATCACTACTTGCTCTCACAGGCAGTTCTTCTTTTGGCACGGATGGACCCATTGAAGTACTTGTTTGAAAATCCAACTCTCACTGGATCGATCGCACGTTTGCATCTTCTCTTATCCAAATTTGGCATCATGTATGTCACTCAAAAGTCAATCAAAGGGCAAGCACTCACCGATCATCTTATCAAGAATCCCTTACCTGATTATGAGCCTCTGAGGACCGAGTTCCTTGATGAAGACATCTTTTTCATGATAGAGGATGACATAGAAGAGGCAGAGGATTCCTGGGTAATGCACTTTGATGGGGCATCGAATGCTGAAGGTCAAGGAGTCAGCGTTATTCTAATCTCACCAAAAGGATCCCACATACCAGTCTCCATCGAACTCAATTTCTCTTGCACCAAAAATATGGTCGAGTATGAAGCTTGCGTAGCTGGCCTACAAGCAGCTCTCGACTTGAATGTAACTCATCTCAGGGCGTTTGGCGACTCACAAATAATCATATGCCAAACCAACGGACACTAGAAGATGAAGGATGAGAAATTAATCCCGTACCATGAGCAACTTGAAGATCTAATCACGCGTTTTGACGATATTACTTTCTCCTATGTCCCGTGAGCGAGAAATCAATTTGCCAACGCACTTGCAACTTTGGCATCTATGGTCAAAATCCCCTCTGGCGTCGAGTTGAAGCCAATCATGATCAGACAGAGAAACATGTCGGTCTTCTGCCTCCAGATCGAGGGATCAGTAAAAGTTGATGATGAGCCTCCATAGTTCTCATATATCAAGAACTTCCTCGAAATGCGAGCTTTCCCTGAGGGAACATCCAAGACGGACAGGAGGACCATTTAACATTTAGCTACGAATTATGTCATATGTGGCGAATGTCTCTATAAGTGGGCATATAACAATATCCTGCTCAGATGCTTAACTAAAAGAGAGGCGGCGAACACCGTGAAAGAGATCCACGAAAGAATATGTGGGACCCACGTTAACGGTCATATGCTAGCTAAAAAGATCCTACAACAAGGATATTTCTGGACCACAATGGAAGCTGACTATTGCAAACACGTTCAAAAGTGCTACAAATGCCAAGAACACTCTAGTCTCATACATGCTCCAACCATAGAACTCCACATCATGACCACTCCATGGCCATTTACCACATGAGGCATCGACGTCATCGAAAAGGTCAATCCAAAAGCATCCAATGAACATCAGTTCATCTTGGTCGCTATCGAGTACTTCATCAAATCGGTAGAAGCAACATCCTACATAAGCATCACGGCTAGTCATGAGGAGAAATTCATCAAGAACAACATCGTTTGTCGATTCGACATGCCCAAGGATATCATCATAGATAACGGCACCAACTTTACAAACAAGCGCATCAGAGCCTTATGCGAGCAATACAAGATCAAACATCGTCGCTTGTCACCATATCGGCCGTAAACCAATGGGGCTATAGAAGTTGCAAATAAAATAGTCGTCTGTATCCTTGAGAAGATGGTTGTCACATATCGAGACTTGAGTGAAATGTTACCATTCGTACTATGGGCTTATCAAACGTCAATCCGTACAGCTACAGAGGCAACTCTGTTCTCTCTTGTGTATGGAACAGAGGTAGCGCTACCAGTTGAGGTCGAAGTACCCTCACTCTATATCCTCATCGAGTCTGATCTGCTAGAGGTCGAAACAGGAAGAGTCTGTTTTGAGCAATTAAGCCTGATCGATGAGAAGAGGCTCCAAGCCTTATGTCACACCTAGGTTTATTAGGGAAGAATTGCACAGGCTTACAACAAGAAAATCTTCCCTTCTATCTACTCAGATCCGAGAGCAGTAAAAGTGGGTGACATGATACGCGTTCGAGCACTAAAATTGGGTGACATGGTACTCAAGAAAATCTTCCCTTCTCTCCACTCAAATCCGAGAGAGAAATTTTAGCTCAACTGCGAAGGGCCCTGTGTCATTAGAGAAATACTTCCTGGGTATGTGCTTCGTCTTGCCACAATGGATGGAGATCACTTTTTTGAGCCAATCAACATTGGATACGTATGTCGATTCTACTCCTAATCTCCTGCGGCAAGATAAGTATTGATGAAAATGAATACATGACTGCTTAAGGACCCTATAAAAGAGGTCATCATTTCCAAACCAAGTAGCCAAAAAGTGCCCCTGAATGCTCACACCCTTTGCTACCAAATTTGAGTTAATAACCTTTCTTTCATAAACCCCTTCCAGAAAAAGAAAAAAAAAAATATGTGCATATATACTAGAAAAAAAAAGAGAGAGAAACTCCTAAAGTAAGAAGTAAAGGAGTTATCATCAAAATCCAAAAAAAAATCAGAAAAGCAAAATCCCAAAAGTGGATGTCTGAAAAGAAAGCAAAAAGGACCAAAATAATAATAATAATAGAGAGAAAGAAAAGTCATGAGGCATGTACAGTAAAAATCCCCCAAGAAAGAAAGGTATTATGACAACTGGAACCCAATCAAGAAAACCTTTTAACCCGAGAATACCTTCAAAATTTCTAACCTATTCCTTGTAACCCATGGCCACGATAGATCCTTGGAGAAAGCCCTCTTTAATATTCACAAGCAGTCATGATATCCGTTGAGTCAGCAAGAGTGAAGCTGAGAGGCAACAAAGAGCTCTATGCAACCGGCTATGATGAAATCGACGTCCATGTCGTGGTCCTAAAAAAAAATGATGAATGAAGAGAAAAAAAAAAAAGAATTTTATGAGCTAAAAGCAAAATAGATGTGGTGAAAACCCGTAAGGGCACCACGGGTAAAAAGAGTGAGCTTGTGCGGACTAGGTGAAAACCTGAAAAGGCGCCTGGGTCAAAATGCAAAATACTCATGGACGTAGTGAAAACCTAAAAGGGCACTACGGGTAAAAAAGAGGGTGATAGCGGGCATGACGAAAACCCATCATGGGCGCTGTGAGTAAAAAGGTTTTAAAAGAAAAAGAAAAAATAGGAGAAAATCATCAGTTACTCCTTTGGTTACATTTTCGCTATCTAGTTATCAATTGGGCCGCTTGTGTTAGCTCAAATCAAGTCCGAATCAGGTATATCTTCATACTGCACCGTTAAACGTATGACTCGAGGAAAGGATAAAGGTAATTCAATCCAAAGGGATGGACGTCCCATCCTTAGTAAAATTCTAGGCTACACTCAGGCCCAACCACATGAACGGGTTCAACTATTCTCAAAATGGGACCCGCTACCTCCTCTCATGTTTAAGGCATCAAACAAAAAAACAACACAAAAAAATTAAAAATAAAAATAAAAATATTGTGCGGCGCCATGTTCTCAACCTTACAATTTGAAAAAGAAACAAAACAACAAAAAAATGCATATAACCCAAAAAAAGAAAATTGGTTAAGGTGTTTTATATCCCTTTTCTTTGGTATTTGATCTATGTTGAAGTGTGTGCAGGACATGTCAATGGCCCAACTCGCATTCTAAGTCGCGGATTTTCTGGAGAAGTGCGTCTTTGAGAGCATTATGATCACTCATCCATTGACCGTGAAGCATCAGTAGAGCCGAAAACATCACTCAAGGCTCCTTCCATATGAAGGACCCCACATTCCAAACCCACAGCTCATTCTTACTCTTTCTAGGCGCTCTTACAAAAATGCAAAAACAAAAAAAGAATAAACAAAAGAGAGAAAAAGAAAAATAAGAATGATATCTTAATGGAACAGACTCCCAAAAGCGATTCGACTTCCATTCGCTCCGCTCGGGCAATTGTACTAAATTGAAATTTGGGTCGATGAGTGCACTCAAAGACCTCGAACACACAAAATGCATGAAAAGAAAGAAAAAAATTAAAATACATAAAATAATAAAAAATATATATAATAATGGTTTTATCAAAAGTGACACACACTCCCAAAAAGCGGTTCAACATCAACATTCACTCCACTCGGGTAATCATGCTAAATTAACTGCGGGGTCGATGAGTAGCTCAAAGACCCCGAACCCTACCTCACGTGGTGGCACCCGTGCCAATCAAAATAGGGCAATTAATGACTAACAAGATTGGGCACAACTGTTGGATCTTCGCATCATTACTTTACACCAATCTTAAAGTATAGGTTGATCACCCTCCCGCTCGCGGGGCTGCTTTATTCAAATGAAACTCGAACATTATGCATCATCAATCACACCATAGCACGATTATATCTAGTAATATCAATAAGCGCTTGGGGACCGATAATTTCAAGCGGTCGGACATTTTTCCAATGATATGAGCTTTCTTCACTCTTCATGTTTTTTACCAATTGATGTTTAAGTTTGACATTGAACATGGCAGACCCGCTAGTGTTTGCCTTGGGCCTCTTCGGATGTCTTTTTCTTGGGCATTCGATCATTAATGACCAGATACCAAAAAGGGGCATCTATAGACACCTAAAATTTGGCACATGGCTCGATTGACCCATACTGCAAGAAAGGCATACTCCCGAGCTTCCAAATGATTTTCCTGAACCCTTAGAGCTCATCTCGAACACATAGAAATCCTCACGGACCCTTAGAAAGCGCAACTGGACTATAGAACCCGATTTAAACCAACCATAATAGAGGATAGAAAGAAGAATGCCAAAGTTTACATAGATATCTCCAATAGCTGAGGCCTATACCATTAGAAAGTAGAGGTTCTCAGCTTTCTCAGCTTTCTAACGAGTCAAGATTCGCCTAATTTCGAGTTATACATCAAAAGTTATGGTGAGATGAAGAATACAGAGAAGTGTAGGAAATTACACATAAGTGCATAGGCAAATTTCAATAACATTTACACATGCGTGCATAGTATGCACGCAAAGCCAAATTTGATTCTTCTCCATTCACGGGCTTGAACTTCTCTATTCTGAAAATGAGTTTTTTTATTTTGGGGGTTTGACCTATGGACCATCACGGACTTCGGGGTTTATTTCTTTAGGGCCCTAGTACCCTTAGTAGCTTAAAATATAACTCTTTTGCCACTCTAACCCACCACCCAATCATCCACTATTAAAACCCAAATAACACTTCTCCAAGCTCTCAAAACCCCCAAAAACTTTAGATGGCCCATTACCTAATTTCTAAACTAATTAGCACCCGAAACCCTAACAAATCACCCCTCCATCTATAAACCCCTCCCCCCTCCCACCCCTTTCATGTTTAATCATCTTTTGAAATTTTCAAGAGAAGAAACTATAGGATTTTATCTCCCCATTTGCTTAAACATGAACTTTTTCAATGTTTAAAGCCTTAGCCCATCTCATACCACTACTTCCATCATCACCCCAAGCTCATACCTCCCTAGCCATAGCAAGTTAGAATCCTCCTCAAACCCATCGTGCTATCGAAAGCTCACCAGTGGCGCTCTCACCCAAAGATCTAAGAACGATGCTACAAAGGTGCGAGAGATCTGGCTCTCCCCTCTATTCCTCTACCTTCTTTTGGCTTTTCCTCTATCTTAGGATTTGACCCGTTATGCCGCCGAAATTTTAGTGTTTGCGGAGAGCTCAATAGGATCGAAGTACATTCTAGCAAGAGGAAGTGCCGCTCACTTTTCTCCCTTATATATATATATATATATAAACATAGACTTGGTCATAGTAGAGGCCGCTTACAAGCAGATCGATCGGGTGCCTAACACCTTCCTGATTGATAATTGAAGTCCTTATCCTAGAGGCTTTGGCGTTGTAATTTGGAGTCATATATTGCACTTCGGTGCTCACGATATTGATTTTGAGAATCCCGAGACACCAAAAGCTTCAGGTGGCGACTCCATTTTTGAGTACATCGTTGCGACAGACTCACAAAAGTTCACGGTTGCACAGGGTGCCACGTGGACCCCACACGATTCAAATGCATGGATCCACCATGCAATCCATACCCTCGAGCTCCGCATGGCATCAAAAATATATTTTGAGTGCCACGTGGAGCTCCACGTGGAAGCTTGGAGGACAATGACCGTCCTCCCGAGGAAGACGGGACACCTTTTCCATATATATATATATATATATATATATAGATAGATATATAAGCCCCGGGGTACCAAATCTGAAGATCCGATCCAATGGAAACTTGTATAAGATCAATCAGGTATCACTCAGAAAAAATGAGCAAATTCTGATGCTTATCCACCATTAAATATGCTATCAAAGTTGAAGAAAAATCAATACACTTTGGTGGATGGGCGTTAACTTATGTTTGATTCTTGATTTGAAGGGCCAAAGAGTCATAAAAGTTTTTTTTAAAAAAAAAAAAGGTAAATCACATGCCCTATAGCTATACTACCCAAAAGGTGTTTGTTTTTGAAGATCACATCCCGCATGGCATGTGATCTAGCCCACGTAGGCAACACTTGGGCGCTACCCTTGTGAGTAGCAACTCTTTCCCCGATATATATATATATAAGAGAGAAATAGTCTTTGCCTTAGCCCTACAGCACTTGAACGCTATGCAAGTGCCGAGATTACATGCCACATGGCATATAATCCCAAAAAAAATGTCGTTTTCGGATCATGTCCCACATGGCAAGTGATCTAAAAGAAATTAATAAAAAATATTTTAACCTTAAAAATGTGGTCAAATATTGGGTTCCACCCAACATACTTGGTGCATTGAATTTTGGCAAACTTTGACCACGTCTTGAATGGTGGATAAGATGATTTTCAAATATAATTTTTTTTAGTGATGAATGTGATCGAACTTGTGCATGTTGCCTCAGCACTTGATCTTCGGAGTAGGTGCCACTAGGCATTCAAACGACATTTGGATAGGATTCAGTGTTAGGTGGCTAACCCAGTGTCTCCGCTTCATATATATATATATATATATGAGACCCGGGGATATGGGCCCGGGCGTAGTGATATCTCTATGCCAATTGATATGAGGGCGACACGTAGCATCCTTTTTGTGAAGTGATGGGTGGTATAGGGCCTACTTTACTAACTATGGTTACATTTTTAAAATATTTTAAAACTTAAATACACTTCTAGCTGTTATTCTTGACTTTTTAAGTCTCTTTCTTTTTGCTTTCTACTTTCTATTTTTCCAAGAAAGTGTTAGACTTACTTTTTGAGGCATATTTTACTCAAAAAATGTGGTGCATAATAGCGAAATGCTAGCACCTTAGGAGCGAAGCAGCAGCACCCCAAAAACTAGGCGCCAACACCCCAATAGCAAGGACGCTTCTCTATTGAAGTGTCTACACCTCTCTATCAAGATGCCGGCACTTCATTTTAGAAGCGTTGGGGCTATCGAAGCTTTGGCGCTTCGTTTTAAGGGCACCGACGCTTTCAATAAAAGAATATAAAATAATTCGTTTATTTTTTTATCGAAGCGCCGGCGCCTCGTTTTAGGGGCGTTGGCGCTTCAAAAAAAAAAATTATCAAAGAGTTGGCACCTCTCTATCGAAGCGCCAACACCTTATTTTAGGGGCACTTTTTTTTACCGAAGCGTCGGCGCCTCATTTTAGGGTCTAGCGCTTCGCTATTGAGCGCTTATATTTGTTTAGTAAATTATACCTAAAAAAGTAAGTTTGGCACTTTCTTAGAAAAAGAGAGAAAAAAAAAGAGACTTTACAAAACTTCTAAATAAGTCAAGAATAACTGCTAAAAAGGAATATAACTTTTATAATATTTTAAAAGTTTAACCATAATTAGTAAAGTGGGCCCCATGCACCTATCACTTCACAAAAAATGTGCTATGCATCGCGCCCATATCAATTAGCGTAAAAATATCTCTATGCCCGAGCGCATTTTCCCCTTTGCCTATATATATATATATCCCACATATTATCTCAAGTGAAAGATTAGGATAAAAAACTGCCTCTCGCATATGATTCGAGGCAGTCAACTGTGTGAGAAAGAATCTTTGGTTGCAGAATCGCTAGGCCCCTAATATATCGGTGCATGGATTGGACACCTAATACTTTTTGGGCTTGGGCTTGGGCTTGTCCATCTATTAGGTCATTTGGTAGCCCTACCAGCAATATTGAGACGCAGGTGGCATTAGGTGAAGTGGCTAGTGCACCAATTGATGCATAAATCACCAACTCTACCATCCGATTAAGAGCCTTAAGGGTCCGTTTCGAGAAGCTCCATCCCAACGCATTCTTTCTCCCTTAGAGAGTAAGTTTATTTGCTCGAAGGGAGAGCTCATTTTTCACTTAAATCGGGTTTCTGCCAACACAGATGGGTGAGGAGCTGGTTTATCAAATGTTTTCCGAGCCTCGGAGGCCATACCGGATCCTGAGATCTGATCTTAAGGCCTAGGAGCCTGCTCCAGTAAAGCTCATTTTTCACTTCAAAGATTGGCCCCAATGCAAATGCCGTGGGGAGATGGTTTACTAAATGCACTTCCGCCGTGCTGGAGCCGAAGAGCTTCTCTTAGGGCTGGTTCAAGAGTCCAGAAAGAGTCGGAATCAGAGTTTCTAACTCAGAAAGGGGTCTTTTTTTAGCTTTTCCCTCAGTTGCGAGTTTTCTCGAAATCCATGTTTTCTGAGCTTTTCCGAGTGAAATGAATTTACTCATTTCTTAGCAATTCACTTAGAAGAACCTAGACGTTGACCAAACTCAAGAACACGATTCAGAAAAGCTCAAAATTTGAGTAAGCTCAAATTCTTCAAAATTCTTAGCTGTTAAGATTTGGAGTTTTTCTAGGAAAAGCTCAGAATCACTCCAATAATGGGGTGGGGAGTTCTTCAAAAGCACTGAGGAGCCTCCTCTGATGGGGAGCTCATTTTTCACTTAATATACCTCTTTGCCACTGTAAATGGGGTAGGGAGGTGGTTTACATAAATGCACTTCCGGCCTAAGAGTATAATGCCGGAGCCCAAGAGCTGCTCTTAGGCCCCGCGGAGCTATACCAAGCGCATCTTAAACGTGTTGCGCGGAAGCTCACAAACTAACCAACGATCTCACAATAAACAATTAAATAAGAACGCAAAAATAGAAGAAAATCAATCACAAACACACGAGGCAATATTTATGTGGTTCGGTAATATGCCTACGTCCACAGGCAGCGATAATCCACTATATTAAAGATCACACAAGAATACAATAACACTCAAGCCTCACTAAAACTCTCCTCAAAACCCCAGATAGGTTTTCCAAAGCTTTACAATGATATCTCTTCTCTATATTTTGGCCAAGAGCTTTCCCTTTAAGTGGAAGACACAAATCCTACTTCTAATCTAATCGAAACTAGTTTTATATAGAGTTTGAATGTAACTGGGCCATCACAAGTTAGAGTCAAACTAAAATTGTAATATCCCCAAATTTCCGTACTATTTACGCCCATTAGGTGCACGTGTCTGTTACGGCGCATTGTGCCGTTTCAGATTTTTCAACCAATTAGTCAAAATTGTTTGAGGGTAGTTTGAACTTAATAAACAAAAGGCCAACACGCCGTCAAGCTATATTAACTTATCACTGGATCTAGCCGGTACGTGGTTTGGGTGTGCTAGCTCCACACCGAACCGCACTTCATTTGGATAAGGACTAACACCCTACTTAGATGTTTAGGTTCGTAGCCAAACCAATATCTTGAATGAGAACATGACACAAGTGGTGTGTGTGCTTCACAAGGAAGCAAAACCCTTTAGTTAAATTGAGTGGCTTCTCACATAAGCTACTCACTTTGCTTTTGCATGAAAATTGAAGAAGAGAATGAAGAGAAAGGTTTTGCTCCTCAAGTGAAACCTTGTTCGCCGAAACCGCGAGTCATGATTGATCTTCCTCTCGAAACTCTCTGCAACTTTGATTGTAGACGCAAGGACCATCATTTGTGCGAGTGGTTATGATCTGTATGGAGCGTGAGAACCCTGTTTTGTGAAACCCCTCATTTAGAAACCCATATGCGTAGAGAACTCCGTTGCGTGATCGCCTTCGCGCTAGAGGTTGTAGTGGTGGAATACGAAAGGAGGGAGTTAATCCTCGTGTACGTTCTAATACGATCGCTATAGGGTGGGTTTCAAAACCCATTTCACGTTAGAGGCGAAAGCGTTGATTATCTAGATATGCGAGAGAAAAATTCTGCGAGCTAGAAAGGTAAGATTTTATGGTTTAATTGTGGGTTAAATTGTAGATTAAGTGTCTTGGAAATTATGTGGATAATGTGGGATTAAAGGGGATAAAAGAGCGAGAGAAGAGAAAATCTGAAATCGCGGAGAATTTGCAGAAATTTCGATAGTCGCTCGCGCGATTTTGGAACTCGAGCACGCGAGTTGCTTCAGCTATGAAAGTTTCTCTCGCCATTGATACCTTTAAAAATAGGCTAAAAAGCCCTTTAGAGAATCTCGCTCGTGCGAGTGTGTGCCTGGAGAAGTCGCTCGCGCAACTATGGTTCTCGCGCACGCAACTGAGCAAGTTTTGCTCATTTTGGGTTTTCTTCAAAAATTCTTTTGAAGCTTTGATTCTTGTAATTTCACGATCATTTATAAATGGTCTTTGAATGTTCTAGGATACTTAGTGAGGATTGGAATCATGCGTTAAGATTCGCATCATTTAAGCGTGTCTGCACGTGTCTCGAACCAAAGGTAGGGGAAAACTCAACACTGATCTGATTTTAACTTGAATTCACATGAATGATATGATTCAATCTAGATGATAAGCCTGGCTATGATTTGAATAATCTTTAATTTTTACATTCAAAATTTGATTCCGCTTTTGTGTTTGAAGAAAAAAAAAAGTATGGAATAAAACTCTGTATATGCATCTGATATTTTGAATCTAAATTTGCCTGATTTTGGTTAATTTAAACACACGACACTATGGTTACTTATATGTTAAAATCGCACAATGATTTAGGGTTACATAAATGAGTCCTCCAGCTCCTTGCACCGGTACGACGGTTTATCTATACAACTTCTGAACCGATACAGTTCCCTTTGATTCTTGGTCCGGCACGAACAATCTGTAAGAGTTCAATGAACGACAGTGGCTAGGAGGATTCCCATCGATAAAATTTTGGCTCCCTATGCTATATATGTTTGGGAGATTAGTTAAGTTATGATTTAAGTTAAATATTAGACAATAAACTGTATGTGAATAATGCACCATCTGGTTTAAGTTTCGAGTTGTTTATACGAAAATTGTATATGTATTATGATAAATTTAGTCTTGAACAATGTCACAGAATAGCCATTTGAACGTTTTAGATTCTGTTATCTAATTCCTGCTTGATATGATTAAAATGAGATTTAGTTTGATTAACCCCTATTGAGCTTAGATTGTTAGCTCACCTCGACTATACGTCACAGGTATAGAAGCAGAGAAAGATACAGGGACAGAGAGCGATCCGAAATATACACCGAAGGAAGAGACAAAACCCCCACCTGAGGAGCTCTTCCCTTAGGGGATCTTGAGCAGTTGTTTTTGGAACTTTTGAGATCTAGGCTTGGTACGTCCAACCATTTTGTGAAAAAACTTTAGATTCATGTGATGTATTATAATATTTTGTGAACCATTGTTTAGCTGATGGTCGGCCATCACCGGTGGTTCATTTTTTGTTCTTCTATTCATCTATTTGCATGGAATTAGAACTATTATCGTGTCATATATGATGTTTGTTTGTAAGAAATATATGCTTTGAATTCTACTATGTTTGTGGATATACCAAGTGTTCCCGATCCCAGGTCATGATTCGCGACGCGACCCGAATATGATAGCGCGGGTTAGGAAATCTGGCCTGTCACAACAATTCAACCTCTAAGTTAGAGCTAAACTCCAAGTTAGAGTCAAACTATATTTCAAACTCCAAGTTAGAGCCAAACAACAATTCTCCATCTGACTCTAAGCTTCACCATTTACTCTTTCTTCTGATCATCGCTATTCTCATATTACCGCTGCCACTAGCACCCTGAGAGCACTCAAACCTGCTGAAAATTGATCAAATCTTAACAATGTTTAGTCATGACCACCAGTACTACCTTTGTCATCATATCCGCAGGATTGTCCTTCGTACTCACCTTCTTCAGAGATATCTCGCCATCTTTGATTACTTCTCATACGAAGTGATACTATATATCAATGGGCATGGTACGAGCATGATATACGTGATTCTTTGCTAAGTAAAAAGCACTTTGACTATCACAGAACACATTGATACTTTTCTGTGTGATTCCCAAATCACCAACTAAGCCCTTAAGCCATAATGTTCTTTCGCTACCCCTGTTACTGCCATATACTCTACCTCTGTAGTAGACAAATTCACTGTATCCTATAACATCGACCTCCAGCTAATCGGACGTTCTGATAGCATAAACATGTATCCCATTGTAGATAGATGCTTATCCAAATCACCCCAGTAATTTGAATCTACGCATCGGCATAACTGATGATTTGTATCACTGCGAAAAACCAACCCAACATCCTTGGTACTGCGTATGTATCTCATAGTGCATTTCACCGTCTGTCAATGCTCCTTCTCTGGATTAGCCATATACCTGCTAACCACGCTAACGATCTGTGAAATATCTGATCGAGTGCAGACCATAGCGTACATCAAGCTACCAACTGCACTCTTGTAGAGAACCCGAGTCATGGACTCCCACTTCTCATCTCTAGTAGGAGACATGCTAGCTGAAAGACGGAAGTGAGCTGCTAATGGAGTACTCACGACCTTTGAATTCTCCAAACCAAACCGTCAGAGTACCTTCTCCAGATAACTCTTATGTGTCAGACACAACTATCCATTCTTTCTGTCTCTCTGAATCTCCATCCCAAGAATCTCTCGCTGTGCCAAGATCCTTCATCTCAAGCTCCATTCCAAGCTAAGATTTTAACTTGTTGATCTCCACCATGCTCTTTGCAGCTATGAGCATGTCATTAACATACAAGAGAAGGTAAATAAATGACTCATCCAATAGCATCTTGAAGTAAACACAGTTATCGTATTCACTTCGAATATAATTTTGGCCCACCATGAATATGTCAAACCGCGTATACCACTGTCTCGGTGACTATTTCAACGCGTGCAAGGACTTCTTCAGTTTGAACACTAACTTCTCTTCTACAGGAGACTTGAACCCTTCAGGTTGGTTCATATAGATCTTCTCCTCCAGATCACCATGTAGAAACATTGTTTTCACATCTAGTTGCTCTAACTCTAAGTCCAACTGTGCTACAATTGACAATAAAATCTGGATTGAAGTGTGTTTCACAATTGGTGAGAACACCTCATTGTAATCAATGCCTTCCTTTTATGCATAGCCTTTTGCTTCCAATCATACTTTGTACCTTGCACCACTAATTTTCGGAGAACCCTCTTTCTTCATATAAACTCACTTGCACCCAATTGCTCTCTTTTTCTTAGGTAATTCTGTCAGTTCCCAAGTTTGATTCTCGTAAAGAAAATCCATCTCTTCACTCATTGCGGTCTTCCATTCTCGTGCACATCTTTCACTGATTGCATCCTTGAATGAAGACCACTCATTGCATCCAACGTCAACGTGTAGGTGACCAAACCCTCGTAATCATAGCGAATTCGTGCTCTAACATTCCTTTTAGGTCTTCCACCTATTAAGAATTGTTCTGGCTCTCTCTGAACTATTTCTACACTTTCCTGTGATGTAATAACTATAGGAGTTTCTAACTCCACCTCAAACTGATCTTTCGCCACCTTTTCTCTAATTTTCATTATCTGTTTGCTAAAAGTTCGCATAATAGATTCATCAAAGGTCACATCTCTGCAGATCACAACCCTATTCTGCTCAACACACCATAACTTTTGTCCTTTCACACCATTTGTATACCCTAAGAAAATCTCTTTCTTAGCCATTGGATCAATTTTACTATCTCTATGTTGGAGTATTTTAGGTGTTTGCTGATGTTTATTAAAATGAGACAGTAAAATTCAGAATAAAAAGGTGGAGTGAAATGGCTATGAAAACAATAATCTAAAATACACACAGTCCGACAAAATACAAGGCCTGTTGATGCAAGTTTTGAAAAGTAAGAGTTTGTCCCACAGGGAGTGATGATCTAAAACACTAGGGCATATAGTAATCTTCAGATCTAGCTACAAATCTGGCAACTCGAAAGAGAGGGTATTTAAGTGTCACTAAGCTATATTAAAAGCTAAGAAACACAGGAATAAACTACAACTAAAGAAAGGAGGAAATAGAAGGATGATGGAGTGTGGTAAAATAAAGATAAAAAGATGGAGAAGTAGACAGTCAGGAATAGATCAGTAATGCAACTCAGTGTTAGGCATAAATCTGTAGTAATCCCTTAAATGACTACAAGCACATCTACAAGGTAAAAGAATCCAACTCAACCCATGTCATTTAGACTGCTCTTAAGGCTATAATCTGTCCACTTAAATGGTCACAGACTATCCAAGGGAGTTTGTCAAATCATATTAAATCAGAAAACTAACTTAATCTAAACGAATGGATTGATCTTAAGGTTATAATCTGTCCACTTAAATGGTCACTGACTATCCAAGGGATTTCCTCCATCCAATGAATTAAATCAAGACATGAATACCATTGCAGGCACTATGTTTGAAAGGCTACAATCACATGCATCCATAGGAGCAAACGGACTTTGAAAATTAGGTGGAAACCACAAGGTATCTCAGGCTGAATGAGGACTTAGATTTAGCTGATCATTGCTACAAATGGCCTGCAATGACCCGGCTCACAAGTCTACAATCTCTACAAAAACTCAGATCCACACACTGATGATGGTGATGCAAACAGGATAAAGTTTGGCTCTGTACAATCTCTCACCAGGTTACTAGCTCAAGTGCAGAGAAAGAGAATCCCTCTCAGATCAGTGACCAAGACCTGCCTTAAGGCTATAGTCTGTCCACTCAAATGGTCATAGACTATCCAGGAGGCTGCCTTACCCACAAATGATGAGATTGAACATGAATACCACTGCTGCCACCATGGTTACGAGGTTATAAGCTCGAGCTTCCATGGGAGCATCAAATCTATAAAACCCTATGTGGGAAACAAAGGTCAAAGAACATTATGTTGGACACATAGAAAAAGCAATAGATTTAATGGACATTAAAGAAAAATGGAATTACATTGAATAAAGAAAACTTACAAGGCTCTGCCCTCAAGGCAGCAATTTGTGCAATTCCCAAACAAGCTCCCTCTATTTCAAGCAAAACCCATTACAAAACTGACAATAAGCTAACTATTACATAGAACTTAGCTAGCAAATGCTAGGCTAAGGAAGAAGAAAATGGAAAAGGGAAAAGGAAACTAAACCCTAAATGAGCACATGAAACCTAGCTCAGATCTCAGGCTATTCCTGGATAATTTTACAAGAAAACTATAGCTCTATATATATATATACCACCCATGGTAGCAGCTATGTGCATTGGCCAATCAGAAGTAAGGAGGTTTGGAGCTGATTTCGTTGCCCATCTGTGGCCCTTGGATGCCTTGGGATGTGTGAGACATTGGGATGTGTACCCTAGAAGGTGTGAAATCCCACAAATGTCCCTGGAGTTTGAAAATAGTTGCTGGAATTTGTGCCTCGTGCAGATAGAGCTTCAGCACCTTCACCTCGCCAAGATCTCGCTTAGTTCTCACTAAGCTATAGCTACGGATTGTGTACTTCACTGATTACTCGCTAGGCTCTCGTCAGGCTGAAAATAGGCTATTTTCACCTCGCTAGGCTCTTGCCTGGCTGAAAATAGGGGTATTTTTAGTGCTGCTCGTGAGGCTTAAATGTGTGCAGCTTGTAAGCTGTTCCGGAGGCTCAAATGCAAGCTCCAGCTCGCGAGGATGCACATGCAACTCGCCAAGATCAAATGGAAGGCTGCTCACTAGGCTGAAAGTGTGTGCAGCTCATGAGGATTAAAGTGTTGCTCGCTAGGTTATTTGTTGCAGTTGTGTTGTAGCCCTTGCATCTCATGAAGTTCAAATGCAGCAGCTTTATGCTTCTCACTAGGCTGTTGTTCTGCTCGAATGGCTGGTCTTCATGGAAGCCATGCATGTTGTCTTCAACAGTGGTGTGCAGCTCTTGAGGCTGCTGTGTTGGCTGAATGTGTGCAGCTAGCTAGGCTCAAAACAGCAAGGAGCTCGCCAGGTTCAAAGCTGAAGTTTGCACCACTTTTTAAGCTCATTTATTCATGCTGCTGTGACAGGTTGCTCTTAAGGCTGCAGCATCTTGTGAGGCTCAATCTCCAGCCATGAACCACTCGAGTGGTTCATTTCCACAGCAATAAAACACCTCGTGGGGTGTATCTCTCCAGTCAAAGCACTGCTCAAGTAGTTATCCTTTGCAGCCTAACCTCATGTTCGACATGTTCAAATCAGCAGCTTGATTACTGCTCTAGCATTTTTGATAAGCAGCTGTGCTACCGCTTGTGTAGCTTGCTCTAGTAAATTGCAGCATAGCTCGGGGAGTTTAAGTGTGCTACCGATCTGTAGCTGCTCCTTCAATTTCTAGCAAGTGCAGCAATGGGGTTCGAGAGGTTGCAGAGTGGAGGAGCAGATCAGCTCGAGTTCCTCAATGGTTGCAGCTGCTTGCATGGTTAAATCCTCCTCGAGCTCTCCGCTGCGCAACAGCAGTAGCAGCTGCTTGCTTACTTGAATGGATAAACTGCAGCCCTATTTCCAACTACTCAACAAGTGGAATGCGGCAACAGCAACTTCTTTCATCTTTTGTGATAGCAGCAGCTCTTGCATGTTGCATCTGTTCTTTAGGAATGCAGCAATTGTCCCTTGGACATGGGGCTCTATCTCTCTCTCAGCAGGGCAACTGGGACCCAAATATATGCACAGCAGTCCCGCTGATGTAAATCACCATGTTGCAGGCAAGTTAATTCCATCAGCTCCACAGTTGAGCACAAAATTCATTCTTCTTCGCTTGCAAATGGATGATTGAAGCTTAAGCTATAATTTTCCTGTTATTTACACAAACACACTTAAAACTCATTATTAGCATGCTCAGAGGTCCTTCAAAGGCTAGGTTGAGGGGTGAAAAATGATATTTTTTAGTGCTCAGCACACCCCCAAACCTAATCTTTGCTAGTCCTCGAGCAAAGGCAAAATTAAAAACAATTATTTAAAAACAGAAAATACCACTTTCGTAGGGAGTACGATGCATTTAGCTTATGCATCAAGCCTTTTAAATCCCTTGGTGATCCCTAGTGGAGGAGTGAAGTCTCTTAAGGATTTTCAGTGAAGATACCCACAAACTTTACCATCAAAATAGTTAAATATAGTGCAGTCAATGATAAAATAGATTTCCATAAATAAAGCTTCATTCCACACCTATTCTTTAAAAATAAGAGGAAATTACAAGAGTAATGCAGTCATTTAAAACTCAAAATTAGCATGACTATGCATCACCACCAATCAGTTTGCATCAGAAATTCAGTGTGCACAAATCAGTACAAAGCTTGCCTTGGATTCAAAAATCAGGGTTAGACACCACCCCAATGAAATTAAATTTCAGACCCAATCCTCACCAGGGCTATCTCTCACAATGAAGCATCTAGGGTGTACACATTCTCAACAGCTCAAGAGCAGTTACAGACCCCAAATGGGCCTGCAAGCATGAGCATAGGCATTGCATCTCAGTTCTGACATCCTCATCACTTTTCACCATAGATTAAACAACTCCTCCTCTCTACATGACAACTCATTCCACTTTGGATCATACAAGTATTTTTTATGGGTTGTGATGTGGCTTATGGGTGAGGGATATAAAGAATGAAGGGGGTAGAATGGATCAAAATTGAGAAATCAGCAAGGTAAGGAGTGATTCATGACTTCACAACCTTCATTAAAGTACAACTTCATCTTCCTTGATATTTTTCAGAATCAAAGTGGCCAGCTTATCCTCTTCTTTTCAATTTCCAGATGATGTTCTTCTCTTGACTTCTCTTTCTTTTTTTCTTTTTATTTTATATATATTCTTTTTTCTTTTTTTTTTAATGATGAATTTTCACCAAATGTTGAACCCCTCTCAACTATCTTCAACTTCTTCTCCTTTACCTCCGGAAATCTCAGAGTGAGGGTCAGGTTGAATCAGGTCAAGAGGTTAAGGTGCAAGTACTCCGGTGTTTGTCAAAGAAAAGTAGGATTTTAAAGGCTCAAAGAGTGTAAGCAAAGGTCAATTGAATGGGTAAGAAATTTTAAGCTCAAACTGTCCAAATGAATGCCTTAGATCATCTCCTTATTGTCATGAGTGTTGTCAATCAGTTTTTATTTGGACAACTTCTAGTGAAAAGATGTTGAGTCAATTAATCCTTAGAGCAGAAAAAATGTCAAAAACACTCTTCAAAAGAAATTTGATAGGCCCAAATCTCACTGGGTATGGTCCTCAAATTAACCCAAGGGATGTATTTTCACCTTTTTCTCTCCTCTCTAGTTCACTAAGTACTAATTGAAAAACATTTCTTGATGTTAGTTTCATGGTGGTGCTAATATTTCAAAGATTTTCAGTTCAAAAAGTCTGCAACAATTTTCAATTTCCTCTTTCTAGCATGGTTAGGTGGGAATTGACTTTATTCATTTCAATTTAGTTCACATTGCTGCACTAGAATTAGCTATCCTATTGGCAGGACTACCCTGCCACACCCCCAAACCTAAGTTAAACAGTGTCCTCACTATTCTCAACATAACGCACAGGGGCAGCAGGGTGTACACAGACACGCACTAAACTACAGCAGAAAATAAGAGAAAACTAAACTAAAAGGCTACAGAAAGTTAAACCAAAAAAAAATAGAAAGAAAATTATATACACAGGGACACTAAGAAAGCAAAATAACTACAGAAGCTCCTAAAAATAGTAACTATATGCATTAGATAATAAACTAAAAACAGACAGCATATACAAAACAGTCACTAAACTAGACACGTAACAAAAATAAAATCTTAATCATGATATGAATAAGAATCTAAATGACAGGAAAGAATTGCAGCATTAATAGCACACAATAGAAAGCAGGATTCATGCAAAATCAGATCAGAAACTATATATACCTGTCAGTCCGGATGGGGGTACATGAATGACATTGAATTGATCACCCATCTGGACCATAATCTCAGCACGGAAGAACTATAATTCAGAAGTTAAAAGTCATACCTTTGCAGATGCATAGGCATCAAACCTTAGTTCTTCCTGCTCACAAAGTTGGAGTTGCTTGAGAGGTGCAGGGAGCAGCTCTAGCTCCATAGCAGGTGGGTAGTCACATGACAGACTGGGAGAGGGACAATAGGGCAGGTGTCCAAATGGACTCTGCACTAGCCCTACTGAGCAGCGCAAGATAAGTAAATTCTTCAGCACATATGTGTGGGCCTCCTCAGTCTATACTTTTAAAAAATTTCAGCACATCCCTCAAATTCCACCAACTAACATCAGTCCTCATTTCCTCCATCATAGCCTTCTCCTTGTAAGAAGGGAAAAGCCCTTGAAAGGTATGAGGAAATGGGGCTGGATATGGTACCTATATTTATTTATTTTGAAAAGTTTTATTTATTCAGCTTCTTGCCGAGTGCACAACCTCTTGGCATCTACAACATCTTGGTCTGCCACCTCTTTCCCGTTCCTTGGGGCATTGACCGCTCTCATTTCTTCATGACTTGAAGAGACTTCAGCAATCATGTGTGCCCCTCTTGGGTTGTTCTCAGTTTGGCTCGGGAGCCGACCCTCTTCGCTTCTCATTAGAGCATTGGAGATATGACCAAGTTGGTCCTCAATTTATCTGATGCTCTGTGTGTGGGAATCCACAATTTATGTAAGGGAGCCAAGGTTTTGCAATGAAGTATAAACATGCTCCTCAAAGGAGGGGGCTCTAGGGTGGGGTGGGGCTACAACTAACTGACCTGGCTGGGGAGACTGGGGAAAAAATTGTTGTCCTTGGCCATAACCATGAGGGGACTGCTGGTTAGGACTGTAGGGCAAGGCCAACTGTTGTTGGGTATGAGGCAAATCAGCTTGTCTCCACCTCAAATTTGGGTGGTTCTTCTACTAATACCCAGCAGGCTGTTGTCCATATGATTAGACAACATTAGCCTGCTCATTTAAAAATTTTGGGATAGGACCAGCAGATGGACATTGCAGATGGGAGTGTGTAAGTGAGTGGCTTATGAAACATACCTATCCAACCAGTGCAGCCATGTGGGGCTGCAACATACTCAACACTTTATCAAATTTTAAGGCCAAACCGTCCACCTTCCTCTCTAGGTTACCGTATGCATTTAACTGATACACTTTTCCAAAAGACATGGGTTCTATTGGTCTCCTAGCAGCTGGCACAATGTCATTATTTGACAAAGACTCCTACTGAATGAAGGTTTCACTTATCAAATCAAATAACTTTCATGCTTCTACTTCAGTCTTGCTGAGGTATGAACCACCACCAGATGCATCAATCATAGATATTCTTTTGGCATCAATCCCTTGGTAGAAGCTTTGTAAAAGCTGCCACTTAGGGATTTGATGGTGTGGGCACTGCCTCAACAACCCTTGAAATCTCTCCCAAGCTTCATGAAATGATTCAGTTGGGAGTTGAGCAAATGAGATTATGCCCTTCCGTAACTGACTTGTTTTACTGACTGGAAAAAATTTAGCCAAGAAGTGGCATTGAAGATCATTCCAAGAATTTATGCTATTAGCCGAGAGCATGGAGAGCCAAGAGCTGGTTTTATCCTTTAAGGAAAAAGGAAAAAGCCTCAGCTTCGTTACTTCCTCTCCTAGTCCAACAATATGAAAATTGGTGCATAGAGCAAGAAACGACTCTATATGTTGATATGGGTCTTCTCTGCTCAGCCCATGAAAACTCGGTAACATTTGGATGGTAGAGGCTTTAAACTCATAGCTACCCACAACATTAGGAAGCTGAATGCAAGAGGGGGATGAGTATGCCCTTGGTACATTGTACTCCCTAAGTGGGCTAGGCTGCTCACCCTTCTCAGCAGTTACTAAGTTTTCAGTAGGGGTGTGTGTTGCTAGCCTAGGACTCAAGACTCTCTCAGTCTCAGGATTCAAAGATTCAAGTTCGAAATTGAGAGATCGTCTTCCCAACATACAACACACACACAGCCCAGCAAAGATACACACAGCAGATATAAAAAGGAAAATACAAACTAACTACAACTACTAGAATTTAAGACAGCAGGAATAAAAAGACAATAGAAATGAAACCAAAATAGGGGAGTTAGAGATGCAAACTAATGCAGGAATGCTCCAGCTGCAGCTAAACTCTCCTAGTTCTACTACTCTAAGCCTGCAAAATTCCAAAATATCAGCAGGAATTTATTCAACACTAAATAAGCAATAACAGAAATTAAATTCAAACAAAAGGGGATTATAGCTGTACCTTATTCACACATTCTTAAGACACCAAAAAGTCTAAAAATAGACAATAAAGAAGAAAATGGAAGAAAATCACAGGAAAACTACAGCGGTAATTTATTTAAGCACCATGCCTACAAAAAATATAGCTCAACAAAAACACAGATTACTATACTAGATCAAAACTCCCCGGCAGCTGCGCCAAAAACTTGTTGGAGTTTTTAGGTGTTTGCTGATGTTTATTAAAATGAGATGGTAAAAATCAGAATAAAAAGGTGAAGTGAAATGGCTATGAAAACACTAATCTAAAATACACACAGTCCTGCAAGATACAGGGCATGTTGTAGTAAGTTTTAAAAAGTAAGAGTTTGTCCCACAGGGAGTGATGATTTGAAATTCTAGGGCATATAGTAATCTCCAAATCAAGCTACAGATCTGATAGCTCGAAAGAGAGGGTGTTTAAGTGTCACTAAGCTATACTAAAAGCTAAGAAATATAGGAATAAACTACAGCTAAAGAAAGGAGGAAACAAAAGGATGATAGAGTGTGGTAAAATAAAGATAAAAAGACGGAGAACTGGACAGTCAGGGATAGATCAGTAATGCAACTCAATGTAAGGCATGAATCTGTAGCAATCCTTAAGATGGCTATAAGCACATCTACATGGTAAAAGAATCCAACTCAACCCATACATTGATTAAATCAAAATATTAACTTATTCCAAAGGAATGGATTGATCTTAAGGTTATAATCTGTCCACTTAAATGGTCACAAACTATCCAAGGGATTTCCTTCATCCAATAAATTAAATTAGGACATGAATACCATTACAGACACTATGTTTGCAACGCTACAAGCACATGCATTCATAGGAGCAAATAGACTTTGAAAAGCAGGTGGAAACCACAAGGTATCTCAGTATGAATGAGGACTTAGATTCAACTGGTCATTACTACAAAAGGCCTGCAATGACCCAGCTCACAAGTCTGCAATCTCTATAAAAACTCATATCTATACACTGATGATGGTGATGCAAACAAGGTAGAGTTTGGCTCTGCACAATCTCTCATCAGGCTACAAGCTCAAGTGCAGAGGAAGAGAATCCCTCTCAGATCTGTGACCAAGAACTGCCTTAAGGCTATAGTCTATCCACTCAAATGGTCACAGATTATTTAGGAGGCTGCCTTACCCACAAATGATGAGATAGAATATGAATACCACTGCTGCCACCATGGTTACAGGGCTACAAGCTCGAACTTCCATGGGAGCATCAAATCTATAAAATCCTATGTGAGAAACAAAGGTCAAAGAATACTATGCTAGACACATAGAAAAAGTAATTGATTTAATGGACATTAAAAAAAATGACATTATATTGAATAAAGAGAACTTACAATGCTCTGCCCTCAAGACAGCAGTCTGTGCAAATCCCAAAACAGCTCCCTCTATTTCAAGCAAAACCCATTACAAAACTGACAATAAACTAATTGTTACATAGAACTTAGCCAGCAAATGTTGGGCTAAGGAAGAAGAAAATGGAAAAGGGAAAAGGAAAATAAACCCTAAATGAGCACATGAAATCCTAGCTCAGATCTCAGGCTATTCCTGGATGATTTTACAAGAAAACTATAGCTCTCTCTCTCCTCTCTCTCTCTCTATATATATATATATACAACCCATGGAAGCAGCTATGTGCATTGGCCATTCAGAAGTGAGGAGGTTTGGAGCTGATTTCGTGGCCCATCTGTAGCCTTAGATGCCTTGGGATGTGTGCCCTAGAAGGTGTGAAATCCCACAAATGTCCCTGGAGTTTGAAAATAGTTGTTGGAATTTGTGCCTCGCGTAAATGGAGCTTCAGCACCTTCACCTCGCCAAGATCTTGCTTAGTTCTCGCTATGTTGCAGCTTCAGATTGTGTACTTCACTGTGTTCTCGCTCAACGCTTGCTAAGTTCTCGCTAGGCTCTCGTCGGGCTGAAAATAGGCTATTTTCACCTCGCTAGGCTCTCGCCAGGCTAAAAATAGGGGTGTTTTTAGTGCTGCTCGCGAGGGTTAAATGTGTGCAGCTTGTAGGCTATTCGCGAGGCTCAAATGCAAGCTCCAGCTCGCGAGGATGCACATGCAACTCGCCAAGATCAAATGGAAGGCTGCTCACTAGGCTGAAAGTGTGTGCAGCTCGCGAGGATTAAAGTGTTGCTCGCTAGGTTCTTTGCTGCAGCTGTGCTGCAGCCCTTGCATCTCGTGAAGTTCAAATACAGCAGCTTTATGCTGCTCGCTAGGCTGTTGATCTGCTCTAATGGCTGGTCTTCATGGCAGCCATACATGCTGGCTTCAACAGTGGTGTGCAGCTCATGAGGTTACTAGGTGGGCTGAATGTGTGCAGCACGTTAGGCTCAAAACAGCAAGGAGCTCACCAGGTTCAAAGCTAAAGTTTGCACCACCTTTTAAGCTCATTTCTTCATGCTCCTGTGATAGGTTGCTCTTAAGGAGGTTGCTCTTAAGGCAGCAGTAGCTTGTGAGGTTCAATCTCCAACCATGAACCACTCGAGTGGTTCACTTCCACAGCAATAAAACACCTCATGGGGTGTATCTCTCAAGCCAAAGCACTGCTCAAGTAGTTATCCTTCAGTAGCCTAACCTCATGTTCGACATGTTCAAATCAGCAGCTTAATTATTGCTCTAGCATTTTTGATACAACAGTTGTGCTGCCACTTGTGTAGCTTGCTCTAGTAAATTGCAGCACAACTCGGGGAGTTTAAGTGTACTGCCGATCTGCAGCTGCTCCTTCAATTTCCAGCACGTGTTGTTCGAGTGGTTGTAGAGTGGAGCAGAAAATCAGCTCGAGTTCTTGAATGGGTGCAGCTGCTTGCATGGTTCAATCCTCCTCGAGCTCTCTGTTGTGCAAAAGCAGTAGCAGCTTCTTGCTTACTTGAATGGATAAACTGTAGTCCTATTTCCAGCTACTCAACAAGTGGAATGTAGCAACTGCAGCTTCTTTCATCTTTTGTGATAGTAGCAGCTCTTGCATGTTGCATCTGTTCTTTAGGAATGCAACAGTTGTCCCTTGGACGTGGGGCTCTATCTCTCACAATGCAGGGCAACTAGGACCCAAATGTATGCACAGCAATCCCACTGATGTAAATCACCATGTTGCAGGCAAGTTAATTCTATCAGCTCCATAGTTGAGCACAAAATTCATTCTTCTTGGTTTGCAAATGGAGGATTGTAGCTTAAGCTATAATTTTCCTGTTATTTACACAAACACACTTAAAACTCATTATTAGCATGCTTAGAGGTCCATCAAAGGCTAGGTTGAGGGGTGAAAATTGATATTTTTTAGTGCTCAACACTCTGACATGATAGTAAATTGTGCAACCAAAAATCCTTAATGCACTATAATCTGCAGGCTTCCTTGACCACATCTCAATCGGGGTCTTGCACTCTATTGTTGCAGACAGTGATTTGTTTACTAGATAGCACGCTATAATGACTGCTTCGGCCCAAAACTATCTTCCCAATCCCGCATTAGATAACATACATCTTACTCTTTCAAGTAGATTTCTATTCATACGTTCTCCTACCCCATTTTGTTGCGGTGTATTCCTCACTATGAAGTGCCTAGCAATACCGTTCTCTTCACAAAACTCTTGAAACTGTCCACTGGTGTACTCACCACCATTATCGGTTCTCAACCGCTTGACCTTCCTCTCAGTTTGATTCTCAAATAATATTTTTCACCTCTTAAAGGTTTCCAACACCTCATCCTTACTATTCATCATGTAGATTCATACATACCGAGAGTAATCATCGATGAAGGAGACGAAGTACTGGCACCACCTTTAGAAGGGACCTTTGAAGGCCCCCATGCATCTGAATGTATATAAATCAGCGTGCCTTTCGTAGTGTGAATCATTGTGTTGAACTTAACCTTGTACTATTTCTTGAAGACACAATGCTCACAAAAATCATCTTTGTCGGCCTTTACACCTTTCAACAAGCCCTACTTGCTCAACTATGTCATCCCTCTTTCTGATATGTGCCTTAGGCGCATGTGTCATAACTCTGTAGGGACAAGCCACTATCATCTGACGTAGATACTGCTGCTCCACCTGTCACTGTACTCTCTAATAAAAAGTAGAGGTTCCCAACCTTTTCCGCTTTCATCACAACTAGAAATCCCTTTGTCACCTTCAAAACTTCATCTTGAGCTGCAAATATGAGCCCATTGGAGTTTAGTATACTAAGTGATATGAGGTTCTTCTTCAGTTCCGTAATATGGCGTACATCGGTAAATGTTCTCACAACCCTATCGTGCATCTTTATTATGATACTCCTCTTTCCAACTGTTTTACAAGCCATATTGTTACCCATCAAAACCGTTCCACCATCCACTTTTTTATAAAATGCGAACTAGTTCCTATTTGGACAAATATGGTAGGAGCACTGATTAGTCACATAATTTATCATTTTATCACCATTAACTTAGTGATGATAAGCTTTAGTTTGCTACTAATAAGTTACTGAGGTGCAGATATTAAAGATAAACAGTAAAAGAGAGCCTAAGTATCAATATTCATCAAAAGGAACTCAAATAGCAGTAAGAATGACGATTGAGAGTGTAAAGACGATTCACCAATATAAGAAAGCTGAGAAATTGTATTTTATGATTTTACGCTACTGCTGAAGTAAATAGAAGAAAGAAAGAAATATGAAATTGTAATTTTACGATTCTTTAAAAAGATGATTCTTTAGAAGCGACAAAAGAGTAAGGACAATACAGAAGAAAGGTAATGAATCGTGAACAGAAAATTATCTAGTATGAAAGCCATGAAAGAAGAGAAAATCTTGATTTACGATTTTCGAAAGAAGCTATAATAGAAGAAATTGTTATCTACGATTTCCAAAAAAAAAAAAAGCTTTCCTATTTACTGCTATCACTGTTAATCACGTGAGAGCTATCACCACCATGAATAGAATTAGAAGACTCCTAGAATTAGAAGTTCAGCTGATCACGGATCTGATAAGATTGATGAAGATATACTCCAAAGGACTCTGTGCTGAAGATTAAAAAAATCCTTCAGAAGGGCATCGACCAAAGAAAGTAAGGAAAAGATAAAATTAGAAGTAGAGTTATATTAGGATAGTTTTTACTTCTTTTATTAGATTTAGAACTTGTAAACCGACTCCTTATGATCTATAAATAAGAGTGCTCGGTGTAGGAATAATAATCAAAAATTTTCAACATCAATTGATGGCTGAGATTAGATTTTCTTCCGATCAGTAGTGTAAAATAGTTAGAGTAGATTAGATATCCAAGGTTTCTCAAGAGCAATTGACGACTGCAATTGAGTGTTGAAGATTAGAGTAGATATCTATTGTTTCTCAGGAGCAATTGACGATTACGGCTGAGGGGTGAAGGATATATTTTACTTTGCTTTTTAGTTTAAATTTACAGCTTTGTAAACATCTACAAGTTTTAATTTGAATTGACGACTCAGGTTAGAATTTACAGATTAGTGTAACGGTTTTTACCGTTTCATCTTCAGTTTTCTAAGGTTTGATTGATGTCCAGATTTTAATAAGTTGTTGATTAGATTAAATCTGTATTGATAGGATCTTAGACTTGATTGACGACCAATGCTAAGAAACTAGAGATATGGTGTAATGGTATTGTTTAAATTTATAAATATCCGATAGCTGAAGATTAGGATTGACGACCTCAATCAGAAGGAGGATTTAGATTTATTTTATGCACTTTAGATTAAAACAAATTCTTTTATTCATATTTCTCCAGTAGATTAGATCTTAAAGATAAACAGAAGTTTTTAAAATAAGAATTTAAATAGAAGATATAAATAAGATGTAAATAGATAGATAAACTTTCTCGTGGGAATGATCCTATGCTAGTACTATGATTTCCATTGTACGCTTATAATAGGTTAAGACTTGAATTTAACATAATTTTGATACACATAATAAGCCGATCGCGCACCCTGAATCAAGTATCCATGCATTCCACGAATATTTATCTAAAACCACTGATAACACGCTTTCGTCATCATTTGCAGTTTGTTCGGTTATGTCAGCCTCATCAATGACCCATTTCTGCTTCTTATCCTGAGCATTGGCCCTCTTTGTTTGTAACTATGGACAATGCCTTCTTATATGACCCTTTCGTGACACTTGTAGTATTTTAGTATTTTTTTATTTTTGGATTTAGATTTAGACTTTGATCTACCCCTTTCGAATTTACTGTCATCTGCTCCCCCCTTAACCAACAAGTCATCTGCTTGTGTATCACTATCTGAACATTTCTTTCTCATGTAGTTACAAAGCAATGCCATTGTAACCGACTCCAGTTCAATAGTATCATTTCCATAGAGCAGCGTAGTAACCAGGTGCTCATTGGAATTGGGGAGGGAAGACAAAAATAATAGTGTTTTATCTTCATCTTTAACCTCTTCTCTAATATTTAATAATTCTTATATTATTCTATTAAATTCATTAAGATGTTCGTTAAGAGAAGTACATGCCTTCATGTTGTCAAGGCATTTAGTGTGAAAATTAATGTAAAGTTTTACCATCAATTTTGAGAATTCTGTTTTGATAATGACCGCAAATAAATTCAATTTCAGACCCTAGTCTCACCAGGGCATTCACTCACAATAAACATGAAGGGTGAATCATTTCTCACGCCTCAAGAGTAGTTACAGCCCTTAAATAGGACTGCAAGTATGAGCATAGGCATTGCTCTAAGTCCTGAAATTTCCTAACTCTTTTCACCATAGATTACACAAATTCTCATCTCCATATGACAGCTCAATCCATTTCAGATCAGTAGGGGCTTTTTATTGGGTTGTAATGTGGCTTATGGGTGAGGTTTGTAGAGAAGAAAAGGGTATGGAAGGATTCAAAATTGAGAAATCAGTAAGGTAAAGAGGTGAAATGTACACCTTCTTCATTTTAGCACAATCTTCATCTTCTTTAAATTTTCAGATTTGAAGTGATCAATTTCCAATCCTCATTTCAATGTATCCAATGAAGTGACTTCTCTCTTGTTTTTGTTTTGCTTTTCTATTTTTCTTCTTTTTGTATGCTTTTCTTTTGTATATTTTTTTCACACATCTTTTTTTCTTTTTTTTTGTATGGGTTGGAGTGCCACAGCTATACATCACACTTACCCTCATATGTACTTTCTTTTTTATCAAAAGAAAAGCTTGGATTTTCAAGGCTCAAATGGTGTGTATCAAGGGCAGTTCAAAGGTGGAGATTTTTAAGCTCAAACTGTTCAAAGGATGGCCCTACATCATGTCTTCAATGTCATGAATGTTATCAAGCTGTTTCAACTTGAATCTATCTAACTTCTAGTGAGCAAGTCTAGATTCAATCAGTCCTTAGAGCAAAAAAATTTGCCAAAACACTCTTCAAAGAAAAAATTTCAGGCTCAAATCTCACTAGGTATGGTCTTTCATCAAATTCCTAGGGTATAACCTCACACTTTTCTCTATTTTCAAGTTCACTAAGCATCAATTTTTGAAATTCTTGACATTTGTTTCATGACAATGTCAGAGCTACAACAATATTCAATTTTAAAAAGTTATAAATTTCCTCTTTTTCAAAAATCAGGTGAAATTTTACTTTATTTCCACAAATTTTGTCTAACATAGTTGCACTAATATTAACTATTCCATTGGCACACCCTGCCATACCCCCAAACCTATGAGGAGCAGTATCCTCACTGCTTTGGAAGTAAAACAAAAGGAAATAGTAGGGAAAAGTAAAATGAAATAACACACACGAAGAACAAAGATAAGTACAAAATGCAAAGAAAAAGAGCATTTCATTATAATGATTGTATACACAGATTACAGAGAAATGAAAAGCAAAAGTAAAACAATATACAAACAAACTACCTAAGACACAAAACTACAGACTCTACACACTCCAAAAAAAATTCTAGACCTAATCAGAATCTGAGTCAGAGCTAGATATGGTCATTAGCTCCCATCCTTTCTTCTCAGCAATTTTATCATAATCCTCCTTGAGCTTCTCCCTCCTTTTCAGCTTCTTAGTGCTGGCAACACCTACCTTAGTCCTTTTTGCAATTGGTTTCTAAGGTCTAGTGCTGGCTTGAGACCTGGTGGGATCTCTGATGGAAAGGATTTTGGATTCTAAGGGACCAAGGGCTAGCACAGGGAGAGGGTCTCTACCAGCCTAGAAAGCATGTCTAATTTAGTCTTGTATATCTTGTACAGGTCGAGGGAGTTGAGGACCATCTTCCATAACTTCCATTCCTCTTTCCTATGGTCCTCTAAAATAGGACAATTTCTTCCTGGAGTGCTTGTTGCAGTAAAACCATGACTGCATCCACCAGAAATTTAACATCCTCCATGACATAAGGGTTGGTCCCAATAGCTTTGGTCAGGGAAGGAAGAGGTGATAAGGTGTTGGTGCCATATGGGACAATGGCCCAATGGTGAGGGTCATCCATGGAGGAGGGAGTGATGGATAACTCAGGGGTGGGGGTGATGGTAAGATGAGGGTCAATGGTAGCTCCTCTTCCACGGCAATGGACTCAGGTGGGGAAGAAGGGTAGGTAAAAGGTAGAAAAGGCAGAGCTGTCTCCTCAAAGTCAGTTTGAGTGGAGGAGTCTCTAGTGGAAAGGGTTACAATGGGAGTAGGGAGTAGTTCATCCATCTCAGCAAGGGAAACCAATACTATGGGGGATGGAGGTGGAGTATGTATAGGGGTAAGTGTAGGAGAGGGGATTGGAAGAGGTTGGCTGGTTGAGGTGGATGGGAGGAGGGTGGACTAAATGGCCTAAAGGCAAGTGGCCATAGCAGCTTGGTTAGCAGTGTTGGTTTGGAGCTAGGCAAGGATGGTGGCGAGAAGGGAGAGGATTTGGGTGGAGGCTTCAGGTAGGATTTGGGCTTGGGTAACAGGGGGAATGGGGATAAGGGGTTGGAACGGAGATG
Source organism: Chloranthus sessilifolius (assembly GCA_021018995.1). NCBI lineage: Eukaryota > Viridiplantae > Streptophyta > Magnoliopsida > Chloranthales > Chloranthaceae > Chloranthus > Chloranthus sessilifolius. The sequence goes on from CM037586.1 coordinate 21,770,877, forward strand.
TGGGTATGAAAAGGTGGGGTGGGTGTAGGCTGAAATTGGGTAGGCTGTGGAGAGGTGGGTTGTGGTGAATTAGGTAATGGGGAGTACCCATGCCCAATATTATTCATAATGGACTTTATTTTATCAAGGATTAATACCCCTCAGTGGTTAAATGGTCTTAATCCTGGGTGTGTGAAGGTGAGATGAAAAAGGTGGGGTCAATGTCAAAAGGTATGGATGGTGAAGAAGAAATGGTTGGGTCAGCTGATATAGATGGTGCAAGGCTCAAGGGTTCAACAGCTAGGATGGATGGGCTGGCTGGAGGGATTGTAGCTGACCTTCTCAGGTAGGTGGATGTGATGGGTAATGAAGGTAAGGATGGGGTCTGTGGTAAGAGGAGCTGACAAAGGTGTGGATGTGGTGATGGTGGAAAGGATGGCTAAGGCATTGAGAGGTAAGGAGACTGCAATGGAAGGAATGGGTACTAAGATGGATGGTAGAGGGGATGGTGGAATGGAAATGTTGGCCATACAGAGCTGACAAAAAGCACATCAGTGGAAGGGATGGAGGTCACAGGTGGAGGCTCTGAGTTAGTAGCAGCTGTAGGGAGAGGCTCGGAGCTAGCTGAAGTAGAGGTGTCAGTGCAACATCTAAGCTGGCTGAAGGGGCTGTGGGTATAACAAGTGCAGCTACTGATGTGGCTACTTGAGGTGCTTCTAATGCAAGATTCTCAACTGACTTATTCTTGCTCTTCCGAATTAGGGTCCTACTAGCAGACCAAGCCCTCTTCCCAAACACTTTTGGAGTCACCTCTTCCACAGGCTCATCTTTTTGGATCACAAACTTTCCTTTTCTTAACAAAGCAGTGATAAGCCTGATGTAGGGTAGCCCTGGCAAGGCATGTACTTTTTTTATCTTCTCATTTACATCTACCATTGCCTCAAATACCAACTTGGAGGCATTCATAAACTAGCCCTTAGAGAAAAAATACAGGGCATCCACTATGGGGGTTCTCCTCTCTTGCCGATGTCCACTGACATAAATGTTTTTCCTCAAAATTGAATCAATGAAAAGCATGTTAGGGTGTAAATCTCTCCTCATCAATGACTCCTTAGACCCCATAATGCCTTAAGTTAGATGTCTGGCCATTACTTTAAAAGACACACTCTCAGGTGCTGCTAGACCATAGGCTGTATCAAAAACAGATGGGACCCCTAATGCCAACCCTATATCATTGTAGTCTACCACAAGCTCCCAGTTATCAATTAAGATCACAAGGGAAGGCTCAATTGAACCTGGCTTGGTTTTCTTCCTGATGTTCTGATACCACAATTTGACCACCCTATGGTAGGATTTTTCTTGTAATGGGGTCATCAATGGTGTCAAGTTTGCCTTCACCAAATAGTCCAACTTATCCTTACACTCCTCCTTAGAAAAATAGGGTATGTCAATAATTGTCTCAAGGTTCAAGCCTAAGGCATCCACAAACTCATTGCGAATAGATAGGTTCACAGGGACTTCAGGTTCAGCCTCTGGGTTAGATTCTACCTCAGGGATAGGTTCAGGCACAAGGTTAGGCTCAAGCATAGGGTTAGATTCTACCTCAGGGGTCTCCTCAACAATTTCTTCACTGATTTTGGCCTTCTTGGATTTCTTAGCTTTCTTAGGTTTGTCATGTTTCTCAGCTTTGTCAATGACAAGCTTTATCTTAGCAGGTGGCTTCTCCTTGGGCTGTGTGGCTAGCCTACTGGCTTTTCTAGTAGTTTTGGTGGCGGATTTGGAAGGGACTTTGAAAAGGTTAGCAAGGGTATCCTCTTGGTCAGCCATTGATCCCAAAAAATCCACACAATAAATTCTTGACACTTCACAGTAGTCTCCTAATGCTCAATCAAATTACCACACGACTTGAAAATAAAAGTACAAAGCTTAAAAATCATAGAGTGGAGTTAAAGAAGAGCTTACCCACAGAAACCTAGGGTTTCTCAGATCTCACTATGCACGACACCAAACCAGATCAAACTAGGTGCAAAATGTTGCCTTTGAGGAATTGAAGAAATTGGAACAATGGCCGAGTGATTGGAGTAGGAACCAATGAAGGGGAGGAAGGAGAAAGAACTGGGAAATTGGCAGAGAGGAAATAGAGCTCAGAGCAGAAGCTGTCGAATGGTTGGAGTGAGTTGCCGATAGGTTTAAAAACAATGAAAATCACATTTCGACAGGATTGGGGGGAAGATCTCGATAAGTTACATCAACCTATCGACAAGTTAAAAACTTGTGAACTTGTGGACTTCTCAGGCTGAAGGTGTCAAGAGGTTTGCTGAACATCTCGAAAGGTACACGGGCTTCAGATTTTTACAAGTCGAGAGGTACAGACATCCTCTTGACAGGTTTAAAATTCTTAGTATTCAAGCCTACACCTTCAGAACCTGTCGATTTTCTCTCTCAACATCTCGATAAGTTTAAAGATCTTGTCTAAAATCATTTGTGCACCTTCAGAACTTGTCGAAATGTCTCTATACCTCTCGATAGGTTGTTTTTCAGTTCAAACAGATTTTTTCATCAGTCCCCAGTCCATCCTTCACACAAATTTTTCAATACTATTCTGCTCCCATTCATTTCTCCTGCCTTGGAGTTGATGCCTTATGCTTCTAACCTACTTCTTACAGACTCATGATCTTTTTTTTTTTTTTTAAATGCAACACTAAGCAAACTAGAAACAAATATAAACACTGCCAGATAGATTTCAAAGCAGCAACAGACACAAAACCACAGTTATGATACATGGTATATACATTATTGAAAATCAATCACATTTTGGAGGTTCTTGAAGGTGAATGGTCACCACAGGCTCTATTACATTTTCAACAAAGAGCTTGAGCCTTTGACCATTAACTTTCATGATCCTACCATCATTTGGATCCTTAATTTCAACAGCTCCAAATGGGGATACATGCTCTACCATGTAAGGTCCCTCCCATCTAGATCTCAACTTGTTTGGGAAAATTTTTAATTTAGAATTAAACAACCATACCTTGTTGCCAGTAGTGAACTCATTCCTCAGCAAATGCTTGTCATAGAAGGCTTTGGCTTTCTCTTTGTAGATCCTTACATTAGAGTATGCTTCCAATCGCAGCTCTTCCAGCTCTGACAATTGGAGCCTCCTGTGCATGCCAGCAGAAGTTAGATCAACATTCATTATTTTAATAGCCCAGTAGGCTCTATGTTCCAACTCTACTGACAAGTAATAGGCCTTGCCATAGACCAGCCTAAAAGGTGACACACCAATAGGGGTCTTATAGGTAGTCCTATAAGCCTACAAAGCATCATTCAGAATCTGTATCCAATCCTTTTTATCTGTCCTCATAGTCTTCTCCAAGTTGTGCTTGATCTCCTTATTAGAAATTTTAACTTGCCCACTGGTCTGTGGGTAGTAGGGGGTTGCAATCCTGTGTATAACAGAGTACTTTTTGATCAAATTCTTAAAAGGTTTGTTACAAAAATGACTCCCCCCATCACTAATGATAGCTCTAGGGGTGCCAAATCTAGAGAAAATCTTATCCTTCAAAATTTTGAGGACAGCTGTATGGTCATTTATCCTTCTGGCACTGGCTTCAACCCATTTGGACACATAGTCCACTGCCACAAGGATAAAATTGAAACCCATAGAAGGAGGGAAAGGGCCCATGAAGTCAATTCCCCAAATGTCAAAGAGTTCAACAACCAATATAGGCTGTAAAGGCATGGAGTTTCTTTTAGAGATACTTTCCATCTTTTAGTATCTTTCACAAGCTTTACAATGTTGTCATGCATCCTTGAAGAGAGTGGGCTAATAAAATCCATTTTGGAGCACCTTGACAGTAGTCTTGTTTCCACTGAAATGGCCTCCACAAGCCTGTTCATGACACATGATTAGTATATTGTGGAATTCATCATCAGGGATACATCTCCTCACAACTTGGTCTGCACAATGCTTGAACAGGTATGGATCCTCCCACATGTAATGTCTGATCTGGGAGAAGAATAGCTCCCTATCCATTTTGTTCCAATGTGGGGGAATCCTACCTACTGTCAAGTAGTTTACTATGTTTGTAAACCAAGGTGTAGAAATGTTGATAGTAAACAGTTGTTCATCAGGGAAAGAATCATTGATAGGCAGCCTATCAAACTCATCAGTTAGGATCCTGGATAAGTGGTCTGCAACCATATTTTCAACCCCTTTCTTGTCCTTAATCTCAAGATCAAACTCCTGTAATAGGAAGATCCATCTGATTAATCTTGGCTTAGTATCCTTTTTTGACAAAAGGTACTTCAGGGCTGAGTGGTCTGTGAAGACCACTATCCTAGATCCCAACACATAAGACCTGAATTTTTTCAAAGCATAGACAATTGCCAACAATTCCTTCTCAGTTTTGGTGTAATTTAACTGATCATCAATCATGGTTTTACTTGTATAAGTAATCACACAAGGTGCTTTATCTTTTCTTTCCCCCAAAACTGCACCAATAGCAAAATCTGATGCATCACACATCAGCTCAAATGACAAAGAAAAATCAGGTGCTTGAAGGATAGGTGCAAAGGTTAAACAGCCTTTCAACATCTCAAAAGCAATAAGACATTCACCATTAAATTCAAAGGGAACCTCTTAGCACAACAGGTGATAAAGAGGTTTTGAGATTTTGCTAAAATCATTGAAGAATCTCCTATAAAAACCAGCATGCCCCAAGAATGATCTGACTTGTTTCACAGTTTTTGGTGAGGGCAAATGTGCAATCAGATCAATTTTAGCCTTGTCTACCTCAATGCCTCTATGGGAAACCACATGGCCAAGGACAATGCCTTGATTGACCATAAAATGACTTTTTTCCCAACTCAAAATCAAGTTGGTTTCCTCACATCTCTGCAACACAAAGCTGAGATGGTGTAGACATTAGCTAAAACTGTCCCCAAAGATAGAGAAATCATCCATGAATATCTCTAAAAATTGATCAATCATGTTAGAAAAGATAACATACAAATATCTTTGAAAAGTTACAGGAGCATTGTACAATCCAAATGGCATCCTTCTATAAGCAAAGGTGTGGAATGGGCATGTTAAAGTTTTCTTTTCTTGATCTTGTGGATAAACAGGGATTTGGTTAGACCCAAAATATTCTTCAAGAAAATAATAGAAAGCCTTGCCTACCAACTTGTCCAAAATCTGGTCTATGAAGGGCAAAGGAAAGTGGTCTTTTCTGGTTTTCAAATTGAGCTTTCGATAGTCTATACACACCCTCTAACCTGTGGTTTCCCTAGTTGGAATAAGCTCACCAGAATCAGTTTTCACCACAATGATTCCAAATTTCTTAGGTACCACCCATTCAGAATCTGAAATGGGGTAGATGACTCCAGCATCTAACAATTTGATCACATCTTTCATCACTACTTCTTGCATGCGGGGGTTTAATTTTCTCTGCATTTTTCTAGAGGGTTTGGAACCCTCCTCTAAGTGGATTTTATGTATGCACACAGCCGGGCTGATGCCCCCAAGATCAGCAATAGTCCAACCTATTGCTCTCTTGTATTTTTTAACACTTTCAACAGCTCCTCTTCTTGCTCATCAGTGAGGGAAGAAGACAGGATCATTGGCAACTTTTGGTTTGCCCTCAAAAAAGCATATTTTAAGGACTTGGGCAGCTATTTCAATTCCAAGGAAATAGCTGGTTTCCAAGGAGTGAAGGCAACAAAGGTGCCTTTGATGGTGGTGGAAGAGGCAACACAACTGGTTTCCAAGGAGGATACCCTGTTGCTGGCCCCACTTCAGAAATTAAGACTTTCACCTCTTGAACCACAGGTGTGGGGCATTCTCTTCCATAATTTCACTCCACACATCCTTAAAAACATCACTCAAATCATCACAATGCAACAATTTGGGTAGAGTCTCTTCCACAAGCTCATCCAACACATCAAATTAAAAAGCAATCCTCACTATCCAAGTGAGGCTGACTTACTGCATCATACACATTCAATTTTACTTTCATGTTGCCAAAAGACACCTCCATTACACCTGATCTACATTCTATACAAGCATTGGCAGTGGCCAAGAAAGGCCTGCCTAAAATTACAAGAATGGAGGTAGTGCACTTTCTTGGCTCCATGTCAAGAACTAGAAAATCTGCTGGATAGAAAAACTTGTCAACCCTAACTAGCACATCTTCTATCATTCCCATAGGCCTCCTTTCAGATCTGTCAGATAACTGTAGCACCACATGTGTGGGCTTCAATTCTCCCAAGCCTAGCTTCTCATAAACTGAATATGGAAGTAGGATTACACTAGCTCCCAGATCTAACAAGACCTTCTCAATGGTGTGATCTCCAATGATGCAAGAGATTGTGAGAACTCCAGGGTCTTAAAGCTTTGTTGGGATTGCAATGGACAGCACTTGGTTCACTTTCTCAGTACAAAATACCTTCTTAGATATGTGTATCCTAGATTATCTTTTGTGGGTGTAAAAATCTTTCAAAAATTTTGCATAGGCTAGAACTTGCTTGATAGCATCAAATAAAGGCAAGTTGATCTTTACTTGTTTGAATATTTTCATCATCTCCTCAACTTTAGTATTCTCCTTATCAAAAGGAGAAGGTGCTTGAAGTGCATTGGGAAATGAAAAATGGGGGACTGATCTCCCATTTGCTGCCTTAGCAAGCTCATTAGATTTTTTTTTACTTTTGTTTTAAGTTTTTTGTTGGGGCACATCAACACCCCCTTTATTTTTCATATGTTGCTCCTGCTGCATATCATTATGGGTTATTCTTTCATTTCCTGCTCTTTTCTCATCAGGCTCAACACTAACTTTATTGTCAACCAGCCTTCTACTCCTCAAAGTGGTGACAGATTTAGCTTTTTCATGTGAAGAAGTCTCACCCACCATATACTGCCCTTTTGGGTTGGTCATGGGCTGACTAGGCAGTCTTCCTTCCTCTCTCCTAGTCAAAGAATTAGATACTTGACCAAGGTGGTCCTCTATCTTTTTAATACTTTGACTATGGAAGTTAACAGTTTGAGACAAAGAGCCTAAATTCTGCAGTGAAGCCAGAACTTGCTCTTCAAATGTGAGGAATCTAGAGGGTGTTGGGGCTGATGCACTTTGATGCACAGGTTGTGACATTGGCTGCTGGTATTGGGGCCTTGGAAAGTAGTTCTGCTAGTATGGCGGGGCATTCCTATAAGACATGGACTGCTGTTGTGGTTGTTGCTGTTGCTGGTGTTGGAAGGTATCTTGTCTCTACCTCAAGTTGGGGTGGTTTCTCCAATGATAACCAGCAGTAGGCTGTGGTCCAAAGGACTGAGTAGCATTCATATGTTCCATAATAAGGTCATGAAATTGGGCAGCAGAGGGACATTCCTCAAGGGAGTGAGTGGGGGACTGGCATATCACACATGCCTCCTCCACTTTGGCAGCCATTGGCGACTGCATTGCTCCCATGAGCTTATCAAACTTTTAAGTCAAGCTATCCACCTTCCTTTCCAAATCATTGTATCCACTAACCTCATATATTTTCCCTCTTATAGTGTTCTCTCTCACCAATCTAACAGGGGTCTCAATGTCCCTTGACAAAGTCTCCCTTTGTTGGAGTTTTTACTAATGATATCAAACAACTCCCAAGCTTCATCAGCTGTCTTGTGAAGGTAAGTACCACCACATGAGGCATCAACCATGTCCCTACTCTTGGGATCAATTCCATGATAGAAATTTTGAACAAGTTGCCACTCAGGAATTTGGTGATGGGGACATTGCTTCAAGAGCTCCTTAAATCTCTCCCATGCTTGGTGAAAGTTTTCAGTTGGGGCTTGAGCAATGAAATGATGCTCTTTCTCAGCTGACTTGTTTTAGATATGGGGAAAAACTTAGTCAAAAACTGATATTGAAGATCATTTCAAGACTGAATACTATTGGTTGGGAGCATTGACAGCCATGTTTTGGCCCTATCCTTTAATGAAAAAGGAACGAGTCTTAACCTGGTTGCTTCCTCCCCCAAACCTGTAATGTTGAAAGTAGTGCACAGTCTCAAAAATTCATCAATGTGCTTATAGGGGTCTTCCTTACTCAGGCCATGATATTAGGGTAGCATTTGTAGGATGGAATACTTAATCTCATAGTTCCCTTGGACAACAAGGAATTGAATGAAGACGGGAGAATTGTAAACCCCTGGTGCACTAAATTCTTTCAATGTCCTAGGTTGCTCACCTATTGCAGAAATCTCATAATTAACCACAGGTGTGTGTAGGGACTGTTTAGGTCTGAGAAGTCTCTCAACTTTAAGATCTAAAAGAGCAATCTCAGGATTAAGAGATCTCCTCCCAAGCACACACACAAAATAAATATAGTACAATAAACAGAATTACAACACAGATTTCAGCAAAACAAATTCAAAAATACAAAACTATTGCTACAGATATAAAAATTTACAGATCTAGAAATGTAAAGAGAGTTAGGAAATACAAACTTTAGCACAACTTGCTCCTCCAAGAAGCACAATGCTCCTCTTAGAACCGCAGATCCAGATATAAAACACAAAATTAAACTATAAAAAATTATAATAGCAATTAGTCAAACACAAAACAGGCAATTATAAATCTAAATCTAAAATAAGAAAAACTTAGATCTACCAATTCAAAAAACACAAATCTCCTGCAGCGGCGCCAAAAACTTGTTGGCTTGCTTACCTTACAATTATTAAAGAGTTAAAACAACAAATTAAAAGGCTAAATCACAGAGAGATGAGATCAAGGTAAGCAAGTAGTCCTGCAAGAACCAGGACTATTGTAGCAAGCTTTAAGGGGTAAGTCAAGGTATGTCTACAGGAAAATGTGCTATAAAATAGGGTAAATCTCCATATATAAATTAGATTTGGCACTCTCCTAAACTAATGCAAGGGAAAGAAAGAGGAGAGGTTTTAAGGGTTGTCACTCTACTAGAAAAAAACTACAGAAATCAAATGCAAATGATCCAGAACTGATGAAAACTCAGATTTAAGGAAATGAAGAAAAAGATTAAAACCAAAAGGTGGGAAGTAGCAGCTAGGGATTTTGGTCTTCACTAAAAATCAATTGGTTCAAAGGCAATGCATAGAATTGATTTGCAACAATCCTTCATTTGGCTACAAGCTCAGATGTAAGGTATAAGAATCTAACCTAGACCAGAGGATTGGAATAATCCTAAGGCTATGATCTGCCCACTTGAATGGCCACAGATCATCCCAGAGATTCTTCTTCTTCAAGGATCTTAATTAGAACAGATAAGCTATTGCAGATGCTGTGAATGCAAGGCTACAAGCTCAGGCATCAATAGGGATATTAGATCTAGGGAAATCAGATGACAAATAAGAGATTTATGGATCTAAAATAACTTTACATTCAACAATGACTGAATCAATACAACTTACAGTCCAATTGTTCTCAAATCTACAATCTGTGCACCATCTAATCCTCCTACAAAGCTTTGAACCTCTCAATTTACAGCTCTCAACCTCACCCTAGCTACTAAAGGTTTAGCCAACCATAATTGGCTAAGGAGAGAATGGGGGAAGAAGAAAGAGGGAAGGAATTTTGGAGGGAAATGAAATCCCAATTTGGCTTTGGTTCTCTTAATTTATGGCTCGTAGCTCTATAAATTTTTCAGGCTTTTATAGTCTGCCCCTCTATCCTCAGATCTGTTTCAGCCAATCAGAGCTCAAGGGAATAATTATGTTATTCTGAGCTGCTGATGTGGCTGATTTTTCTTCTGAAAGCTCTCCACCCATTGGTCCAAATTAGACAAGTGTATGTGAAGTAGTTAGAGTTCCCATTCGTACCCATATGCCTTCCAAAAATACCTCCAAGGGTTGTTAACGTGCCTCGGAGTGTGTGCACAAAGTACTAAAGTTGGCAACTACTGTGAAAGGAACTGAGACGTTCCAAATTTGAGTGTCGAGAGGTTCAAGGAACCTCTCGACAGGTTCTAAGTCTGATTAGCCTTTCATTCGATAGGTTGCATGTGGCTTTCAACAGGATTGGAGACTTCTCGACAGGTTGAAATGCATTCTCTACAGGTTGACAGAAATTCTTAACTTCTATCCAGTCTCCATTCAACCTCTCGACATGTTATAAAGCAACCTGTCGACTTGTTATACAGTCTCTAGGCATCCTCTCGATAGCTTGAATGATGTGCTCGACAGGTTGCCTCAACCTCGCGAGAATAATTACAACTTCAGGTATGGCTTCGACAGGATGACTCTGACTGCTCGATAGGTTCTGGGGAACCTCTCGACAGGTTGGTTTCTTCAGCCTCACCTCCTCAACAGGTACTAGGAATCTCTCGACAGCTTCATATATTGAACACCCAACCTCTTGACATATTTATTCTAAGCATCCAAACCTGTCGACATGTCAAATTAACCTCTCGACAAGTTATATCCATTGTTTCCACAACTGGTTCACTACTCTGGGGTGCGGTTCTTCATCTGTCTAACACTCAGCATCTCTTGAGTGGTTCAACCTTCATTCACTGCAGTTGCTCTTTCTTCCATGTGTGCCCATGTGGACACATGTCATTCCCATAGGCTTCTAAGGCTTATGAACTACTTGATGGCTGGGCTTTTGGGCTGTATGAACACATGATGAAGCAGCAAGTCTATTCTTTGGCATTTTTAGGTGGATGCCTATACTAAGACTACAATTTATTGCTTATCTACAAAACACACTCAAAATACTTTATTAGTCAACTCAAAGGTCCATCAAAGGAACACACCCCCAAACCTAAGCTTTGCTAGTCCTTGATCAAAGGAGAAATTAAAAACAACTATTAAAAATGAAAATTGCCACTTCTGTAGGGAGCAGAGATGCATTTAGCATATGCATCAAGCCTTTTAAACCCCTAGGTGATCCCTAGTGGAGGAGTGGAGTCTCCTGAGGGTTTTCAGTGAAGGTGCCCACAAACTTCTCCAATGAATTAGTTAACATCAATGCAATCATGTCAAAACAGAATTTAAGCAAGATTTCCACACCTTGTTCCTTCAACTTTTCAGAGGATTCTCAGCAGTAAATCAGCAATTTAATACTGAAATTCTGCTGTATTTCCTTCACAATCAATCAACTTATGTCAAGGCATTTAGTGTGAAAATTAATGCAAAGCTTTACTATCAATTTTGAGAATTTTGTTTTGATAATGGCCCCAAATAAATTCAATTTCAGACCCATGAGACGATGACGATAGTAGGAAACTGCTATAAATCGAATCAATGAGACGATGACGATAAAGAGCCTCAACGTCCTCAAATTCAATAATCACTAAAGATAATCTGTCACTCACGGAGATAGATCCATTGATGATCAAAACTCAATGAACCTAATATCTAATTCAAAATATAATAAAAGGCTCTTGAATCATCATAAGTCCCGATCTGAATACTATTATCTACAGATACTGAATCCAATTTTTTATTAGATGCATGAATAGAATACTTAATTCTCAAGTTAGAAAACTCATAGAAGTCGCTAAATTTGAAAAATCTCCATCCAAACAACTATGGTAGGTCCACCTGAATATCGATACCCTGAATCTGTTGGAACGATAAATGGTTCAGAATGGTGTTGACAGAGACTAGTACCGTAGGGGCGGGAGGACAATATGTGGGGCAGCCTGCAATAGCAGTTTCTGTGGGCTGTTTCACCCATGTCTTGGGGCCAAGTTTGGAGTTGGTTAGCCGGGGTCCGTTTGGTCTGGTTTCCATGGTCGTCGTTGTTTCACCTCTGTATCTCACCAGATGCAGTTGTATTTCCTTCCTTTAATGAATTTTTCCTTATTATTGATTTGAAAAAAAAAAACCTGTTATCTTCAACAAATTAAACAGTCTTCAAGTTTTCAGTGAATGAATGATGAGGTCTGGAAGCGTATCTCACTTTCAGAAAATGAAGAAATCAAAAGAACAAGATGCTTTACCGATAATAAATATAAAAAAAGAAAAAAATTTGAACAAGGAAAAATTTACAAGATGCTTTATAGCTTGTTGATTAACTCCTTATCCAAATTAGCCCACTGTTAACCATATTGCAATTTTATTGTCGCGGGAATTCAATCCCATCTTAGACAATAAAAATAAAAGGAACAAAAAGAAAATGTGATCTAGATAAAGGGACAGTGGGCTCGAGAGACTCAGAGAGCCTTCCTATTGTGGAGGAAATAAAAGGAGAAGGAAGTCCGTGCATGCCATGTAGTCAAACAGTGTTAAAATTATAGAATAAAGAAGAAAATAAGAATTACGAATATAACCTTGAGCGATTATAATTGGTTTAGATAACTGGCGTGCCGACATTAACACTCTCCCAAATTAGAATGTGAACAATCAATTCTTTCATGTAGAGCCGATCATGGCTCTAATATAAAAACTCACGAATTTTTTATGGTGATAGTTATCAAAAAACTCACGAATTTTTATGGTGGTAGTTATCAATTCACCTTTACAGCAGCTCAAGCTCTCAATTAAGAAGTTTCCATTCTTGGTTATTATAAGAATAAATCAACAATAATTATAAGAATAAAGCAACAACAAAAGTATCAAGTAGTATGAAGTCAAGGCATTTAGTGTGAAAATTAATGCAAAGCTTTACCATCAATTTTGAGAATTTTGTTTTGATAATGGCCCCAAGTCTCATCAGGGCATTCACTCATAATAAATATGAAGGGTGAATCATTTCTCACAGCTCAAGAGCAGTTACAGCCCTCAAATAGGATTGCAAGCAGGGGCATAGGTGGTCGATTTTAAGTTTAACCCTTGCAAGTGCACAAGATCTATTGTTGCACGGTAAGAACAGGGGCGTCAAACCTACAGAGAAACGTGAAATTTATCTAATCCTTTCAGAGACTTTAAAGCACCCAAGGAAGTACCAAGGGAGAAATTCGATTTACCACACAGGTACCACACGATTCTCAATGCAATAAAACAAAACTAATCAATCTAGGCCGGAACAAATTATGATAAAGAAGAAAAATGACAGTTTATGAATTGATCAAGGAATTAGCTAACCATCATTTCGTAACTTTTCTACCATTCAATCTCACAAATTCATTTTAAGTCAAAACACCATCATTTATTAGGAAAACAAATGAATCTAGAAGAACGCGACTATGGACCCAGCATACCCTATCTAAAAACTATGATTCAGCCTATCATTGTGGTATGAGTCATGTAAAAAGGATAGCATATGTCAAAATCCTAAGTCATGACAATGATAAAGCAATCATTCCACAGCCTAGATCGGCCTGCAGGAACAGATCTAGATGGAGTGCTTCTTTTACGGTCGTTGATAACCACGATCAATGACTGTAAACGAAGACTCGATAATATTCAATCACGCACACACTTATAACAGAATGATTCAATGACTAAACCATGAAATTGTAGAAACAATAATAAAATAGTTACTTATCTCCGGTTTGCTTCCTCCTTGAGCAAATGACTTTAGCCGCTCATCCTCGGCGTACAAACCCGTTGTAGATCTGAAGACATCATTTTAACAATGCTCATTTTATTTATCACAAAATCTCCTTACAATGCTTTTTGTTCCTAGGTACAATCTATACTCTCACAATTATAAAAGAGAATTAAAAAGAACCAAATACAATCTACTGAGAAGAAGAAGAACCATCTCCAAATAATATTCTCCCACAACAATATGAAAAGGTGATTCAAAAGGCTCCTCCACACTAATTCATAGCTTCCTTTTTATAGGGTCGAGCAAACCCTATCCCTAATAACCTCAATCGATTGAGAATAAAATCTCAATCGATTGACTTGAATTCAAAATAAGAGAGGGCAAACTTGTCTTCTCCTGTCAATCGATTGATACTTATTCCTCAATCGATTGATATCCAGGGATAGATTTTCCACTCTCTTGGGGGATGTTGAGTTGCTTCACAGATTTTGATGCTTCTTTTGACCTTTTTGTCCATAGCACTTGTGTAGTCTTTAATTACCTTCTTTTATGTTCTTTAATGATCCAACGGTCAGAAACACCTGTAATCATTAAAATCTCATAACAACCATCAGATGCTTTCATTAGACAGCTAAATGTAAGAAATAGAGTGTGAAATATAGTCACATTTCGACACTGATCACACCCCCAAACCTACACTTTGCTAGTCCTCGAGCAAAGAGAATGAAAAATATGTCAAGGCAACTACAACTATCATCAAAAAAAAAAAAATGCCACTTTCGTAGGGAGCACAATTGCATTTAGCCTATGCAACAAGCCTTTAAACCTCTAGGTGATCCCTAGTGGAGGAGTTTTGTCTCCTGAAGGTTTTCAGGGAAGGTACCTACAAACTTCAAAGCTTATGAATTTCAAAATTTTTAGTCATGCCCTTGCATGGTTAATTATCTGTGAATTCTTATAAAATGCTACTGTCCATGCTTGTTTTTGTAATGCTCGATCAATTCAGTTCATTGTTTTTCCAATGCTCTCAATTCATGCCCATAGTTCTATGCACTTATCACTGCTAAAGTTCTGCTATCTGAGAATAAGTTTGAACTAGGAATCTTTAGATTCCACGTCTAAACTCGATTCTCACCACAGGTTTGCACTCTAAATGAAATCCCTCCTGATAAATAGCTTTATTTTTCACTCATATGTGAGATTGGAATTATAACACCAATTAGAAAATTTCTCACATGTTATAAGAAAGAAGATGTACCAAAGAATTTAAAGAGAAATCTCACTGAACAGATATTTGTATTTTAAACATGCATATACCAAGCACCATAGACATTGTATAATCACTCTCCGCAAGGCATTTACCACTCATAATTGGATCAAAAAGGTCTTTTCTAAGGTTGTAATGGGGCTCGGGTAAACGGTTTAGAAAGAAAGGGAAAATTGGATTCAAATTTCTCTGAGAAATCGGAACAAGATACACACTTGATTTTCTGATTTTTCAACTTCCTTTTTCAAAGTTTCTAGGACCTTTTTCTTTTCATAAACACTTTTCTCCTTCTTTTCTTTTTCTTTTTAAAACCACTTTCATATATTTCTCGAATATTGAATTTTCTTTTTCTCTCTCCCTTTTTACGTTTTTCTGCCATGTATTCCTTACAGATATAACTGCCACAGCTCTCAATTTCCTTCATTGGTCTCATCCCTAATTTCTCAGAGATAATAGGGTAAGGCTTTTTTAAATTGGTATGGGATATGGCTAATATAGCTTACAAGGAATAAATAAGGCTAAATCTTTCAGTTGAGGCTCAAAGGGGGTGCAACAAGATAAATTCAATACAAGATGGGGCCTTTTGGGCACAAACGAGCCAATAATGGCCTTAGATCATTTCCTTTCATGATGGTAACAATGCCTATTTGCCTTGAGTTTTTTACACAATGATTTCTAGTGCAATGGTATAACACACATGAAATCAACAAATCAAAGATAGAGTATACGAGATTTCAACAAATTAAGCAAGAAATTCAAAGATACTCAGAATTTATTTCAGCACTCATCAAGAACAAGGACAAAGTTCCAAAGCTCACTGGGTTTTAGTCTTTCTTTGAGATCTTCGAATTCCAAGTTATATACTTAATTCTTAGATTCGGAATTAAAGCAAAGTGATAATACAAAAATTTTCAGGCATAGATCATGAACATCATTATTCAATCTTAAACTTTATGAGCATTCATAAAACAATCATGGCATGATAACAATTTTTTAAGGAATTTCCGGTCATCAACAATTTAAGATTATGAATAAAATTTGAAATTCATAAGTTTAATGGTCATCAGTCGATCGATTGAGACAATGGTCTCAATTGATTAACTGATACAAATTTCCAATAGGCTAATGGGCCTCAGTCGATCGATTGAGACAATGATCTCAATCGATTGACTGATACACTTTTAAGATCCGAAAAACAGCCTCTCTTTTTTTTTTTTTTTTAAATTGAAAATTAATCAAAAATACCCCTCCAAACCTGAACTGACCAATGTCCTCACTGGCTTTGATGGTTAGAAAGCATGGGAGACCCCCCTAGACCTGTTTACTGCAATCAAGGACCATGAAAGCAGACCAAGTGAAAGGTATTGTGATCAAAAGTTCAAAACACAAATATATAACTAAACTAAACTTTATTTAAACTGGTGCAAATTATTACACTTATTGAAAATTTAGAGAAAATAACCTAGTCTAAAACAAATTTAATAATAACCTAAACTAAAACATGAAAATCAAATAACAATAAAAAGGACTCCTAAAACTAGACCCTAAAGCTGACAGTCCTAATCCCTTCAATCATCCATGATGGATCTCCCTTCCTTTGGCTTTGGAAATGCGTAATTCCACATCTCCTCCGAGATGCCGCCCTCACGTGGTGGTGGAGGAGGCGCTTGTGGTGGATTCAATTCCGCCCACAAAGAAGTCAGAATCAAGTTCAATGCCGGGTTGTTGACGGCATCAATGGAGTGCGTAAAACTCGAGGGGTCTGCGGGGTTTGATACGAGGTCAAGATCAATAACTTCCCGCGTGGACAAATCTAGAGGTTCCCGTGGCAGTTCTCGACATAGTCGTTTACATGCCGATTCCATTAACTTCTTGACGGCAGATCGGGTGCGGTACTTGATAGGCGCCATAACTAAAGCTCGAAAAAGGAATAATATTTTGACTATTGGAAGGGACTACCCTAAGAGGAGTATAAATAGAGAAAATGTTCTAAGTACAGACTCCTAGGACTCATAGAAACTTTTAACCTAAGGACTCTACGGATGGTTCAAATCTTAATTTTCGGATTGGGAGATGTAACTTTCCGGAATTATACATCAATCAATCGATTGACATTTTAGTGTCAATCGATTGACACAAGATAGCAAGGGAACCTTCTCATGCACGGCTCAAATTCTACTCCCAAAATAGTTTATTTTGAGAAACTTTCTATTTCTGACTTAGTTAGACAGTTTTGCCCGTGTAGAAGTCAATCGATTGAGAATTATTCCTCAATCGATCGACTAATCGGAGTTGTTTTTTTGAAACATATGAGAACTTAAAGTGCTCAATCAATTGAGAGTTGTATCTCAATCGATTGACTGATACACTATCTATCAATCCGAGAATGAACAGAAAAAGTAACACACTAAAAACATTCTGATTTCATTGATTTTTAAGATTTAATTACAACCATATGATCCCAATATCAACTAAAAGATAAACTAAACAAACTATTATTAATCAAAACTAAAAACACAAAATACTTAAAAACACCAATCACTAAACACTAACAAACAAAAACACTAAACAAAAGCACTAACAAATAATCACTGATCATCATCATCATCATCAAATTCAGGGTCTCCCTCCTCATCCATCGCCGCTCGCGCTCCTGCGATGAATCCGCCGGCATGCCCAGGGAATGATTCCCGGGCCATCCGTATGAGAAGTGAAGTTTGAAACCGTGATTGTCGACCAAGACCTCCCACAGTAGTACTCAGCCCATCCATTCACTCCTTGAGGCAAGCAACTGCTGCCTCGGCGTTAAAATCAGGGACCTCTTCGGGACGAGGTCGTCTAACACCGCCACGCTGGCGTTGTGTGGGGTTTGGTCGAGGAGGAGGAGGGACTTCATCGACATCAATAGGAGGTGGCGTCACACGCAGAATAGCCTTGACGCTCTTGTCCCAAACGTTGGTGTCGCAGTGATAAAATTGCATATCACCCATCTCTTCATCATCGTATATCGGGCACCCAAGTTGGTCCAAGAGATGCATCATGTAGTGCGGGAAGTGAAGAAGAATAGCCTCTCGCTTCTTCGGTGAAATGGTGGTTGCGATGTCCTGGAGACACCGATACATCTCCTCGAGCATTAAATCGGGCGCATCAAACCACGTATTCGTGTGTGCCGCATATAGTGCCATCACCCTATTCTTCATCCTCTCACTTTTCGTGCCATGCGGTAATAGATTGTTTGACATAACGATGTCCCAAAATAGAATATCCATTGGTAGGACGGCTCTCCTAGTGCCTAAACCGGAACCGCGGCGTCCTCCACACATATCGTTGATCATGTCATTCTGACTACGATCAATAGCCGGATTGGTGTGGTGGTTCAATGGGCGAACCACAAAGAAGTTGAAAGCTCTTGCGTGATCGGCCGCATGCAGGTTATATTACCAATTATCGATCTCGAGGCTAATAAATGGCAATCCCGTTGGCGAGAGTGGTGCAGGTACCCACTCCATTTTCTAGTAAAATAGGCGAATGATACGCAGAGAGACATCAATAGGTGGAGGGGCGAGCAATATTTCTAAGTGCAAAGCTTTGATGAATTCGATCGAACGGGCTCATTCCGCTATGCGACGGTATTTAGCGAGATCGAAGAAATTCTCCGTTTGAAATTGGTGATCGACATACTCGTCATTGGGAATGCGCATAGGATTGTTGGCGGGACGAGGTGGTCGGAACATCGGTGGGCTAGGCACTGCCATTTTGATCGGATGAGGAGAATGAGAATGTGGAAGCTTGGCTCGGATTGGAGGTGAATTAAGATGATGGGGACCACGGGTGTCCCCATTATATAATTTGAAAGTCAATCGATTGAGGATGGATCCTCAATCGATTGAAAACAATTGGCCTCCACACGTCGCGGGAATTTGAAAAGACGCCAGGCATGCTAATGCGACGTGGTACAATCCACTCATCCACGCTTAATGTCAATCGATTGGCACAGTGATGTTAATCGATTGAGAATGACCTTTTCGAGAAAAGTCACACCGTTTAGGTGCCTTGGGAACAGACGGAGTAAATAGGCAATCATGTCAATCAATTGAGGAGTTGGTCTCAATCGATTGACATAGACGCGCCTTGAAAGTTAGCTGCAACCGACAAGATATGTCGATTGACGCTCCGATTTTTGAAATGTGGCCATAAATTCAAGGTGATGTCAATCGATTGACATTGGTTTCTCAATCAATTAACAAACGAAAGGGGGAGATGATGATGATTGAACATTAATCGATTGACAGGGTAAGTGTCAATCGATTGAGTAAAGAAAGTCAATCGATTAGGTAAAGAAAGTCAATCGATTGGGTAAAGAAAGTCAATCGATTGACTGTTTGACAATCAATAGATTGAAAAAGACTCTTCTTAAATAAAAACACAACCAAAACAAAATAAAACACACTGGGTTGCCTCCCAGAAAGCGCTGAGTTTAAATGTCGACAACTCGACCACATTGTCATTCAATTGCTCGGGTCGCTGAGGTATGTTGCCTCAATCCTCATCTGGGTTATTGGCTCGATCATTGGTTTGAGGCGTTGCTCATTAACTTTGAGAATTCGATTGTTCGTAAGGCTTCTAATTTCAATCACCCCATGCACGGTAGTGGAGATGACCTGAAATGGTCCTTCCCACCGCGATTTCAATTTCTCCGGATGCAGCTTAAGTCTGGAGTTGAACAGCCAAACTTTTTGCCCAATGTAAAACTCTTTTCGCAAAATTGACTGATCGTGCAACTTTTTGTATCTTTCCTTATACATCTTCGAACTCTCATGCGCATCGTAGCATAGCTCTTCTAATTCATTCAGCTGAAGGCGTCGGTTGGATCCTGCCTCTTTCATATCGAAATTTAATCGTTTTATGGCTCAGAATGTCTTTTGCTCCAATTCCACTAGGAGGTGACATGCCTTCCCATAGACAATCCGAAACAGTGACATTCCAATCGGGGTCTTGAATGCCGAGCGATATGCCCAAAGAGCATCAGATAGGCGATTCGACCAATCTCTTATGTTTGGTCGCACCGTCTTCTCTAAAACTCTTTTGATTTCCCGATTGGACACTTCCACCTGACCACTAGTCTGCGGGTGATACAGCGTTGCCACCTTGTGGGTAACGTCGTATTTCTTCATTAAAGTGGCAAAATGGCTGTTGCAGAAGTGCGAACCGCTATCACTAATGGTTGCCCGTGGAATCCCAAATCTGTTAAAGACATTTTCTTTCAAAAATTTGACCACGACCTTGTGGTCATTCGAGCGGGTTGCCACAGCTTCTATCCATTTGGAAACATAGTCAACAGCTACAAGAATATATGAATACCCGAACGACGGGGGGAAAGGACCCATGAAGTCGATCCCCCATACATCGAAAATTTCAACAATCAGAATCGGGTTCAGTGGCATCATATTTCGTCTTGAAATATTTCCAAGCTGTTGACATCTTTGGCATTCTTTACAAAATTTGGCAGTGTCCCGAAAGATGGAGGGCCAATAGAATCCGCTTTGAAGAATCTTGTGTGCGGTCTTTTGTCCTCCGAAATGGCCTCCACAGCCCGACAAATGGCCACTCAATTGTTCTTCTTCAGGCACACATCTTCTAATGACTTGGTCAGAACAGAATTTGAACAATTGCAGTTCATCCCAAAAATAGTATTTTATTTGAGAGAAAAATAGATTTTTATCATTTTTACCCCATTGCGTAGGGATTCTACCAGTTACCAGATAATTCACAATATTAGAGAACCAAGGAACTTTTGTAGCGGGTGCACCTATTGCCATCAATTGTTCTTCTGGGAAAGTATCACGGATAGTCTCAGATACCGATGATTCTTCAGGCAAAATTCTTGACAAATGATCAGCCACAATATTTTCGACCCCCTTTTTATCTTTGATCTCAAAATTGAACTCTTGGAGGAGTAAGATCCATCGGATCAACTTTGGTTTGGTGTCCTTTTTCGCTAGTAGGTATTTCAACGCAGAGTGGTCTGAAAAGACCACTATTTTTTATCCAAGCAGATAGGAGCAGAATTTATCCAATGCATACACCACAGCTAGCAATTCCTTCTCGGTGGTGGTGTAATTCAGTTGGGCATCAATCAACATCTTACTAGCGTAATAGATCACATGAGGCATTTTGTTTACCCTTTGTCCTAAGACTGCTCCAATAGCATAGTCAGACGCATCGCACATGAGTTCAAAAGGTAGAGAATAATCCGGTGGTTGGATTATTGGTGCATTTGATAACAACTCACGCAATTTTAAGAAAGCCTTCATGCAATCCTCATCAAAGTCCAAAGGAACATCTTTTCCAAGCAAGGTGCACAATGGTTTAGCCACCTTGCTAAAATCTTTGATGAATCTTCAGTAAAATCCAGCATGACTTAAAAATGATCGGATTTGACGGACATTTCTTGGTGGAGGCAGATTACCGATTAAATCGACTTTTGCCTTGTCAACTTCAATCCCTTTTTTCGAAATGATATGCCCCAACACAATTCCTTGTCGGACCATGAAATGGCTCTTCTCCCAGCTAAGAACAAGTTTGGATTCTACACAACGTTGCAACACTTGTGCAAGATAATTTAAACATGATTCAAACGTCTTCCTGAAAACAGAGAAATCGTCCATGAATACTTCGATGAACTTGTCAATCATATCTGAAAATATGGCCAACATACATCGTCGAAAAGTGGCCGGAGCATTACATAGGCCAAATGGCATTCTGCGATATGTAAAAGTACCATAAGGGCATGTGAATGTTGTCTTCTCTTGATCTGTAGGAAATACGGGCACTTGATTGTAGCCTGAATATCCATCAAGAAAATAGTAAAACTCCTGCCCAGCTAACTTCTCAAGAATTTGATCAATGAATGGAAGAGGAAAATGATCTTTTCTGAAAGCCATGTTCAATTTCCGATAATCGATGCACATGGCGCCACCCCGTAGTTTCATAGTTGGGTACCAATTCTCCCTCGGTAGTCTCTTTCACAGTGATCCTAGACTTTTTTGGAATAATTTGAACTGGACTTACCCATTCACTATCAGAGATTGGTTAGATGATTCCAGCATCAAGTAGTTTAATTTCCTTTAAAACGACTTCTTTCATATTCGGGTTAAGTCGCCTCTGTGGTTCTCTCGATGGTGTACTATCATCTTCCATATGTATCTTGTGCATACAAACTAATGGATCAATCCCTTTCAGATCAGCCAAGGTCCATCCGACGGCCTTTTTATAATTTTTGAGCACTTTTAACAATTCATTCTCTTGTTTTTCCGATAATGTCGATGAGATAATTACCGGAAGCGTTTCCTTAGGTCCCAGAAAAGCATACTTGAGTGATTCAGACAGCTACTTTAACTCGACGATTGGTGGCTGCTCGATTGATGGAGTCAGCTCATCTTTCACCTCAACAGGCAATGGTTCCACCGTAGTCTCAATTTCACATGACATATCACCTTCAGTTGATGAAATCGTCCTCTTCTCTTCTGACTGTTGCTGCGCAGATCCTAGCTCCTCATAGATGGCTAACAAAGCAGTTTTGAATTCTTCTTTGGTAAGCATTGATGGTAAAGCTTCATCCACTACTTCGTCTACCTGATCGATGTAGAAGCAATCAAACTCATCCTCATTGGGAAAATGATTTATTGCATGAAAGATATTGAGTCTAACTTTCATGTTTCCAAAGGAAACATCCATGACTCCTATTCGACAATTGATGCAGGCATTTGCAGTCGCGAGAAACGGGCGCTCAAGAATGATTGGGACTTGATTGATGGATTTAACTGGAGGTTCCATGTCCAACACAACAAAATCTACTGAAAAAATAAATTTGTCTATTCCAACCAAAACATCCTCGATAATACCCCTAGGTCTTCTTTCTGACCTATCAGCAAGTTACAGTGTAACTGTCGTGGGCTTCAATTCGCCCAGTCCTAATTTCTCGTACACTGAGTAGGGGATCAGATTGACACTTGCTCCTAAATCCAATAATGCCTTTCCAATTGGTTGCCCACCAATGACACATGGAACAGTTGGGACTCCAGAGTCCTTAAGTTTTCGTGGGGCATCCAATTGCAGTATCGAACTGACTTGATTTGTCAGGAACACTTTCTTTGAAACATGAGTGCGTGTTTTTCTTTTTCGAGTGCATAGATCTTTGAAAAATTTTGCGTACTCAGGGACTTGCTTGATTGTTTCAAGTAATGGGAGATTTATCTTCACTTGTTTGAATGTTTCGAAGATTTCTTCCATTTTTGATGCTCCCTTCCCCATTCTAGATGGAGGTGTTAGGCACTCTGGGAATGGTGCCTTCGGGGTATAGGAACGGGGTTCATTCTCTGATTCTTCTTCGGGTACTGGTTGGACAATTTGAGGACCTTCTTTTTCTTTTCCTTTATCTAGTCCTTTGCCTTTTCTCGCTTCTTCTCCTTCCTTGTGAGGTTCCACTGGCATCTCCACTTGATTATCAACAGTTCTCCCACTTCTCAGCACCGTAACAGCTTTCAATTGTTTACTGTTTGATGGTCCTTCATCAGATGATGCTTGGCCTCGAGGATTGTTGATGGTTTGGCTAGGAAGCCTACCTTCCTCTCGTTGACTTAACTGATTCGTCAATTGGCTAAATTGGTCCATCATCATCTGCTGAAAAGCTTGCATATTTCGCATAATCTTTTCCTCCAAATCAAAATCTTTCGAAGCGGTGGTCTGAGATTGGTTAAAATTCTAATTAAAATTCTAATTTTTTCGGTATTTAGAATTTGGATGACAATAAGGAGAATTTTGTTGGAAATTAGAATTCTGTTAGAGATTAAAATTTTGCTGAAAATTAGAATTCTATTGTGGATGAAAGTGCTGCTGTGCACTCATTACGTTGTATCTGTACTGCTGGTTCACCTGTCCAGTTTGGTTTGATCCTCCCCATCCTAAGTTGGGGTGATTTTTCCATTCCGGATTGTAGGTATTTGAGTACATGTTCCTACCCTGCCGCTGATACGATTGAGTCAGATTCACCTGCTCTTGAGGAGTAGGTTCATCAGGGAAAATAGACAAAGTAGTTGGACAATCGTTAGCCATGTGACCTGGGTGGTCACAGATTGAACAAGCGGTGGGGTTGCTAGGACTTTTAACTTACTTAGTTGCAGCTAGCAGCATGTTCATTTGCTTGGACAACATGTCAACCTTTGTTAAAAGATCTGAGGTGTTGTTATTGACATCAAATAGTCCATCTCTGGTTAACACATGTGATTTAGCTGCCACATCCAAATTAGTTCTCCCCAGAGTCGCATTTTGTATTGAGGTTTGATACAACTTTTCAAACAATGCCCACAATTCATCTGCCTCCTTCGTGGCACACGATCCTCTACAAGATGCATCAACCATGCGTCTCTCTTCTAGAATTAGTCCATTGTAAAACCTTTGGACCTGTTGCCACCTTGGCAGTTGATGATTTGGAAAACTCTTAATCAATTCCTTAAAGTGTTCCCAACATTCATGAAATGTTTCAGTAGATTGTTGGGAAAAGAACTGGATCTTCTAACGCAACTCGATGGTTTTGGTCATGGGAAAATATTTTTTTAGGAATTAACGGTGTAACTCTGCCCAACTCTGAATAGATTGTGGTTTGAAGGAGTAGAACCAAGTTTTTGCCTTATCTCTTAAAGAGAAAGGAAAGAGTCGTAACATAGCTATCTCGTCAGTGACATTATGCACTCGGAACATTTTACACACTGCAATGAACTCATTCAAATGAACATGTGGATTCTCGTTTGACAATCCGTGATAAATCGGTAACATTTGAATCATTGCGGATTTGAATTCATAATGGTTCCCTGGGATGGGGGCATGCATGATACTATCTTGATCCTCATAAAAACCAGGATCATTATAATATTCTAATGTTCTTGGGCCCTCATAATGATTATTGTTCCTATTATTTCCATTATCAATGTTCTAATTATTCCCGTTCCTTTGATCTGCCATAGTCTCAGTATGTTGATACTGATTCCTTTGGACTCTGCGATTCTCTCTATAAGATCGTTCGATCTCAAGATTAAACGGTTGCAGATGTGGGTGATGAGAATGAGTAAAGCTCATGCACCAACACTCACAAAAAGGATTGATGATTCTACAACAAACCACAAGTATCAACTTCAATCGATTGAAGTACTGCACACAACAACATTTCCCAACAAGGACTTTATCAGTCAATCGATTGAAGCAGTGGTCTCAATTGATTGATATTCAAAAGTCAAACTGAGTCAGCACAGATTTTTTTCAGCTTAGAGGGCAAGTAGCAGTGGTCAGGTCAATCGATTGACAGAGAAATGTCAATCAATTGAAACACTTCCACCAATTTTCACAGTGAATAATATTCCAGCTTCAATCGATTAACATAATTTTTCAATCGATTGATTTCTATGATGAACAGTCACCAGTATCAGAAGAAAAGAGTTTTTTTTTTTTTTTAATTTGAATTTTAAAAATAAAAATTAAATTCGAAAATTAGGATTCAAAATTAAAAATTAAAAATTAAAAATTAGAATTTCAAATTCTGAAACCTAAAGGCAATCCCACAAAATCTATAAAATCTTACCTAAAAAGAGAAAAAGAAGGAAAAGAATAAAAGACTCCTATAAATCCTAACACAAGCAGTCCCACAAAAGTCAATAATTAGAATTTAGAAAATCCTACAAAATCTTTCTAAAAGAGGAAGATAAGAAAATGGGTCTCCTACAAGATCTAAAATAAGAAATCCTAAAAATCTCAACTTCCTAAAAGAACTCCACAAAATCTTACCCAATGATATAAAATCAGATTTTGCAATTTATAGATCAAAAATGTTAATTCCAAATTTCAAAAGTCAAAATTTAAACCTTAAAATTTCAATATACAAAATTAACAATTCAAATTTCACACAAAACAGTCGATCGATTGATGCTTTCGGCTCAATCGATTGACAATTCAACACTCAACGGTCCAGAGCACAGTCGATCGATTGAGGAACAGATCTCAATCGATTGACTGTCAAATAAATGCACAAATCTCTTTCCGAATTAATCAAAATTTCACCGATTCTCCAGCAATGGCGCCAAAAACTTGGTCGATTTTAAATTTAACCCTTGCAAGTGCACAAGATCTATTGTAGCACGGTAAGAACATGGGTGTCGAACCCACAGGGAAACGTGAAATTTATCTAATCCTTTCAGAGGCTTTAAAACACCCAAGGAAGTACCAAGGGAGAAATTTGATTTACCACACAGGTACCACATGATTCTCAATGCAATAAAAGAAAATTAATTAATCTAGGCCGGAACAAATTATGATAAAGAAGAAAAATGGCAGTTTATGAATTGATCAAGGAATTAGCTAACCATCGATTCGTAACTTTTCTACCATTCAATCTCACAAATTCATTTTAAGTCAAAATACTATCATTTATTAGGAAAACAAATGAATCGAGAAGAACGTGACTATGGATCCGGCATACCCTATCAAAAAACTATGACTCAGCCTATCATTACGGTATGAGTCATGTAAAAAGGATAGCATATCTCAAAATCCTAAGTCACGACAATGATAAATCAATCATTCTGCAGCCTAGATCGGCCTGCAGGAACAAATCTAGATGGAGTGCTTCTTTTACGGTCGTTGATAACCACGATCAATGACTGTAAACGAAGACTCGATAATATTCAACCACGCACACACTTATAACAGAATGATTCAATGACAAAACCATGAAATTGTAGAAACAATAATAAAATAGTTACTTATCTCCGGTTCGCTTCTTCCTTGAGCAAATGACTTTAGCCGCTCATCCTCGGAGTACAAACCTGTTGTAGATCTGAAGACATCATTTTAACAATGCTCGTTTTATTTATCACAAAATCTCCTTACAATGCTTTTTATTCCTAGGTACAATCTATGCTCTCACAATTATAAAAGAGAATTAAAAAGAACCTAATACAATCTACTGAGAAGAAGAAGAACCAAGAAGAACCATCTTCAAATAATATTCTCCCACAACAATATGAAAAGGTGATTCAAAAGGCTCCTCTACACTAATTCGTAGCTTCCTTTTTATAGGGTCGAGCAAACCCTATCCCTAATAGATTCAATCGATTGAGAATAAAATCTCAATCGATTGACTTGAATTCGAAATAAGAGAGGGCAAACTTGTCTTCTCCTGCTAATCGATTGACACTTATTCCTCAATCGATTGACATCCAGAGATTGATTCTCCGCTCTCTTGGTGGATGTTGAGTTGCTTCACGGATTTCGATGCTTCTTTTGACCTTTTTGTCCATAGCCCTTGTGTAGTCTTTAATTACCTTTTTTTATGCCCTTTAATGATCCAATAGTCAGAAACACCTGTAATCATTAAAACCTCATAACAACCATCAGATGCATTCATCAGACAGCTAAATGTAGGAAATAGAGTGCGAAATATAGTCACATTTCGGCACTGATCAATAGGCATTGCTCTAAGTCCTGAAATTTCCTAACTCTTTTCACCATAGATTACACAAATCCTCATCTCCATATGATAGCTCAATCCATTTCAGATCAGTAGGGGCTTTTTATTGGGTTGTAATGTGGCTTATGGGTGAAGTTTGTAGAGAATAAAAGGGTATGGAAGGATTTAAAATTGAGAAATCAGTAAGGTAAGGAGGTGACATGTACACCTTCTTCATTTCAGTATAATCTTTATCTTCTTTAAATTTTCATATTTGAAGTGATCAATTTCCAATCCTCATTTCAATGTATCCAATGAAGTGACTTCTCTCTTGTTTTTGTTTTGCTTTTCTGTTTTTCTTTTTTTTGTATGCTTTTCTTTTGTATTTTTTTTTTTCACACATCTTTTTTTTTTATGGGTTGGAGTCCCACAACTATACATCACACTTACCCTCAATGTACTTTCTTTTCCTTGTACCAAATATGAAACTTTACTCCTCTAACCTTCTTCAACTCCTTCACCTTCTGATATCTCAGGATGGGGTCAGGCTGCATCAGGTCACTGAGTTTTGGGTTTTAATTTTTCTGATTTTTTTTTTTTTAAATTATTATTATTATTTTTTTTTTTTTACTTTTTTTTTTTTTATCTAAATATGAAAAATGTGGTACATTTGAGCGTAAGTATTCCCGCCTGTCACGCGGGTAACCAGGGTTCAATCCCCGACACCGACGCCAAAAACTTGTTAGCTTGCTTACCTTACAATTATTAAAGAGTTAAAACAGCAAATTAAAAGGCTAAATCACAGAGAGATGGGATCGAGGTAAGTAACCAGTGCTGCAAGAACCAAGGCTGTTGCAGCAAGCTTTAAGGGGTAAGTCAGGGTATGTCCACAGGGAAAAGTTCTCTAAAATAGGGTAAATTTTTATATCTAAATCAGATCTGGCACTCTATCCTAAACTAATGCAAGGGAAGGAAAGAGGAGAGATTTTAAGGGTTGTCACTCTACTAGAAAAAACTACATAAATCAAATGCAAATGATCCAGAACTGATGAAAACTCAAAATTAAGGAAATGAAGAAAAAAATTAAAACCAAAAGGTGGGAAGTAGTAGCTAGGGATTTTGGTCTTCATTAAAAATCAATTGGTTCAAAGGCAATGCATAGAATTGATTTGCAACAATCCTTCATCTGGCTACAAGTTTAGATGCAAGGTATAAGAATCTAACCTAGACCAGAGGATTGGAGTAATCCTAAGGCTATGATCTGTCCACTTGAATGATCACAGATCATCCCAGAGATTCTTCTTCTTCAATGATCTTAATTAGAACAGGTAAACTATTACAGATGATGTGGATGCAAGACTATAAGCTCAGGCATCTACAGGGATATTAGATCTAGGAAAATCAGATGACAAACAAGAGATTTATGGATCTAAATTAACTTTACATTCAATAATGATTGAATCACTACAACTTACAGTTCAATTGTTCTCAGATCTGCAATCTGTGCAACATCTAATCATCCTACAAAGCTTTGAACCTCTCAATTTATAACTCTCAACCTCACCCTAGCCACTAAAGGGGTTTAGCCAACCAAAATTGGCTAAGGAGAGAATGGGAGAAGAAGAAAGAGGGAAGGAATTTTTTAGGGAAATGGAAATCCCAATTTGGCTCTGGTTCTCTTAATTTCTGGCTCGTAGCTCTGTAAATTTTTCAGGCTTTTATAATCTTCCCCTCTGTCCTCAGATCTATTTTAGCCAATCAGAGCTCAAGGGAATAATTTTGTTATTCTGAGCTGCTGATGTGGCTAATTTTTCTTCTGGAAGCTCTCCACCCATTGATCCAAACTGGACAAGTGCATGTGAAGTGGTTAGAGTTCCCATTCGTGCCCATATGCCTTCCAAAAATATCCCCAAGGGTTGCTAATGTGCCTTGGAGTGTGTGCACAAAGTACTGAAGTTGGCAATTGCTGTTAAAGGAACTAAGAAGTTCCAAATTCGAGTGTCGTTCCCTAAACCTCTCGACAAGTTCTGAGTCTGATTGGCCTTTCATTCGACAGGTTGCATGTGGCTTTCAACAGAATTGGAGACTTCTCGACAAGTTGAAATGCATTCTCGACAGGTTGACAAAAAGTCTCAACTTCTGTCCAATCTCCATTCAACCTCTCGACATGTTATAGAGAAACCTGTCAACTTGTTATACAGTCTCCAAGCATCCTCTCGAAAGCTTGAAAGATGTGCTTGACAGGTTACCTTAAACTCGCTAGAATAATTGCAGCTTCAGGTAAGGCTTCGACAGGATGACTCTGACTGCTCGATAGGTTCTGGGGAACCTCTCGACAGGTTGGTTTCTTCAGCCTCAGCTCCTTGACAGGTACTAGGAAGCTCTCGATAGCTTCATATATTGAACACCCAACCTCTTGACATCTTCATTCTAAGCATCCAAACCTGTCGACATGTCAAATTAACCTCTCAACAGGTTATTTCATTTTTTTCCACAGCTGGCTCACTGCTCTGGGGTGATGTTCTTCATCTGTCCAGCACTCAGCATCTCTTGAGGTGTTCAACCTTCATTCACTGCAGCCGCTCTTGCTTTCATGTGGACACATGTCATTCCTACAGGCTTCTAAGGCTTGTGAACTGCTTGATGGCTAGGCTTTTGGGCTGTATGAACACATGATGAGACAGCAGGTCTATTCTTTGGCATTTTTAGGTGGATGTCTGCACTAAGACTGCAATTTATTGCTTATCTATAAAACGCACTCAAAACACTTTATTAGTCAACTCAAAGCTCCATCAAAGGTCAGATTAGGAGGTGAAAAATGATATTTTTCACTGATTAACACATGTACAACTTGTACAGTTGCTTCTTGAGATATAGACGACTCGTCAGAGATTTCGTCATATAGAGACTCTCCAATTTGGCCCACAATGAGGCCGCTGAGTTCTCCAACATTACATTGTACATAATCTCTTTCGCTAGACATAGCCGAATCGTATTATACGCTTGAAGTTCGAATTCTTTCCAATCACTATCAGAAATATTCGTCGGCTTACTAAAAAGCCCTTTTAATGCCTTGTGCAATCTATTGAATCAAGATATCCCGAACTTGTACTTGCCAGAAGCCGAAATTGATCTTCTTATCGAATTTCTCAACCTCGAACCTCGCGTTCAAAATTTTTACGAACTTCGATGTCATCTCCGATCGTATAATAGAAACCTCGCTCTGATACCAATTTTTTTGCCAAAAGCTCACAAACTAACTAATGATCTCATAATAAACGATCAAATAACAACGCAAAAAAAGAAGAAAATCAATCACAAACACACAAGAGACAGTATTTACATGGTTCGACAATATATGCCTACGTTTACAGGCAGCGCTAATCTACTATATTGAAGATCACACAAGAATACAAAAATACTCAAGCCTCACTAAAGCTCTCCTAAAAACCCCAGATAGGTTTTTCCAAAGTTTTACAATGATATCTCTTCTCTATATTTTGGCCCAGAGCTTTCCTTTTATATAGACGACACAAATCCTACTTTTAATCTAAGAGAAACTAGCTTTATGTAGAGTCTGAATGTAACTGGCCAATCACAAGTTAGAGCCAAACTATAATTCAAACTCTAAGTTAGAGCCAACCTCCAAGTTACAGTCAAATTATAATTCCAACTCCAAGTTAGAGCGAAACAACAAAAAGAGCTTCAAATGGACAGTTAAAGCTGGTGTGGAGAATTGTGAAGATCTATACCACAAGGAAGATACTGGCTCGACATGTGCACCTAAAATCAATTCATTCAAATGGAGTTGATGGTCAATAGATTACTGCATAAATTTTTCAACCTCACAAGAATTGAAGAGATTTAGGCCTCGTTCGTTTGCAAAGAAAGCCTCAGAAAGAAGAAGACGCCTTGGAAAGCATCCAAATTAGAAGCATTTCTGAGCATTTTCGCCGTTCGTGAGTTGTTGTGGGCTCCACTGAAACGAAGCCACTTTCCTTGCGAAAGCGACAGTTCAATTTCGGAGGGTTTTGCACAGGAAAGCTCCGAATCTAAGCTCCTTCGTGTATACTCCGGTACTCCCCGCAAAGATATACAGCAGATGGGCTCTTCTTTCCAACGGCTATTTCTTCAGGTGGTTTGACTATGGTGTTTTGTGTATACACCCTTGCAAGGTATGCAGCTGACAATGACGCATTTTCCGATGCCTTTTCCAATGGGTACTTCTTCTGGTAGACCATGGATCCGTGGGATATGCCGAGGGAGGAGATTAGGATTTTGGGATTGGACATGTATGTGAATCGAAGGATTTCGTTGGGGGTTTTAGAAAAGAGGAGGTTTTGATTGGTGGAGAGGGTTTGGTTTGCGATGGGAACGTTGAGTTGGGTTGGGATTAGGGTCTTGAGGTCAGAAACGGTGGTGGTGGTGGTGGTGGTGGTGGTGGGAGGGTTTGAGAATGTTACTTGCTCTGACCCATCTCTGCTACGAACTCGGATCATCATCTTTGGTGATTTTGGAAGGATTTGATCTCTATATCTGCAGAAATTAGGGGGGTTGGTGGGTTTTGGTTCTGAATTTAGAGAGAGAGAGAGAGAGAGAGAGAGAATATTGGTAATTTGGGTTAGAGGAGGTTTCTGGTTTTGGGTATTTTAAAGCAGAGGAGAGAGAGAGAATGTGAGATATTATTAGGTGATTGGCCCCAACCACCAGAGCTGGTGCTCCAATGGGTTACAACCATCTGATCAAGGCATTTTTTATTTTGAGCAGCACACCCATTTTTGTTATTGTCACACCCTTAAACAAAGGAAATACTATTGACTGCTTTGAATCATATGATAGCAGTCATTTTTTGTTCCAATCTTCCACGCAGTAAATCTTGAGATCATGGGCCTACCATCAGACGGTCACATATTAAATCCATGAGGCACACATCCTAAAATTAGATGATCACAACATACCATAAAAAGTGATTCATGTTCATTTTTTAAGATGTGTGCCGCATGGAATAAAAAATGTGACCGTATGATGGTTGGCCCATGACCTCAAGATTTATTGTGTTGAAGATTGGGACCAAAAACGATGGCCAATGTCTGATTGGTTACTGTATAGTTTAGAGTTGTCAAGGTTATCAATGGGTCGGACTGCCTCATACTCTTCTGAGGATGAGGATGGCGACGACACTACCTCATAGTATGTCTCGAGAAATTATATTAAAAAATAAATCCGTCACATAACTCCAACAACCTCGCATGGATTGATCGCCCAAAAGTTTTTAGTCAAATACAAGTATGACAAGTAGTCCGATGATTAACATTCGTATGCCAGCAGCACAACCACACATTCATCCGATTCTGAGCTTTTCGGAGAAAAACTTAAGAACGAATGAGAAATTAGCTTTTCTGAGAAAGTCAGGAATCAGGGCAACTTAAGAACAATTTTAGGAAAAGGCGGGAATCAGAGTCTGCTAAGCATCAGCAGGATTCTGAGTTATCAGGATTCAGAGCTTTTCTGTGAAAAGCCAAGAAACACCTGAAGAAGGCCTTAGAGGAGTTTAAATCAAAGAAAGTCAGTTTTGACTTAATTGAGCAGTGCACGATTGAACTTCTAGTTCAAAATATCCCATCAGCATGGATCAAAATGCCGGAAAACTAATACGTATCATTCGAGCCCAAAACTGATACGTATCGGACAATACGTATACCGGACGATACATTGAATGTATCATCCGGCTATGTACATATATATCACTGATACGGTACATTCAATGTACCGTATCGTTCACCACCGATACCGATACGTGTCGTCTGATACGTATCGGTATAGGACGAAATTTTGATCCATGCCCATCAGGCAAGACAGAGCACAATCAGTTGGGCATATATTCAAGTTGCCATAAAATCAACTTTCCATGTATTTTTATCTGACTAGATTACATGCAAAATGAAAATTTTTAGGTGTAAAACAGCTGTTCGTTTCCCTGAAAAGGGGTTTGTAAAATGGACTTTTTAAAATAAAAAATAGAAGCTGTTTTTAGGCCATTGCAAATAATACTGATAACATTTTGATGTTAATAACGAGACAAGAGGCTCGTAAGTGAAGAAAAAAAAAGATGCTTGTAACGTGGATAGTACATTACACTACCAATTTACGTTTGAAACCAACGCCTAAAATTTGAGAGTTGGCATAAAAAACAGCCATTTTTCATGTAATATTTTGACATTACATTGAACTAACGTGCCCATAGTGATCAGGGCTTGCAACGGGTTTGGTCGGGCCAAAACATTGGCTGCCCAATGTAAAAATGGCATATGCTCAACCGGACTGATTGAACCAACCTCATAAAATCCATTATTTTTCGTATTTTATATATTATATTGGGTCGGGTTTTGTCGAAATGACACAAGTACCAGACTTTCTCCGAGCTGATCAGACCGCTTAGTTGAACCGACACAACCTGTCCGAAGGTTGGGTGGGATGTCTCATGCCCGAGTAAAATATCGGGTGCACAGCATTGTTGACAGCCCTAATAGTGAGTGATGTTTAAGGGAGAAAGGTATCCTATGCCCCGTGCACTAACAACCCAACCACTAAGGCTATGATTTTATAATAAAGTTAAAGAGACTTTGAAATCTAACAAGCACAAGTCATATATATATATTTTTTTTTTGAAAGAGAAAAAGGATGTAAACATCTCACATAATTACCCCACACTTCACCTAAAACTAAAGCAATAGATAAAACCCTGATAATGCCACCTCACCATCACAGCAAACGTTCCCTTACCCAAACTACTACACATTCAAACAATAGCACTGCCTCTGCCCTAGCTACCTTAGGAGACCACAAACTTTAGTAATGCCACCCCTGTGAGCACTAAAACCGTAGACGGCGAAAGCGGTCTCGAAGCGGAGTGCGAGGAAGTGGTGGTTGGAGTGGACGATGATGCCGGTGTTGTGGTCGAAGAAGGAGTGGTCGAAGGGGTAACTGTAGTGGGTGTGCTGGGTGTCGTGGTCACAGACCCTCCAACCCTGACCGACAGCTTCATTCCTTGATCACAGTGACCGGGCGTCCCGCAGATGAAGTAATGAGTTCCGGTAGTCCTGAGGGTCACCGTCGTTGATCCACTGCTATCTGAGCTGATGGTGTTGCTTGCCGAGCAGCTGTTGTAGTCCCCGGAATTCACCTCGGCGACGCTATGCGATCCTCCGTAGTTAAAATCTATTATGGACATAATTATAAATTAATAAGTTTGAGAATATTAATTGTCATTGTAGCCTAGACTAGTGTTCCATATCTATGATTGAATGAGCGTAGGGTCCCTTTGCCTTGATCATTTGAGTTTCATCGAACTCCATGAGGCGCATGTGGCATTCGTCAAGTGGTCCGGGTGACACGGAAACTTAGACAAGATCGATTTGTTATCGCCCAAAACATTTGGGTAAGATACGAAACATATTTACCTTTGAAATTTTGGTCAAAGGTGCCAAAAATTAATGCACTAAATTACCCTTATCTTTGACCCATCAAGCGGACGGTAAAAAGTTAAAAAGAAAAACAAATTAATATTTAAAAGTATATGCCCCATGGCTGATAAACCCAAAATGGGTGTTGTCTTGGGTTGATCATATCAGATGATATGTGATCCGGCATCCAGATGCATCCGGGCACATTTCCCCATTTCTCACTCTATATATATAGTAAACGAAAAATGGGTTCAAACACGGCAGTCATTATAATTAAGTTTCAGCCTTTGATCACATACCATGTATCATGTAATCGTGAGTGACTTATATCTAAGGGTTCAACCCCTTTCAGAGGGTTTTGCAACAATTTTACCCTTCAGATCATAGGCTCAAATATCTTGGGGAGCCACTTAAACACGGTACTTTCCAGTTTTTAAAACATATTTTAATGGTGAAAATCCACTAACTTTTTAATTTTAGATGATTGTTTTATATGGTTGTTGATTTTCCTTGGGCATATTGACGTGGCACCCGACCCTCGAGTTAGGAGCCACATGGCACCCAACTGATTTGAACTTAATACTCACGAGCCTCTCTCTCTCTCTCTCTCTCTCTCTCTCTCTCTCTCTCTCTCAGTAAAGTTGAGAGCAAAGATCAAAATAGCTAACGATTTTGTTTTCGGTTTCGGGCATGACCGAAACCAAAATTCAAGCTGAAAATTTGAATTTCGGCCTAAAATTACCCTTCCATACAAATTTTAACTGATTTTTTGTTCATATTTTCTTATCGGTGGGGACTGAAATAGATATATTTCTGCCGATAATTTGAATTATCCGCCGAAATTTCAAACTATGATTGAGAGTAAACACTGGAGCCTGAGAACCACATGGGCAGTACCCTCATGGTTCTCTCTTTTAGTAAAGTTGAGAGTACACACTGGAGCCTGAGAACCACATGGTACCCTCATGATTCTTCCTCTCTCTCTCTGTAAAGTTGAGAGTAAGTGGAGCCTGAGAATAGACAGAGCCTAAGAACCGCATGGTACCCCATGGTTGTTTCTTTCTACACTGGAGCCTGAGAACCACATGGTACCCTCACCGTTCTTTTGCAATGGGGCTCCACCCGATATGCATTAATTCCATTTCATCATGACTAAGGATGGACACTCAAAGGCCATCTATATCTTTTATTATTTTAAGTCACACGTAATGTGCCATATAATATATTGTAGAGGAATTTAAAAACTTTTAAATAATACTTGAAATATAAAATATGAAACATTTACATTTTAAATGTTATGCTAGAGGAATGGTGGCCTTTTGTGACGACTCAGATCCACATGCCATATTATTTTCTGGTTATGGACTTAGGTCTCTGCCCCAATTTTGTTTCTGGTATGACTTAAGTCTCAACCTAAAATGCGTCATGACATGCAGCGTCCGCAATCAGATATAGCCCAGTATGAGGATATTTTTCCTATCTAAAACGGGACTATTACACCTTTTCTTCGTGAATTGGTATTAGCTAGGTGTACAAGCCGCAGACTAAGGACTATGAATGGGCCACATACTAAGTACCCTGCACAGGTTAATCCCAAGTTTTAAATTTCGATTGGTACAATAAAACTACCTTCTATCTCTAATAGGATTGACTGGTGTTTGGGCTGTGCACCTAATACCAACTTTTCCATCGTTATTCTTGCTATCCCTTGTGATCATTTATCCATTGGTTTAAATGGCCACGCTAAACAACATATGTGCAATTGTCCACATTTAAGGAGCAAAAAGTGCTTAGATCATATGGTTAAGAACCACACATACATGTTGGCCTCCCACTTGAATATCTCAATTGATGAATTGGACGGTTAGAGAAGTTTGTGTGTGCTTTGAAAATTTTATTTTACCTTATCCGAAAAAACACAAAATTAGGAAAAATCTGTGTAGCAATAGTAATGTAAAATTTATTACTCTTATTGTTTTTCATCAATTAGTGTGTGAATAGCAAAATGTAGTGTGTGGGAAGGAAAAAGTGATGTGTGCGTAACAACCGTCTTTTTATTGATCGATAACCTGGGATCGAACCTACGATCTCGAGGTTGCAATATTGTTAATCTTCTACTTGAGCTATAGGCTCAACCCCTAGTTCCGAGTAACATTCCGGTATTCGCTTTCAATATTTATGAAGGTATATATTTTTACAATGATCTATACCGTCCAATCAATAGGCCAAATCTTAGATAATGAAGAAATCAGCTGATTGATGATCATAACCATCCCTCAATAAACCATTTTACACTGAAAGATTTGACGGTCTCAATCGAAGGGCACATGTCAAATTTGACGGTCTCGGATGATTAGAATATTTTCCTAGTAAAATTTGACGGTCAGGATCGAAGGGCACATAAAATATTATATAAAAACTCATATTTGCAAGTTAGAAGATGGTGCAATGGTTACTCTCCCATTGGTTACAAAAACAAGAAAATATATTTGATTTATCTGAGCGTTAATTGTTTATCACCGTCTTCAATAGATCTAGATTTATTGAAGTCAGATCTCTCGTTGCCAAAAGATGACATGTACAAATTTCATGAAAATGTGTGCAATGTGGAATCAACATGTGTTCATTTGATAGGTGCCATATGATCTTAAAATATGTTTTTTTTGGAAGATTGAGACAAAAAATAATCTCCACCATCCTAATCAAATTAGTCAATGATTTTTGTCCATGAAACATTGTATCGTCCTTATTCCGACAAGAGTGAGAATGGCCATTCCCTTTAATTTAATAAGATAGAGCGGGTGATCGGAGTCAGTCTCTTTCTCTGATGAACACCCTTTGGTTAAAAAAAATAAAAATGGATACTAATTTGAGATTAGAGAACAAACTGAGAGTGTCGCCGACAGCGAAAGTCTTGCCGCTGGCCCATGTGCTATAATCGTAACTTGTTGTCCAACCCGTTGCATCGCCTACCGTATAATCTTTAGCCGAGCCTGAACAGGCACAACACAAAATTACAATAGCGATCATCGTTTCCGCAATGGTGATCGTCATTTAGAGAGAGAGAGAGAGAGAGAGAAGAGAAAAGATGAATTAGTGTTATGGAAGGGATGGGGATCCTTTTATAACAGCCAATCTCATATTGGATACCTGAGTCAGTAGAACTAACCCATCATTTTCATTCTTCTACCTTCGAAAGGAGAAAGAATTTGTTATAATATGTTTATATCTAAGTTATAGATGAATAGGTCTACTAGTGCTCGATCAAATTTTATAAAGTAGGAACTTCGGAATCTTTTTTTACAACCTGATATAGGCCCCACAATTAAAATCGATGCATAGTATCGAAGCAGTTGGTAATGAGGATCGGGTTCCACAAAAACTTGTTTAAGGTCAATTAGATCTTAAAACAAATTTGAGAGTGTACAAATATTGGTTAAAGGTGTTGAAATTCAATATATCAAATTCAGCCAACAGCTGAAAAACTTTAACCTTAGTTTTGAAATAAAAATTGGTCGAAAAAATAGTTATTTTTTTTCAAATACTCTTAAGGGGCTGGAGTGTAACTCGGGATCACGTACCAGCACTTGATCTAGCATCTATTTTATCATGTATATTCAAATGCATATTCTCATTTCTCTAATTGTTATAACTCTTCTGCTTTTTTTATCATGTTGACTCTTTCATATTAATCATTGTACATATAGAATACATTTATCCTGTTTGATGACTTGGGCCATACTCAATGTCTAAGGAGAGAGTGGGTGGCCACTTTCCTTTTATCTTTTTACCCTTTTCATATAAACATTTCTTTCATGTTCTCCACCAGAAGTGGTTGTTGCAACTAACATCTGGTACACTCTGTCGTGTGGTCAGTATGAGTGGTTTCGTGGTGTCAAGGTGCCCGGGGCATTTATATTGGATATGAGGTTGTATTAGGTACACCACCCGAGTGCCTGCTTGCCAAAGCTGGCACTCGGGTCAAGCTTGGAAATGCACAGATATTGGTGTGATTAAAAGCATGCGATACTGATTTGTATGCTCATAAATAATTGGCACTTCTCCGGGCTTGACCATTTGGACAACTTATACCTATCAAATCATTGTAAACATGTGGAACATTTTTTTTTTTGTACTTAGAAAAGAATGGTACATGACTGCTATTACACAAATTACAAATTATTCTATGAAATAACTTTGAGCAGTCCAACTCATCAAGAGATAGCAATTCATACATTAAACTAAAGTGCCTAAAACTCATAGTCGTTGGTTTATGAAATGAATAGTTCAGATTTTTTTTCTGTAGTTATTTTTCACAGGTAAGCCAAATATATTAAAGAAAGAAAAATGAGAAAAAGTACAAAAGATTAATGACTTCTAACATAGGGTACACCCCTTCTATCGAGATTAAACAGGCCCTTGATCTAACCAGGGAGATCAACCAAATGGGGGGAGGTAATACTATGGCCACTGGAAGACACCAAACGAGCAAAACCATCCAACACACCATTAAGGTCACGAAAACGGTGCTTTGCCTCCCCACATAAACCTTGGAGTTCCTTCTGAATCTGATCAATGATGTCAGCAACGACCTAAGAAATTGATCCCCCATAAGCGCCTTGATTATTAGGAAGGAATCAGATCCAATAATCTGTTTTTTATGAAAACCTATAGCCATCTTAACATCATCTAAACTAGCTCGAGCTTCGGCTTCGTTGTTCAAAATACGACCATAGGAATTGCTAAAAGCAACAATAAAATCGTCATTATCATCCCTGATGATGTCACCGTCGTCAGAAGGATCAGGATTGCCCAACGAAGAACCATCCGAGTTGAGCTTAATACAATTCATATTCAAAGGACGACGCCAGTAAACTACCATAGCCTTCTTAACTTTTTTATCAGCCAAGGGCACTCCAATTCACGATAAAGTCTCTTCTCCCTCTTCACTGCTATTCGAATTTGGCTTAACCTTGAAATTTAGGTCTACCAACCACTTGCAAACTTTCCTGAATATATCATCTAGAGAGAGAAGCTTGCATTCAAATCTGACCGCATTCATGCTCAACCAAATCTCCCAACAAAGAAACAAAGCGACCAAACCGCAAACTATATCATAGTAGGAGTAAAACTTCCTACACCAAGTATTGAACCTATCAATCAAAGACTGATAGTCCCGATAAATTAA
The DNA here is from genome assembly GCA_021018995.1 of Chloranthus sessilifolius. Classification (NCBI taxonomy): domain Eukaryota; kingdom Viridiplantae; phylum Streptophyta; class Magnoliopsida; order Chloranthales; family Chloranthaceae; genus Chloranthus; species Chloranthus sessilifolius. The sequence goes on from CM037586.1 coordinate 21,810,720, forward strand.
AAGAACTAAAATATCCCGATAACCTTTTCCAAACCTTCGCTGTGATGATACAAGTAGAATTTTTTGTAGTTAAAATTGAAGTAGTGCACCAATTAGAGGTTAAGAATCTTTTAATAGGCATAATTAATTTTTTGTCTAATACATGCCAATGATAGGCTGCTAGTTAAAAATGTACTTCCATTAAATTGCATAATCAGAAATAACTAGTCACTTTCTGAGGCTTGACCATTTCTTACAATAACTATTCACTTTCTGAGGCTTGACCATTTGGTAATTAAGAAAGAGTTCGTACCTAAGGGTTTTGGTCAGGTCCAACAAATTGAACCCCAAATTGGGGTTCGACGGATCTTAGAACCGTTGGAAGCAAGAGATCCATACATGGATGTGTGAACTTACAAAAGTTAAAGTTAAGATTCCTTTGCTTCCAACAATTTTGTAATCAATTGAACCCCAATTTAGGGTTCAACCAGTTGGACCTGACCAAAACTTGGGTACCTAATACTAACTCATAGTAAGCATGTGGAACACTCTTTTTTGAGGCACTACAAAAAATAAGACCATTAGCGATAGCCATAAATTGCCGCTATTAAGAAAAAAACTGTCATTAATACTCTTGCCGCTAACAGTCTTAATAGTTTTTTCATTTAATAGCGGCAGTTTTTTGCAGCCAAAAATTGTCGCTAATAGTCTTATTTTTGGTAGTGAGGAATAATGGCACATGATTACAGTTAAAGAGATTATTTTATGGCTACTTATTTATCGAAATCAGATCTATATCGAGCCCAAAATCGTAGAAAAAGAAAAGTCAAATTTTTTTAAAAAAGTCAACAGCCATTTGTGATTGAGTGAGAGACTCCGTACTTGTGAAAGTTGATGGATACCTAGGAAGCAATTGATGGATGGTTGTAATAGTTTAGTTCATACACTACAAAAAAAAAGACTGTTAGCGGAAGCCATAAAGTGCCGCTATTAACAGAAAACAATCGCTAATATTCTTGCCGCTAATAAGTCTTAATAGGTTTTTGGTTAATAGCGGCAGTTTTTGACTGCAAAAAACTGTTGTTAATAGTCTTATATTTGTAGTGATAAATAACTTAAGTTTCAATATAAGAAACCTATATAAAGGATATTTTGAGACTTTTCAGGGCACCTCTCTGGTTCTAACTTTTGCATTTTTAGAGAAAGAAATCTTCAATGCTTTTTGAACTTTTGGTATTGTGCTTCAATTTTTTTTATCAAAAGGCTTTATTCCTCCATAACTTTTAGATATTTGTGCTTGTGGACTCAAGCATGTTTTCTTTAGAGGAATCTCAGTGACTCTTAAGGATTCACGAGATTATTGCAACACATTTGAATACAAGTGAATCTTTATGGACTTAATGATTGATGACGATACAAATTGGGATACTGTGAGGACGCATTGTTGATTAAACAGTTGCAGCTAGGAAGCCTATAATAGGACTGGTAAATCTGGATATTATTTGACTCCTTATGTGAGTGTTTATTTTTCATAATGGATTTGTTGATTTGGATTTAGAAGTGGATCCGTGGATGCTTCATTGAGAGAGAGTTTAACCTTATTGCATTGTGCGATTGCTTTTGTGGTTGTTTATTTTCTTTATCGAACTGTTTAGCTTTTCACTGTGACGTTAGATAATTAATTTCAATCACAAAATGAATATCACATTTTCATGGGGAGTACCATGGAGGGAGATGTGATGACAATGACTCCCTGTGATTTTATGTTAGCTTGTTGCTTGTTTTATTGATTTTTAGTTTCAATTTTTATATCTTTTATATATATATATATATATATATATATATATATATGGGTGACCATTTGACGAATATTCTAACGCTTTTTCTTCTTTTCGTTTTTGGTTTAAAAAATATGTCCATAAACCATGATTTTATTATGCATATAGTTTCCTTTTATAGTTCTAGCCATAGCGAAAAAGTAGTTGCAACCATAGCTATAAAAGTCCTTGTGGTTTATTTAAAAATACTCATTTAAAACGCATATTTATCACATGAAACGGAGGAAACACATTTAAAATGTGTTTTTTAAAAATACATCATATTTTTTTAACATTTTAATTGCATTTTTTATGAAATTTTGTTGAAATTTTCTCATTTTTGTCAAAAATATTTATTTTTAAATATTTTCATTACTTTTTCTCAAAATGCTTCCCAATTATTTTCTAAATTGTATGGACTCTTTTCACATATTTTTTACTTAACGCATTTTTTTAATCCGAATTCCGTCTCTTGGTAACTATGGACACCGCCACTATTTTCCTCCCCGGTTCAAATTAAGCCGACCCTAGCATTGGATCAGCTCGGGTGGATCAACTCAGGGCATACTTTAAAATATGCTATCTGGCCTACCTATTAGACCAGGTGGGCAAGTCGGTCCGTGGTCAACCCTACCCATTGACTGCCCTATCCGATGGGACTGTCATTAATGTGGTCATTGAGATGGTGCACCCACAAGTACCCTTTTTTTCAATGAAAAAGATTTTGGTACCTTTATTTGTACCAATTGAATCTTTGAGAGCACTCACACAAAATATCATTAATTAGTTTGAATCAGATGATAACATTTTAGTCTGTCATTTTAATCTTTAATAAGATGAATCTTGAGATCATATTGATCAATTTCATATTTCACACGAACACACGGCTCAAAAAAGTGATAGAAAAATTATATGACAGACATCATATTCAATTGTGATTTTTAGGTATTTTTTGGGATTTGTGTCACATATATAAAATAAAAAATTAATCAAATTGATAGTATACCCATAATTTCAAGATTCGGTATTTGAAAGATTGAGTTAAAAAATAATCTCCATCACTACAAATCATTTAATAATTTTTTTGCATAAGTGCCCTCAACGATTTGGGCAAATAAAGGTATCCCTAAAGAATTTATATCACTATCCAAAGATGCAAAGATGCCCAGTGTATGGCACAGATGACTCAAATGCCATCTTAGGAAAGCTTTCCCTACAAGTTAAATACCAACTCTTCTAAGAAAGTACCACTCCACGTTAAGTGATGACAACCATGGCCCAACTACACCAAACCTTTTAAGGTCCTCATGCCAATGATCTCGTTTCAAGTGATTACATTTGAACGCGTGGAGACATCACAACAGACCATTATACACGTGGCAGTTTGATAAAAGGTATGGTTAGCTGGGGTTGGTGTTGGGCTAACTGCCCTCTTCCTTCGGTTCATTAACTTAGCAGGTAAGAAGATACCCTTGAGTTGCTATCCACCACCACCAAAATAATATTCTTTATACAACAAACAACGTAATTGTACTGTATAATACACATGTGACTGTTTATGTGGGGTCAAAAGTCGTCGATCCTGACCGTTCATGTGGCATGTTGTAGTGGTGCCATGTGGAGCTCGAGTGCATTCTTCAGCTTAACTTAAAATAAAAAAATTGAAGATGATGAGATTCAATGGTTTAGATTGTAAACTTAGATGTCATATTCAATGATTTAGATTGACTAAGTTGTCATGACATTCTAATAAGCTAACAACAAGCTTTTTAAACCATCCACTCTGTATAAACACCATGGTAACGTACTATGGTAAAGGGAGAGATGTTAGGTGATGCGAGTTGTGCACCCCTGGAGGTGCACGGGTCAATCAAGCGCAACCAAACTGATCAACCGTGAGAAACATGCAGAGATTTAGATCAATTGTGAAAAAATGGCTTTAGATAATAATATTGAAAAATCCTTTCAAACGTAGATTACCCTCTAAACCAGTTGGTATAAATACAAGATAATAAGAAATAAAGTAACACTCGACAAATATAACAGCAAAGCGCAAGAACCCCAAGTTTTATGTGATAAAATCTTTTTCGGGCAAAAAGAATTCACTGTGAAACAAAGACAAAGCTTATAGAAGCACTGAATGATATGTACTTATACGTTATGTGAAAATAAAGAAAAGCAGCATCACTTCCTTTTTAAAAATCACAAACATCTACTGGTGGAAAAGAGATTCAGGTATACAATGGCTCATATTAGTGGTTAAAGAGATGCAACAGCCCACTTAAACCCATATCAGTGGCTAAAGAAATGCAACGATCCACTTAAATGTGTTTCTTTGAAAGTGAGCGAGTTCGAACCCGTGACCTTCATTTCTAAAAGGATTATGGCGCCCAAATACGCATTTCCAAAACAAATTGGCGTGGGAGCCCTTCTTCTTTTTCAAGAGGAAACCCTAGCTTTGAAAGTGAATTTCTGCTCGCCCAAATATCCATCGCTTTCGCCCTAATCTCTAATCTCTGGTAGCCCTAATCTCAGTTTTCCAAAATACTAAGAAATCGGAGGAGTGTCTTGCAGATCCTTAATTTGATCCCCATCGTGGATTGAGAGATCAAACAACATTGTCATCATCATCGCGCCATAATCTCTGTTCGCCCAAATACTGAGAGATCAGAGGATCGTTGTTGATCCTTTAAGTGCATTTCTGATCTCCATCGCAGATTGAGAGATCAAAGGATTGTGGCCATCATCATCTTCATCGTCCTTTGCAGGTAGGATGTGATTTTTGAAAGATTTCAACCATTCAATCTGTTGACTATAATATCAAGCTTTAGTTTTAGTTTTAATGGCTGATTTTAAAGTTCATCAATCGGCTAGTTCACATCCAGTTATAAGCATGTGTCTTTGGGATGAGATGTTTTCCAATGATCGATTTCTATTTGATCGATTTAGATTGGTTAAGATGTGTGCCAAATGGTATAATGAAAAATCACAATTAAATGATGTGAGATATGTTGAAATTTTTATAGAATCTCAAAATTCTTATTTTAGGTGGCCCACATACAGTAGGATTTTATAAAACTCTGGATTGCAGTTGCTTGAAATAATAAAGGGCATTATTGAAAATTGAAGGAAGCTTTTAGGTTTCGTAATTTACATGTGATTCTTGTTCCTATTAGAATACCTTGAAGGACGGCATTCTAGGCAGGACATGACCCTTCATGCTATATATATATAGGTGGACGTCCCCCGCTCACTACACACAAGCATTTTGACATGTTTCCATCAAGAGAGTGTAACAAGAGAGGCGGGTAGAGCCACCTTCATCTTTCTTCGTAGGGAAAAGCTTTCAATTGCATGCCTTGCGTCGACTTCAATCAACGGTCACGATCTTCACAATAAGATACACACATATTTTTTAATTTGTGAATTATTGATCTATTGTTTTGATTGATCATATGCCTATATTCTAGGGCAGTTATTTTGGGTGGTCGGATCGATAGATCCAACAATTGATATGAGAGTAATGACTGGTGTTTGATCGATCAAAGCATTAGTATATGAGTTTTATCTTGGTGTTTATTTTCGAGCGTCTAGGGTTCCACTTATTTTTCAATGGCCGCTTCACCTGCTAGGGCCCGTGCCGATTACGATTACCTTATAAAGCTACTGTTGATCGGCGACAGCAGGTTTGGAGATGGATTTAGTGTTTTGATTATATCCTTTTATGGATCTCGTGCGAGAAGCATATCAAATTTTGAAATCTTCTTATTTGACCTACTTTTTCTCTATGGGGAATGTTTTTCGGTTTGAAGCAGATTAAACATCCATATCAATGATTTATTTGTGAAAAAAAATATCGGATGATTTCACGATTTGACTTTGTTGTGATATAGAGATCTGGTTATGTGTATATTTTGATATCTAAATAGAAAGGACGGGTTTGTTACGAATATGACTTCATTTTTTTTGTGGATTGGATGGTGGTGGATGTACTTATTTTATTTCATGAAGGGTAGAAAGTGATGGTGTGGCAAATTTTTGTTTCATTTAACGCTCTCTGATTCCCAACATTAACGATGTTAGATCACGAGTACCCATAAGGTGTATTCACTAGTCCTGCTTTATGTCTTTTTTTGGGGTTTCTTAACTTAAATATTGGTGTCATAATCTCCACCTGTAGAACATGAGATTTGAGAATTAAAATCATCTCAGCAATGGCAATGCTCATATCCCATCTTATTTTTATTTTTATTTTAAGAATCAACGTTTTGGTTGGTAATATTTGAATTTCTATATCTTGGATATTTCTTTCATCACATGTTGATAGTCTTACATATGCAACATATGGGGTTAAATGTGATAGCCCGGATTTCGGCACCCCGAAACCCGCACCATCAGTGGGCAGGCACTAAGGCCAAACCTCGAACGCATTACACAGCATCTCATTGCACAACAGAAATAAAGTAAAACCACGCTAACTAACCATCATAACAAAATAAAGAACTAGTACTATTCTTCAAAAGCTCAAAATGACGGTTCTAATTCCATATGAATACTTATGGAAAAAGAACTGACGAGAACCACCAATAAGGATCATTCCTTACCAAAATATGATTCACCAAAAAGAATTAAGTTACAATTATCATCCAAAATAAGTATTCTTCACATCATTTCAAAATATTACTCTCTCAACCTAAAGCCAACTATGTTTGGCATCACACAAAGAAAACAACACTTAGGGGAAAGTTCTTCTAGATCCTCACCAGGTGATAACTCAAGATCCTCCCTCTCTAAGCTCTCTGTTCCAACGCCTTCACCTGAACCTGTGACATTTAGTCGAGGAATGAGCTTCATCCAAGCTCAGTAGGAAAAAACTCATAACATGCTTATATAATATCAACATATATCTTATGGCATAATGAAACAAAATTGTCAGAACATATGCGCATTGTGATTATCATGACATGAAAGACACATACAATACTTGTTTAAAATTCATAACAGATGCTCCCATTTTTATTCCAATATATGAAAAGAAAACTTTAAGAGCTTTACTTAAAGTATTAGAATAAGGAACTATAGCCTCAAGCCCTCGATGGAATACCCACCATCGTCGCTCATATGAACCCTTTTTCACATATATCAAAGGTCCCAAAAATATGGACACTTGGCCGAACATAATTACCGTTATACTGTAAGAGTCACAAAACACATAGTACAAAGGTGTATGGATTGACCGTCATATCAGTCGGGTATTCACATAGAACCTTAAATCAAGACGCATACGTATAGCTTATCGCCATATAAAGTGATAATTATATCTTATATCAAAGGTCGGGACGAAATGTGAAGAGCAAACACACATACATAAATCGAAATGAATCTCGAAAGATTCCATAATACTTACACAATTCGGAAACATAAAGATGCACATGTCTTTTCAAATTGAAGTTATAAACGAAATTCACAAGATTAAATCTAAATTTGCATCATAACATAACACATAAGCTAATGTAGTAATTACATATGATATCAAGTGTTCTCTACCTCAAAATCTTAACCCACAAGCGCTCAATCTGCCATTTGGGTTTGTCCTTTGTCACACAGCGCCAGGTCACCTAAACAAATGAAATCCATGGTTCACACATTAAAACTATGCTAAACATACTCTGACAACTTCCCTCAAAATTTCACAGTCAAAACTTAACAAAATCCCAAATCTGACAATTTCGATCGATCGAAACTCGATTTCGATCGGTCGAAACTCGATTTCAATCGGTCGAACGATTCTGCCTTTTCGATCAAATGAACACAAATTCGATCGATCGAAAATAATTTTGATCAGTCGAATCCTCACAAAGCCAAATGACTACAACACTGTTCGATCGAACGAATCCTAATTCGATCGATCGAAAGCACATAATTCAATCGATAAGAAACTATTTCGATCAGTCGAATCCCTTAGAAGCTAAATGACAATCAACACAGTTCGATCGAATGAATTATAATTCGATCGATCGAAATCATAAAATTATATCGATCGAAAATGTTTTGATCGGTCGAATCCCTCAGAAACTAAATAACAATCAACAAAGTTCGATCGAACGAATTTTTATTTGATCGGTCGAATTTCCAATTCGATCGATCGAGGATATTTCAATCAGTCGAATCCTCACAACAGACTTTTCCAAATTCTCTGTTCTATACGTTTCGATCGATCGAATGTGGGATTCGATCGATCGAAACACACTTCGTTTGATCGAAATTTATATCGATCGAACGAATTCCTCCAGACTTTGAATTCTTCCTCCTTAAGTCCTTTTCGATCGATTGAATCAAATTTCGATCAGTCGAAATAAACAGATTCTTTCTGTTCTTAAGTTTTTCGCATTCTTTCTCTTTTCTTTCCAAAATCAACCCCCTTTCTTATGATTTCTGTTGATCCCAAATTGCATAAAACAAAAATTAATGAAATTTCAACATCTATCCTTAATTTCATACCTTGATTCCCTCAGAATCTTCAATCCTTGCTTCTAGATCGGATTAGGATTTCACCAACCGAACAATGGCTGTTCGTCGCTCCAAACCCTTCGCAGCAAGCCTCGAGATCGGATCGATCACACATGCAATTCACATTCAATACTCGTTTCACCCTCTCTCCTCTTAACTCCTAATCATATGCAATAAGAGGTATTGAATGCAAGTGATTAAAGTGTATTTATTTCCCCCTTTTTAACTAAACCATAGGCTTAGGTATGACACAGCTACACCAAGGTTGGTGTGCGTGTGTTCACTAACTCATAACCTAACCTACTTATACGAAATCCGATCCGTCGGATTTGATCTATAGACATTATATAGTCCATCGGCATGGTCCTCGACATATGGATCGCTAGGCACATATATCAAGGCATACAGTTCATAGGTAAGAACTCAGGGACGTTACATTAAAGGTGATTAGTTGTAACTTCCATATAACTTATATTGTGGCGAATCTCCACAAAACAATTTAAATTTGAGAAAATTTAACTAACTAATCACGGGGTAGTGAGTGTGTGGCCTGCGGAGTGCCCACAAGGATGTATGTGAAGTCTTGGTGCACAGTGCACCCAATTCTTCTGGTTAATAAATCTCAAATTTAGGCATTGGGCTGTTATGGCTCCCAAATCTGCTCATGGGTTGTGGGCCTTATAATGATTGGACCTTATGATTGTGAGCTTATAATGGTTTGATTTCTCTTGGTCTTTTAGGCCTGTCTCTAGGCTCAAATTGGATCAGAGTTTAGGCTAATCATATAGGACCCAATTTAACCCAATTAAAATTGTTTTCTTGGTTTGGGTGTATCAGCCCAATTTTAAGCTCGATTTTGACTCATTAATAGTCAATTACAATCTACTCATTGAGGCCTATGCTTTGGACTTATTATTGACAATAATTAATAATTGTATATCATAGAATAAACTTCTTTTTTATGACCCAATGATGTGTCTAGTATGTTAGTGTTATATGTGCTTTTTGGTTCATGAGTTTGATCTTAGGGCCCAAGTGTATGTGTTTATGGTTGATTTTGACATCACTCATTATTTAAAATATTATTTTGTGGCACTATTGACTATCTATATGTTACACGCATACACTTTATGGTGAGTTGGTTAAACTCTTGAGACTAGACATATCAGGTCTAAGTCTTTCCAATGGCGTTAAGGAAGACCGCTAAAGTGGTCGTTCGAGAGACTATATATAATTGAAGTATGATTGAACTATCCAAAGGTGACCATTCTATGGTGGTTGTTGTTTCTTGAATCTTGAGATTTTATCTCATTAAGATCACCTTGTGCACTAATTTATATGGAGTTATAGATTCTGCCCAAAAGTGATTCATTAATTTTGTGTTAATGAGATGAGTAGAATAGTCGTAAGTGTAAAGGAGAGAGAATGATGATTCTCTTGTCCAAAGGTAGTGAGTCATCGAGATCAAATCGGAAACATAAGCGATTAGGTTTACGCGCATTTTTTCGCGTCATGAGAGAGAGGATAGGTTGTATACTCAGTTTCTGCCTAAAGGTGATGTTGGATGTTGCACATTATCTATACCCAAAGAGTGTATTATTTGCATATGATAAAATACTCTAATTAATTCGTTCATACCCCTAATATGAATTGTTTTATCCTTGGTAGATATTAATGGCTTATTATAACAGCCTGAATTTCGGCACCCCGAAAACTCGCGTCGTCAGTACAACCCTCAAGGTCGTACCTCATATATCACTTAGAACACTTGGTACATCCACACTTAAAGTGAAAACAAGGCACATCTAACTAAGCAGATAGAGTCATCATAAAGTAATTAAACTTTCAATTCTATATAAGATAACTCTAACTACAAAAGACGATTCAATTCTCATGCCAATCGCATGAACAAAGAACCTAATCGAACCATCAGTGACACAACAAAAGTCACCTAGGGATGGTTCGCAAAAAGAATAAAGTATTACAAGAAATTGAAGTCCTACAAAAATATAAATGGCCAGACGTACCAAGCCTTACAATGATTTTATAAAATATCAAAGTGCCACAGCACACGTCTACTAAAAGAACTCCTCTGGAGGGAGCTCTGACTCCTCCAAAGGCACGTAATCCGAGTCCTCCAAATTCGGGTTCTCAATCTCCTCACCAGTCTCTGAACCTGTGACGTATAGTCGAAGGGTGAGCCACATCATAGCTCAATAAGGAAAACTATAGCATGTATATCATCTAACTTCACACATTTCTTTCATGACATTTTTCGAAGCATACGAACACAATTTAAAGCATTTATTATGACTAAAAAGGAATATCTGATGCATGATTTCAAAACACATTATTCATAGTTTTCTCATAACACACCTTTATAACGCACACACTTAAATCAATTACTTAAATAATTGCTCGAGCATATCGAGCCCCCGATGAAAGTACCCACCATCGTCATTCACATGAACCATTGCACAATGCCCAAGTCCCTTTGCATGAGGTGACTTGTATCGAACAAAGTATTTCCATGATTGGAAATCAAAGAATGGATATCCTGCCGAACCGGTGCATAATTTGTACGGATATCCCGCCGTACCGGTCACGGATACCTACTGTATCAGTTGGGTATTCACAATTAAACCTTAAATCGAATGTGTAAAGATTTACATATAGTTTATCATTGTGTGTTTGTGCTAATCATAGTAATTCAAGGTTATCACATGGTCCACACGTACTTAATTTCATCACTATTGATGTCACACATATCCTTCACACGTTACACTAATGAAGATTTTAAACTCACACACATAGCACTCACACACACAATTTTCTCTTAGTGATCACATTTCTGATTTCGCATGCTTAAAAGCCACATAAATGAATTCATACTATTTGAAGACAAAAGTCGAAAAGCACACGTATTTCTATCATATCGCTATAAACATACTAGCTGAAAGTAAATACACATACTACTGAGTTTTCCTTACCTCAATTGAAGTCACATGAAGGTTAAACAAATTACATCTTGCACGAGTTCACATATACCACCACACGTCAACCCTATAGTTAAAAATGTCTAAACATTCTATGAGAATGCCTAAAAAAATGAAAGGCATAAACCACTAAAGAATTTAGAGTAAAAGGACAAACTGAAGTACCATGTTACTAGCGAGCGAGAGCTCGAGGCTCAAAAGCGAGCAAACTCATTTCATTTCTCGCACACTTAAGTTCTCGCACCAGCGAGACACAAGATCCTCACAGCTTTACTTAAGTTCTTGCGAGGCTCCACAAGTCTTCTCTCTGATGCTCGCGCGAGTGAGCTCTTAAGCTCATGCGCGCGAGGATCAGAGATATCCAGATCTGAGTTTTTCCTTCAATTTGATCCTCACCAAATCTCAACCATTTAAAACCCCCTTTCTAAGGAACATTAAATGTTACATTTACAACATAAAGAGCATTATATCCATACCTTTAATGTATTGAATCCTGCATAGATCAGATCTTTCTTTCTCGAAGAAATAAAAAAGGGTTTCAAAACCTAAATCTGCTCCACACTTTCACACCAAGCTCCCGGATTCACACGAGGTCATCAAAATCGTGTAGCTCGAATCCCTAAACACCTTGTACAACCTTCCTCATAATATCATTGAACTTTATCATTAGGATTCATCAATCCTCTTCTCTTCCTTCTTAAGAAACTCTCTTTCTTTCTCTCTCTCTCTCTCTCTCTCTCTCTCTCTCTCTCCCTTTCTTAACAACTCAAACAACAAAAAGAAACCCACGTGTGAGACCCCCTTATCTCCTAAGTTGAGTTTGTCAACTTGCAAACTACAAACACCATAAATAGGTGTTACGTATCCTCTAACACCCAATGTGTTAGACACATGCACACACACACCAAAAGTGTGTACTTGTGTGTGGGTTCTCTTGTGAACCGCATATACACTTACACACACCAAACCCACATGATTTACGAAAACTAGGGGTTATTACACTTATAGTCATTTTGGAGTCCTTTGTGGACATTAGTCTTTTAAACTTTTGAGTGAAATATTATCGTGTCTATATCCTTGGTGGGTATTACTAGCTTATAGTCATTTTGGAGTCCTTTGTAGGCATTGGTCTTTTAAACTTTTGGATGACATGTTATCATGTCTATATCCTTGGTAGATTCTATGGTTGATAATATAATTTTGTGATAGAACTTTTAATATTAAATAGTAGATATATCGATAAGACTATTTATTAAAAGAATATATTTGTAAATCATTATGGAGTAGGGATCTTCGTTTATATTTTATCAAAATCTCCTTTTTAAAATTTTTTATTATGTTTTGAACATGATTTATTATTTAATAGTTATATGATTTTATTATTACATCATGATTGTCACCGTAAGGGATTGGTAAAGCCTTAAACTTTGTATTTTGAGTGGGAGTTATCTCACTTTTAAATTGTAGTTATTATTGATGCATCTTAAAATCTTTGTCTTATATATACATGTATATTCTGGGTGGAGTTTTCCACAAAATTAAGTAAAATTTTTCTACAATTATATTTTGGGTGGATTTTTCACAAATTGAGGGTGAAATTTTTCACAATTTGGGTGGCACACCTTGGTGAGTAAGCAAATAGAAAAATTATATTTTAGGTGGAGTTTCTCACAAATTGAGGGTGAAGTTTTTCATAATTTGGGTGATACACCTTGGTGAGTGAGCCAATAGAAAAATTATATTTTGAGTGGAGTTTTTCACAAATTGAAGGTAAAGTTTTTCACAATTTGGGTGACACACCTTGGTGAGTTAGTCAATAAGGTTTTACCTTAATCTTGCCTATGAGTATTGATTGTAATAACCCAAGTTTTGGGGGAACTGTGTATGTCCGCATGGGTGTTTGTGGTTCACAAGGGAACCACAGTTACTATGTACACTTTAAAGGTATATGTTCAATAGGTGAGCTATGTGAGTACAAAACCATGTAAGAGTGTATGCGATTAGCACACTAGTCAAAGCAAGTAGAGAAAAGGAGGGAAAAGGTCTCCCACACGTTTTGTTCTAGGGCAAATAGAGAAAGTGAGATAGAGAGAAAGAAGAAGGAAGGGTTGGTAAAGAGAAGATATATGCATAGAAATTCCTTGGATGAGGAAGCATTCATCTTTTAGATCTTTAATGCTTGATATGATGAAGAGATAGGGTTGGGATTGAAGAAGATCTAAAAGTGGTGAGCTAGTTAAGGATCAAGAGAAAAAGGGTTGAAAGAAAGGTTTTGAAACCCTCATTGGTATGGTGGATCTTGGATCAAATTTAGAAGAGATTCCTTAATCTAAGGTACGTGTTAATGATTATATGCGCTTTAAATAAAGCATAAATTATTAGTTATATCATTTTGACATTAATAGGGTATTAAATGAAGTAGGAAGTTAGTTCTCGAACTGATCGAGCATTAACTGTTATCGCTCCTCGCTCGAGTGGTTTAAATAGCTCGCTCACGCGAGGAGGATCACAAAGTATAAGTATAAATTATGTTTTGGGCTCGCTCAAGCAAGACCCCTTTGTGAAGGGAAGGCTCACTCGAGCGAGGGTTCACGTAAGCTATAGATGCCTCATTTTAAACGCTCGAGCGGGGATGATACCTCACTTGTAATCGCTCGAGCGATGAATAGTGCTCGCTCGAGTGATGAATAGAGGTCGCTCACGCGATGGTCAGGTGCCTCGTTTTAACCGCTCGAGTGAGGTCAAGCGCTCGTTTGAGTGAGGAGAAGTGATCGCTCGAGCGATGAATAGTGAACGCTCGCGCGAGGCACTACACGAATTTTTAATAATTTTGGTATAATTCATAGGAGCTATGTTTCCCAGGGTTCTAGAGACCATTCAAGTGTATCCTTGACACATGCAATGTAGGACTGGCGTGAAATCATTGCATTTTCACCTCTTTGAAATAAGAGTGCGTTGGATTGAAGGATTTGCTTTGAGGTAGGGAATATCTTGAAATATGTACTTTAATTCGTCAATATCATATATATAGAGTAATTCAAGTGAATAGTTATATATCAAATGTGATTTCAAAAGGGGTGTGTGGATAAATTCAAAAATAAAACCATGAAATCCTTAGGGGACGTAGAAATGTGATAATGGGCATCTAGATGATGCATTGAATCAGTGGCATCCCAGGGATGCAGATGAAATCTAACTGTGAAACAAAAGAAAAGTGATAAGGCCTAATGTAATAGAATTAGCACAATCACGGTGGATAACTATATGTAGAGCACACTCGATATTTTTGTTATTTAAGGTTTGATTAGAATACCCCACCGACGTGGTGGGATACCTACGACTGACTCGGCAGGATACCCATGACCGGTACGGCGGCCAATCAGTACACACTTATAGCACATCTCAGGGATGTTGATTTGAGAATAGACCACGCCGCCTATGAGAAAAGGGGCCTGGGTAGCATTGAAATTGAGAACAGTTGGGATAAGTGTCTATTTAGACGACGATGGTGGGTATATTCCATCGGGGCTCGATGCTATATTACTCAGGGACTATTTAAGTTAAGATTTAACTGATTAGGCCGGATCCGTAACTGTACCAATAAGATGAGAATACACAAGATCATGCAAAGTAACAATTGTAGTTATCATTTCACCTTCAAGTATTTAAATGGTTTTTTCTCAGAAGTTCTATCAGACAAATCGTGCTTTTAAAACTATTTTAACATATATGTCAGAGCTTAATTTATATATTCATTGTGTTTTCCCTATTGAGCTAGGATGTAGCTCACCCCTTTTTACTATACGTCACAGGTCCAGTGCTAGTTGCGGAAGAGGCTTCGGGAGACGTTGATCCAGAGGATTTGGATTACGTACCCGAAGAAGAGTTAGAGCCTCCTCCTGAGGACTTCTTCTAGGAGACCCCTTGCGTACTTTGAGAGTTAGTTTTGAGAGCATTTTGTACGGCTTAGTCTGTCAAGCCTTAATTTTGAATGTAACTAAATACAATGATTTTTTTGTCAAACCATCTGAGGTGAACAGTTTATCCCCGATGGTTCGGGTCGGTTCTTCTGCTCATGTATTGGCATGGGACTAGAACTGATTTTTGGATTGCTAAATTATTATTATTAATGCATGGAGACTTAGTTAGACTAAAATTCTTATACTTTGCTTGATGTATGGTTGCCTGTTTATACCAATGCTCCATACAGGGTTATAGGGTACAGCTTGGAGGGTTATGCTGATGGCACAGGTTTCGAGGTACTAAAATTCGGACTGTCACAGTTGGTATCAGAGCCGTTTCTTTTAGAATTCTGACAATCATTCCTTTTGTCAGAGCATAGGGACTTCTGCTAACGAAACCGTGGTTTCTCATGCAGACTGTTATGTTTCCTAGGGGAAGAGGCCGACCTACGGATGGTCATGATAGGAATTTGCGCAGTAGAGATGAGTTCATCTCGCCTACGAACAAAGTACCATTGGAAAATAGGGAGGTTCCCGAATGTACTGGCCAAGAGAACCAAGATCAGGCAGAAAATCAGGATCGAGACCGTCAGGATCGAGATCAGAGAGAACAAGATAGAGCGAGAGAAAGAAATGAAGAGAGAAAGGAGCGTCAGAGGATGATGCATACTATAGAAACCATGGCAACTACTATGGCACAACAGGCAGCATCCTTGGCAGCTCATACCGCCCACGAGCAACATCAGCCACCTACGCCTCCAGTAGGATCTACACTGCCAGTGGCTTTAGCATTTACCGAGTTTAGGAGGATGAGAGCTCCTAGCTTTTTAGGGTAGGCAAACACCATGGCAGTTGAGAATTGGCTGAGTAAAATGGAGAAAGTATTTAGCGTATTGACATGCACGAAGGACGAGAGAGTCCATTGGGCAGCTTACATGTTAGATGGGGAGGCTGGGCCTTGGTGGAAGTCTGTTTCACGGACTAGGGCTCAGGAAACTCCAGATATGCCCTGGACGTGGGATGAATTCGTTGAAGAGTTCAACAAACAGTACTTCCCGGAAGTTGTGAGGAATCAGATGGAGATCCAATTTTTATAACTTATGCAAGGGAAGATGACAGTAAGGGAGTACGGAGTGGAATTATGAGACTTGCTCGTTTCGCTCCAGATTACGTGATTTCTGATGGGATGAGAGCGAAGAGGTTCCAACAAGGCTTAAGGCCGGATATTCGAGGAGGAGTTGCACCATTTCAACTGAAGACCTATGGGGAGGTCATGAGTAAGGCATTAGTAGTGGAAGAAGAAAACAATAACCAATACCGTCAGAGGGAACAGCAAGGAAGAGGAAATGTAGATCAAGGAAGGACTGGGAACTACGAGCCGATGAGCAAAAAGTCGAGATTCATAGCACTGAATCAGAGATAATCGTTCCAAGCAGGGTATGAGAGAACCGCACAACAGACCACACATCAAATATTTCCATTGCTTGTGTCGGGGAGACCGATGAGGTATGAGAGTCCCGCTTTTTCCACTTGAGCTACAGTTACACAAGGCTTTTCATGAGCTGCTTCTTCCACACCGAGGGAGACTTGTGCCAAGTGTGGTAAGTCTCACAAAATGACAGATTACAGACAGGGGATGCGAGGCTGTTTTAAATATGGCAAGATGGGCCACATGATTAAAGACTGTCCTGGGGTGAACAAGGGTAAGACGACTTTTGCTTCAATGCCACGACCGATACAAGCAAGAAAGCTGGTCGTACAAGGGAGAGCCTACGCAGTCACCGCTCAAGAAGCAGGGAACGTACACGATGTCATATAAGGTGAGATTCCTTTTTAAATAAAGAATTTCAATTTCTTAAAATTTTAGATAGAGAAGGTACATTCATCTGACAATAGTGTAGACTCTTTCTTAAACGCAAAAATTTGATATGATTAGGTATGTGTTATATATGTATGTATGTATGCTATAGGTACATTAGGAGTATACGAGAAAGGACGTTGTGAAGGGCACGATGCTAGAGTGTTGATAGACCCAGGGTCTACCCATTCCTTTGTCACTCCTAGATTTCTAAGAAAATGGAGATTGTCCCGGAGACATTGGACTTTGTCCTATCAGTTTCTATTCCAACTGGAAAGTTAGTGAACACATAATTAATTTGCAAATCGGTAGTAGTGGATGTTCAGGATGGTGACGTCTACGAGCTAGATGCAAAATTAATATTATTGGACATGCAAGGATTCGATGTAATCCTTGGCATGGACTGGTTGTCCCAACATTGTGCGACAGTGGATCGCAAGAACAAGGTCGTCATCTTCCGACCTAACACAAGGAGATCGTTTCAATTTTGAGGAGAGAGATCGACACACATGCCACTCATTTCTGCAGTCAAAGCCGAGCGCTTGATCAGAAAAGGGTGCAGCGGTTATTTGACATTCTTAAAGGGGGATAAAGAAGAGAAGAACATTATCTCTGAGATAGCAGTAGTGCAAGAATTTGAAGGTATAGTTCCAGAGGAATTACCAGGATTACCTCCAGAGAGAGAAGTTGAGTTTGCCATCGACTTAGCACCACGAACGGAGCCTGTTTTGAAAGCGCCATATAGGATGGCTCCGGCCGAATTGAAAGAATTGAAGGAGCAGTTACAAGAACTCATGGACAAAGGGTTTGTAAGACTGAGCTTGTCTCCATGGGGAGCACCGGCCTTGTTCATAAAGAAGAAAGACGGGTCAATGCGGTTGTGCATTGACTATCGCTAGTTGAACAAACTTACGATAAAGATCAGATATCCTCTGCCTAGAATAGATGACTTGTTCGATCAGCTGCAAGGAGAAAAGTACTTTTCCAAGATCGATCTGAGATATGGATACCATCAGTTGAGAGTCAAGGCTGAGGACATCCAAAAGACTGCATTCAGAACACAATATGGACACTGAATTCTTGGTGATGCCGTTTGGATTGACGAACGCCCTGGCATCATTCATAGATTTGATGAATAGGGTGTTTAAACCACACCTGGACTCCTGTATCGTAGTGTTTGTTGATGACATTCTGATATATTCTAAATCATAAGAGGAGCATGAGAAGCACTTGAGAATAGCTCTACAAACCTTACGTGAACACCAACTATATGCCAAACTCAACAAGTGCGAGTTTTGGTTAGGGAAAGTTAGCTTTTTAGGACATATTGTCTCAAAGCATGGTGTCACGGTAAATCCGGTGAAGATCGAAGTAGTAGTAAATTGGGAGCAACCAAAAATCGTGACCGACGTTCGAAGTTTCCTTGGACTAGCGGGCTATTATCGACATTTTGTCGAGGGGTTTTCAAAAATATCGGGACCACTCACGAGACTTACACGGAAGGATGCAAGATTCGAGTGGAGTGAAGCGTGCAAGAAGAGTTTTCAAGAACTCAAGCAGAGATTCACTTCAGCTCCAGTACTAGCGATTCCCTCAGGCAGTGGAGGATCCGCGGTCTACAGTGATGCTTCATATAATGGTTTGGGTTGCGTACTCAACCAACACAAAAAGGTGATAGCTTACGGGTCAAGACAGTTGAAGGAACATGAAAAGAACTACCCGACGCATGACCTGAAACTAGCAGCAGTCATCTTTGTGCTGAAGATTTGGCGACATTATTTATACGGTGAAACCTTTGAGATCTTCACTGATCATAAAAGTCTCGAATACATGTTCACGCAGAAAGAGTTAAATATGAGACAGCGCAGATGGATGGAGTTTCTTAAGGACTACGACTTTCCATACAGTACCATCCAGGCAAGGCTAATGTAGTAGTCGATGCTTTGAGTCAAAAGGGATCAACTCAGTTAGCTAGTCTGATTTTGGGTATGCACAGATGGAAGTTATTTGAAGATCTTTCGATATATGATGCAAATATCGAGTTGCAAGCCACAGGGGCCTTTTTGGCTAACATATCAGTGAGACCTGTGATATCTGAGCATATCCACGAACTACAGATGAAAGATCCAGCTTTAACCAAGATTCGTCAGGATACAATTGAAGGCATCAAACCTGAGTTCTCAATCAAAGAGGATGGTTCCTTATTGTTCAAGGGTCGACTTTGTATTCCAGACAATGCCGATCTGCGACGAACTATCCTTGATGAGACTCACAAATCAAATTACGCCATCCACCCTGGCAGCACGAAAATGTACCAAGATTTGAGGAAAAATTTCTGGTGGAGAGGTTTGAAGCAAGACGTGGCAGAGTACGTCTCACGGTGCTTGACGTGTCAGCAAGTGAAGATCGATCATAGACACCCTGCGAGATTATTACAACCTCTACCAATACTAGAATGGAAATGGGAGTCAATATCTATGGACTTCATCATTAGACTACCATGTACGGCAAAGAGACATAATGCCATTTGGGTAGTTGTCGACCGATTGACCAAGTCAACGCACTTTCTGCCTTACAACACGATGTACACAGCAGGAAAACTCGCAGAACTGTATATGAAGGAGATAGTACGCCTACACGGAATCCCAAGCAGTATCATTTCCGATCATGATCCATTGTATACATCAAAGTTCTGGAAGAAATTCCAAGAAGGAATGAGAACGCAATTGGATTTTAGTTCAGCATTCCATCCACAAACCGATGGGCAAACAGAGCGAGTAAATCAAGTCATAGAGGACATGCTCAGAGCGTGTATGCTAGAAATGCAAGGATCATGGGATCAACACCTACCGTTAATCGAATTTGCATACAACAACAATTTTCAATCAAGCATTGGCATGGCGCCTATGAAGCTCTGTATGGAAGGCAGTGTAAATCGCCCATAAATTGGGAGGAAGCGGGGGAGAAATTTATTTTAGGACCTGAGTTGGTCGAAGAGAATGCCACCGTTGTTCGTATGATCAGAGAAAGACTTAGGGCGGCCCAAAGCAGACAGAAAAGCTATGTCGATATCAAGCGGACCAGTGTAAACTATAAGGTGGGCGAGCACGTCTTTGTAAAGGTGTCGCTGATGAAAGGTGTGATGAGATTCGGAAAGAGAGGCAAGTTGAGTCCCCGTTATCTTGGACCCTTCGAGGTTTTGGGTCGAGTAGGGGAGGTTGCGTATCGAGCTGGCTTACTGCCACGATTTGATCGAGTATATAATGTCTTCCACGTATCTATGCTCAGGAAGTATGTGAACGACCCTTTGCATATCTTGGGAGGACAACCTTTGGAGATGTACGAGGATATAAGCATGATAGAAGAACCAGCAGAGATATTGGATAGAAAGGAGCAAGTACTGCGCACCAAGGTTATTCCCTTAGTGCTTGTTCATTGGAAGAATCATCCGGCTGAGGAAGCAACATGGGAGTATGAGGCAGATGTCAGAGAACAATATCCTAGCTTGTTTGAGAACGCTAGCTAGTTTCTTTTGTTTAAGTGTTATGATACGTAATATTTTGACCGTCAATGTTTTGAAAATGCTATCTTGAAACGGATGAATAAGTTGGTAAAATTTTGAACATAGTAACTTCAATTTTGGAGGAGCACATTCGTGAGTGAATCCCAAATGCACGACATAGAAAATCATGCTAAGAGAGATGCTGGAAGTTAGAGGAAATTAGAGTAAAAATACGAGATTAAAGGGACCAGAAAAGCTGTTCTGGGCTCGCTTGAGCGATAACTTATACTCGCTCGCGCGAGCCATATAAAAATCAAAACGCCAACTGTTCTGGACTCACTCGAGCAAGGACTATTTATTGCTTGAGCGAGGACTATTTACCGCTCGAGCGAGGACTATTTGTCGCTCAAGCGAGGACTATTTGTCGCTCGAGCGAGGACTATTGACCGCTCGAGCGAGGACGGGGTATAAATGGGGGGGGGGGCGATAACTGTTCACCTACTTCGTCTTCAAGCGAGAGGAGTTTGGGCAAGCGGAGGGGGGTTTAGGGTTTTGGGATTTCGAAGCTCTTTTTTCGTGCAATTTTGAACCGGATTCAATCGATCCTATCTTTCAAAAGCGTTTCAAAAGGTGAAATCTACCCAAGGTCTACCTTATTTCATTGAATAATTTCTTTAGATATCTCAAATGGCTTCTACCAGCCCTAACCCTCAACCTAGAAAACGAGTTGCGGTTTGATCGCCATCGTCTCGCAACAAGATGCCACAAGCACCACAAGCACCACCGTCCCCATCGCGTGCCCCAATCTAATTAGGTGATTGGTGGGGAGCGAAGGTCTTTGAGGCCGAATGGGAGATTCATCCCTCTTGTTTTGGGGATCCTACGTCCACCCAATGGACCTCGGATTTTCTCACAAACAACCATCTGAGACCACTATTAGCACCCTTTAGAGCTCGGTACTATCCGAGACTCGTAAGATTATTTTACTAAACTCTTCAACCGAACATGAATGAGGATATGATCCTCATGAACATAGACGGGAGACAACTTGTTTTTGGCAGTGCCGAGGTTTCCACTGCCATGCAGTGCCCTCATACGTACACCCCAAGCCCACTCTC
This sequence comes from Chloranthus sessilifolius, assembly GCA_021018995.1. Classification (NCBI taxonomy): domain Eukaryota; kingdom Viridiplantae; phylum Streptophyta; class Magnoliopsida; order Chloranthales; family Chloranthaceae; genus Chloranthus; species Chloranthus sessilifolius. The sequence continues at coordinate 21,832,462 of CM037586.1, forward strand.
TCTACCACCATTTTCTGGGAACGTAGATTTCTCAACCATCATTGTCAATATTACTAGCGGCGCCACCGCATCCGAGCAGTCTGATCACTCAATTGCAATTGCCGCCACATATGTGGTTTTCAGACATAATTTTTAAGAAAAATTTACACCCGACGGGCCATGACCAAGAGCGCCGCGAGACATTTTTGCGGGCTCTGCACTTCGCATTCCATAATCGGTGGTTTAGTGCCCCTATAGTCGTTATCAAGGGCATTATACATGCCTACAAAAGAAATGAGAAGGGCGCCATTCCACCACCTATCAACCGACTACCCTATGCCTATTTGATCTTACGACTTATTGATTCACGGAATGGGAAGGAAGGTTTTCAAATTAGAGCGGATGAGCTAGTGCTAACTGATAACGCCGTCCCGTTCCTCGCCCAAGACCTAAGCAGAAACCTGAAGAACCTCCAAAATAGTATAACCAGGAAGCGGGATCGTCAGATTGCCCAACAAGCGGCCCAACCACCATCGACGGGACCGACTACTCCCTCCACTTCGTCTCCCCAGCTTTTCCTTGCCACCGATAGCAGCATGATGCAGGAGATCCTCCTACAAGGGGGGAGATCTGGCTACATCAGCGGTTCCAGGAATTGCTCCTCATCGACCTCATGAGCTGTGACAGCCCGAATTTCGGCACCCCAAAATTCGTGCCATCAGCACGACCCTCAAGGCCGTGCCCTGGGTTCTTTACAATACATTGGTATATACAAGCCACAACTGTAATTAAGGCACACGTAGCTACTCTAAACAAGTTCTCATATAAAAAAAATAATCATGGTATCGAAAGGCAGTCCTTGTCCCATGCCAATTCATGGGCATAAGAACTTACCCAAACCATTGGTGATAACTGTTCATCCTAGACGTTTTATCAAAAGAAACGGTATTTAAATACATTCGAAATAAAGAGGCTTGACATACCAAGCCGTACCTAATACTCTCAACTCACTCTCAAGGTATGCAGTGGGTTTCCTAGAAGAATTCCTCAGGAGGAGGTTCTGACTCTTCCTGGGCACGTAGTCCGAATCCCCTGGATCGGCTCCAAGTCTCTCATCGCCGCTAGTCCTGGACCTACGACGTATAGTCTAAGGGGGGTGAGCTACATCCTAGCTCCATAGGGAAACAAAAAGAACATATAGATTAACCTTCACACATATATCAGTAGTTAAAAAAAAGCATAAATTATCGAGTAACACTTATGGAAAACAATTGAAATAACTGGAATAAAAATAATGATTTTGACTGTTACTTTGCATGGTTTTGTTTAATCTCCTTACTGGTTTAATTGTGAATTTGGCCTAATCACTTAAATCTTAACTTAAGTAGTCCCCGAGCAATATAGCATCGAGCCCCGATGGAATACCCACCATCGTCGTCTAACTAGACAGTTGTTATATGTATTCCCCGAATACCAAGCCCTTTCTCATAGGTGGCGGGGTCTATTTTTAGATCTACATCCCTGGGATGTGCTATGAAGGTACGGATTTGCCGCCGTACCGCTCACAGATATCCTGCCGAGTCAGTCGTGGGTATCCCGCCACGTCGGTGGGGTATTCTAATCAAACCTTAAATAATAAAAATATCGAATGTGCTCTACATTCACCGTGATTGTGCTAATTATATTACATCAGGCCTTATCACATTACTTACGTTTCACTATTAGTTTTCATCTGCATCCCTAGGATGCCCCTGATTTCCATCGCATCCTTCAGATGTTTACTTTATAATTTTTCATCCCCTGGGGACCTCAAGACTATCACGTTTGAAACTCACTCAAACACCCTTTTTCATAATGATCATGCAGTATTAGACTATTTAAATGAATTACACTACATATATGAATTTGACGGAATAATGCACATGTTTCAAGAATATTCCCTACCTCAACACAATCCGACGCGTTCCTTTCTCGCAGAAACTTACGCGCAACAACCCACGTTGAACCTACATTGTATGAGACATAGTTTTTACTTAGAAGGTCCTTAGACCCCTTGAAAACACAGTTCCCATGAATCATACCTAAAAGAATTTAGAGAGCTGGAAGGAAGTCCTCGCGCGAGCGGTTATGTAGCCTCGCGCGAGCGAGAACTTGTCCTCGCTCGAGCGGTCACTATTCATCGCTCGAGCGATTATTATTCATCGCTCGAGCGATTATTATTCATCGCTCGAGCAAGCACTATTCATCGCTCGAGCGATTATTATTTGAGATATCTGAGATTTTAAGAGATGCCTCACTTGAGCGAGCCACGAAATGGTGTATGTTCTCCTTTCATTCGGAGATTATTCTCTTCCTCAAGAGAAGATTAATAGTGTCTAAGATCCTTCGACCCCTAGTTTAAACTCTACTAAAATATTCGAAAAACATTTAAATCATACCTTACTCGACGGTCCCCCTATTGTGTGATCCAACTTCTTCCAATCGTGAGGCCCTTCAAGGTCCTCTATGGAAAGGCTAAGAACCTCACCTCTTTTGTAAACCTTTTTCTCTAAACTCTCTCCTTTTTCTCTCTATTTTTCCTTCTTTCTATCTAGGTTGATTTATGTTACGTAGGAGAGACTCTCCTCCCCACTTTCACTTATATAGTGAAAGCTACAAAATTTCACATATACACAAAAAGTGTGTATACGTAGTTTTAATTTGGTTTCCTTGTGAGACACTAATACTTGCATATGAAGTGTGGTATTTTGCATGGTATGTGATGTGTATGGTTTTTTTCAAAATCTGGGGTTATGACATTCACTCCACCTTAAAAATTTTCGTCCTCGAAAATTGACGACCCAAAAAAACAAAGAATATTATATCCAACAGAAAAGAATTCATTCGTAACAACACACCCGACAAATCAAAATCGGATCATGCAGCATATGGTTCAAAGACCCCAGATCATACCTGCATGGGGAATTTTCTTTAATCTACACCAAATGAGAACACTCATATCTATCATCTTAATTATTTTAAAACTCTCTTAACGGTTATTTTCACAAGCAGAAGGGCACTCATTCTACTCCAATTAATGGAACCTGTACCAGGATTCAGTTACTATTAGACGAAATTTGTCACCAAACATTTGTCACAAAAAGAAATTTTATAATGATTACATTGAAGATCACAAAACACAAAACAACAACCAATAAGAATGAGGAGGACCTAATCGTCACTCTACTCATACTCTTCATCATCCTCCTCATCCTCCTCATCATCGTCATCGTCCTCATCATCCACATCCTCGACAACCGCCCTGGCGGCAGTGGCACCCATCGTAGTGCTCCTCGTAGCAGGGCCTGAGCTAGATGTTCCAAAAATAGCGCCCCTCATGGCACTAACGCGCTCTCTGTATGACTGCGGATACGCATGGCCCATGAGGTCTATGAGTAGCTCCTCCTGGAACCTCTGATGTAACCTGATCTCCCGCCCCTGCTGGAGGATCTCTTGCATCATGTTGGCGTCGGTGGTAGGTAGGGGTTGTGAAGATGAAGTAGAGGGAGCAGTAGGTGTCGCCAGTGTTTGTTGTGTGGCTTGTCGGGAAATTTGGCGATCTCTCTTCTTGTTGATACTAGTGTGGAGGCTCTTTAAATTTCGACTTAAATCCTGGGCGAGGTATGGGATGATGTTGTCGGTGAGCGCGATTTCATTTGTTTTGATTTGAAACCCCTCCTTCCCATGTCGTGATTCAAGGAGTCGGGAGATCAAACGTGCATAGGGTAAACGGTTTATCGGTGGGGGAATAGCACCCCTTAGGTTTCTTTTGTGGGCATGGACCATGCCCTTGATGACCACCATCGGAGCGCTAAACCACCTATTGTGGAAAGCGGAGTGTAGAGCCCGCAAAATCGTCTCGCGGCGCTCTTGGTCATGACCGGTCGGGTGTAGATTCCTCTTAAAAATAATATCAAGCAACCACATGCGTGGCGGTAATTGCGAGCGGGTGATTGATTGGCCTGATGCGGTGGCGCCGCCGGTATTGTCGGCGATAATGGTAGGGAAACCTACATTCCCTGAAAAAGGTGGTAGAGAAAGGGGGTTTGGTGTGTAGGTGTTGGGGCAATGCATGACGGAGGAGACATCGCCTTTGATCATCGGTTCCTTAGTCAATGGTGACGAGGATAGAGTCCTCAGTCGCATTTGTCTTTAGTGTTTGATAAAATAATTTGACGAGCCTCGAATAGTACCGATCTCCAAAAGGGTTCAAAAGTGGTCGTAAGCCGTTGTTTGTAAGAAAATCCGAGGTCCATTGGGTGGACGTCGGATCCCCAAAATAGGAGGGATGGATCTCCCATTCGTTTTCAAAAACCTTCGATCCCCACCATTCAGTTAATTGTATTGGGGTAGGAGGTGTGGATGGTGTCTGTGGCGCTTGATTGCGCGAGGATGGCGATCGGATCGCCATCCGTTTTCTAGGCTGGGTGCTAGGGCCTTGGGATGTCATTCTGATAAAAGAAAAATTTCTAATTGAAAGAAAAATAGAGAATAGTGAAGATTTCACCTTTTTGAAAGTTTTCAACGGATCGGATCGTTCGAAACCGACTTGAATCGGAAAAAAAAAGACTTGGAGGTAGAAGTAGAAGCCCTAACCCTAGCTTGGCTGGCTCTCACGTGAAGATGAAATACGAAATTGAAGTTCGCTCCTATTTATATTCTGACCTCGCTTGAGCGGTTATAGTTTCTCGCTCGAGCGGTCAAAATGCCTCGCTCGAGCGAGAAATAGCTATCGCTCGAGCGAGAGGAAGTTGTGATTTTATGTGGTTCGCTTGAGCGAACATAAGTGGTCACTCGAGCGAGACCAGAAACATTTTTCTGATACCCTTTTGCTCGTTTTCGGTTTCTAATCTCATTACTAGTTTTATATATAAAAAGTTCAACGAAAAGTGGTTCAATCATTGCTTGGAGTCAATATATATATATATAAAAAAAAAAAAATTAATCTTTCAAAAAATATATATATATATAGACTTCATACTACCCGCAATCACATATTCTCAATTTGAATAAAACTATTCAGTTGGCAATTTCGAACAATTTGGGATATAGTTCTCTAACATCCACCTCACGTTCCCATGTTGCTTCTTCGACCGGATGGTTCTTCCATCGGACAAGCACTAAGGGAATAACTTTTGTTCGCAACACATGTTCCTTTCGATCTAAAATTTCCACCGGCTCTTCAATCATGGTCATATCTTCATGTATTTCGAATGATTGGCCGCTCAGCACGTGATCAGGGTCATTGAGATATTTCCTGAGCATCGACACGTGGAATACATTGTGTACCTGATCAAACAATGGTGGCAATCCAATGCGGTAGGCTACTTCTCCTACTTGACCCAAAACTTCAAACGGTCCAAGATAGCGGGGACTTAGCTTCCCTCTCTTTCCAAATCTCATCACCCCCTTCATCGGTGATACTTTCACGAACACATGTTCACCCACCTTAAAGTCTACACTCGTCCGCTTGATGTCAGCATAGCTTTTACATGCACTTTGAGCGCCTTTAGTCTTCCCCTGATCATGCGGACAATAGCCACGTTATCTTCAAGTAGCTCGGGTCCCAAAACAAATTTCTCGCCAATTTCCTCCCAATTGATTGGCGATTTGCATCGTCTTCTGTACAAGGCTTCATACGGTGCCATTCCGATGCTCGTCTGAAAACTATTATTATATACGAACTCAATCAATGGTAGGTGTTGATCCCACGATCCTTGTAATTCTAACATACATGCCCTAAGCATGTCTTCAATGACTTGATTGACCCTTTCAGTCTGTCCGTCGGTCTGTGGGTGAAACGTTGTACTAAAATCTAGCCTAGTTCCCATTCCTTCTTGACATTTCTTCCAAAACTTTGATGTACATAATGGGTCCCGGTCTGAAATAATGCTACTTGGAATCCCATGTAAACGGACGATCTCTTTCATATAGAGCTCTGCTAGTCTTCCCGCCGTGTACATCGTGTTGTAAGGCAAGAAGTGTGCTAACTTAGTCAATCGATCGAATACTACCCAAATGGCGTTATGCTTCCTTGCAGTTCGCGGTAGACCGACTATGAAATCCATGGAGATAGATTCCCACTTCCATTCCGGTATGGGTAGAGGCTGTAATAGGCCTGCGGGGTGTCTATGATCGATTTTCACTTGTTGGCATGTCAAACATCGCGACACGTACTCTGCCACATCTTGTTTCAAGCCTCTCCACCAATAATTCTTTTTCAGATCTTGATACATCTTTGTGCTTCCCGGGTGGATAGCATAGCTTGACTTGTGAGATTCATCAAGAATCGTTTGCCGCAAATCGACATTGTCTGGAATGCAAAGTCGCCCCTTGAATACTAAGGAACCATCCTCCTTGATTGAAAACTCAGATGTAATACCTTCAGTTACATCTTGACGCATCTTTGTTAGAATTGGGTCTTTCATCTGTAATTCTCGTATGTGTTCAAATATCACTGGTTTCACTGATATATTGGCTAAGAAGGCTCCTGTGGCTTGTGGTTGTACGTCTGCGCCACATAGCGCTAGATCCTCCAACAGCTTCCATCGATGTATACCCGAAATTAGACTAGCCAACTGGGCCAAACTTTTCCGACTCAAGGCGTCAGCCACTACGTTAGCTTTGCCTGGATGGTACCGTGGAGGGTAGTCTTTGAGGAATTCCATCCACCTACACTGCCTCATATTTAGTTCCTTCTGTGTAAACAGATATCTGAGGCTCTTATGGTCAGTGAAAATTTCAAATGTTTCTCCCTATAAATAATGTCGCCATATCTTTAATGCGAATATGACTACTGCTAGTTTCAGATCATGTGTTGGGTAGTTCTTTTCGTGCTCTTTCAACTGTCTGGAGCCGTAAGCTATTACCTTTTTATATTGATTTAGTGCACAACCCAACCCGTTATACGAAGCATCACTATAGACTGCGAATCCTCCACTGCCTGATGGAATGGCTAACACTGGAGCTGAGGTGAGTCTCTTCTTGAGTTCTTGAAAGCTCTTCTCACACGCCTCACTCCACTCAAATCTTGAGTCCTTTCTTGTAAGCCTCGTAAGAGGTCCTGATATTTTTGAAAACCCCTCGACGAAACGTTGATAATAACCTGCCAGTCCGAGGAAACTTCGGACGTCTGTCACAGTTTTTGGTTGCTCCCAGTTCACTACCGCCTCGATTTTAGCGGGATCTACTGTGACACCATGCTTTGAGACGACATGTCCCAAAAAGCTAACCTCTTCTAGCCAAAACTCACATTTGCTGAGCTTGGCGTACAATTGGTGTTCACGCAAGGTTTGTAGAGCGACTCATAAGTGTTCTTCATGTTCCATCTTCGATTTTGAGTAAATCAGGATGTCATCAACAAACACTACAACGCAGGAGTCTAGGTGTGGTTTAAACACCCAATTCATCAAGTCCATAAACGACGCCGGTGCGTTCGTTAGTCTGAATGGCATCACTAAAAATTCATAGTGTCCATACCGTGTTCTAAATGCCGTCTTCTGAATGTCCTCGGCCCTGACTCTTAACTGATGGTATCCAGATCTTAGATCGATCTTAGAGAAATGTTTTGCTCCTTGCAACTGATCGAACAAGTCATCTATTCTTGGCAGCAGATATCGATTCTTCACAGTGACTTTGTTCAATTGACGGTAGTCAATGCACAACCGCAATGACCCATCTTTCTTTTTCACGAATAGAACTGGTGCTCCCCATGGAGACACGCTTGGTCTTATGAACCCTTTGTCCATGAGCTCTTGCAATTGTTCTTTCAACTCTTTCAACTCCGCAGGGGCCATCCTATAAGGCGCCTTTGAAACAGGTTCCGTTCCTGGTGCTAAGTCGATCGCAAATTCTACTTCTCTTTCTGGAGGTAACCTTGGAAATTCTTCTGGAAATACATCTGGGAATTCTCGCGCTACCGCTATCTCGGAGATAATATTCTTTTCTTCTTTATTTTCTTTCAGGAATGTCAAATAACCGCTACACCTTTACGATTAAGCGTTCGCTCATTGCGGATATATGAGTGGTACCTGTGTCGATCTCTCCCCTCGAAATCAAAACGATCTCCTCGTGTTAGGATGGAAAACAACAACTTTATCCTTGCAATCCACTGTTGCGCAGTGATGGGACAGCCAATCCATGCCAAGGATCACGTTGAATCCTTGCATGTCCAACAATATTAAATTTGCGTCTAGTTCGTAAACAACGTGATCCCGAATGCTTACCACTACCGATTTGCAGACTAACTCTGTGTCCACTAATTCTCCTGTTGGGATAGACACTGATAACACGAAGTCTAGTGTCTCCGGAACAATCCTTTTTCATAGATTTGTAATGTACCTATAATGCATACATATACGTACATAACATATACTTTATTTAGAATTTTTCTAACGCGCAATAACGGTTATATATATACTTGTCCTAATGAACGCACATTCTCTATCTAGAATTGTATTGAAACCGAAATTCTTTATTTAAAAGAAATCTCACCTTGGATGATGTCGTGTATACTCCCTGCTTCCTGGGCGGTAACTGCGTAGGCTCTCCCTCGAACAACTGGTTTTCGTGATTGAATAGGTTGTGGCATGGAAGCTGGGGCCGTCTTTTCTTTAACTGTCTCAGGGCAGTCTCTAATCATGTGGCCTATCTTGCCACATTTGAAACAGCCTCGCATTCCCTGCCTACAATCCGCTGTTTTGTGGGACTTGCCACACTTGGCACAAGTTTCCCTTGGTGTTGAAGTAGTAGCTCTCAAAAAACCTTGGGTAGTTGTAGCCCCGCTGGAAATAGCAGGACCCTCATACCTCATCGGTCTCCCTGATGCCAGCAATGGAAAACTTTGATGAGTAGCTTGTTGTGCAGCTCTCCCATACCCTGTCTGGAACGATTGTCTCTGATTCGGTACTACAAACCTCGGTTTCTTATGTATCGATTCATAGCTCCCCGTCCTGCTTGGATCAATGCTTCCTCTTCCCTATTGTTCCCTCTGACGGTATCGGTTATTGTTTTCTTCTTCGACTACTAATGCCTTACTCATTACTTCTCCATAGGTCTTCAGCTGGAAGGGCGCAACCCCTCCTCGGATGTCCGACCTTAAACCCTGTTGGAACCTCTTTGCTTTCATCACGTCTGAAACTACATAGTCTGGGGCGAAGCGAGCCAGTCTCATGAATTCTACTCGGTACTCTCTCACGGTCATCCTTCCTTGCGCTAGTTGTAAAAATTGGGTCTCCATCTGATTTCTCACAACTTCAGGAAAATATTGCTTATTGAATTCTTCTACGAATTCGTCCCAAGTCCACGACATATCTGGAGTTTCTTGTGCTCTTCTTCGCGAAATGGATTTCCACCAAGGTCCAGCTTCTCCATCTAGCATATATGCCGCCCAACGAACGCTCTCATCCTCCGTGCATGTCAGTACGCTAAACACCTTTTCCATTTCACCCAGCCAATTTTCGGCTGCCATTGTGTCTGCCTGTCCTGAAAAGTTTGGAGGTCTCATCCTTCTGAACTCGGTGAATGCTGAAGCCACTGGTGGTGTAGGTCCCACTGGAGGTGTAGGTGTTCGCTAGGTTTCGGTGCTTCATGTCTTTGCCAAGGACGCCGCTTATTGTGCCATGGCGCTCCATTGTGTGCATCATCCTCTGACGCTCTTCTCTTTCTTCATTTCTCTCCCTCACTCTATCTTGTTCCCTCTGATTTTGATCCTGTCGATCTAGATCTTGATCCTCTGCTTGATTTTGGTTTCCTCCCTGGACACTGCCCTCGGGAATCTCCCTGTTTCCCAATGGTACCCTGTTTGTAGGTGAGACGAATCCATCTCTACTGCGTAAATTCCTATCATGACTACCCCTGGGTCGACCTCTTCCTCTAGGAAACATAACGGTCTGCATGAGAATCTATAGTCTCATTAGCAGAAGTCCCTATATTCTGACGAGATGATAGCCAGAACTAGAAAGAAAGGGTTTGATACGAATTGTGATAGCCTGAATTTCGGCACCCCGAAATCCGTGCCATCAACACGACCCTCAAGGTCGTGCCCTGGGTTCTTTACAATACATTGGTATATACAAGCCACAACTGTAATTAAGGCGCACGTAGCTACTCTAAACAAGTTCTCATATAAAAAAAATAATCATGGTATCGAAAGGCAGTCCTTGTCCCATGCCAATTCATGGGCATAAGAACTTACCCAAACCATTGGTGATAACTGTTCATCCTAGACGTTTTATCAAAAGAAACGGTATTTAAATACATTCGAAATAAAGAGGCTTGACATACCAAGCCGTACCTAATACTCTCAACTCACTCTCAAGGTATGCAGTGGGTTTCCTAGAAGAATTCCTCAGGAGGAGGTTCTGACTCTTCCGTGGGCACGTAGTCCGAATCCCCTGGATCAGCGTCTTCAGAAGTCTCTACTACCGCTAGTCCTGGACCTGCGACGTATAGTCTAAGGGGGGTGAGCTACATCCTAGCTCCGTAGGGAAACAAAAAAAATATATAGATTAACCTTCACACACATATCAGCAGTTAAAAAAAAGCATAAATTATCGAGTAACACTTATGGAAAACAATTGAAATAACTGGAATAAAAATAATGATTTTGACTATTACTTTGCATGGTTTTATTTAATCTCCTTATTAGTTTAGTTATGAATTTGGCCTAATCACTTAAATCTTAACTTAAGTAGTCCCCGAGAAATATAGCATCGAGCCCCGATGGAATACCGACCATCGTCGTCTAACTAGACAGTTGTTATATGTATTCCCTGGGAATACTGCCCAAGCCCCTTTCTCATAGGTGGCGGGGTCTATTTTTAGATCTACATCCCTGGGATGTGTTATGAAGGTACGGATTTGCCGCCGTACCGCTCACGGATATCCTGTCGAGTCAGTCGTGGGTATCCCGCCACGTCGGTGGGGTATTCTAATCAAACCTTAAATAATAAAAATATCGAATGTGCTCTACATATAGTTATTCACCGTGATTGTGCTAATTATATTACATCAGGCCTTATCACATTACTTCCGTTTCACTGTTAGTTTTCATCTGCATCCCTGGGATGCCCCTGATTTCCATCGCATCCTTCAGATGTTTACTTTATAATTTTTCGTCCCCTGGGGACCTCAAGACTATCACGTTTGAAACTCACTCAAACACCTTTTTTCATAATGATCATGCAGTATTTGACTATTTAAATGGATTACACTACATATATGAATTTGACGGAATAATGCACATGTTTCAAGAATATTCCCTACCTCAACACAATCCGACGCGTTCCTTTCTCGCAGAAACTTACGCGCAACAACCCACGTTGAACCTACATTGCATGAGACATAGTTTTTACTCAGAAGGTCCTTAGACCCCTTGAAAACACAGTTCCCATGAATCATACCCAAAAGAATTTAGAGAGCTAGAAGGAAATCCTCGCGCGAGCGGTTATATAGCCTCGCGCGAGCGAGCACTTGACCTCGCTCGAGCGGGCACTATTCATCGCTCGAGCGATTATTATTCATCACTCGAGCGAGCACTATTCATCGTTCGAGCGATTATTATTCATCGCTCGAGCGAGCACTATTCATCGCTCGAGCGACTATTATTTGAGATATCTGGGATTTTAAGAGATGCCTCGCTCGAGCGAACCATTTTTACCGCTCGAGCGAGCCACGAAACGGTGTATGTTCTCCTTTCATTCAGAGATTATTCTCTTCCTCAAGAGAAGATTAATAGTGTCTAAGATCCTTCGACCCCTAGTTTAAACTCTACTAAAATATTCGAAAAATATTTAAATCATACCTTACTCGACGGTCCCCCTATTGTCTGATCCAACTTCTTCCAATCGTGAGGCACTTCAAGGTCCTCTATGGAAAGGCTAAGAACCTCACCTCTTTTGTAAACCTTTTTCTCTAAACTCTCCTTTTTCTCTCTATTTTTCCTTCTTTCTATCTAGGTTGATTTAGGTTACGTAGGAGAGACTCTCCTCCCCACTTTCACTTATATAGTGAAAGCTACAAAATTTCACATATACACAGAAAGTGTGTATACGTAGTTTTAATTTGGTTTCCTTGTGAGACACTAATACTTGCGTATGAAGTGTGGTATTTTGCATGGTATGTGATGTGTATGATTTTTTTCAAAATCTGGGGTTATAACATTAGCCATGCTTTCCCACAGACATACCGGGAGCGTATCGGTACTATGCGACGTGCTATCTTTGGTGCATCTAGCCCGGGTCCTGCTACCAAGACCACTACAGCTAGTGCCACTACCGTCAGGGAGGTTCATGACGATGGTGATGATCAGGACGAGGATGGTGATGATGATGATGACAATGACGATGATTATGACGAGGAGTATGAGCAGGGTGACGATTAGGTCGTCATCTGTCATTTAAATTCTTTTTGAAAGTAACAATGTAATATTTTTAAGTATTTTGATGTGCATATCGGGATGCGATCCTTTAAACTGTGGTAACATGGTTGTCACAAATTTTGTTATTTGACATGGTGATAGACATATGCATATAACTTTTCTTTTATTATGGTTAAAAGGGTGAAATATTGTGGTCATATAGGAATATGCGGTTGTATATAGTTTTCTTATACAGGTGAGCAGGGTTGTGTATAGTCATACCCGAATGTGTGGTTGCATGTAGTTTTATGCAAGTACTCATAAATGTGGCTAATCATGTGTGACTACTGTTTCCTTTAATGGTTGTTGCATCAATATAAGCTTGATTGCGATCTTTTGACCAAGTGCTTAGGTAGATGATTAGACTAAATGGATAGTCTCGTCGAAGGCCGTGTTACTAGTTGTAGCTAAATCTCTAGTATGTTGTTAATTTTCGCGGACGAAAATTTTATAAGGTGGGAAGAATGTAATAATCCAGGTTTTGGGGGAACTATGTACGTTCGCATGGGTGTTTGTGGTTCACAAGGGAACCACAATTACTATGTATACTTTAAATGTATATGTTCAATAGGTGAGCTATGTGAGTACAAAACCATGTAAGTGTGTATGCGATTAGCACACTAGTCAAAGCAAGTAGAGAAAATGGGGGAAAAGGTCTCCTACACGTTTTGTTTTAGGGCAAATAGAGAAAGTGAGATAGAGAGAAAGAAGAAGGAAGGATTGGTAAAGAGAAGATATATGCATAGAAATTCCTTGGATGAGAGGGAGCATTCATCTTTTAGATCTTTAATGCTTGATATGATGAAGAGATAGGGTTGGGATTGAAGAAGATCTAAAGGTGGTGAGCTAGTTAAGGATCAAGAGAAAAAGGGTTGAAAGAAAGGTTTTGAAACCCTCATTGGTATGGTGGATCTTGGATCGAATCTAGAAGAGATTCCTTAATCTAAGGTACGTGTTAATGATTATATGCGCTTTAAATAAAACATAAATTATTGGTTGGATCATTTTAACATTAATAGGGTATTAAATGAAGTAGGAAGTTAGTTCTCGAACTGATCGAGCATTAACTGTTATCGCTCCTCACTCGAGCGGTTTAAATAGCTCGCTTGCGCGAGGAGGATCACAAAGTATAAGTATAAATAATGTTCTGGGCTCGCTTGAGCGAGACCCCTTTGTGAAGGGAAGGCTCACTCGAGCAAGGGTTCACGTAAGCTACAGATGCCTCATTTTTAAACGCTCGAGCGGGGATGATACCTTGCTTGTAATCGTTCGAGCGATGAATAGTGCTCGCTCGAGCGATGAATAGAGGTCGCTCGTGCGATGGTCAGGTACCTCATTTTAATCGCTCGAGCGAGGTGAAACGCTCGCTCGAACGAGGAGAAGTGATCGCTCGAGCGATGAATAGTGAACGCTCGCGCGAGGCACTACACGGATTTTTAATAATTTTGGTGTAATTCATGGGAGCTATGTTTCTCAGGGTTCTAGAAACCATTCTAAGTGTATCCTTGACACATGCAATGTAGGACTGGCGTGAAATCGTTGCATTTTCACCTCTTTGAAATAAGAGTGCGTTGGATTGAATAATTTACTTTGAGGTAGGAAATATCTTGAAATATGTACTTTAATTCGTTAATATCATATATGTAGAGTAATTCAAGTGAATAGTCATATATCAAATGCGATTTCAAAAGGGGTGTGTGGGTAAATTCAAAAATAAAACCATGAAGTCCCAAGGGGACGTAGAAATGTGATAATGGGCATCTAGATGATGCATTGAATCAGTGGCATCCCAGGGATACAGATGAAATCTAACGGTGAAACAAAAGAAAAGTGATAATGCCTAATGTAATAAAATTAGCACAATCACGGTGGATAACTATATGTAGAGAACACTCGATATTTTTGTTATTTAAGGTTTGATTAGAATACCGCACCGACGTGGCGGGATATCCACAACTGACTCGACAGGATACCCATGACCGGTACAGCGGCCAATCCGTACACACTTATAGCACATCTCAGGGATGTTGCTTTGAGAATAGACCATGCCGCCTGTGAGAAAAGGGGCCTGGGTAGCATTGAAACTGAGAACAGTTGGGATAAGTGTCTGTTTAGACGACGATGGTGGGTATTCCATCGGGGCTCGATGCTATATTACTCGGGGACTATTTAAGTTAAGATTTAACTGATTAGGTCGGATCCGTAATTGTACCAGTAAGATGAGAATACACAAGATCATGTAAAGTAACAGTTGTAGTTATCATTTCACCTTCGATTATTTAAATGGTTTTTCTCAGAAGTTCTATCAGACAAATCGTGCTTTTAAAACTGTTTTAACATATATGTGAGAGCTTAATTTATATGTTTATTGTGTTTTCCCTATTGAGCTAGGATGTAGCTCACCCCTTTTTACTATACGTCACAGGTCCAGTGCTAGCAGCAGAGGCTTCGGGAGATGTTGATCCAGAGGATTCGGATTACGTGCCTAGAGAAGAGTTAGAGCCTCCTCCTGAGGACTTATTCTAAGAGACCCCTTGCGTACTTTGAGAGTTAGTTTTGAGAGCATTCTGTACGACTTGGTATGCCAAGCCTTAATTTTGAATGTAACTAAATACGATGATTCTTTTGTTGAACCTTCTGGGGCGAACAGTTTATTACCGATGGTTCGAGTCAGTTCTTCTGCTCATGTATTGACATGGGACTAGAACTGACTTTTGGATTGCTAAATTATTATTATTAATGCATAGAGACTTAGTTAGACTAAAATTCTTATGCTTTGCTTGATGTATGGTTGCCTGTTTATACCAATGCTCCATACAGGGTCATAGGGTACGGCCTGGAGGATCGTGTGATGACACGAGTTTCGGGGTGCCGAAGTTCGGGCTTTTCAGATTGATACTCTTTTGAATTTGCTCGGAGTTGAACGTGATTAAGCACCACGTTAATAACTTCTTGTTCTGAGGATCATGTGAAATATTTTACAAGCCAGAGTTTTCTGGATGTCAGAACAACATACGACGAGTATGGAGCGAGACATTATGGATTTACACACTTTCGTTGTGTATTTAGTGCACATATTAAATTAGTTATCATCTCTCAAATTTGTTGTTAATTATAGTTTTGTAATCATGGAACTGTCGTAGTATCGATTTAAGAAAATGGTACACTATGTGCATTCATGATACATTCTTATATTTTCATTAAATTTGGGTGATTTTGGGAATTTCTTATTTCAAACAATGCTTGTTTTCAGAGTGCACTCGTTTTGGTTGTCTAATCCAGTGAGAGTCGTTTTTAAAACCATAGTCCGTGTGTGAACTAAGTGAGAGAGTGTTCGAATTTTTATGGAATCTCAAAATTCTTATTTTTGATGGCCTACACAAACTAGGATTTTATAAAACCCTAGATTGGAGTTGCTTGAAATAATAAAGTGCATTATTGAGAATTGAAGAAGGTTTCCTGATTTACATGTGATTCTTATTCCTACTAGAATCCCTTGATGGACGGTATTCTAGACAGGCATGACTCTTCATGCACAAGTCTTTTGACATCTTCCCATCAAGAGAGTATAGCAAGAGAGAGAGGTAGAGCCACCTTCATCTTTTTTCGTACGAAAAAGCTTTGGATTGCGTGTCTTGCGTCGACTTCAATCAACGGTCACGATCTTTACAATAAAATACGAACATATATTTTAATTTATGAGTTATTAATCTATTGTTTTGATTGATTACATATCTAGATTCTAGAGCAATTATTTTGGATGAACGGATCATTACATCAAACAAGATTAAAAAAAAATATAAATTTAATACTTTAAGGTCATTTAAACACGACGTTTAAACGTCACTTAAATGACGGTCATCGTAGCGTAGGCTCGGCGCACTACAGTAGTGCATACTTTTGAATAGCACCATGAGAGTGGGTCGCCTCCCTCATCAGTCATCAACTACTAATAATTTCGCCTTGTTCATTTCTGAGCAGGGCAATGAAACTTAAAGCTCTGTTTGATTATTGAGTCCCTGCTCTCGAGTCGCGACCATGGGCTGAGCCAGAAAACTGAACAAGTGAATAATGTCTCTCTCTCTCTCTCTCTTATTGGTTTTGTTCTGGTAGTAGTTTAACTGTATAATGAGATCTCGTGATCTAGGGTAATCATCAATTGATTTTGTTTGTTCCATTGTTTGTTTTTTTTTTTTTATATAGATTTTTATTTTTAGTTATAAACTTTTTTTTTTTTAAAATTTCCTATTTATCTTGCGATCGATTATACAGTATAGGCTTATCAGGTTTTTTTTTGTTGTGAGAGATTAGGGTTAGGGTTTCGATTTCGTGGATCCGATTAAAATATCTGTAATTTATTTGGGCTTTTTTTATAGTGATGTAGCCTTCTTAGGATTAGAGTTAAATGGTGATGTAGCCTCTAGGTTGATTGCCCTCACCTACATCAATAGATGTCACCCACCACAAGGAAACTTACAGGCCATGTACTACCACTTGATCCAAGTGGCTTAGGACCTCCTATGAACTTCACTTAGCCAATAAAAGTATATCCATCAGCAGGTCAGTGCCATCCATTCTAAGCAGTTCAATATGTATCTGATATTAGATATAACCAATAGTTTATAGGGTATGGGCCGAAGATGGTTCCACTTTACCGTTGAGTCAATCTCTGTCATCCATTCTAAGCACTTCAATATGTATATGGTTCCACGTTAGCATTGAGGCGTTGCCATCTGTTACGAAAATTGGTGAAAATTGACCATACAGCTACGGCTGTCAACAGGTCGGGTTGACCCCATACTTGACCTAACCAACCCGTAATTTTCATCGGGTCGGACTCATAAATTTGATCTGTCGGGTTGGGTCGGATCTGATTTTCAGGTCGGGCTTTCAGATCAGGTTAAGCATATGTAATTTTCCCATTGGGCAACCAAAATTTTGGCCTGACCTGACCCGACCTGTTGACGGCCCTCTACATTACAGCTGATGTATGATATTGCAGTTTCTACTCGGAGATGTTCCCGGGGTAATGAAGGGCTTATTCCCGATCTAGATTGTGATCAGGTCACTTTTTCAGAAACATTACACTATTTTTCATCAAGTGTACCATGTGATGTGGAAAACATAATCCAAAGATCTGCAGTGTTTAATATTTGCATGAAAAAGACATTTCATAAACAAAGCCATAGTTTGGGAAATGGTCAAGTCCAACTGGTTGAACCTGATTGCATTCTCCAGATTTAGGTGCGTGCAGCATTGTTTGATAACTGTGAAAATTAATCAATTGCTACAAAAAAATAAATAAACCTAAAGTAGGCTGCATCTATTACAGAGATTTCCAGATTTGACCTTTGGGTACTTGAAAATTTATAGAAAATTCATTACAGCTCGTATGAGGGTAACTCCAGATTCCAGGGAAAGTTGATTCAGGAGAGCACATTTCAAAAGTGAGATTACTCATAATTCAGGTCTAGGCTGGTCAAACTAGACTGTGAAATTTGACCAATATTACTGCAGTTTTGTTTTTGCAATTTTCAGGTCAGCCTCGGTAATTTAGGGATATCTCCTAAACTCTCGAGTCAAAATGAACACATTATACCTTGTTCGAAATATTACAAAGCCCTTAACTTTATGCTTAGAGTTTTTCTCGAGACTATAGATTTTCACAATTTCAAATCACAGTTCCCGTATCAATCTTGAAATTTGACAATTTGATAACAGTTATCACTTCTAGACAGAGGGCTAAATCTGAATTTGTGTAAACAAAAAAACTTTAAAGTTTAAGCTAAAATTTGGTGTGGAGGCATCTGAGTTCATAGTCTATATTATTGAATTTTTATAGAGTTTTATTTTAAGTGTTTCATGGCTCATCATGTCAAAGTTACTGCTCCAATACAGAAATCACAAAGTTCAGACTTCAAGCATTCAAAGTAAGACCCAATCAAATAGAGATTAGGGCTCTCAAAACTCCTAAATTTTTCTGTACTATGATGTAATTTGATCCTTTTTTATGGTACATAATGATGACACATCATATCTTTAACATAAAATTGGATGTGCAAGCTCAAACATGTTAGTTATTAATCTTTAAAATTTCAGCTTTCAGTGTTCTTTCTATGCACATACGTGCATAGTTTGAGCTAAAAGCTAATGTTCTAATTGGAACCCATGCGTTACAGACCTCATCCACATCCCAATTCATAAATTTTATAAAAAATGATATGTTTGGTTTGGTTTGGTGAATATTTTACTGGTGGGAATCTAAATGATACTTTCAATTTTGGTGAATATTTTAGTTTGGTAAATGAACTATTATGGTGAATGTCAAATTTTGGTGGTGCTGTGCTAATCTGATGATAGCTAAGACTTAGTTTTTACCATGTCTTTCAACAATGTCATACAAAGTTTACAAAAGGTTCACATCAGCAATGGGTGTCCATGTCTCACTTTTGTAAATTCCTGCAACTTCAGATGTTAAGGTTGTGTTTGGGATTGCTCTTTGGAGGCAAAGAGCTTTTGATGTATCTGTTGTTTCCTCTTTTCAGATGATCCTATACCTCGCAGAAGCTAGTAGACATGTTGGTTGTACAAAAATATTCAAAGAGCCTTCAAAATATGCGTGGTCTAATTGTTATGAAGAGCATTACATTGTGCCTTACCAAAGGATTGTTCTACTAACAAACAAGCTTAACATGTTGCTTCGGGTGTGGTAAATGGAATTGAACTTTTCTTATACTAGTCTTCTTTTAATGCTCTTTAAATTTTTTTCTATCAAGTCTTAAGCTCTGTTTGATTACTTTCACCATGGAATTGAACTCTTTTTATACTAGTCTTCTTGTAACGCTCTTTATTTTTTTTCGACCAAGTCTTAAGTTTATTGTTGTTTCTTTTTCTGTTCTTTGTTAGTGTTTGGCCCCAGACAAGTTGCACAAGAAACCCTGCAAGATCATGTGGGACATCCCTTGGGAAGAAGCATTGACACTAGAACTGGCAAAAGTTGGACACCCGACCCTCTCACTTGATTCTACATCTCAAGAATTTGAAACAATGTGAAAGCTTTGCCCGAGTCATCATGTGCAAGGTTGAGGAAGACGAAGAGGGACAAACCCAGGCTGTTAAAATCTGTTTGTTGGTGTGCAAGTTGTGGAAAGTACATCAGTCAGGCATGAAAACTGTATCTCTAAAGATCGGTGCTCTTTTCGGTAGTTTGACTTTAGAAGTAGACCTCATCTGATCTGATCTTTAAGTTGTTCCTTATTTGGTAAGCAGGTTCCTTCGAAAAAGAGATATGTACATTTTGCTTGTGAAGAAGATTGGAGAGATTCCCTTAGCAAGATTAAACTTGTGACTAAGCCAAGAGAATTCCCTTTGGTTGGTTCCGTCTCCAATGTGAGGAGATTCATGGAACACGTTGTCAACTTTGAGATGATTTGGAGTGAACGAGAATCCAAAGGCCGATGCACACTGTGCCCAGAGCAGGTGCACACCAAATTGATGCTGTTTCTCTTGTTTTTCTTGGGGATTTACAAGGTCTTTTTTTATATATAGTTGGGCACTTTTCAAAAAGAGGACTCATATTGATGAAGTTTCTCCCCATTATACTGAAAGGGAAAGTTTCTCATAATCAGGACTGCACGGATTTTCTTGGTGCAAAAATTTGAAAAAGCAGGGTATCAAGGTCATTTCACTAATCACTAAACAGTATATTTCACGGATTTTGAGGACCCCGAAATACGGTGCATCCTTATTATGAGAAACTTTTGATTTCAGTATAATAGTGAGAAACTTTTTTTTCCCAATCCTGTTTCTGTAAATTTCCCTATATAGTTGCATGGTCTAATCAGTGCCCTTACTATCAAAAGTGATTTTGATTTGTAGATTTTCAATGACGGTGAAATATGCAGTATTTGGAGACCAGTTTGTCCTAATGGGTAAATAATTTTCTTTAATTCTTTGGCATAACTAGATTTGTTCAGCTTCCAGTATCTTTCAATATGCCCTTAATTATCATGTAGTTGCAAGTTGGAACTTCGATTTTTCTGAAGCTTTCACATCTTCTCCGTTATGGTTCTCTGGATCAGTAACTTTTGTTCAGGGAACTATAGAACACAGACTTAAGTTCAAAATGCTATATGCAACTGCAAGAGTAAAACACAAATATTAAGCAGTCCAAAACATTAAAAAAAATGAATTAAAACTATCTAAATATAAGCATTCTTGAAATAGCATATTCTTGTTTTTAACTATGAATGCAAATAACAGGTTCAGCGTCTTCAAACCTGTCTTGTACAAACTCATCCATGAACATGTTTTCTATTTTTCTTTAGTTGGATTTTCTATGTACTTGTGAGTGAAAAAAGTCAATGCATTCTATGCTTGAAATAATGCTACCCTCATAATCATATTATTGATTTATGTCTTACCACTTTTTTTTGTAGTTGCTCGATATATATATATATATATATATATATGGCATTCAGTCGTTTGATCCTGAGCTTGGAGGTACTTTGCGAGAACGCTTTTGTAGTGTCAGGCTCTTGTTGGTAGGAAAAGATTTTTGGAATCCAACTCGGGGAAGAACGCTTGTATATTTGACCTATGTTTCCAGACTACCAGAATTGAGGATCTTTATGTTTAACATAAAATTGTGGAATTACATGATATAATTCATCAAAGTGAGTATTACTAAACTCGCTTCTATTTTATTTTTTGCCTATTTTTTCATCATGAATTTAATAAAATAATGTTATTGAATTGACTGGTATTAGGTAAGCAGCTCTATGGCTTGGTGCTCTTGGACTTGGGCCATTTTTTGGTATGGGTCCTTTGTATAGTACTGTTAAAGGTAAGAAAAAAAACCATTACTTACAAAGATGACCGAAGTACACAATTTAAAGGAAAGACTTTTTTGGGGCTTTTACCATGTGCAAAATACAAGCTAAGGTGTCTGACCATAATCCAAAGGTCTTTACAGCATGACCTTCAAATTAAATGGCTTTGATGGTATCACAACAAAAAATATGACTATTAGCGCAAAAACTACCGCTATTAACAGAAAACTGCCTCTAATATCCTTGCTGCTAATAGTCTTAATAGGCCTTTTATTAATAGCGGCAGTTTTTTGGAGCAAAAAACTGCCGCTAATAGTATTATTTTTTGTAGTGTATTTTCATATTTTAAACAATGTGTAAGGAGTAAATTGTGTGTAAAGTAGTGGTTTTTTTTTTTTAAATAATACTTTAACCGGCAGTTATTAATTTACTGGCCGGTAAAAGGTAGAACAACCAGCGGCTTACACTGCTAGGAAAAACTAATCCTAGCGGCAGTTTGACGGGGACCTAGGCAGTTAATAACCGCTGGAAAATTACTATAGTGGAAGTTGGAAACTGCCACTAAAAGATCTCGTCTTTAGTGTCGATTATTGGATAACAGCCACTAATGGTATTTCTGACGTGTCTTAGCATGGCGATTTTGACAACTTCCACTAAAACCTTTAGCAGTGGTTAATGATGCTTTAGTGACAATTTAGAACCGCTGCTAAAAAATGGCATATTTTGTAGTGCTTGCTGCACCCCATACCATTCCCCTTTCGGATTGTTTGTTATAGAATTTTATACGTATGAAATTCCATGTAAGTAGGACCGCACAATTTTAAAATGAGCAGGAGATGGGTCCTTGAAAGATTTTTGAGATCAAAATTCAAAGAAATATACTCTTTTGTAAGATTCTCTTATACCATCAAGAAGACAGCAAACGTGTTCAATTAAAGCTGCCCCGATTACACAATTTTGAAGTCACAAGTTCTCAGCTTATGAATCAAAGGTGCCAAGCGATGGGGTATTAAAATTTTATTTCATTGGGTATTCAATTGGCAACCCCAACCATGCTTGAATAGGGCATTGTTGAATATGTTAATATGATGTTAAATGTATTAATATGATATTTTTTAATTTATTAATGGGAGGTTGTCGAATGTATTAATAAGAAGTTAAATAAAATTTTATTTTGGCTTATTGTTTTTTCTTTTAGTTGAATGAATTATAATTTCTTTAGCACCACTACGTGAAAAAGCTAAAAAAATCACTGCCTTAAATAATAATTTTTCCAAAAAATCATTACCCTAAACAGTTATGAAAAAAGCAGCGATTTTATTTTACCACTATACAGGACAGTGGTTTATGAATTTCAACAATGACTGCCCTTAACAGTCATAGAAAAAATCACTGCTTTTGGCAGTGATTTTTTTATGCAATTTTTAAAAAAAAAATACTTTAAAAATAAAATAAAATTTCATTGATGATTTTTATGCAATTTTTTTTTAAATTAATATTTTTTTTTGCTTTTTTTAATGCAATTTTGTTATGTTTTTTTTAATGCAATTTTTTTAATACCTTTTTTTAATGTTTTTTTTTAATTCTTTTTTTTAATGCTTTAAAAAAAATTATATAAAGAAAAAAAATTATTTATCTTATATTTCAACGCATCCATTCAACTCAAATGCAAATTATTCAATGCCATTAATAAAACAAATAGATGTCCAATTCTTTTATTCAAACAAAAGGTTGTATCTCAACCTATGATTCAACCTTCTAAATCAGTCAAACATTTTAAACTCTATATGCCCAATCCTTTTATTCAAATAAAAATAATAAAAAAAGAGAGTTAACAATCTAAGGACCTCATGACCCATTTTCAAAATGAAAGAAAAAAAAAAAAAAAATTCGTCTCTCTTGCCAACTCTCCCCGTCCCTCTAGTGATCCGTTTGAGGTGAGCTTGAAATCGGAAAGCTTCGCTTGAAATCAAAAGAAGATCATTAAAGTCTAGGCCATGGTGGATTAACTCATGTAATTCATTTTTCTAAAATCTGAAAAATCTAAGTGACAAACTGAGCTAATAAGAACCTAACCTGCTACTAGATATGAACTCCAAGAATGATGTAGACAGGAAAAAAAAAAAGTGCATTCATTGAATTCGAGACACATGTAGGCACCCTAATATGAAGTATTGTTGATGCATTAGGCACCCTAATAAAAATTGGATCTTGAGATATGGAATCCACCTCACCTTATTCACAATTACAATTGACAAGCAAAACAAATAGTAAGATCCAAAATTACCTTTCTCACTAGCACATTTTTTCTTATTTGCCAACACCAACATATTCTGACTGTCTTCATCTACATTCAATAAATTTTCATCAGTAAAAACCAACCAAAATTAGTTTTAATATATTAGACACAAAAAAAAATAAACTTACTAACTCCTTTACTAAACACTGCATCAGTTTTAATACATCAGACACCATAAAAGTAATGGCCATTGCCCAGTGTCGTTCCCGTATTGTTGGTTGTGGTTGGTGGGGGGGGGGGGGAATTGAGAAGATAGAAACCTAACCTTTGACTTCTTACCCACAAAGTGGCCGCTCTCCGAACTCAAACTTACATGCTTAACAGCCTAAGCTTTTTACCTTAGCACCAAGCAATTGAACATGTAAAAGGAAAAAAAACTACAAAACTCTATTTTATACTCCCATAAGACATGAAAGAGTAAAGGATTGTATTAACAAAAATAAAAATAAATAAATAACAGAGCCGCCTCTCCTCACCGTCATTTAAACACCAAAATGGTGTTCTAATGACCTTACACCATCAATGGTTTAAAATATGGTGATCTGTACCATCAAAGTGATAGATCATAGAATGAAGTGCAACATGCCCGAAAATGGCATTTTAGAGGGTATACTCAAGGACTAATGTTGGAATTGTAATGGGAATGAAAGAGCTTCTTTATAGTTTTTTACTTCTTTTTCTGTTATTGAGAAGGAGAACATCAGACTATACTATATAGAAAGCCGAGTTAACCCACCATATCAAGGGACCGCTTGGATTTTACACTAGAAATATGATACTATTCAAAAAGCAGCGAGAAACTCTCAAACAAAACCTTCTAGAAAGCACTTGAAAACAAATGCTTTGAGATTCTGTATAAGTTGCTCACTAGCTATTGCGCTTAAGTTCAATAAAGAGCAAGTCAAAGAAACATATATATACCCACACAGTGCAAGTTTAAGAAAGAGCAAGGCATAGAAAACATGCACCCCCACTCGCACGTGCACACTCCCAAATGTAAGAAAGAAAGGACTAATGAAAAAGAAAATAGAGTAATAAATAAATAGCCATACCTGCCCTTCGTTTTCATTACTTGTGGCAACTAATGGTAGTTCAGCAACTTCTTGTCCAAAAATTCGAAGAATGCCAACAAATACAACACGCATCTGCGAGGACAAAATGGGATAATAAAAGGTTCCAATTCTACTAGGAGCATTCTCAGAAGAAGATTATTGCTCAAATGCATTTCGATGATTGGCTGTGGAATTCTAAATCTACTAATCCATATGGTGCAAATCCCTATAGTGGAGTCAAGTTCCTAGTTTGGATAGGCTCAGGTTTACTCCACTACTAGATTCCTTAAGTCTAATACTCTGTGAGGCTAATTGTAGAAACCCATTTATGAATTAATATTCTCTTAGAAAGACTATTTTGGGATCTTTTGCCATCAAAAGTTAAAACCAAAAGCATTACGGAAACTGTGTTTTCAACTAACCAGTGGCAAATAGTAAATTGTAAGTTTGCAACATATATACCTTGAGATCATGTATTAGTTGGGCAAGGTTTTCAATGGAATATATATCATGATGAGGAGGAGGGCTAATGAGCCCTTCACCGGCTGTGGAGTTCCTTGTAACGACAATGTCCTGGAAGTTCGCACCCTTCACCTGGTTTGGCACCCTGTGTAATAAAGGCAGTAGATATCATTAAAAATAAAACCAAGTAACAAAGAAAAAAAAAAATTCAGTTCATATATGACCTCACCAAATGCCAAAGGTATGCATCAGTTAAAGACGCAAAGACACCCTGAGGTGCTTTGCAGACTCAGCAACATCTGCCCATGAACATAAATTCATAAACAAAAGGAACACCTCTGT
Source organism: Chloranthus sessilifolius (assembly GCA_021018995.1). Lineage (NCBI taxonomy): Eukaryota > Viridiplantae > Streptophyta > Magnoliopsida > Chloranthales > Chloranthaceae > Chloranthus > Chloranthus sessilifolius. Next base: position 21,857,884 of record CM037586.1, read on the forward strand.
TCCAATAAGATTGCAAGGGGGTAAAAGTGAAGCATGTGCAACCCAATAGGAAAATGCACCAAAAATAAGATGGTATTCTGACTACAAATCTAGAACAAGCGACAATTACCTGAGCCATCTTAATCTGGAGTTGATCAGCATTTGTAAGATAATAGCTGGAAACACCAAACCTCCCACTTGCAACCTGCTTAATGGCACTTCTCTTTGGATTGATTGAACCATTAGGAAGAGGCACCATGTGAGATGGGTTCTCGCCTCCCTCACCTTCAGCACAATTGCATAAAAAATAAATAAAATGCAAGAAAGCAGAAGTTCCGATTCATGTATAAGGGGAAAATATTTGTCAAAACATTTAATATTTATGAAAGCCGGCAACCAAAAAGCTTGGGTGCAATCAAAGAAACAGTCCACGTACAAACATAAAAGATAAGATAAATTACAGATACTCTGACAAAACAGTGGACATACAAAATGTCTTACAGGGACTACAAAATGTTGAAATCACAAATCTTAAAATATAAGAATATATTGAAAGAAATATGTCATTAATTTTAAAAAGTAAATTGATTTCCAATTAATAACAGATATTTCAAATTTTCAAGTTCTCTGGGAATTCAATCAAGAAGGGAAGCTCCAAAAGGCAACAATAAATCACTTTCAAAGTTGACAAAATTAAAATTTATGATAGAATATATATAGCTTTTGTATATTCAATTCAAAGGAATCTTCACTTCCTTTGAACTCGCGAGCAAGCTCCACTTCATCCAAAGGAATCTTCAATTCTCCATACCATCTTTAAACTTTAAAATACCCTGCAAATTACAGGACTTATTCAGCTCCTGAATACACTTAGAATACTCTTTATATGCTCCAACACTTTGCTATGGCTGGCTCCTGAAGTATTGAAATAGCAAGGGGATCGTTAAGATGCACTTCTCCACCTTTTCTCCAGTGATAATCCCCCGAATTTGGCAGCACCATAGCCTCTGCACTTCCAAGAGGCAAAACCCTACTTGGAAATGCAAGCTCGTGCAGGCGAAGTGCATCACAAGCAAGCATTTCAAATGTCACACCCTCAACTCTGCTAGGTGTCCCATTAAAGCTTGTGAAGAGGAGTCCTGGATTTGCTTTGCTCCCCCCCCCCCCAATGCTTAGGTTTGGGTTTGAGTGTTCTTTGCTTTCTTGTTGCTTTGTTTTCAGTTTGTTCCTCTTCCTTTTTGATCTGCTTTCTCTTTGCTCCTCACTATAAGCTCAGGTTTGTAGGTTGCTGTTTTATTTCTTTTACATATATTTACATTTATGAATAAAAGAAAGTGTGGAAGATAAGAGCAAGAGCACAGGAGGCATCGAGAATAAACTTGAATTATTTCAAATATTAAAAATAGTGTGGAAGATAGAAAGTGTGGACAAATTATGATTATGTATTACATATTAATGCAAGATCAAAAGAAGCTTCCAGGACAGCTAATGGCAGAACAGGAGGCACTCTTTGGATCAAAACCGAGCCCCTAAAAACCGCAGAGTGCGAAAAAAAATCCTCGAACTTCAGCTGGAAGTGCCACTAGAAGATTGTCTCTTGGCGGTACAATGTTGCAACCTCCCAAATTTGATCTGCTTCACTCCACAAATCAAATGGTAGACTATATGGATAAATCCTCCATTAAGGGACTTGTGGGAAGAATCCATCTTTGAAAGGAGGTCAATTCTGTATTGATTTTCTTGACGGAGATATTCATGCAGAAAAATACATTTTTAAATTAGATAATGCAAATTTAAGAGAAAAAGAAGCATAATCTTGTAAACTTCAGTAGATTCACCTCTGCTCTAGCTATGAAAGATTGTGGGATCACTAGAATCTCATTTTATCACTCTTTGACATAATTCCAAAGCTAGGACAGGGACATTGGAGATTGGACTATAAACTTCAGTAATTCACGTCTGCTCTGGCTATCCTGGCAGTTAATGTATATAAAGTTGAGAGAACATGTTAAGCCTTTTGGCCTAGCAATGAAGTGAGCGATGATCAAGGTTCAGCGTTTTAGTTTCAGTTGAAAAGATGAATTGAATCTGTGTTTCAGTTTTGGTTCAGAAACTGAACTAAACTAGTATTAGTTTCTACTAAAATAATTGAACTGATTTGCTTAAGAAGCGGACTCAGTAACTCTTGAACACCTATATTTTCTCCTCATTAAATCTTTTGAGCACCTATATTTTCTCCTTGCAGAAACTTTTACATATTTTAAACTTAAAATAAGAGAACTGAAAGTTTGATTGATCGTGCTAAACAGTCAAAGTTGACGTTCTCAGATTTGAAGGCCTATAAATCCGTTAGTTCAAAGTACCAATTTTGCGGGTGTTAAATTTTTTTTTTTTTGGGTGGTATAATGTCTATACATTCGGACCACCTAGGTAGGAAAACCATCAACAGCTGGCTTCCACAAATCCATGCCCACCAAAGTCAGTGTCAATTAGTTTGGGAACTCCCCAAATATCCATTTTGGCTAGGGCTGCATATGGGTCGGGTCGGGTTAGGTCGGGTCAAGTACCCAACCAATGATAACCTATGATTTTGCTATTTGGGTCGGCTCGGGTTCAGGTTAAGGTCAGTAACTGGATTGGTTTAGGTTTGGGTTGACGTAAATGAGGTAAACTGTAAATGGCTTGACCCGACCTAACCTGACCCGACCCATTTGCAGCCCTAGCCAAAATGGATATTTGGGGAGTTCCCAAACTGATTGACACTGACTTTGGTGGGTAGCGGATAGGAAGCAGGGAGTTGGATTTGGGTCAAGAATCAAGTACCCAAGCCCAACTCGTTTAATAACAGCTTGGATCAATTAGCTCAACCCATTGGATCAGCCCAACCCCTTTGCAACCCAATGGGTTGACAAGGGATATAAGATGATAAGACCATCAGAATCCGTGAGAGTCCATTGCAACCATACCTTTGGCAAGGGATATAAGTTGATAAGACCATCAAAATTTGTAACCCTGCCATATAGCAAAGATAAACCATCAGAGGGCAAGAGTCCTTCTCCACCCATTATTTGCCCATTATTCCATCTCCACCTTGAACTTGACATGTGCTAGCTCTTAGATCAGTCATGCAACTATGCTCACACTCACATTTCTAAAGAATCTGGAACACTTATGCCACCAATCCCTCATAAAAATAGAGGAATGTTAGAATTAAAGATTCAAAGGACAAAAGTTATATTCATATTTAATATCAAAATTAAGAATCACTTGGACCTCTTCAACTAATCTTACGTGGTTATTGAATTGCTTCTTTTTTTTCATTCTTTGTAAAACATATTAACCATAAATAACCTTTCATGTTAATTAAACTGTGTGGTGAATTATTACGTAAAGAATAACTTAATATTGCTAAAATAATTTAATTCGGACTTGCTCTTCAATTCAGTACTAATTCATTTCATATTTAACTCATACCTATATTCTCAACTGCTTGAATTAAGCCTTTCTGCCTATCTAACAATAGGATGAGAATGTCCGGAACATAAATGGCCAACTGCAATTGGGTGAAAAATCACACGAGTTTTATCATTTTTAATATATTCTATATCAATTCTATGTACTACTGCATAGTGTGCTACATGTAGTCTAACGGAATACACATCCTGTAGTCTAAAGGAATACACATCCTCAAACTCTTGAAGCACTTCAAGCTCTGGTTTTTCCATATCAACTTCAAAACTTATAATCAGATCTTCCACTTCCTCATTTGTTTCATCACTTTTAGAGCTTTCAAAAATTAGATACCCATGGACATCTACAAAATCGGAAAGTGCAGCATCTGAGCCTACTTGGGCTTCCAATCCTTCAATACCAATGTTTACATGCTCCTCTGCTTCTTCGACCCGACTTTGACCTGCACTGTGATTATAATTTTCTGTTGTATGTCTGGTTCTTTCTCTATTGCTAGTCTCAATAAATTTCCTAGCATCTTCACTCTCGACCACAATATATTCAGAAAAATTTCCAATTGTAATATACATATCAATAACTTGGTTAGGAAGATGTATATCAAACATCGCCATCAACTCTCTATCAGTAGAAACTGATATCATCTTATTTTCCCTAGGTATACCTAGGACCTTATACTTTATAATAGGAATTAAATAAATCCGTAGAACAATCACACAAGTCCATCAAATCCTGTAAAAGTATGACGTAAGATATCCTCTCTTTATCTACTGCCATTTCACTATATTTTCCACCATGAAAGCATACTTACATGGAACGGATAGCTGCAACATCAACTGGAGGACCTCCTTCCATTGTATTAATGATCTCTAAGATGACAGGTGTGGGATCACCCTTGTGTAATTGGAGAGCTTGCCTAGAACCAACAAAAGAGAAAGGCATAAGTAGCAAATTAGAGTTACTCTTGCAAGATACATTTTTCCAATTTTCTCCTTGTGCTATTATTGGTTAACCCTCTTCATCTACTACGACTGAGTAGAAGTTTTTTAATATTATTATTACATGCACTTACTTAAATTTCACATGAGCGTGAGTATAGCGCTCCATTCGAATTAAAGCATGCCCCCATGCATTCCAAACAAGAAAAGCATCAATCTGAAAGTTATATAGTTCCTTATGTACATGGATACACAACAGGAGTATTCGAACAATGAAACATCATCAGCATAAAGTTAAAAAAAGTACAGTATTCAGCCCAATAAATTAGCAAATCACACAGTTTTACTGTGATCAAGTGACATTTTATCCGTAAAAAATCAGCCTTTTTTTATTATATATATTATTATTGCCTATGCTCTAAGAATGGGGTTGGTGTTAGGTGCATGAAATTGCACAGTAAGCGGAGGGCATGCCAACTGTGCACCCCTAAATTGGTCAATAAACTGTCTTTGATTAGGTTTAAGTACATGCAAATCTAAGGATTGACTGGTTTACTAGTACTGGTGTAAACCTAAATACTCTCAAACGCCCTTGATTTCAGAAGTACCTTTGATAATGATATTTTGCATGATTAAGAAAGTTTTTTCTGTTTTGTTATAGGCACAACCACCGTAGCCAATTAGACTTGAATATGACATCAAAAAATTTAAGGAGAAGGCTCCATCATGGGGATGTTGATGGAAGAAGACATGAGCATATGGATACATCAGGATTAGATGTTCTGAGTGAACCTTTAATTGGCAATTATGGAGGTGATGAAAAGGATTATGAGGTAAAGTTTAATTGCATTTTTTATATGCTACTGATAGAATGCCGAAATTTGTTTAAGCAAATCTTTGTTAAACTCTGTCAATTTGATTGCTGCAATCTGTTGACGTTACTAAATTTTCTTTTGGTTACAGGGATCTGATCAAGATAATCGTAGAGATTTGTGGGATGAGCAGAGAAAGGTAAACCTCCACTGGACCCATCTCTTCTCCCTCTTGATCGCTCAATGGTTAGGTAAGTTCTCTTTTGTCATAACTTCTTTCTTGACGAAATTAGTTATGATTAAATCAAATTTTGTTATAAATTTGTATGGATTTGATGTGCATATATATATTACATGTGGCCTGGTAGTGCATGTGTCTAATATCAACATGGATATGATCTGCTTGACATGGAAAACCTTAGAAAATTGGATATATTGAGACCCATACTGTTTTCGAAAGAGATAAATTCTAAATGGTAGTTTTGTATGTTATTTATTTATTTTTTTTAAAATTTAAAGTCTACAAGGTTAGTTTTATCCTAATTTTTTTAAAAGGGCAGAAAGATTTACTTCTCATATTTTCTGGTGAAAATTGTTGAAGTATGGCCAGCCTCTCAATCATCATCCGTCCTTGGCTGTGTAATTGTGTCAACGTATCCACATTATTTCTTACCTGCCAAAAATATCTATGCAGATCTGGACCATTCCAAGTAATTGTCCCATCAAATCTCATGGTTGCTATTAATGGATTTTGAACATCTTGAGGCATATTGGAGCTACTGGACACCTTCCTTGATTCTTCCATTGCAATTTATATCGATTACACAATCAAATACCATTCCAATCACACAATCGTGACACAAAAAAAGAGTAGCACAACTGCTAGACTCGATCAGGCATACTGATAGAAGCCACTAAACAGAAGCGACTCTTCTTAACATTGTTGCAGTCTGTAGGAAACCATAGAAAACTGCTGGAGATCCTTCCCGAAGGCTACAAAAAAGTGCAAGAACATGTATACAGCTTAGAAAGCCATCAACTTACGCTTTAAGAGTCTACTCAGGTCCAGAGAAATAAGTGTGACAGAGTTTAGCTTCTAAAGAAAGCCGATGTGTGCATATCGTGTTTTGGCTTAAAACCTCTCAAGATGAGATTGGATATCAAAACATACTACCAAGGAATGTTGAGACATCAAAACTGACCTGCTCTTTTGAAGCAAATCTTGATATGATTTTCAAGGGCTTCTGAAACCCCAAAAACGTGAAATCCTCTGTTTTTTGCAGTTAAGAAAAAAGACCAAAACAGCATGAAAAGCGCTTAAGAAAATATGAAAAAATACCCAAACAACTGAAAATGTCAGAGCTACCAGAAAAGTGCCATTTCAAGCCTTAATAAATATTAGTCATCTAAGAATTGTTAATGTTGTTTGGTGTTCATTATTGAACCTGATTTATATTGACAGGATAGTTGCAATAGAAAAGGCAACCAGCAGAACCTTGGCACTGCCAAGTCTTCAAACTTGTGTATGGAGATCATTGAGTTCTCAAGTCCTACTGAAACTGCTGTTTGTAATTTGGCATCGATAGCACTACCTTGATATGTCAGGGAGAAGGTAGGTTGCATTGATCGTTTTTATGTATCGATCAAAATGTCTCACTCTTTCTGTTCATTTTTCACTAGTTGGTGCCATGATGAAGCTTTTGTTTCTTGTAGGGGGTTCCCATTGAATCACACCCTTCTAAGTTGGTTGGAAGCAAAGGATCAAAGAGATGTTATTTTGATTTTGAAAAGCTGGCAGAGGTTTGCTCGATATCTAAAATACTGTTAGAAATACGTTAGCAATTATTTTGTTTGATATATGGCTGAATTTGTTTCGTGTTCGCATGATGTATTTTCTTTGACATGTTACATCAATAGTGACCTCAAATCTGAAAAAAAATAATTGATGTTAATTATTACCCTGTTGATACTGCAGAGAAGTTGAACATGCAGCACAGGCCAATTGGCGGGGTGCAGGTCTTGCTGATACTTTCATCTTACTTCGCATGTCATTTGATTCATTTGATTCGCCAGAGGGGATTGAAGATGCCCGACAAGCAATTGATATTTTGTTAACAATTTAAACTAATTCTGATGCCTTAGTTATTTTGTTGTAATGAACAAGCTCAACAGCTCAGCAAAGACATATTTGAGACTATATACTACCATGCTTTGAAAGCCTCTTCTGAATTTGCTGTAAAGGAAGGTCCTTACGAGACCTATTGTGGAAGTCCTGTGAACAAGGTTTGTGTTCTGGCTTGCCAATTGGTGTATGTGTCTTGCTTGCTTGCACTTATGGAAATACTAATAGTATATTATAAGAAATTTTGAATTACGCGTAAAATCCTAGAAATACTAATTATATATTATAAGAAATTTGGACAAGAACCTCTACCCATCTTTTAGGGTATGCATGTATGTATAGATGTTATCCAATTCATTCTTTGAAGGTATATTTTCATCTTGAAAAAATGTGTACGTACATTATAAGTTACTTAGTTCCCACTACCATAAAAGTGGAGTCTCCTACCACACACATGGCAGAGATTTACCATTGGCTTGGACTATCCAAGAGACAAGCAACCAATCCATGTGCCTAAACATCACGGTGAAGGGAAGATCCCAACCATCCGATAGGGAGCTTGCATTAAATGGATGATCAACAAGAAAAGCGATAAAAATGGTCAATCATCGGCAAGCCCTATCCAATGAATCCGACCGAGAAACACCAGATTCATACTCGAAAAATCATCAATAATTAAATCTAGTTTACAAACTATTTACACAACCACAAAGACTAAAATTGACAAGCTGATTTGTCAAAATCGTTGGAGGATCTCTTGTAATAACATGATATATTAAATGTGAGAATTCGTTTTAGCTAGCTAGGCAAATATGCAATGTAGATACTTCCGTACCCATCAGGATTGCAGGAGATTAATAGAAGAAAATCTACACTGATTGTATTATGTGTAAGAGGGCAGAAATAGGATTATCAGTTAAAATCATCAATGACATAACCATCGAAAAAAGTAAGACCATTCGAGTAAAAAATAAATATTTAAGCATAAAAACTCCAAATATATATCAAGATCCACGGATCGACAGATGAAAATAGATAAATAGCAGACATAATGTGGAAAAAAAAATCAATAAAAAGTAAAAAATCCCATAGATCTACGAAAAACCAAAAAAAAAACACAAGCATATCAGGAAAAAAAAAAAAAAACAGAAATCTAGGACTTTGAAGAAGATAAAAAGGTGTACCTTGGATTGTGAAGCGGACCGACCTTGTTTGCGTAGAGAGGCACTGGATCACCAACTTTATACTTGTGATTTGATGCGCTCGAGATTTCTCTCAACAACATTTATTCCTTTGAGATTTTGCAATTTAAATCTCTACCTAGGGTTTCGAAGAGGAAGATGGAGGAAAAGGAGAGATCTCGTATTTCAACCAATTAGAAGAGAGATTTCGTAGCTCACCAGAGAAATTTTCAATCCATTGATGAATTGAACCTCCCAAATCTCGATTTCCAACCAAAATAAGCAGGAAATCGTGCAAAATCTAAGGTTCATGGAGAGAGAGGAAGAGGAGAGGGAGGCTAGGGTTTCGTTCAGCTCATCGTGCAAAATCTAGCATTCACCGGCTCCCGATCCGTCTCAAATCCTCCGATCCATGTCGATCCACCATATAACAACATTGAAATGGATTACACTGATTAGCTGAACAGAAAGGATGGATGATTTGGAGAGAGACTCGTGCAAAATCTAGGGTTTCTAGAGAGACAGGGAGAGGAGAGAGGTTGGGCTTCTGAGAGAAAGAAAGGAAGTTTGTAAGGGAGACGACAGTTGTGATAGAAATATAAAGAGAGAAAAGTTTGGAAGTAGGGTTCCCGATGGATTTGCACGTGACTTGAGGAAAGAGTTGCACGTGATGATTGTTAAGGATTTAAACCACTGTCTTAATATAATAAACCATTGGATTTGACAGTGGAATATTATATTATTGCTTGGGCAGTGGTTCTTTTTTATATTGCAAAAGTTGTATTTTTTGCTTTTTGTTAGCCGTTTTTAGTTTTCTAGATTTCTTCTACCAATTTTCTATCCTTCTTCTATTAGTTTTCTAGATCTAAAAATAGAATAGTAGTACCTTATTGGAGGAAGATCATAGCGGATTTATAAAAGTTGTTATTTGGATTCATTTTGACACCAAATTTTGGTATTTTAATGAAGTTTAATTCATTTATTTCATTTGTTTATATTTTTCTTATGGAAATGTCTGGCTAATTTCTTAGAGATTTAGGATTTGATGAATCCCATTTGAGGGATTCATTTATGAAGTTAGATCTGTGGTTGGAATGTTGGTAGACGCTTATTTGATTTTTATGCTTATATGCTTTTGTCGTTATTGGGATTTAATCTTCAATTCGAGATATGGGAATTAGTTATGCTTTTTCCATGATCTTAGATCTATGATTGAATACCCAAATCTTGTTTTTAATGGAAAACTATGAATCATTAATTCACTGTGATTAGAAATATTTTACTACATTGAATGTTTTGGTTCTTTTCATTTGTGAATTTGGAAAAGTATTTTCTAAATTTTTACACCGATTTACTTATTTTAATCTTCCATAAAGTTTTAATTGATTTTAATCTTTATGTCATTTTCATCTCCAATATTCTACCATTTAGATCTAAACTCATAGATGATAACCAAGGATGGGAGGATTTAGTATCCTAAACCTCGCATATTTTCTTTGATTAATATTATATCTTGTTTAGTTATTTTTCTTTTACATTCATCAAACTTGTTAGACTAGATTAATATTGTGATAATTCTAGGGAAGACTTATAATTTGTTGTTATTCCTTTTAAAAATCTATTTAAAATTCTTGTAGGAACGATCTCGTACTCTGCACCTGTTTACTACGGTACGATTTGTGCAATTGTGAGTATTACATATTTAAAATCACATCAAGATTTTGACGACGTTGTCAGGGATTGCAAATAGAAAACTTTAGGAATTGAAATCAGTCATAAGAATTTTCTAGATTTAAATCAATCTTTTCTACTAGACTTTAAATTTTTTTTAAAAAACTTAATTTAAAAAAAATAAAAATATAAAAATTTGTTGGATCTAACGGTAAACTCTCATGTCAATGCATGGGTTCAATCTAAAATCATGTGCTATTTCTGAAAACCCGATGCACATTACACCTATGTGTCCCTTGAACAACCCAAATTATTACCCTGAATAAGTCTATCCAAATCCTATTTGGAACATCTGTGATTGTCAGAGTAAATCCAATGACATATGGGGGTTTGATCAATCTCCAATTTGTGATATGATACCTTACTTTGATAAGAGTTCTTACTCCAACAACTTTCTTCATGAGTTTTCACAGCAAACCCAATACTTTCAAGATACGTAACCATATACACCAGCTCAAACTTTTTCTTTCTCTGAAGAATATTTAAAAAGTTGTATGCACACCATAAATCAGACACTTTCTAGGTTAGAATCTCAAGTTAGTCAGTTGGCCAAACACTTCCAAAATGAGGATAAAATAGAAGAGCCCTTTATTGACACCGATTTGAATGAATAACATCTTCAAGAGGACCCATCTGATTTCGTTCAGAAATATGAGCAGGGCCAATTGGTCACTACACTCGAGACTGACACAACGAGCATTGAGGTAGTGCGAGTGTGGGAGAAGAGGAAAGGGAATGGAGCGATACTTATATTGAGGAGAGAATTGAGAATCAAATTGAGACGAGAGAGTTAAAAAATGACACCCTTACAGAATCGTTGGAAGTTGATCTACCCAGCTAGACTGATGAGTTCGATGTCGAGTCAGCACCTAAAAGAATGAGGGTCATGTTAGTCGAACATCCAATCGTAGAATGTTGCAATAAGGGCGACAACCTTTTTTGATGAATGGGAATTCAATTTGAGGGAGAAAGAGAAATTTCTACCAATTGTCCATTCATTGAATGCATAAACAATCATTATAAGGCCCAAAAAAGGCTAGTGGATTTGAATCAGGAGTGCGATCTTGTAGATATAAAGTACGGGGTAGAGATTGAAAGGTTATAAATGAACCATAATGGTGGAACATGGGCACAACATGAGGTTGTAAACAAGTCCCTGATAATAGAAATGCATAGACTATTAAATAAGTTACCGATCCTTTTCAAAAACTTTTCATGCATATTTGGGATCCCGGTGGACTTAGAATGTCATTACACCTTGTAAATTAGTTTCACAATTGTCAGTTAAAAAAAATAAATTTAAAAAGGAATTTGTTTACCTTGCCAATTTGCGTCCTTTGTTTTATGTTGTTGCGCTTGGACTAGAACGATCGATCGATTCCATAATCGATCGATTAATTATTATATAATGTGTCTTGCTCTCAGCCCATAATTGATCAATTGATTCTATCATCGATCGATCGATTAATAGGCTACTGAGAAGTACACCTTTCGGCCAAGAATCGATCGATCAATTTCATAATCGATTGATTGATTCTTCACATGGATTAAGTTAGTTCTTCATTATTTTATTTTTATTTTTATTTTAAATTTTTTATTTTTTTATTAGCAGTTAAGCTTATTTCGTAGGTTGCCTTCAATAAGTGTAATCACAGTTTTACAATTAATGGAATTTTAAACATTTTTCGCAATCTTTGCATTGTTCCAGAATACTCCCACTACTGTCATATACCATATCTATTTTGAGCACACTCATCTTTCAATCATTTGTGGCAAAGAATACTTACTACAAGTTTGAGGGAGAACTCTGTTGATTGTACTTCCATCAAAGACAATGAGGACATCGTTTTGTTCAAGTTTGGGGGTATTTTGTGGTCATTTTCATGGTCTTTATTTGTCATTATACTCATCTTTTGGTCGACTAGTGCTTTATTTTGATATACCAATATTTTGGACCCCTGAAAACCTATTTTTTTGGAACATTTTGAGTCATCACATACCTTTTTAATAGCAAGTACCCTCAACATATGTGGAGCAAGGGACTTAATGTACAATTAAATTAGGGACCATGGAATCTTCCTGTTTGGGGCAACATCTTCTGACCCTGTTTCCAACAAAAGTTGAAGCGGGTTAAGCAACTTCCAGATTTGCAGCCCAAATTTAAGCTATTTTAGTTCCTGTGGGAATTAGTTGTGTTAGAAGTTACATCTTAAGAACTGCTGCCTGTTTGGGATAATGTCAATGGAGGACCTTACTATTAAACATAATCAAGATGACACATCATCTTGATTATTGATAAAGAGTTTGTTAGTTAAACTGTCTCTGTTGAGCTGTTGCCAGCTGTTCTAGTTAAATTAGTTAAGTTGTTTGTTAGGTTGTTAAGCTGGTAGTTATGTTGTTAAGGCTAGATTGTCTTTGTTGAGCTATTGCCAGTTGTTCTAGAAGCTGTTAGTTATGTTGTTAAGGTTGTTAAAGCCAACTATAAATAGATACCAAGTCTCTGTAATCATTATTAAAAAAAAAACTAATCAATAAAATTTCATTCTCTTTACATGGTATCAGAGCTCCACAAGCTCCAGCGAGCAAGATCCAACAAGTTTCAGAGATCTAAACGATTTTCTAGTTCAATTGCAGAGATCTAGCCTTTTTTTAATTTTTGCAGAGATCATGTCAATTTCTCATTCTTCTTCAACTACTGCTCCACCTACAAATTCTCATGGCTTCAACTGTTGAAATGTGGTATGCTGACAGTGGCGTAAACAACCATATTACCAATGATCTCTCCAATCTTTCTTTCCACAATGCATATCAAGGTGAAGACAAGGTTGCAGTGGGCAATGGTAAGTTCTTAAACATTCATAACACTGGTATTTCCTCTCTCTCAACACCTACCAAATCTCTAACTTTGCTACATGTCCATGTACTTGGCATGTCTCACAATCTTTTATCACTACCAAAGTTAACCAAAGATAACAACTGCCTCATTGTTTTTTACTCCAATGGCTTTACTGTCCAGGACAAAGCAACCAATCAGACCATCTACAAGGGCCAATGTAAGCAAGGCTTATCCCTTCATCAACACAAACAACAAAAGCACTCAATCTAAATCTCTTCACTACACTAAGTCCTCTGCTTCCATTTTGCATCACAAGTTGGGACATCCATCACCAAATATCTTTATTATTCTTGTTCAAAAATACAATGCGCCTACCTCTCCACCAAGCAATTTTTTATGTGAACATTGTAATATAGGAAAAAGTCATCGGCTTCCCTTTTCAATTTCTACTACCATTGTAATTAGTCCCTTAGAAATAATACATGCTGATGTATGGGGTCCTTCTCCAATTTCATCCTTTCGTGTATCTAGATATTATCACTTGCTTGTTGATGATTTTTCCCAATTCTCTTGGATATATCTTATGCACACAAAAAATTAAGTTCTTTCAAAGTTTTCGGATTTTAAGGCTCTTGTTGAGAATCAATTGTCTCACACCATAAAAAAATTTCGTACTGATAATGGTGGTGAGTTTACTAGCAATGCCATGGCCCATTTCTTAACCAACATGGTATACTCCATTAACGCATATGTCCTCACACACCCAAACAAAACGGTGTTGCTAAGTGCAAGCATTGTCATCTCATTGAAACAACTGTCACATTGCTTCATCAAGCATCTTTACCCAAACAATATTGGTAAGATGCATTGCTTACCGTTGTTTTTACCACAAATCGTTTACCTAGTAGTGTGCTGAAGTTTAGAACACCCTATGAAATGCTCTTTAAATGTGCTCTTGACTTTACAATCTTAAAGTCCTTTGGATGTTGCTGCTTTCCATGGCTAAGACCATATTCAAATGATAAACTGTCTCCACGGTCAAGATCCAAGGGATACAGATGTCTTCATGTTTAAAGCAATAAGGTCTATACATCTAGACATGTCAAGTTTGTGGATAGCTTTCCTCTAGCAACAAATGCAACAATTGAAGACTTCTCATCTACTCCAAAAACTGACACAACATTACCCTACCTGCAAATTCATTTTCCCACCCATTTACCTACAGCTATATTGCATCCTACACTTACTCCTACCCCTGAACCTACACCCACTACTACCCCTGCATCTATACCTACACCTAGCCCTATAACTACACCCAATACTACATTCCAAACAACGCCCGCCTCTATTGTGATAGCCCGGATTTTCCCAACCTAAAATTTTGAGACATTTTTTTTTTCTAAACTTATACCAAATGGGAAAACTCGGACTGCCAGATCGTAGATCACAATCTGATACAAAATATTCAGCACATCCATATACATACGGAAATCAAAGCAAAGTTATATAAGTCATGAAAAAAAAACTCTAGTTCTAATATCTGATATATACAGAACTAAACAAACACCAGTGATGACCAACCATCACTAACAGTAGTGTACCATGCATGTATAATAGCATGAAGGTACCAAGCCCGAAGTTACCAATGTCCACGATGCACTAAATCTATGATCTCGAAATAGAGTACAAATCCTTATGCGAAAGCTCTTCTTCAAGTATGTAATTTAGGCCTCCCTCAAACCTACACCTGTGACGTATAGTCGGGGTGAGCTAACATCTAAGCTCAATGGAGAAAATTAATACCAATATACATCTCATCACATGCATAGATTCAAAGACAAGATCAAAACATTTTCTTATCAAAACTAAAACTGATTTCAAAGGCATTTCTTATTAAAACTAAAACTGAGTTCAAAGCCATTTTCTTATCAAAACTGAAACTGAGTTCAAAGACATTTTCTTAACAAAATCGAAACCGATTTCAAAGGTAAACTGATTTCGAAGACATTTTCTTATCAAAGCCGAAACTGATTTCAAAGACATTTTCTTAACAAAGTTGAAACTGATTTCAAAGATATTTTCTTAACAAAATCGAAACTAATTTCAAAAGCAAACTAATTTTGAAGACATTTTCTCATCAAAGCCGAAACTGATTTCTTATCAAAAGCATATATTTTCACACCTCATATATTTGTTACGTTGCTTACGCATTTACACATTCACTTACATATCTTATATATTCTTACGTGGCTTACTCACATGTCTTAAACACTCTTACTTGACTTACTTACATGTCTTACACATTTTTACTTTTCTTACATACATGTCTTACACATTCTTACTTGGTTTACTTACATGTCTTACACAATCCTTACTTAGCTTACTTACAAGTCTTACATATTCTTACTTAGCTTACTTATATGTTTCACATTTTCTTACTTAACTTACATAATTCGATTCACGGCTATCCCGCCGTGACGATTCGATTCACAGAGACAGCCATGCCAGTTCGATTCACACTCACTTGCATAGCTTACACATTATCACATAGTTTACACAGTTCGATTCACGGATATCCCACCATACCGGTTCATTCACGGAGACTGCTGTGCCAGTTCGATTTACGGAGACTGCCGTACCAGTTCGATTCACGGTTAGCCGCCATGCCTGTTTGATTCACGGATATGCCGCCGTGCCGGTTCGATTCATGGGTTTAATCGCCATGCCGGTTCGATTCACGGTTAGCCGCTGTGCCGGTTCGATTCATGGGTTTAACCGCCATGTTGGTTCGATTCATGATTAGCCGCCGTGCCGGTTCGATTCCACCTTAGCGGCCCACAAGGTACCATATAATTTGCCCATAGCGGTTCACACATGCACATATAATCCGTCCATAGCGATCCACATTTTACTTATAATCTGCACATAGCGGTCCATAGTATTCTTGCAATCTGCCCATAGCTGCCCACATTGTACTTCTAATCTGCCCATAGCGGTTCACATTTTACTTATAATCCACCCATTGGGTCCACAGTATTCTTGCAATCCGTCCATAGCAGTCCACTTAAATTTACTTAACTTATAGTTTGATTAGGATTCAAATTTATGTACATATTCGATTTGGATTCAATTTAAAGTTTACATTTGCTTCACATTTAACTTCTGGTTTCGATTCAAAACTTGCAAAACTCACACACACGATGTTCAAAAATGAAATTCTTTACCTGATCTATGAAGGCTAAAATACGATGTTCAAAATGAAAATCATTACTTGATTTGACATTTCAATAAATGCCCGAAACAAACCAATGTGTCAAAGATTCGATAATTAAAGCTTTTGAGTATTGCAAACATAGAAAATATTCAATCACATAATAACTTTCAGAAATCTAAGATTTCCATGGCAAAGAATTGAAATACTAATTCATGTTCAAATCAAAACGTATCACATTCCATTCGATCATATCAAGCATCTATGAATTTAAATAAAAAATACAATTGCGTATAAAATTTTTCCTATCTTAGCAACGAAGTTGCGCGAAACCAAGTTAAGCCCTATCAATGGATTCCCGCTCTCAATCTATATCACAAACATATGATGATGTATCAAAGATCAACACCAATCACTAATAACTTAGACCTATTTAAGTATTTTTCCAAAATCGAGGCTGAAATGGGCAAATTCGCGCTAACTTAGAAATTGATATAAATTCTACCTAAATTTTGACCTTTAAAACTTTAGATTCACAAAATGATTAAAACATAAAAGTTGTAGGTCATGTTGTCGTCTTTATGGTGCCTAAGGAATCACATCAATCCAAGTTTGGAGTAAATAGTTATCGCTAAAATATAAAAGCTGTGTCGGCACTTCAGTCAAAATGTGCTAACTCGAAACTTGACCCAACTTCTCACTCAATTTTGACCCTTAAATTTTTTTTTATTTAAGAGTTAGTTAATTATAACTATTTTAGAGCTCGTTGTCTTCTTTCCAACGCCTCAAGAATCATAAGATTTCGAGTTCGGGAAAGAAAGTTACGGATAAAATACCAAAGTAGTGTCGGCAAGCTCTGTCAAATTCGATCGATTGAATTTTATTTCGATTGATCGAATTTCAATTTGATTGATCGAAATTTTAGAAAAATCGCATTTCATCATCTCCTTTCAATTCTGATCGATCAAAAATTAATAGATTTCACCATTCTTGATGGTTTATGTTTCAAAACCCATTTTCTTTTAAATCTTAACTCATTTCTTCCCATTTCTTCACCCGTAAATATAAATCAAACTAACTCAACTATAAATCATAATTTAATACAATTTTCATATCTTAAATTGATCAATTTTTCGATCCACGAGCTCACGCCCAAGCTAGGGTTTCGGAGTGAATTTCGTCGATCTCTCCGGCGTTTGAATTGAAACGAAGCCTACGATGGTGCTCCGCTCCAACTCCCACTACACTTCACTCTTCCTATCACGTATATTGCGATCACAACGGTTGGCTCTCTCTCTCTCTCTCTCTATTTTCAACACATACACTCAAATCTCTAAAAATCTCATCGACATTGGAATCCAATGGCTTCTTGCGGCACATACACTAACATGAGGTTAATACCTTAAAGTCCAACGGATCGATCGGCGCTTCGGACGCCCATGATCGATCTCTTCAAGCTCCTTCTCTCTCTAGAAACCCAAGAAAACCCAAATTTGCAAACAGTTGTAGCTTCCCAAGGAAGCTTTTAACTTTATATAAAAAGGGAGCAGTTTCCCCCATTAAACACAAACACCTTTGTGAGTGTTAGCTCCTATCCAATTAACCTAGTCTCCGTGCGAAACGGATACACCTAAGTAAGGTGTTATTTATTATATAAACAATCATTTGGTTCGGTGTGGGGCATGCACACCCAAACCACCTATCAATCGGACCCGGCGTTAAGCCAATACACACCACCACAGTGTATGAACTTGATCCTAAAAATCTCACACGAGCTCAAAAGGACCTAAAACTATCCCGTTTGAAAAATCCAAATGGTGACATATTTCTTAACCGACATGCACCCAATCAAGACCTATAGTTAGCTCGAATAATCGACCCAATCAGTTGACCCAACTAGTCAGCCAAATATAGTTGGCCCAATTAGTCCAATAAGTTGTTTAATCATTAATAAACTTTCATTCCCTCTCTAGAACCAAAATCATAAGAGAAATAAATTATCTTGCCTTTATTTTCATTTATAACCAACCTAAACTTAGGTGTTAAGCCAATACACCGTAGCTAGGTGTATACAATTCATCTAAAGGTCCACACGTAAATTTAAACCAATCTTTTTCACTTAAGACTTAACCCAATTAACTTAATTATTTTCACAATATCGAGTACGTGACCAGTCGGGCATGCACATCGAGGTGTATTGTTCAAAGGTCGAATTTTTCAGGATGCTACATTCTTCCCACCTTAAAGAATTTTCGTCTTCAAAAATTGGCGGATTCCTAGTTGAAGAGGTATGAATACTTATTAGTCTTAAACAAGAGTAATCTTACTCTCCCTAAGAGTCAATGATTCAATGTCAACGCAATTAGTTAGGGTTATTATATTCTCCCCTCCTTGAAGGAATTTTCGTCATCGAACATTCAGTACATAGCGTTCGCTTTCATGACATAGCATCTATGCTAAAACAGAGTTGCACCGCCCAAGAAAACACCTAATAAGGTTGAATGTCTCTATATTAAGAGAACCCAAACCTTTAACTGAATTTAAAATTTAATAATTTATTCAAAACTAACACGAGCGAATATACTATGATGCACTAGGGCTGCTGGATATTCCTCATACAAAACGCACACCGGAAACATTCATCCATAACTTACAACCATTAAAATATGACTACCACAATCATAATCACAATTATCCATATAGTGGATTAGACCATTCCATAACACTCTGTCACGACCCAGAATCCTTACCCGACCTCAAGGGCCTAGAATTCTGTGTTATGACACCACACACTTGTTAAGGCGATAAGCGGACATACACATAATTCTTATATCGATTTAGCATATGTATTAAGGCATTTAATAGTATCATTTAAAAATAAATGATTCAAGAAAACAACAATGAAAAACGTAGATTATGTTAATTAAGTGATAAATCCTAACCATGCATCTATAATCGAAAGCAAGCAGAGGTTTTACGTAGAATAAAACAGTCCCAACGCAAACCCAAAATTGGTGCTGAAAAATAAAAGTATCTAATAACAAATCTCCCCTGAAAATAATAAAACTATGACTAAAGAATCTCTCAATGCTCAAAGTAGTCCGCCGGATCTATTCCCTCGTCCAGATGGTAGCCGACGTCTTCACTCTCATGAGCCGCATCAGGAACAAGAGCATCCCTATCCTCAATGATGGAAAAATCAGAGTTCTCACCTGCAACTGTTAGTTTTGGGGAGGGGGTGAGTTTACTCAGTCACGTAAACTCAGCAGGTTGCACAATCGATCCACCATAAAATATCCAGGTGATCGTGTGTGGAATCGCTTGAGTTGCGGTACATTTTGAAATAAACCAAACAGCTATAAATGATTATAAAAATATCTAAGATCTCATATCTATCATAACCAAACTGAAAAATATAGCATAAAAAGAAAAGAAGTAACATAAAATAAAAAGACCTGACATAACATGAAATGAATATGATGCATCAAGTTCTGATCTCCTTTTGTGTCTGCTTTGTCGACTTTTCCTATGTGGCATATCTTAAAACTTAATATTGCTCCATACGCCTACACAACGTACTTCACATCTTACTTAATTTTCAGATATCGACTGTGCGGGGCATGCCGAGCCTATCACGCGAGGTCCACGTGTAGATAACCACCTAACCTCCATATCATATCGTATACCACCATCCAGCCCGATGAGGTTGCATGCATTTAAATCAGTGTCCCCTTACATTCGGGATACTGTCGTATCGTATTGTCCTTAAGACTCGTCTTGGCTGCAGACGTTAGATCTTGCGGTGGCACGCAAGACATGGCACGTGTAGAAATTTAGTTCGTATTTTGCTGGCCTTCACAACGTAACTTATCCGTATTCGTATCTTACCTTATCTTACATATAATTCCTTATCGTTTGCTTAAAACTTAATTTGAAGTGAGCCACGGTGCGATAAAATTCACAAAATTACACTTTCCAAGGGATGTACTTCGTGTGGCAGCCCATACTCCCATAGAGGTGTTGCATCCGTACATGGATGCCTACATTCCAAGTTCCACGTGACCGTGACGGGAACCCCACCATGACGAAGGCTTAAAAGTCGTGTGACATAGCTTGTTTCTTTTTAATTGTGCGTATGCCCTATCGTGATTTTTCTATGTGGTGCATGCCATATGATGAAAGGACTAACTTGGTCAAAAGAAACTATTTCATACACCTTACATACTTATAAATATAAAATAATAATTAACATTTGAACAGAACAGATATTTCATACAAAAATTTTGGAGAAACCTTCTATGGGCCGTCAGATTACTGATCGGGCCTTCTGTTTTTAAAGTTTCCTAATATTTGTGCAGTCTCTGTATCGACACCTTTTACTAATTTGACCTAAGAGTGGGTCAATGTGGCAGTCAAATGATCCACTTAGCCTAGTTATACAAGGGTTAATATCCCTCACTAAATTTTCCAATTTGTGAGCCTCAAAGCGCGTCCTAGATATTTTAGTGACACTTTCTGATCCATTAGATTACATTGAGTTACTATTGAGATCGTTTTGAAGTTAGTCCTATGGGCCAGTTGGGCCTTGATTCTCAAAAATTAAGGGTCAAAGGGAACTCATGGCATTATTTCACGTGGCACCTAAGGCTAAAATAAGAAGACATGAACATAGAGTCATCTATCATCTAATCTGAACCATTTGATGGTTAGACGATAAAATTTTACATAAGGTTGGTTCTTTGTCCCAATCCTGATTCGAACTCTAGCGTACTAGATCTTCCAGTCAACGTTGTACAAGATCTAGCAGTCAAGTGCACACTTAGTGTACCTACCATGTGGCGATCAGATTGAACAGATCTGAACCATAAGATATTTAAGAAAGATGATTCTAAGGTATTAGGTCTTTGGGCCCAATTTATTTTGATCTCTAAGGTCTCAAATCTAAGGGTCAAAACCTTCATGTTCACTGATATCCAAATAGCCTTTTAATTTTCTTGATTTGTGGGCTAAATTCTCGAGTTTTGAACCGTCAGATGTCTCGAGGACTTCAATTAGTGGAGATGGTCCATCTTTGCTCTATTTCTTGGGTTGGGCCCACAAGGTCCAACCTTGAATCTATTTCGTTTGAAATCAATGGTGCTAAAGGGATGGTTGCACCAAAATATTGACGCACCAAACTATTGGTTTCCTACATGTACTTAAATGCTCCTGACTACATTGGTCGGTACCGGTGAGTTATCACCAGCAATGACGGCGCTTGGTTGGGCGATCCTCGATAATTCATTTTATCGGCCACTCTTTGATTTTGACAATCATTAGTTTTTCCCAATCAATCAAGTGAATATAGAAGATAAATCAAGCGTCCGATTTTTATAAAGGCTTCCATGCGAGTGGGCCAATCATAAAAGAAAACTTGCACTGCAGTACCTAATCTAAACATGCTCAGATCTGGCTTGGGCTTTAGTTTAATCCATTGTATTCCCAGTCTTGGTCAAATTGGACCCGACTTCCCGAGTGCTACTGATAGCGCATGGATTGTAACCCGCCCAAGAAATAAAATACAAAAGAACTGTGGGTCCTATAAATCCAGTCCCAGATATATGTATATATATATATATATAGAGAGAGAGAGAGAGAGCGACGGATGGCTTAGTAATTTTGCTTACTATTTTAGGAAAGAAGATATTGGTGGCGCTTAATCGCTTTGGGAGTATCGAACTCATCGATCACTGGTTTCTCCACTATTGTTCTCAGCAGCCATAAGTAACTCGCACTCCACAAGGTGGCCGTCTAATACAATAAAATAATAGGTGTCTAATACAATGCCATAATAGGTGAGACCAATTCCTTATGTAGCACCATAAATCATGATGGAATCTCTGAATGAATCTAACGCCATCGTGACAGTGGATCTAATACCATCAAAATACTAGATCTGATAGTTTCAGTATATACGTTTATGCACTCCTAGATTAAGTGAGTGTACTGATGGCTGCACATCTTAACCCATAGAAATACTATCTTTAAGTTGATTTGAATAAGGTGCATGTATTAAGGTTTCACAAAAGATCTTAGCCCAAAAATAAGGTAAGAAAGAAAAGACAAGGGAAGAGTACTCTCGTCAATTAATGGAGACTTGTTGTCAAGCTTTTGTTGGCAAACTTCCATTTATATATTTAGTAAATATATCATATTAGATACATACAACTTAACTATTATAACAAACAAACATAAAACAAATAATTAAATAAAATAAACCTACCGATCCAAGGTTTAGCCATGCGCTGAGATAAACGAACATGTTCTATATGGATCTAAGAGCAATTTATTTTGGCACGTCACATTTTCTGAATGTAACATTTCTCAATCTTATATTAAAGGGTGTTAAATCCTTATATCTCGACATATCTAGTTAAGATTGTTCTTATGATCTTAGATTGATTTTGAGTTTATTAAAAAAAATAAAAATAAGTAAATATATATATAAATATATAAACATATATACTGAAATATTTTAAGATGGATTTAGGGGCACCCACTTGTTGGAGCGTGTACGGGTTGATTCTAATCGATTCGGCGACACGATAACTTACGCGTCAATTCAGCGATGCGACAGCCTGTCGCTTTAGCGATGCGTTTTCGATGGTGGGTCGGCGGGTGCTAAGCTGGTTGGATGCGAGAGAAAGAAAGGGATTATCACAACATTAATGGTGCCGAGATATTGGTAGAGAAGGAACGAGTGGCGGAGATAGATGGAGGAGGAAGAAGCTAGGGATATGAGAGTTTATAGAGAGAAGATGAAGACTTAATTTGGGCATGGATTGCCAAAAAGGCAAGAGTTCAAATACCCAAATTCCCTTCTAAAATTAGGGAATCATGGGGCATAAAAGGCTAGTTTTTTATTCCTAAAATATAATATATTGCTAGCTAGTAACCGAGTCAAACTAAAATTATAAAGTTTCTACACTAATGGTTGTGTGTGTGGGTTGGGTTAGAGTGTGGAGCACTCACATGGGGCTTGGTGATTCATGACATCTAAAGCCATTGAATGCCCATCCTATGATCCGGGTCATAACACGTACCCATTCCAACTTATCTACACTAGCTTAACCATGGTAGCCTCAAGAGAATCGTTCACACACACAAGAACTATTTAAGCATGGCAGCCATGCCACCACACAGTCATAATTTAGCACAATTTAGAAGGAATTCCATCAAGTAAGTTAACCCTTATTTTAAAACTCAACCACAGAAATATTTACCACCATATTTACCACAGTAGTGACTACCATACTATAAATTCATAACTATTGCAATCGTGATACTCACAACTATTTTGATGGTTATCCCTGCAACAGATTTATCAATCACTATTTAATTTACTTTTCATCCCGCACATAGAAACGTTTATCCTGTATATCCCCCACTATCTTAGCATATTTAGGTACAACTAGATTATCAATCAATTACGACTACCATTGACCTCAATGACTTCGAATTTAGCCACCCTGCAATAGAAAGGCACATTGATAGTAATGTATCCACCATTAAGTCTATACAAAATCCTATATCACCAAAATGATATAAAAACCAAGGTATGACAACCATGCCATCATTCATTACGAGTAAACCTTCAAAGTACCGAGAATTTACAATCTCTTACACCCCAAAATAACCGCCCATTGTTCTAAAGCTCCCAAAATTATGTCAAATTTTTTTCAAAAGGTATTTAAAAAGCTCAACCATTAAGAAGACCCACCATCTAAAGCAGAATATAACCACATAACAGAGCCAGGGTGTGTCAAAATCACAAAAAAGATGCAATATATTGGTCAAGGTACTTCACCATGACCAGGTTTCGATCAAAAGTTATCTGTCATGACCCTTGAGTAGATGCTGATGATTCACGTTATTGGCAACCAGTAGTATGGTCAGCTCAGCCAATAGTATAGTCTGCTGAGTTTGTTGGGTCATGGCAGTGGCCGCGACATCCATGGCCCGCGCCATCCTATCCGTTGCTTCATTCCCCTGATCTCTCTCATCATGATGGTGTTTCTGATCTCCACTAAAACCCGTATGGTTCACATCCCCCCTCAAATTTATATCGTGACTGCCTCTCGGTCGTCCTTTACTTCTCGGATACATTGCAATTTGTTGCAATGAAACACAGGTATCAATTAATAGCCGATTATTATATTCAAAAGAATTTTTAAAACTTCACAACCTTTGTCCTGATAGAACCTAATGTCACATCTTTGAACCTACTACCATATTCTTGCACATATAGCTAGGGCTCTCAGTCTTGTGAGAGACTGAACACCAAGAAACTGATAAAACCTCAAGTCCTTTAGAGACATGGCTCTGAATCTCTAGAAAATTTCAGAATAGGGATTGTGAATCCCTCCCAAGTTCCGATAAACTCTAATGCCATCACATTCGAGTCCCAATAAGACCTAATACTTAGTTTTTGTTACCAACTGTGACAGTCACAATTGGGTCTCTTATGTCTTGATAAGATCTAATGCCATATCTCTTGGTCCCCAAAAGACCTAACGCCTAAAGCTTTGATACCAATTGTGACAGCCTAGATTTTCCCAACCTAAAATTTTGAGATATTTTTTTTCTTTTCTAAACTTATACCAAATGGGAAAACCCAGATTGCCAGATTGTAGATTACAATCTGATACAGAATACTCGTCACTTCCATATGCATATGAAAATCAAAGCAAAGTTATATAGGTCATGAAAAAAAAACTCTAGTTCTAATATCTAATATGTATAGAACTAAACAAACACCAGTGATGACCAACCATCACCAGCAGTAGTGTACCATGCATGTATAATAGCACGAACGTACCAAGCTCGAACTTACTAATGTCCACGATGTACTAAATCTTCGATCCCGCAATAGAGTATAAATCCTTATGCGAAAGCTCTTCTTCAAGTATGTAATTTGGGCCTCCCTCAAACCTACACCTGTCACGTATAGTTGGGGTGAGCTAACATCTAAGCTCAGTGGAGAAAATTATTAGCAATATACATCTCATCACATGCATAGATTCAAAGACAAGATCAAAACATTTTCCTATGAAAACTAAAACTGATTTCAAAGGCATTTCTTATCAAAACTGAATTTGAATTCAAAGGCATTTTCTTAACAAAATCGAAATCGATTTCAAAGGCAAACTGATTTCGAAGGCATTTTCTTATCAAAGCTGAGATTTGAAAAATATTTTCTTAACAAAGTTGAAACTGATTTCAAAGACATTTTTTTAACAAAATCGAAACTGATTTCAAAAGCAAACTAATTTTAAAGACATTTTCTCATCAAAGCCGAAACTGATTTCTTATCAAAAGCATATTCCTTCACACCTCATATATTTGTTACGTTGCTTACGCATTTACACATTCACTTACACGTCTTATATATTCTTACATGGCTTACTCACATGTCTTACACACTCTTACTTGGCTTACTTATATGTCTTACACATTCTTACTTTACTTACATATATGTCTTACACATTCTTACTTGGCTTACTTACATGTCTTACACAATTCTTACTTAGCTTACTTATAAGTCTTACACATTCTTACATAGTTTATTTATATATTTCACAATTTGTTATTTAGCTTACATAATTCGATTCATGGATATCCCACCGTGCCGGTTCGATTCACAGAGACTGCCGTGCCAGTTCGATTCACACTCACTTGCATAGCTTACACATTGTCACATAGTAGTTCGATTCACGGATATCTTGCCATACCGATTCAATTCAGGAAAACTGCCGTGCCAGTTCGATTTACAGAGACTGTCGTACTAGTTCGATTCATGGTTAGCCGCCGTGTCAGTTCGTTTAACGGATATCCCGCCGTGCCGGTTCGATTCATGGGTTTAACCGCCATGCCGGATCAATTTACTGTTAGCCGCCATGCCGGTTCGATTCTGCCCTAGCGGCCCACATGGTACCATATAATTCGCCCATAACGGTCTACACATGCCCATATAATCCGCCCATAGCGGTCCATATTTTACGTATAATCTACTCATAGCGGTCCATAGTATTCTTATAATCTGCCCATAGCGGTCCACATTGTACTTCTAATCTGCCCATAGCAGTCCACATTTTACTTATAATCCGCCCATAGCGGTCCACAGTATTCTTGCAATCCGCCCATAGCAGTCCACTTAAATTTATAAACTTATAGTTTGATTAGGATTCAAATTTATATACATATTCGATATGGATTCAATTTAAAGTTTATATTTGCTTCACATTTAACTTCTGGTTTCGCTTCAAAACTTGTAAAACTTATACACACGATGTTCAAAAATGAAATTCTTTACCTGATCTACGAAGGCTAAAATACGATGTTCAAAATGAAAATTATTACTTGATTCAACGTTTTAATAAATGCCCAAAACAAACCAATGTGTCAAAGATTCGATAATTAAAGCTTTTGAGTATTGCAAACATAGAAAATATTCAATCACATAATAACTTTCAGAAATCTAAGGTTTCCATTGCAAATAATTCAAATACTAATTCATGTTCCAATCAAAATGTATCACATTTCATTCGTTCATATCAAGCATCTATGAATTTAAATAAAAAATGCAATTGCGTATAGAATTTTCCCCACCTTAGCCTTGAAGTTGCATGAATCCAAGCTAAGCCCTATCAATGGATTCCCGCTCTCAATCTACATCACAAATATATGATAATATATCAAGAATCAACACTAATCACTAATAACTTAGACCTATTTAAGTATTTTTCCAAAACCGAGGTTGAAACGGGCAAATTCGTGCTAACTTAGAAATTGATATAAATTCTACCTAAATTTTGACCTTTAAAACTTTAGATTCACAAAATAGTTAAAATATAAAAGTTGTAAGTTGTGTTGTCTTCTTTTCGGTGCCTCAAGAATCTCATTAATCAGAGTTTGGAGTAAAATCGTATCACCAAAATACCGAAGCTGTGTCGACACTTCAGTCAAAACGTGCTAACTCGAAACTTGACCAAACTTTCCACTCAATTTTGACCCTTAAAAAAGTTTGATTTAGGAGTTGGTTCATAAATATTGTAGAGCTCGTTGTTCTCTTTCCAACGCCTTAAGAATCATATGATTCTGAGTTTGGGATAGGAAGTTACGGCTAAAATACTGAAGTAGTGTCGGCAAGCTCTGTCAAATTCGATCGATTGAATTTTATTTCGATTGATCGAATTTCAGTTTGATTGATCGAAATTAAAAAAAATCACATTTCATCATCTCTTATCAATTTCGATAATTCGAATTCAATTTTGATCGATCGAAAATTGACAGATTTCACTATTCTTGATGGTTTATGTTTCAAAACCCATTTTCTTTTAAATCTTAACTCATTTATTCCCATTTCTTCACCCATAAATATAAATCAAACTAACTCAACTGTAAATCATAATTTAATACAATTTTCATACCTTATATTGATCGATTTCTCGATCCATGAGCTCACGCCCAAGCTAGGATTTCAGAGTGAATTTCGTCGATCTCTCCGGTGTTTGAATCGAAACAAAGCCTACGATGGTGCTCCGCTCCAACACGCACTACACTTCACTCTTCCTATCACGTATATTGCGATCACAACGGTTGGATCTCTCTCTCTCTCTCTCTCTCTATTTTCAACCCCTACACTCAAATCTCTAAAAATCTCATCGACATCGGAATCCAATGGCTTCTCGCGGCACACACACTAGCATGAGATTAATACCTTAAAGTCCAACGGATCGATCCGCGCTTCGGACACCCATGATCGATCTCTTCAAGCTCCTTCTCTCGCTGGAAACCCAAGAAAACCCAAATTTGCAAACGGTTGTAGCTTCCCAAGGAAGCTTTTAACTTTATATAAAAAGGTAGTTGTTTCCCCTATTAAACACAAATACCCTTGTGAGTGTTAGCTCCTATCCAATTAACCTAGTCTCCGTGCGAAATGGATACACCTAAGTAAGGTGTTATTTATTCTATAAACAACCCTCTGGTTCGGTGTGGGGCATGCACACCCAAACCACCTATCAATCGAACCCGGCGTTAAGCCAATACACACCACCACAGTGTATGAACTTGGTCCTAAAAATCTCACACGAGCTCAAACAGACCTAAAACGATCCCGTTTGAAAAATCCAAATGGTGACATGTTTCTTAACAGACATGCACCCAATTAGGACCTATAGTCGGCTCGAATAGTCGGCCCAATCAGTTGGCCCAACTAGTCAGCCAAATATAGTTGGCCCAATTAGTCCAATAAGTTGTTTAATCATTAATAAACTTTCATTCCCTCTCTAGAACCAAAATCATAAGAGAAATAAATTATCTTGCCTTTATTTTCATTTATAACCAACCTAAACTTAGGTGTTAAGCCAATACGCCGTAGCTAGTTGTATACAATTCATCCAAAGGTCCACACACAAATCTAAACCAATCTTTTTTACTTAAGACTTAATCCAACTAACTTAATTATTTTCACAATGTCGGGTACGTGACCAGTCGGGCATGCACACCGAGGTGTACTGTTCAAAGGTCGAATTTTTTAGGACGTTACATATGTACCTATACCCATATCTGTACCTACACCTACACCTACACTTCAAGTCTCTATACCTGGTATTTCTACCAATACACAGTCAATGACAACAAGATCAAAAAATGGCATCTCCAAAATAAAAACACCATATTGTCTCTCTGCTATTGTATCCTCTCCAGCTGAACCAAAAACCTATACAAAAGCATCCAAGCAACTCAAATGGAGAACTATCATGCCCAAAGAATTCAGTGCTTTATTATCACAAGGAACCTGGACTTTAGTTCCCAAACCAGCTACTCGAAATCCCATTGGTTGCAAATGGGTATTTCGTATCAAGCGCAATGCTAATAGTACCATTGCCCGTCACAAAGCTCATCTCGTAGCAAAGGAATTTCATCAAGAAGAAGGTATAGATTACATAGAAACATTTAGCCCAGTTTTAAAGCAACCCACAATTGGTGTTGTTTTATCTCTTGCTCTTCATTACAATTGGAAAGTCAGGCAACTTGATGTCTTCAATGCTTTTCTCCACAGATACATTGATGAAGAAGTATATATGGATCAGCCGCAATGGTACATTGATCCATTGTTTGCAAACTTTGGAAAGCTCTTTATAGCCTTAAGCAAGCACTGAGGGCATGGTTCTCTACCTTCTCTTCATTTCTCATCCAAAATGGGTTCAAATCCAGCACAATCGACAACTCTCTGTTTGTTTCTCATACCAACAATCACATTACACTTTTTTTACTTTATATTGATGATATATTAGTTACGGGAAGTAATCCAACAACTATTCAAACTCTCATCAATCACATGGCAGAATGCCTTTCTATGAAGGAACTTGGAAATCTACACTATTTTCTTGGAATTGAAGTCATTAAAACACCAACTGGTATTCTTCTCTCTTAGGCTAAATATGCTTCAAAAATTCTTGACATAGCCAACGTGCTTGACTGCAAGCCATATACTTCTCCAAGTACAACTAAGTCCAAACCCCAACCCAAAGATGTTGAAGATTTTGCCGACCCACAGCTATATCGAAGTATAGTTGGTGCTCTTTAGTACTTAACAATCAACCAGCCAAGCTTATCCTTTGCTATCAATACAGTGTGCCAACACAAGCACAAACCCATCAATGCACATTTCTATGCTGTAAAACGGATATTGAGGTTTATCAAAGGGTCATTATACAGTGGACTTCATTTTGAATCAGGGCCACTCAATCTAATAGCTTATGTAGACATTGATTGGGCTGGTGACCCTCATGTCGGCAATAAACAACTGCTTTTTGTCTACATTTAGGCCCAAATATGATCTTGTGGTGTGCAAAAAAAAAACTTACGGTAGCATGCTCTTCTACAAAGGCCAAGTATCATGCTCTTGCACATACGACAGGAGAAATCACTTAGCTCAAATTTCTACTTCGGGATCTACGAGTTCCTATGAGATCGCATCCTCTTTTATGGTGTGATAACATCTCAACTATCTCATTGGCCTCAAATCTCGTATTCCATGCTCGCACTAAACATATAGAAGTGGATTATCATTTCATCCGAGAAAAAGTTATAAATAAAGAGCTTGAAGTTCGCCACATTTCAACAGCTGATGAAATTGTCGATATCTTCACCAAGTCCCTCTCAGCCGCACGATTTAAATATCTGCAATCCAAGCTTCTGGTCACTGATATTCCCATCAGCTTGAGGGGGTCTATTAAACATAATCAAGATGACACATCATCTTGATTATTGATAAAGAGCTTGTTAGTTAAACTATCTCTACTGAGTTGTTGTCAGTTGTTCTAGTAGATTAGTTAAATTGTTTATTAGGTTGTTAAGGCTGGACTGTCTCTACTGAGCTGTTGCAAGCTGTTCTAGAAGATGTTAGTTATGTTGTTAAGGCTGTTGGTAAAGCCAACTATAAATAGAACCCAAATCTCTGTAATCATTATTAAAAAAAAAGCTAATCAATGAAATTTTCTTTCTCTTTACACTCACTCTCTGTTCTCTGTTCCAGCTATTTTTCATCACTAATCTTGAGAGCGTTTTAGTTTATTAGTAACTTTTAGAGAGCTTTAAGTTTTCAAAAGCCAAAGGCGGGAATCGGGCCTCTAGGAGTTGCCAAACTATAATTTTAGAACCAGAATAGCTTTTCATGGACCATAAGTAATTCTAGAGCTTTGAAAGCCATTATCAAACACATAAAATTTTCAACATAACCAATAATATCCTCATAGTACTTAGTAAAAACCATTCCTCACTAAGCACTAAAAATAATAATAAAAGCACTAAAAATAATAATAATAGACATTCTCCCCAGAGCAATCATATAAATGTCTGCTAAATATAGCACACCATTACAAGCTAAAAACTCCCTTCTCATTCTTTATCTCTCACTCATAAAGAAAATTATCTCTCACCCATAAAGAAAATTCTGCTTTTCTTCTCATCAGAATTAAAACCTAAGACTCTATCAACACCATTAATGAGCAATAGAGGTTCAGGGAGCTAGGGGAAGTGCCCATCTGCTTCAACAATCTATAGAGTTGCATTCCCCTTCACTTTTTTCAGCATGTAATGAACCACAAACATTGGAAGTGCCACATCATTAGTGGTCTATAGAATGGTGCAAGGCACTTCAATATTCTTAAGAACATCTCTATAATCCCCCAGAAATATGGTCTTGACCACTGGCATTGAGAGGGCTGTTTCAGGTCTCATTCTCTGTTAGCTTTTGCCAAATTTCTCAATCGAGTAAGGGTCATTGACACCTACAATAAGGGAAGCAAAGGAGGGAGCCCATGAGTCAAAGTTGGATTCTATGTTGGACAACATAGTCTCACCATCTGCCATCTCAACCTCCCCCCTACCCATAGTCTTCAGTGTTCAAGTATTTGCCACAAAAACAAAATGGTTATTTTTATGTTGCATAGAGACTATTGCATGCAAGGCTTTTAAACCATTATGAATTTGGCGTATCAGCCGGCCAGACTGCCCAATTTGAATTTTATTTTATTTTAATGAAAACCATATAAAATAGGGAAAAAGGAAACAATTAGAAAAATTATAAATAAAAAATAGTATCCTTTGTGGTATTTGATACATATGGGCCGATACGACCCGATACCCCCAATAACATCCCATACGATCCAATATTTGTTATGTTTGGCCTAATATAGGCCGCTATATCGAATCGGAGGTAATATCATATTGGGTGGGGGGCAACCCAATACATATCCGATCGCTTGATATTTAAAGCCATGGTTGCATGCGAAACTTGAAGCTGAACCGCTATATCAACTGATCATCACCCTTTGAAGGACTATTGATGGGGACATCGCCTAGAGGACCTAGGTTTCAGCCGTACCAGGTGTATCAGTCGAAGAAGCGATGGAGGAACCATGAAGACACCAGAGACGCTTGAAGGCTCAGCCCATGAGTCCTGCCAAAATCGCTCGAGCGAGCACCCTTTTCGCTCGAGCGAGATTCCTTCAGAAAAATTGCTCGAGCGAAAATGCACCCAATTTCATGCCCAAAAATTTCAGGTTGAACTCGCTTGAGCGAATCCCAAAAGTCGCTCGAGCGATCCTTGGTTGTCGCTCGAGCAAGCCACGTGATAAGTTTTCCATTTTTATCCTTTTGTTTTGGTTTTCTTTTAATGTCCAATGTAAGTTACGACTTAGGATAACATAGTACTTTCCCATTTTAGGGTTATTCCCTTTGTAGTTACTATAAAGCATATTTTTGTAAGCCATTTTTGAAACTTTGGATTGATTAATGAAAATGCATTGCATTTGAGCTTGGGAGGAGCTTTAAAGAGTGAGTCTTCTTCCCCATTTGGGGTTTGGTGTGAGGCAAAGGGTGAGATGCCCATTTATCTTTGATCTTTTCTTGATTTCTTGTTCTTATCGATCTCCTATTTTCCCCTAATCTCTTGCATCCATTTCCCTCCTTTCTATTGATTGTTCTAATCCCCAAGCCTTATATCTAGAATACCCTCAATGTTCATCCTCGTGGATCAAATCTGACCTTAACCCATCAATCCACGACTATTTGTTGGGCTTGAGCATATTCCACTGGTGCCGTTGATCACTTCCATTCAAAGCCCTAGAGAGGAGCTACCAATTCCATCACGAACGTCGATTAAATGCCCCGACCTAGACGAAGCTAGAGTTTTATCTCTAGGATCGTCTCTTTCGCATCTCTTGACGGCTCTCGAACGTTGAATTGGACCCTACTTGGGCCTAGCATGGTCATTTAAGCGGAATCTCGAGAAACCCGAAGGTTTCGCTTTAATTTGTGATCAATTTGCTCAATTAATTAGTTTAATTTCGACAAATTAGCATATCATAGGCATTCACAGATTTTAGGGTCGTTGTCCTCCGTCAGTTTTGATATCAAAGCTTAGGTTATAGGTTAGGACATCTTTTGTATGTCATTTTAATTTCTTTAAATTTTAATTCATTAGCATTCATTAGTGTGCATGTCAAGTGTTTGACGAAAGTCCTCATTCATTTTGAGATTCACATGTGTATGTCATTTCGAAGTCATTTGTGTAGTCATATTTGTGTGTTCATTTGTATGCACATCTTGTGTTTATTAAAATTACTCACTTGTTGTGTACTCACATTTCTGTGTTCATTTGTAAGCATATCTTCTGTTTGTGAAAATTACTCACTTGTTGTATAGTTCAAATCTTTGTGTTCATATGTGTGTTCATTTGTGTACACATCTTATGTTTGTTAAAGTTACTCACTTATTGTGTAGTTCATATTTGTGTGTTCATCTTGTGTTTGATGAAATTACTCAATCTCTTTTGGTTCATAGTTGTTTGTTCATCGTAGCTCCCTTTTTTAGTGTGTGATGATCACCATGGGTACGAGTGAGATTGCCGATGTTCTTAGGAGCATCCAAGCCACGATGATCGTGATGAATGAGAGGGAACTAGCCAAACAAGGAAACCGTTACACTCCAAATTCTACGGAAGTCCCGAAAGTCGCGATGAGGCTAGAGTTAAGGGACACTCCCATCATTTCGAACCCGAATGTGATCTTGATAAAATATCTCTAAGGTCAATTCAAATCGAAGTCCCAAATTTTAAGGGTTCGGTAGACCCTAAACCCTTCGTGGAATGGTTGTCTAGCATAGAGGGAGTATTTTGACTCATATGATGTGTTGGATGAGTGTAAGATTGAATTAGCCAAGACAAGGTTGGTAAGTCATGCCAAAACCTATTGGGCTAATGTGGAGTTTCGATGTGAGTCACTTTGAAGTAAGCCATCACACGATGATAGGACATAAAGGAGCGACTTATCGATAAGTATGTTCCTTTCACGCACCGCTACCTTCTACGGTGTTTGGAAGCTAATGTGGATAAGCGTCCTAAACACACCCAACTTGAGTCGAGGAGCACCTACACTAAACAAAGCTTTAACTTTAAGGTTCAACCATTGAAACTCGTGAATACTCCTACGAGGCCCTAAATTGATCACGAGAAAGGAATTGTCCATGAAGGATATAATTTCGGGGTTCAACCATCGAAACCCATGATTACTTCTCCAAATCCGCAAATCGATAACGGGAAATGAGCGATTATTGAAACCCCTAAAACTAGTGGTTGCAACAGATGTTACAAGTGTCACGGATTTGGACACTTTGCATATCAATGCTCCACAAAATTTCTCGCTCAAAATTTATTGACTAAAAGAGAGCTTTGAGGAGCCGGGAAATGTGAACATGGAAGAAATTGTGTATGACCCTAGTATTGCGGTGAGTGAAGAGGAGATAGAAGAAGCTGAAGAAAGTCTAGTTTGTGTTAAAGAAGCTTCTATTTCCCTTGTGAGTAGTGATGCTGAGTCACCCACAAGTAAGTCAGCAGAGTCACCCATGCACGATTCGATCGAGTCACTGTCACATGATTTGTTAGTGTCCATAGAGTCAGTTGTACACAAGCCCTTATTGTTTGCAGAGTCAAGTACACTTGAATCTTTGGTGTCAGTTGAATCGAGCACACATGAGTTGATCAAGTCACTCACCCATGAGTAGAGTCCACATGAGCCATTAGTGTCACTTGATTCGATCACACATAAGTCACTAGTGTTAGTATAGTCCACTATACATGAGTCATTAGCATTGATAGAGTCCACTACATGTGAGTCGTTAGTGTCAGATACACATGAGAATATCAAGTCCATAGATACACATACACATCATAGTTTCGAGTTACATATCACTTCACATTCCGAGTCTTGTTATGAGTCAAGTTTTGAGTCTCATTCTGCATTGCATGCCGAAATTATGCATAAAAGTAATTTGTGCAATGGAGATTCTAAATTAGGGATGGATTTACCTGTGAGCTTCAGGAAAATCCAAATAAGTGGCCATGAATTGGTTCGGGTTAGGCCTGAACGATTCCTATTGGGGATCGCGAGGAAGTCCCAAACTCATGTTGCTAGATCTTTTAGGATGGTGGCAAGGAGTGGACCTAAGGTTAATGTGCTTGAGCTACCTCAAGGTATGGGGGTTAGTTCAACACTCGATGTGGAAGACCTAGTTCTTCATCTAGGCCAACCCCACTTCCTAAAAATTATTTTTAAACGTCCTTTCTTTGTGCACCAATCATGATCCCACAACCCCTATCTTTTCCTCCTCCGAGCAAGATGAAAAGCGAGGTCATTGAAAATATCTTGGATTATCTTGTAGCATTCACCCGCAGTGAAGGGTTTTGGATTTGTGAGAGGAAGAGGGCTAGCAAGCCGACTTTCGAGAGTGCATGGTCTAATCATGAGAGAGTTCACCACTTGGGTACTTGTATTTTTGACTGGTATCACGACCACACTTTATTGGTGACGAGGTCTTTCGGGTCAGAAAGAGTTTATGGGAAGCTTCAAAAATATTTAGTAGAATGGGTTAGCAAGCCGGGTTGCTGGGTTCGTCGAGAGGATGTTTACCACGTGCGCCCTGACACAATCAACCAAGGTGAGGATCATATGACGCCGATTGCTTAGGCAGGTTGCAG
Organism: Chloranthus sessilifolius; assembly: GCA_021018995.1. Classification (NCBI taxonomy): domain Eukaryota; kingdom Viridiplantae; phylum Streptophyta; class Magnoliopsida; order Chloranthales; family Chloranthaceae; genus Chloranthus; species Chloranthus sessilifolius. The sequence continues at coordinate 21,893,744 of CM037586.1, forward strand.
TGAGTTCCACCATTTGGGTCCTGATGAAACATTTTCATCAGTGATGAAATATTTTGGGTATGGGAGAATTGATGGGGACGCCGCCTAAAAGACTTAGATTTTAGGCCATACCAGGTGTACTGGCGGAAGAAGAAGCGACAGAGGAACCATGAAGACACCAGAGACGCTTTAAGGATCAGCCCATGAGTCCTGCCAAAATCTCTCGAGTGAGCACCATTTTCACTTGAGCGAGAGTCTTTCAGAAAAGTCGCTCGAGTGAAAATGCACCTAGTTTCATGCCCAAAACGTTTGGGTTGAACTCGCTCGAGCAAATCCTAAAAGTCGCTCGAGCGAGTCATGTGACGGGTTTTACGTTTTTATCCTTGTGTTTTAGTTTTCTTTTAATGTCCAATGTAAGTTACCACTTAGGGTACCATAGTACTTACCCATTTTAGGGTTATTCGCATTGTAGTTACTATAAAGCATATTTTTGCAAGCTATTTTTGGAACTTTGGATTGATTAATAAAAATGCATTACATTTGAGCTTGAGAGGAGCTTTGAAGAGTAAGTTTTCTTTCGCATTTGGGGTTTGGTGTGAGGCCAAGGGTGAGATGCCATTTATCTTTGATTTTTTCTTGATTTCTTGATCTTATTTGATCTCCTATTTTCCCCTAATCTCTTGCATCCATTTCCCCCTTTTCTATTGATTGTTTTAATCCTCAAGCCCTAGATCTAGAATACCCTCAATGTTCATCCTTGTGGATTGAATCCGACCTTAACCTGTCGATCCACAGCCATTGTTGGGCTTGTGCATATTCCACTTGTACCATTGATCGCTTCCATTCAAAGCCCTTGTGAGGAGCTACCGATTCCATCGTGAACGTCGATCGAACGCCCTGTCCTAGACGAAGCTAGAGTTCTATCTCTAGGATCGCCTCTTTTGCATATCTTGATGGACCTCGCGCATTGGATTAGACCTTACTTGGGCCTAACATGATTACTTAAGCGGAATCTCGAGAAACCAAGGTATCGCTTTAATTTGTGATTAATTTGCTTAATTAATTATTTTAATTTTGGCAAATTAGCATATCATGGGTATTCACGGAATTTAGGGTCATTGTCCCGTGTCAAGGACTATGACACGAAATTTTGAAGATTCTTGTCCTTCAATTTTTTATTTTTATTTTTTTATTCTCTATGCATAATTGTGGTTTATATATTTGTGGTTTGATTCTCTCTTTTTTTGTCAATTTCTATATAAATCTACCTTAAATTTTATATTCTCCTTTTGGATGCTAATTGGAAAATGATTAGTGAAAATTACTGTTTCTAAGTTTGTATGTGCCTAATAGGAGTTATGGATAATTAGAATATTATATACAATAGTTTATAGAGTTAAGTTCATGTTTAGTTAAGAGCCGAGTGAACTGGACATCTTTATGTTTAGTTTTAGGTTTTGGTCTAATTCCACATTAATTCATTCTAGTTTCAGCTCATAAGCAAGCTTCAAACCAGTAAAAATTGCTTCAATTTCTACTTTGATGATCACATGACTATGGAAGCTCGCTACAAAGTTATCCATTGAGTCTCTTATAATGTCCATTCCAGATATCTGCTTAATGATAGAATCCGCAGTATAGTAACCATGAGAAACTTTAGCAAAGCTCTCATCCTCCCCCTCTAAGCCTTCCAATAAACTGAAATCCATCTATTTGATCTGCCCATAATGGAGAAATAGCAATAAACTGAAACTCATGGCAACGAATCATACTTCATCAAAATCCTATGAAAACCCATTAAAACTGACAACCAATTTTAGCATTACTCGACCCATTAGTACATAATTAATGTGGAGAATTGAACCAAGATGGTGCTATGATTTGTATGGATGAAACTCATGTCTTCATTCTCAATGTTGGTGCTATGATTTCCAAACAATTTGGTCTTCATGTTTGTCAAATGGTATGATCCTAGCTAGTAAACACCATCTAGTGAACATAGCTAGCCATACTCATATCACGCTAAGATGCTAGACATCTCGGTTTCGAGGCTATCCAAGGCAACTCGGAAATCTGAGATTTCAAAACCATGCTTATAAGAAAGCATGGGGTACAGTTGCATGTTTGAGAGATGAAATCAAAACCCCTCAATTATAAGTTGTTTCAGATTTGGGAAGTGGAGGCTTTTTGTTGGCTGCTAGCAGTTTATAAACATAGCACCTAGTTGTTCGCCTGCTTGGGTGATGAAGCCGAAGTTAGGAGAAATCTCCACTCTATCCCTCAATTTCCTGTCATTAATCGATTAATATATGAATGAAATTTCTTTTTTTTTTAATTGCACCTTGTAAGGGTAAAAGTTTAAAGTTCATTATTACTAATTCTGCTTTCAATAAACCAATTGGTTATTTCAGCTGAGTGTGCGGTAACCCACATGGGTTGATGAGAAAGTGCGGACTTATGTGCTGCTGGCAATGTTTCCGCAGCAATGGCAAGGAGATTGACTTTGTCAAGGAAAATCTCTGTTTGCGGTATTGGCTATTTGTTTGTATTATTATTAATATTATTTCATTTATTCTACTGTTAAATTCTCCAAATATTATTTTTGAAAAATGTTGTTTTAATGTGTTTTCAGTATCGTTAAGAAGGTGATGTGATTTCCTTACGAGGAAGGCGAGGCAGGAAGATGGAAGAAAAGATGGGGTTCATAATTTTAGTTTTGCTTCTTACTATTAGAGGCATGAGTGGTTTTGTTGCCACATCTTAGCATTCTCTTTAAACCGTTCCTATGAATTTTTAGTGGTTGCTTTTGCATGCTTTATTTTGTTAAAACTTGCAAAGATACTTTATTTTAGACATTTATGCTTAAGAGAGATTTAAATTGCCTTATCTTTGTTGAAATGCCAATTTTCACTAACAAGCAAGGGCTCTAATATTTGTGAAGTCGGTTTCCTTTTCAAGAGATTAGAGAGTTGAGATGTAAGCATGCATAGTTGAGATTAGATTGAGATGTAGCCCTAATTAATCAGGTTTTGCAAAGCACAATTTAAATGCTACAGGTTTAAAATGGCCAATCATGTTTATATCAGGTCTAAAAAAATAAAAAGCTACAGGCTAATATGGGAAAATTAGCTAATTACAGTTAAAAAAATGGAAGTTGTGCATTTAAAAAAAAAATTAAAATAAAAAACAATGGTCCATAACCGTTGATCAGAAATTATACAAATGCATTACCACTGAGTGAAGTTGCTGTTTAATAAGAAAAGTAATGTGGCGAAATACTAGTTTTCATATAGAACAATGGCTCACAGTTGTTGCCGAGGTTGCAACGGCCACCAGCCGTTGTATATGGAGTAAGTAAACAACTGTTTATTAGCGTTGTTGGTTTGTACCACTTATGTAGGCCGTGGTTTTTGAAGAAAAGTGACATTGTACTAGATTATTTTTTTCATTAGGAACAATGGCTAAAATCATTGTTATTCACAGCGGACAAGGGATGTTGTTTTATTGATTTATAAACAACAGTTTGCAGTTGTTGTTTATGAAAATCACTGGATTATAAACAACGGTCGATACCACGGCTCATAACCGTTGTTTATGATATTTATAATAGTTTTTGGCCATTATTTTTTATCGATTTCACGTGTGATTAGTGTAGTTTATCGCACAATAGCTCACTCTAGATTTAGGTGGTAGGAATATGATAAGAAAGAATATATAATATAAGATAAAATACAGATATAATAAAACATCGTTGTGTAGGTAAGCATAAGATTAAGAAACTAAGTCTGTACGTGTCGTTCTTTACTTAGCCACCGTAAGGACCACAACCTCTATAGTCAAGACAGGTCTTTCAGAAGAAAGTACTATGAGTATGCATAAGTATATATGAGTATGTTATGAGTTATGTTATAAGTTACGTTTGTTAGCCGCCCCTGAAACTGGATGGGGTGGATGAGTATGAGTATGTGTATGATTATGAGTATGAGTATGAGTACGAGTACAAGTATGTTATGTTATGATTTGGAGGACGATATGTTATGGTGGTAAGCTACTATGTTGACCTTTATATGGTAGACTCGAGCAATGACTCTAGCATAAGTCGTATTGAGAATAGAAATAAGAATGTACGCCCATGCAATGTATAGACGCATGTGTTGTTGTAATAAGATATGTTATATTTATGGGGTATGATGAAGTACGTTATGACTGAAATGTGTTTAGATCATGGTCTTACATGTACGTTAAGATATGAGTTTGATGTTATGCATGATTTTAATATTTCTTTATTTTTTATATATTGTCATACTATTATTATCACTCACGAGATACACCCACAATACACCTGAGTAGTGTAGAGTAGCTTGGTGGTGTATCCACTGAATTGTGTGTTGTTTAGCAACTCAACCCTCGTGATATTTACTTTTTTTAGGTGATTTTAACAACGGAGTGAATGCCGATTATCCCTATCTTGTTGACGCTGACTGCATTGACCTTGTGAATGTTGAGTACCAGGAGCCTTGGGAGGGCAACGTTATAGGACACCAGGAGGACCTCAGTGCCGATCACGATCCTAGTGCCAATTATTGATAGCGTTAGTTTTGGTATAAAGATTAGGATCTTCAGTTTAGATAATTTATTTTGCTATTTCGTACAATCATTGTTTATAAGTTATTTATTATTAGTCTCGTACTTTTGATTTATGTTTGACTTTTATTTTTCCTTGATTATTATTTATTTTATTGGTTCAGTATCGTTTTTATTCATTATCTATTTATGCCTTTATTTTTCATCTTTACACTATTGGATTCACGAATTTTGTGAAACTATGTTAGCGTGGAAACTCTGATTATGTATATGTTCACTTAGCGTATTTGGGATGTGTGCGGGTCATAACACGTAATTTTAAGCCCTCGAGATAGGGTAGAATTTTGGTCGTAACATAAATCAAGTTTTAATCATGATTATTATTATTATTATTATTTTTATTTTTATTTTTTTTAAAGAAGTCGAAGTTCATGAATAAATGTATTTTTTAAATATATTTTCTATTTTTTTATTTTCTTGACTTTTCCCAACTTTTTCTTAAATTTTATGTTTTTGTATTGAGTTATTTTCTTTTTGAATTTCTCATTGTTGAATTTTCCCCGAAGCCCAACTGGGTGACTGTAAATAAAGGGAGAATCGGTTATGACCAACATTTAAACATCAAATGCTGTTTAAATGATCCTACCATATTAGAATTAGACTTTTTTTTTTATTTCACATCATTGTGTGTAAATTATCATTAGGCCTTGTGATGCACTCACTATGTGATCAACCTAAATTTTCTATGTGGCAATCTATCATTGGAATATGTCGCGGCCCAAAGAAATATGCCTATAAGTGAATGTGAACCATCTGATTGATGAACTTTAACATCAGCTACTAAAAGTTAAAACTAAAAACAAGGTCCACAAGTTGGATGATTAAAATTCACTAAATCAGGTAAACTTTTGGGCCTAGTGCACTTCAATCTATGATCTATCAACTTGAAAGTATCGATCACCCATATCTTAAACTATTGATGGTGCAAGATCATTTGAACACCAAAATGGTGTTTAAATGACGGTCAAGAGAGTCGGGTCCATAAATAAAAGTAGAGTTTTGAAAAGACAAGGATGAGGGTACCGGCCCAAATGGCCCGTCAACTCTCGAGTTGAGCCTCCATAGTCTCAATTTGGGCTAGAGGGTTTTGTTCCCTGAAGTTGGGTCCAACTGTTTTTGACATTTGTCATTGAGGTTTGGCCCAAGACCGTTGGGTCGGGTCTAGGCCTAATAGATAAGCACCACTTTGCATACTGTTTCTACTCGAGTCTAGCCCTAAAATCTTAGCCCCAATTATAACTTGATTGGGCTCTAGTCAGTTTTCCAAGGTCCAATTACAAATCATGTCCTTTAAAGGCTTAGCGGAGGTATTAATTGGTTGGGTTGGGCTAACTAAGCTTCAAAGTGTGACCGAATTGAGGCTAAGATTTAAGGCCCAATTAAAAAAATAGAAATTCAGGCCCAACTACAGCCCAACTGATCGACGATTAACCACCTCAATAAGAAACATTTATCCGTACTTGTTGGGCCTCAAATAGCCTATTTTTTACTCAGGCCTTAAATTTACCTAACTCAACCCATTTATAAATTGGTCTTTGGATATTGGACCTATGATGATGCACAAAATGGTATAAGTCAACTGTGACAAATAGGGCTCTCAATTGGCGGGGCCGAAATTTGGCCCGAACCTGGCCTGAAAAATGTAGTATATTTTATAAAGCCAACCAGGCTTGATACCCGAGCTGTGCTAAGCATGTTGTGACCTAGATTGATCTAGGCTGGGCTTTGGTTTGTATGTTTCAAGACCCGGCTCAGATAAATATATATATATATATATATATATATACATAGTAAGTTAAGAGAATGCCCTTATATTAAACCATTGAACAATTTAAAATTAAGGGAATTTTAGTAAAATGAACTTTCCAAGTAGCAATTGCCAATCGCCAAATACACATGCAAAGTTTCACCTTCTTCAAACTTTTATAAACAAAGTTGATTTAAAATTGATTGAGAAAAGACATCATAAAATCTATAAAATCTTTTCACAAAAAAAAAATCGATTTGAAAATTTTTAAACCAAAATTTTATTTTTTAAAAAAGAGAAAAGAAAAGAAAGAAAAACATTCTTTAGTAAAGCCCAAGCCCGCCCGACCCGCTATGGGCCGGGCTTGGGTTTAGTACATCGCAACCCGGGTTCACTACAAAAAATAAGACTATTAGTGGCATTTTTTTGCAGCAAAAAACTGCTGCTGTTAACAAAAGAATTGTTAAGACTATTAGTGGTAATGGTAGTTTATGGCTGCCACTAATAGTCTTATTTTTTGTAGTGGTTAAGGCCAGGTTGAGAGCCCTAACTCGGCCCATTGAGAACCCTAGTGACGAAACCATTTTACTTGCTCATGCTTGTATATCAACCAATTAAGGATCAAAATATTGGTTTCGTTTTTTATTTTGGGCATGACCGAAACCGAAAATATGACTGAAATTTTGAGGGTCAGGCAAAAACTTCGGTGCGCAATATATATATATATATATATTTTAAAAAGCCAAATTATCGAGGTAGCAACATATCGTCCAATAATTTGCTACGTCTAAAACGAAACCGAGTTTTTGATAATTTAGTTTCACACCGAAATCGATGTGTTTAAGCCGAAATTTTGAACCATAATATCAACAGCATATGAGAACGATATCACTAATATATGGAGGATCTTGAAGACAAAACGCCTAATGTAACAACCTTAAAAATTTTAAACTAAATTTGTGGTGTTAGATTTGTTTTGCACCAAGCATGGTGTTAGTGCTCCACACCGGAACCTATTCTAGTTGAGATAATACACATTTTGGGTTTTCAAAAGATTTTATACTTAAAATTTCCTTTATTTGACACAAGTTGTATGGTGGCCTAATGGTTGAAAGGCTTTAGTTATAGACAAGAGGTCTAATGATCAAATCTTATTACGTGAGTTTTAAACCTCTATTTTAAACTTTGAAGTAAACGCCTATACACCCTTATTTAGTACGACCGGAGAACCCTAAATCACTATTACAAGAATTCTTCTTAAAAACCTAGCCGTCACTCCATCATCTTCTATAGCCACCCTTTTCTAAAAACACCCAAATCACTTTTAAATCTCTTGTGTGGTCTTCCATAAAGAACACCATGGTATTTTTCTACAATCAAATCGTGGTGGAAGAAGGCGGCGTAATCGTGGACGGACCATCGTGTGGACGCCGATCTCTATCGCTCTAATCACTGTCGCTCTAATCTCGTTCTTCTCAGATCCCATCGCGTAGGATGCATTCGATCGTGTATCGATGGGCTATTGAAAATAAATTTAAATTTGTTTTATTATAAAATCGCTTTTAGGATTAAAATAATACTTAATTCTTATTTTATATTATTTTTGTGAATTTTTTGGACGTATTTTGGGTTTTATTTCGGAACCATTTTTCGTTTCGAAATCACGACAGTCAATCGATTGAATTCTAATACTCAATCGATTGACAACTGTTTGTTAGAAGAAAATCGATTCTAGTGAATAAAGAGGGTTGAATTTTAATATTCAATCGATTGAATTTTAATATTCAATCGATCGAGTTATGTGGGATAGTTAAAGCTATGAGGAGACTTTTGATTATATATATATTATAATATTAGATAGGATGAGAGGACAACTCCCTTATAAAGCATTATTTATTTCGTTTATATAAACTAATTGTTACATGTCACTCAAGTTAGTAATATTTAATTTATTTTGATATGGCAAGGCACTCAAGTACTACCCTATTTTATAGTATAAATTTGTCTTCTATTTATAGTCGGCATTAATTCTTGTTCCCTGTTTAAATTGTATTCTGCTTACGTTAATCGATTGAGTTCCACTTTTCAATCGAGTGATTTTGAACCAAACTGATGCACACTTATTTAAATTCAATCGATTGAGTTACACTTTTCAATCGATTGATATTGAATTGAACCGACTATATACACCTATTTAAATTTAATCGGTTGAAACTGAACTGATTGTGTGTACCTATTTAAATTTGATCGATTGAGTTACACTTTTCAATCGATTGATCTTGAACCGAACTGATTGTGTGCACCTATTTTTATTAAATCGATTGAGTTACACTTTTCAATCGATTGATCTTGAACCGAACTGATTAAGTGCATCTATTTAAATTCAATCGATTGGGTTACACTTTTCAACCGATTGATCTATGTCCGAACAGACATCAAACAATATTATCAATATTGTTTTCTCCTATAACTCTACTTGCTCAACCAAAAGTCAATACACTCTAATTTATTGATGTTTCGATCGATGGTCGTGATGCACTCCACTTTAAATTGGACTGCCCCTTTTTATTTGAGCATTTAATTATAGTATACTATATATATATATATATCATTTTATCGCTTCAACGCGACCTCTTCGATAACACACAGTATTAGAACTTCGATGCCTTTATGAAACCGAACTCTGACCTTTACGATTATCGAAATCACACTTATAACTATATTCTATAATTATATTGGTGTGGTATGTAAATAAATATAAATATAAACATAATCAAAATCTAAGTGTAAACCGTTCTGTATGCGTGATACTTTTGTATTTGCAACTTAATCAATTTATACGAGTTAAGGATATGTTAGATCATGAGTACGAGAGTGTATGAGATCATGCCTACGTTTGGGCGTGGTGATTCGCTGAGATGGTATCGAAGCAAGAAATACATATATTCACATGCCTTACAACTCATGGTGGAATGGGACCCATGACGAGTCAGGTGAGTGTGAATTCAGTGTAACCTCGTATACGGTGGCATATACGGCGACCCGATCACCCCGAGTTCAAATATGATAGTACAAATTATGAGTTAAGTTATGAGGTTCGACCATAGGCATTAGCTGTGGTGAGGTTTCTTCTACAGTTACGTGAAACTTGAAATATTAGCGTCCATATACGGATGTAACACCTCTATGATAGTATAGACTACCACACGAAGTACGTCCAGATTACTATGGAACCTTTTTCTTGGGAAGCGTGAATTAGGAAAGTTGTCTCACTATAGTTTGTCATAGGATTAAGTATAAGAGTATGGTAAGATATGAGTATGAGATAAGTTATGATATGAGTACGATAATAAGACATCGCTGTGTAAGCCAGTAAAAGATAAAAAACTTAAGTCTCTGTACGTGTCGTTCATTGTGTAGCTACCGTAAGGGCAACAACGCCTTTCAGCCAAGACGAATCTCTGGGAGAGATTATGAGTATGAGTATGTTATGAATGACTTTGACCATTATGTCTACCCATTGACTGGATGGTGGAGTATGAGTATGACACGAGGGCGTTATGATATGGTGGTATGATACTATGTTGACCCTCTCATGGTAGCTCAAGCAGCGACTCTGGCACAGGTCGTTTAGGATTTCATGAGTATGTTAGTTACGCTCATGCGATGTACAGACGTATGTGCGATAATGATAATAAGACATTGTATGATATATTATGAGATATGGTAAGGTACGTTAGGATATGAGTGTTTAGATCATGGTCTTGCACTTATGATATAAATTTTACGATATGCATGTGATTTTGTCTCTCTTTTGCTATATGTTTTGAGATATTATATTTATCGCTCACTTAATACACTCACAATGCACTTGAGTAGTATGGGGTGGATTGGTGGTGTATCCACTGAGTTTACGTGACTGAGTAAACTCATTCCACGATAATCTAACAGTTGCAGGTGATTACGCTGGTGGAGTAGACGCGAGTCATCTAGATCTTGCCGACGCTGATTTCATTGATCCCGCGGGCGTTGAGTACCAGGAGCCTATGGAGGGCGACGCTACTGGTTATCAGGAGGATTATGGTGCTGATCTTGATTCGAGTGCGGTTACTGATTATTGTGTACTGGGTATTGAGTTCTATTGATACTAGTATTACGGATTTTATAGTTTATTTTATCGGATTTGTCTCCGACTGGGTTTACATTTTATTGGTGGATTGTGATTTTATCACACTTATTCAGTATTTATGATTGCATTTATATTCCACTTTATTTGTTGAATTTTACGGATTTAGTGGAACCATTATTGCACGAGAACTCTGATTAGGTGTATGTCCGCTTAGCATATTTGGGATATGTGCGAGTCATAACTCAGAATTTTAGGCCCTCAGGATAGGGTAGAATTTCGGGTCGTGACAGAGTGGTATCAGAGCTCATGCTCTACTTCCTCGAGGACTGTATGAGTTATGTAGGTACAATATATTGATTGAGGTTATGATGATTTAGATAGACCTGAGACTTTAGATCTTTTGAGGACTTATTGGTTTCAAGGAAGTTCAATCATTGATAATAGAAGACTCTAAAGTTCAATTTAATATTTAAATATTTATTTAAGAATAATTTATATAGTTAGGAACTTATGAGAAGAATTATCCAGTTCATAACCTTGAGTTGGCCACAGTCATCTTTGCACTTAAGATTTGGCGGCATTATCTATACGGTGAGACTTTCAAGATTTTTACGGACCACAAGAGTCTCAAATACTTATTTTCTCAGAAAGATCTTAATTTGAGATAGAGACGTTGGATGGAATACATGAAGGACTATGATTGTTCCATTAATTACCATCCGGGTAAAGCAAATGTGGTTGTTGATGCTCTAAGTCAGAACTCTTCAGGACTGCTAGCACGTCTAAAGGCTTGGAAGCCGCTTGATGAGATTGCTCAGTTGGATGTGCGACTTGACAAAATTGGCGAGGGAGTATACCTAGCCAGTATGATGGTCAAACCTTCTTTTGTTGGTCGTATCAGAAATGACCAACCCTTAGATCCTGAAATTTCGAAGATTAAGGGACAGTTAGTCGAGGGCCCTAAACCAGATTTCTCTATACGGTTTGATGAGACCCTCCTTTTCCGAGATAGATTGTATGTCCTTGATGTTGAAACATTGCAGAATAAAATTCTCGATGAGGCACACAAATCTGGATATTCGGTGCACCCAGGAAGCACGAAAATGTACCTGAATATTTGAAACTATTATTGGTGGCCGAATATGAAGAGGGAGATTGCCGAATATGTCTCCAAGTGCTTGGTATACTAACAGGTGAAAGTTGAGCATCAGAAACAAGCCGGTTTTTTGCATCCCTTACCGATTCCTGAGTGGAAGTGGGAGAACATCTCTATGGGTTTCATAGTCGGACTCCCTCAAACTTCAAGGAAGCACAACGCCATCTGGGTTATTGTGGACCGATTAACTAAGTCGGCGCACTTCCTACCTTTCAGGATTACAGATAGTGGGGACAAACTGGCTGAGACGTATCTGAAGGAAATAGTCAAGCTTCATGGAGTTCCTATGAGAATTGTGTTGGACAGAGACACGAAATTCACTTCTGATCATTGGAAGAAATTCCAGGAAGCAATGGGTATGAGACTTGACTTCAATACAACCTTCCATCCAGAGACCGACGGTCAAACTGAAAGAGTTAATCAGATCGTAGAAGACATGCTTCTAGCCTGCATGTTGGACTTCCGAGGAAACTAGGATTACCACCTCCCTTTGATTGAGTTTTCTTATAACAATAGCTTTCATGCAAGCATTGGGATGTTGCCTTTTGAAGCTCTTTATGGCCGAAGTTGTAAGACGCCTCTTTGTTGGGACGAGATTGGCAAAAGAAAGATGTTTGGGTCGGAACTCATAGAAACCACGATTGAGAATGTCAGAGTTATTCGCCAAAGGTTGAAAGAAGCCCAAGATCGTCAGAAAGCTTACGCCGACAGTAGAAGACGCTTAATAGACTTTGAGGTTGGTGAATTTGTTTTCATCCGGGTGTCACCAATTAAGGGAATCATGTGTTTTGGAATGCAGGGAAAACTAAGTCCGAGATACGTGGGACCTTTCGTTATCACAGATTGCATCGGCGAGGTAGCATGCGCAAATACCTACCCGATCCATCTTATGTCCTTGATATCGAGCCGACTGAAGTCAGAGATGATCTGACCATCATAGAGAAGCCGATTCGCATCGTAGATCGGAAGGGGCAGCTCATCAAGGGTAAATCTATTTGCTTCGTCAAAGTGTAGTGGCAGCATCACCCATCGAATGAAGCCACTTGGGAATGAGAAGTCGAGACTTTAGAGAAATACCCGGAGCTCATCACTACAGGTACGCAATTTTTGAGGACGAAAATATTATAAGGGGGAAGAATGTAACGACCCTAAAAATTTTAAACTGAATTTGTGGTGTTAGATTTGTTTTGCAGCAAGCATGGTGTTAGTGCTCCACACCGGAACCTATCCTAGTTGAGAAAATACACATTTTAGGTTTTCAAAAGATTTTATACTTAAAATTGCCTTTATTTGACACCAGTTGTGTGGTGGCCTAGTGGTTGAAAGGCTTTGGTTATAGACAAAAGGTCTAAGGATCAAACCTTACTATGCGAGTTTTAAACCTCTATTTTAAACTTTGAAGTAAAAGCCTATACACCCTTATTTAATGCGACCGCTTAGCACCGAATTAATCCCCATATATTATAAATAAGAAAGTTACGGAGAACCCTAAATCAATATTACAAGAATTCTTCTTAAAAACCCTAGCCGTCACTCCATCCTCTTCTATAGCCACCCTTTTCTAAAAACACGCAAATCTCTTTTAAATCTCTTGTGTGTTCTTCGACAAAGAACACCGTGGTATTTTTCTACCGTCAAATTGTGGTGGAAGAAGGCGGCGTAATCGTGGACGGACCATCATGTTGACGCCGATCTCTATTGCTCTAATCACCGTCGATCCGCCGATCACGCTTCAAGAGGTGGGTACCCATCCATCTATCTTGTTCTTCTCAAATCCTATCGCGTAGGATGCGTTCGATCACGTATCAATGGGCTATTTAAAATAAATTTAAGATTATTTTATTATAAAATCGTTTTTAGGATTAAAATAATAATTAATCCTTATTTTATATTATTTTTATGAATTTTTCGGATGTATTTTGGGTTTTATTTCGGAACCATTTTTCGTTTCGAAATCACGATAGTCAATCGATTGAATTCTAATACTCAATCGATTGACAACTGTTTGTTAGAAAAAAATCGATTCTAGTGAATAAAGAGGGTTGAATTTTAATATTCAAAATTCAATCGATTGAGTTATATGGGATAGTTAAAGCTATGATGAGACTTTTGATTTTATATATATTATAATATTAGATAGGACAACTTCCTTATAAAGCATTATTTATTTTATTTTTATAAACTAATTGTTACATGTCACTCAAGTTAGTAATATTTAATTTATTTTTGTATGGCAAGGCACTCAAGTACTACCCTATTTTATAGTATAAATTTGTCTTCTATTTATAGTCGGCATTAATTCTTGTTCCCTGTTTAAATTATACTCTGCTTACGTCAATCAATTGAGTTCCACTTTTCAATCGATTGATTTTGAACTGAACTGATTGTGCACACTTATTTAAATTCAATCAATTGAGTTACACTTTTCAATCGATTGATATTGAATTGAACCGACTATGTACACCTATTTAAATTCAATTGATTGAAACCGAACTGATTGTGTGCACCTATTTAAATTCAATCGATTGAGTTACACTTTTCAATCGATTGATCTGGAAACCAAACTGATTGTGTGCACCTATTTTTATTAAATCGATTGAGTTACACTTTTCAATCGATTGATCTTGAACCGAACTGATTAAGTGCATCTATTTAAATTCAATCGATTGAGTTACACTTTTCAACCGATTGATTTATGTCCGAACAGACATCAAACAATATTATCAATATTATTTTCTCCTATAACTCTACTTGCTCAACCAAAAGTCAATGCACTCTAATTTATTGATGTTTCGATCAATGGTCGTGATGCACTCCACTTTAAATTGGACTGTCCCTTTTTATTTGAGCATTTAATTATAGTATACTATATATATATATATATATATCATTTTATCGCTTCAACGCGATCTCTTCGATAACACAAAGTGTTAAAACTTCGATGCCTTTATGAAACTGAACTCTGGCCTTTACGATTATCGAAATCACACTTATAACCATATTCTATAATTATATTGGTGTGATATATAAATAAATATAAATATAAACATAATTAAAATATAAGTGTAAATCATTTTGTATGCGTAATACTTTTGTATTTTCAACTTAATCAGTTTATACGAGTTAAGGATATGTTAGATCATGAGTACGAGAGTGTATGAGATCATGCCTACGCTTGGGCGTGGTGATTCGCTGAGATGGTATCGAAGCGAGAAATACGCCGTATTCACATGCCTTACAACTCATAGTGGAATGGAACCCATGACGAGTCGGGTGAGTGTAAATTCAGTGTAACCTCGTATACGGTCGCATATACGGCGATCCGATCACCCCGAGTTCAAATATGATAGTATAAATTATGAGTTAAGTTATGAGGTTCGACCATAGACATTAGCTGTGGTGAGGTTTCTTCTACGGTCATATGAAACTCGGAATATTGGCGTCCATGTACAGATGTAATTTCTCTATGGTAGTATAGACTATCACACGAAATATATTCAAGTTACTACGGAACCTTTTTCTTGGGAAGCGTGAATTAGAAAAGTTGTCTCATTATAGTTTGTCCTAAGATTAAGTATAAGAGTATGATAAGATATGAGTATGAGATAAGATAAGTTATGATATGAGTACGATAATAAGACATCGCTGTGTAGGCCAGCAAAAGATAAAAAAGTTAAGTCTCTGTACGTGTTGTTCCTTGCGTAGCCACCATAAGGGCAACAAAATATTTCAGTCAAGACGGATCTCTGGGAGAGATTATGAGTATGTTATGAGTGACTTTAGCCATTATGTCTCCCCATTGGCTGGATGGTGGAGTATGAGTATGACACGAGGGCGTTATGATATAGTGGTATGATACTATGTTGACCCTCTCATGGTAGCTCGAGCAGCGACTTTGACACAGGTCGTTTAGGATTTTACGAGTATGTTAGTTACGCTCATGCGATGTACAGATGTATGTGCGAGAATGATAATAAGACATGGTATGATATATTATGAGATATGGTAAGGTATGTTAGGATATGAGTGTTTAGATCATGGTCTTGTATTTATGATATGAGTTTTACGATATGCATGTGATTTTGTCTCTCTTTTGCTATCTGCTTTGAGATATTATGTTTATCACTCACTTAATGCACCCACAATGCACCTAAGTAGTATGGGGTGGATTGGTGGTGTATCCACTGAGTTTACGTGACTGAGTAAACTCATCCCACGATAATCTAACAGTTGCAGGTAATTATGCTGGTGGAGTAGACGCGAGCCATCTAGATCTCGCCGACGCTGATTTCATTGATCGCGCGGGCGTTGAGTATCAGGAGCCTTTTGAGGGCGACGCTACCGGTTATCAGGAGGACTATGGTACTGATCTTGATTCGAGTGCGGTTACTGATCATTGTGGACTGGGTATTGAGTTCTATTGATACTAGTATTACGAATTTTATAGCTTATTTTATCGGATTTGTCTCACTGGATTACATTTTCTTGGTGGATATTGATTTTATCACACTTATTCAGTATTTATGATTGCATTTATATTCCACTCTATTTATTGGATTTTACGGATTTAGTGGAACCATTATTGCGCGAAAACTCTGATTAGGTGTATGTCCGCTTAACATATTCGGGATATGTGCGGGTGATAACTCAGAATTCTAGGCCCTCGGAATAGGGTAAAATTTCGGGTCGTGGCACCTAATCTAAGCTGACAACAATATTTGTAAAAAAATTTATATAAAATATAAACCAACCTTCCAAGGTAGCGTTTTCATGCTACTTTCGAATGTTAGATTACATGTTTCATGATCACAATTTGATCACAATTTAAACCACATCCTTTAAGTGCTCAACCAGTCCCTTAGATTTTTTTTTTTTTTGAATTTTGTTTTTTTGTGGTTGCCTTAAAATTTCATACCTTTGACCCAAATTTTAAGTTTGTGATTGCCTTTAAATGCCATACCTTTGCCTCGTAAAATCAGTCTCGAGTACTTTGTGTCTGTTTCTTTGATTTTTCCTCGTCAGTCGTTGAGTTTTTCTATTAGAAAATAGACATTTTTTTCTTTTATGCAAAAAAGTTACCGAGCAAGAATGAGGTTATAGAAGTTGATTTTGTCCCAATCTTTTACAGATTAGATCTTGAGATCATGACTCGCATATCAAATGATGATATGTTTATTCCATGTGGCACACATCCGTGTTTATAGTACACCATGATACACCATGATCATGATCACCTAGGGAATGTTTATCATATATTATCAACATCTAACAGTTTGACATGGTGGTCATGATCTCAAGATCTAGTGAATAAAAAATTGGGACAAAAACGACCTCTATCATCTGATGAAGGGCAGTCAACTATGTGTACGGTAGAACCATAAATAACATGGCAAGATCTTTGATTGCAAAACTAGCTACCCTATTTTTATCATAAAAAGAAAATAACCTTTGTTTTGAGTCGTAAAAGAGGCATATGTGCGAGTTTCCAATGAGATTTCTTTTTATTTGGAACAGAACGGAGTCTCATAAATGCCGGGGTCCAAACATAGCCTTCTAAATTCAAAATTTCGAACGAAAATTTAAAAAAAAAAAAAAATTGAAAAAACTCAAGGCCTATTGAACCAAATTTCCAAGGGAGCCATTACTTGCACACGTTTTTCAAGTGATTAAACTGAATTTAAAGAAAGACATAATATTTTAGGGACATGTGATATGTAAAAATGTATTATGGGCCGTCTGATTTAAAGTTCATGATCAATAGATCTCTGGTACATAAAATTGGAGCAAAACACGATACTCGTCATATGATCTATTGTAGTCAACTGTTGAATTATATTATAACCTTTAACTCTATTTAATCAAATGATGAAAATTATATTTTGTTCTAATCTTTTACAATTGATATCTTTAAATCACGGCCTTCAAATCAAATAGCTTAAATGGTGTTTTTACATAGTAGAGGTCGCCAAACTTACAAGTTTTTCTTTTAAATTCGGTGCAATCCGACGCAATCACTTGAAAAGCGTGTGCAAGTAATGCCTCCCAATTTCTAATCCAATTGAAACTCTAAAGAATGCTAATGTCTGTGTCATATTCTATGCTCTTAGATAATGAAAATTACATCTAATAAAAAAATAAAAATGATGCATGGGAAGTGTGCAGTACGGGGGTAGTATACCGTCTTAATTAATCTAGTTGATAAGGGTTAGATAAAAAATTCATTAATATTTCAATGTAAATTTTTTTCTTTTCTGAAACAGACACCGAAACCGATTCGGTTCCATTTAGGTAAAATACTTATTTTTAGGCTATTTTTCAGTTTTTTCAAAATTTTCCCGATTTTTCCGGTTTTTACTCAACCTACTCCCTCGGTTTTCGGTTTCAAGCCATCCAAGCCGAAACCGAACTGAATTCGGGTTCAAGTCGGTTTGGTTCGGTTTGTGTTGGGTTTCAGTGCGGTTTGGTCCAGTTCGGTTCCCTTGGTTTTCGGTTAGATTTCGGTGTTGGGATCAAAACTTGCATCCCTACTCCCCCTCAATGCCAACTCTCTACTAAGGACACCGAGCTGTTCCCTGAACATTGAAAACTTTGGAAACGAAAACCCTCTAGTGAGCACGTCTGCTACTTGTTCTTCTAAAGTCAGTGGCAAGAGATCTATCTATCCTCGTAACAGCTTCTCTCTTATAAAATGATGTTGCACCTCCACGTGCTTTGTAATTCGCGCATGAAATTAAGACGAGATTTTCTTGGAGTCTAATGGCACTCTCATTATCACAGTACAATCCTACTATGTATTCGCTGGGTAAGCCATAGGCACTCTTGTGCTGCCATTGATGCTGCTCGGTACTCTGCTTTGGTTCTTGATAGAGACCCAATTTGTTGTCTCTTACTACACCAAGAAATTGCTCCTGCTCCTAAACTGAAAATGTATGCAGTAGTTGATCGATTAGTTGACCGATCACCCGCATAGTCTGCATCGCAGTATCCAACTACTTCACAGTTGGCTCCCTTCTCGTAGAGAACCCCATAGTCCATAGTCTTCATCGCAGTGTCCAACTACTTCACAGTTGGCTCCCTTCTTGTAGAGAACCCCATAGTCCACAGTGCTTTTAATATATCGAAAAATCCTCTTGGTTGCTCCATAAAGACCTCCCGTTCTAGCTTGCCATACAAGAATGCATTCTTCACGTCCATTTGCCAAAGCTTCCAAGACTTGTTGGCTGCCAGTGCTATTAGTACTTGAACTGACGTAATCTTCGCTACTAGGCTGAGTGTTTCATCAAAGTCAATCCCATACTCCAATTTGTTGCAGTGTATATGGACATGTCGGCTATCTTCGTATAACATGCGTGTTCAAATATATGGAGAATTCATCTGATGTGTATTCACCTCCATTGTCAGTTCTTAGACAACATATCCTGCGATCAAACTCTTTGTCACCATTTCACGGAAGTCTTAAAACTTTTGAAGTACTTAGGATTTCTCCTTTAAGAAATACAGCCAAGTATAACGAGAGAAATCATCAATAAATGTAACCATATACTGCATCCCACTTATTGATGGTTGCTTTATCCTTCCGAACACATCTGAATGGAACAACTCTAGTGGAGCTTTGGCTGAAGACTTGGATACTTTGAAAGGCAGCCTGTGTGCTTTGCCAAACTGACAACCTGGACATACAGTGTCCCCACGAGCCTCCAATTTTGGAAGTCCTTTGACATTTCTCTGTTTTGCCATCTCACGTAGCTTGTTGTAACTGACATGTGTAAGCCATGCATGCCATAGATCTAGCGTCTCACTACGTCTCATCTTATCTACCTATGTAAGGACCTTAGAATTTTGAAACTTCTGACTGCTTTGGTATACGTGCCTGACAAGAAAATCAAGACAAATTAAAATTTTAATAATAGGAATATTAAGACCAAGATTATTAATCCTTATGCATGTGAAGTGATAGGTCACTTACAACACAAGTCTGAGATGCGATTAGATCCCTTGTAGGATGTTGTATATGTGTGTATAGCGTATGCACTCAACACAAGAACAAATGAGTTAGAAATGGAAATATCAAAGATATTTCCATGGGTAACTTATAAGAGAAGGAAGGAGCTAGAATGCACTCCCTCTACTACTCCTTGCTTCCGGTTTGACCTGTAGCTAAGAGACTTGTGATCTGAGGTCTTTTTGTTGTGAAACCTAAGTGTGAGAGAAACCCTAGCTTATGGACCTTTTGATTTAAAGAGCGAAAGAATCGACGGGTATACATCAAATAGGTTAGAGAAGGTAATGCGCGTCTGTGTGTTAGCGTGGATTTGTGTCTCCAGTTCTTCGAAGAACTCACCTTGGGAAACTCTCGAGTTTCGGATCCGAAAAACCGTCTTGAGTCGAAGGATTGACTTGGATCAAGGAATCGACATTAAGAGGTGAGTTATTATGTAATTATAGGAGTTGTAATGTCATAAATGCCAGTTAATTATTTGCTTGAATGATTCGTAGAGAATCATAATGGCTATAGAAGAGTTAGGTTAAAAATCAATGGAAGGCTTTAATGACAGAGACTGTCATTTTTGATCGATCAAATTAGATACTTGATCGATCAAATTATAATCCGATCGATCAAACTTGAGGTTTGATTGATCGAATCATATAAGCCCCTATGGAATAGGGGAGTAATTTTGAAGAAGTTCATGCCCAACATGTCCGATCGATCAAATTTGAAACTGATCGATCAAACTATGAAGTGATTGATCAGGTGTGAACTGATCGATCAATTGAGAATTGATCGATCGAATTGTGAGATTGATCGATCAAATCGAGAATTTAATCGATCGAATTTTTTAAACACCTTATGGAACATGAGGTGTGATTTTTTGAAAATTTGATTTTAAAAATCCGATCGATCAAACTGAGAGATTGATCGATCAAATTGTGAATCCGATCGATCAAATAGGGAATTCATCGATCGAAGTTCCTCTGTTTTGGAAAAGGTAAAGTGTTGGTGTTTGATCGATCAATTATGATAATTGATCGATCAATTTGTGAATCCGATCGATCAAATAGAGAATTGATCGATTAGTTTTCCTCTATTCTGTCTGTGTAAGGTTAAGGCATCTAATCGATCAAATGATGAGATTGATCAATCAAATGTGAGTCTGATCTATCAAATAGGAAGATTGATCGATCGAATTCTTGTTTGGCCTGTTTTAATTTCTAAGAAAAACACTGCTAGGCAGTGTACCAAATTTTATTCTGACACTTAGTACACTATACATATGGTCTAGGTTAAGACCAGGACCCCTTAAAAACCTTTGGATTTGCTTAGAAACACCTGATCTGAGGTAGGGGAAATTCAACCTAACTTGTACCCAATTTGACTGCATATTTCTGAGTATCCGTATCTGACTTCTGTTGTTTCAAAAGCATGCCATGTATATGATAAAGCTCTGTTATCTCTATTTTCTGTATCTCTGCTCTGATTCCTGATATATGCTCTGATTTAAAGTTCATGTATCGAATCCCCCTAATGTGGCATGATATCCACAATCGGCATGATGAGATATCCGTGTATCTGATTTGTAAATCCTCTGACACAAGTTGCTTTCATTTGAAGAGGCTTGATGCAAACATCTAAAATTATTTATTAAACGATGATGGTCGGGATTACCCATCGGCATACATCTGGCTATCACACGCTATATTCATGGGAGTTATTTAAGTATAGAATTTAAGTCACTAAATACTGTATGCATGCATCTGAAACTCTGAGGACATAGTCTGTTCTGATAATTCTGCATCTTTTATCTGATTCATCTGTCTGCATCTATTCTGTTTTGTTTGCACTATCTGATTTAATCATCTGTTCTGAGTTATGTTCTGCAAACCATATTTTACATTTTAGATGCAATTTACTTGAGTTTCTTCTATTGAGCTTAGATGATTAGCTCACCCTGATTTCTATATAATAAGTTCTGAGGCTAGGGCTCTCAGCACGGAGAGTGAACCTGATTATCAGCCAGAGGCTGAGGAGGAGGAGGACAGTGGCACCCCTGCTATAACGAGTTCTATTAGTAGCTTGGGTACTTGTCTTGGGTGTTAGTTCTATTTTTGGTCTTGTACTTATATTTGGATTATATGTGTGCCTGGTGGCCACCGTTTTGTATTATTCACTATAGATGTTTTATTTACAGTCTTATACATTCTATAGGAACCACTATTAGGAACCATTATTTTGAGTGATGGATGTCCATCACCAGTGGTTCTTCTTGATTCCTTTTTAGAGATGTATATTCTTTTGATTATATATATATAGTTTGATTTTATTTCTTTTTAATTAGAGCCTTATATGATGACTCGATCTGCCACTTCGGACAGTGTCTGCTCTGATTTTCGCTAGACATGCAGATACTCTTTGGTTTGTTTTGGAGATCATCTAGAGTTATGATCCTGATGGCACGGGTTTCTGGGTGCGAAAATTTGGGCCGTCATAGTTGGTATCAGAGCTTAGGCTTTAGGTTGAACCACGAGTTTAGGTTTGATTATTTTTGTAATCTATGTACTGATCAATGTTAATGTTTTCACAATGATAGACCAGTATTATGGGCCCAAGGTTCAGAGGTGGGCATGGTAGAGGAAGAGAGGGACCGAGATTGGTTCCGATGCGAGAGATCCCTGAGGTTACTGGTACATCTCGGGGATTTGGGTTCCCATCAGGTGAGAACATTGTTTCGGTAGGAGCAAGAGGAGGAAGAGGAAGTGGTGATAGTAGAATGGAGAAGGTGTTGGAAGCTTTGGCTGCCAACGTAGCTCAACAGATGACTACGATGAATCAACAAGCAGCTAGACCACCTCACCAACCCAGGGGTTTTGCCGAGTTTAGGAGAATGAGACCTCCTTATTTCTTAGGTTAGATAGATCCTATTGAGGTCGAGGGTTGGATAGAAGAGATAGAGAAAGTCTTCGAGGTGCTTCAATGCACAGATGTAGAGAAGGTGCATTGGGCAACCTTCAACTTGATGGGGAAGCGGGGCCTTGGTGGAAATCAGTATCAAGACACCGAGAGCAAGAACTTCCTAATATTCCTTGGACGTGGGCTGAGTTCATTGAAACTTTTAACGACAAGTACTTTCCCAAGATAGTGAGGCATCAATGGGAAGTGAAGTTTATAAAGTTGGAATAAGGTCCTATGACAACGTGTGAGTATAGTGCAGAGTTTGATAGATTATCGAGGTTTGCTCCGCAGCACGTAGCCACCGAGTCCATGTGAGCTCGGAAGTTTCAGCTTGAGTTGAGGCCAAACCTACAGAGAGAAGTGGCTTTATGGGAGTTGGAGACATATACAGTAGTTATGCCTAAGGCTCTCATTTCTGAAGAGGAGAACTTGAAATAGTTTGGTTGGAGGGATAGGCAAAACAAAGAGAGGTCGTTTTAGAGACAATCTCATGACCCTGATCAGAACAAGAGGGCTAGGTTCTCCAGACCTCCTAAATACCCTACTCACTCTAGGCCAGCAATATCTTCAAGCCCGAGCTCATATTAAAGGCCGGCAGTACCTGTATCATTCAAACCATTCAGATCATTTGGTTCTTCTGTTAGTGGAGCTTCTATCGCACAGGGATCTTCATGGGTCTCTTCATTTAGTCCGGCTCCATCATGTGCCAAGTGTGGGAAGCCACACAAGACGGAGGACTGCAGGAGAGATACGGGAGCTTGCTTAAGGTGTTACAAGATGGGCCATATGGTTAGGAATTGCCCTGAGGAGAGCATGGAAAGCAAGGAGCGGGTTGGATCGGTATCTATTCAGAGATCTTCTCGACCTGTTATTCAAGATCGAGCATATGCAGTCACCGCAACAGTTGCTCTGACATCAAATAATGTCATCCAAGGTATCTTTATGCTATGAGAGTTAATTTAATTCTTTGATATTGACGTAATATGGCATGCTTTGATGAGTTTATGCATAGAAATATTAGTAATTTATGTACGCTTCATTTATATGTTTAATATTCCAATAAAAGGTACACTTGTCATGCGTCGTATGGGTGACGAGAGTCAAGTAGAAGCTCGTGTATTGATAGACCCCGGGTCTAGTCATTCGTTTATTACTCCGTCATTTTTTGAGAAGTTAGGCATCGTGCCCAAGACCCTTGATTTTATCTTGGCTGTATCAGTCACAACTGGAAGCTCAGTCAGCACGGATACAATATGTCAATCAGTTATCGTGATGATTGAGGATCATGAGACGATGACGGATATGAACATGTTGGGTATGGAAGGGTTTGACATGATCCTTGGAATGGATTGGCTGTCAGCATACCATGCGAGTGTGGACTGTCTTCGAGATTGTGACCTTTCGACCTACGAAGAGAAAGTCCTTTCGCTTCCGTGGAATTAAATCCAAAGTCGCATCGTTCATTTCAGCTATCCGAACGGAGTGTATGATGAAGAATGGATGCTATGGATATCTTGCTTACGTGCAAGATCATCAGGAGAAGAAAAGGGACATCTCTCTTATCATCGTTGCATGTGAATACCCAGATGTTTTCCCTGAGGAATTACCTGAATTGCCACCTGATCGAGAGATCGAGTTTGCAATTGATTTAGCACCGGGTACTGAACCATTGTCAAAGGCTCCATACAGAATGATGCCTGCAGAGTTAAAGGAACTAAAGGAGCAGCTTTAGGAGCTCTTGGACAAAGGCTTTATCAGGCTGAGTGTATCTCTATGGTGAGCATCGGTATTATTTGTGAAGAAGAAGGATGGTTCGATGCTGCTGTGTATCAATTACCGTCAGTTAAACAAGATGATGATTAAGAATTGTTATCCACTGCTGCGTATCGACAACCTTTTTGATCAGTTGCAAGGTGCAAGGTTCTTTTCAAAGATTGATCTAAGGTCGAGTTACCACCAACTGAAGATTAAGGTGGACGACATTTCCAAGATCGCATTCTGCACAAGATATGGTCATTACGAGTTCCTGATTATGCCGTTTGGGCTAACGAACTCACCGACATCGTTCATGGACTTGATAAACTAGATATTCAAGCCACACCTCGATAAATCAGTGATAATTTTTGTTGACGATATCCTTATATATTCAAAGACAAGGGAGGAACGCGTTCAGCATTTGCGAGTTGCTCTACAAACACTCAGGAACAACCAAACTGTACACCAAGCTTAGCAAGTGCGAGTTTTGGATTTATCGGGTCAGTTTCTTAGGCCACGTTGTTTCTGAGGATGGTATCACAATTGATCCTGCAAATATCGAATCTGTAGTGAATTAGGAGCAACCGAAGATGGTGACAGAAGTCCATAGTTTTCATGGCTTGGCAGGATACTATAGACGGTTTGTGGAAGGGGTTCTCTAAACTCTCAGGTCAGCTTACTTAGCTTACAAAGAAGAACGCTAAGTTTGATTGGACAGAGCAATGTGAGAAGAGTTTTCAAGAACTCAGGACACGTCTGACTACAGCACTAGTGCTAGCTATACCTTCTGGTGGAGGAGATTTTGCTATATATAGTGACACATCTTACAGTAGACTGGGTTGTGTGCTTAATCAACATAAGAAGATTATCGCTTATGGCTTTAGACAACTCAGGGACCACGAGAAGAATTATCCCACTCATGATCTGGAGTTAGCAGCGGTAATTTTAACTTTGAAGATCTGGAGGTACTACTTAGATGGTGAGACGTTTGATATCTTCACCGACCATAAGAGCCTTAAGTATCTATTCAACTAGAAGGACCTAAACATGCAGCAACGAAAATGGATAGAATTCTTGAAAGATTATGATTGTTCCATCCAGTATCATCCTGGGAAGGCCAACGTAGTGGTGGATGCATTAAGTCAAAAGTCTTCAATTTAGTTAGTGCATCTCATCAAGAGAGTGCATCGGTGGCGCTTGCTTGAGGACATAGCCTTGTGTGATACGAGGTTTGATGTGAAAGGTTCAGGTGATTTGATGACCACCCTTGTTATCAAGCCGACATTGTTTAAAAATATTCGCAAACTTTAAATGGTCGATGATGAGCATATGACCATTAGACAGGGTGTGATCAGTGGGACCAGAGTAGATTTCTCCATCAGGGAGGATGGTACTTTGTCATTTCGAGATAGAGTGTGCATACCTGCCAATGTTGAGCTTCGGGATACTATTTTAGAAGAGGCTCATAAATCAATGCACGCTATACATCTAGGGAGTACCAAGATGTATCAGGACTTGAAGAAAAGCTTCTGGTGGAGAGGCTTAAAGAAGGAAGTAGCAGAGTACGTATCTAGAAACTTGGTCTGGCAGCAAGTAAAGGTAGATCATCAAAATCTAGAGGGATTGTTGCAACCTTTGCCTATACCTAAGTGAAAATAGGAAGCCATTTCTATGGACTTTATTTTGGGGTTGCCGAAAATATTGAGGAAGCACAATGCCATCTGGGTCATTATGGATAGACTGACCAAGTCTACATATTTTCTATCGTATCGTATTATGTATACTGCCAGCAAGCTTACAGAGCTGTACTTTAAGGAGATAGTTAGACTTCATGGTATACCGGTTAATATTATGTGTGATCGTGATTTACTTTATACATCACAGTTCTGGCAGAGATTTCAAGAAGGCATGGGGACTAGACTTGATTTCAGCTCAGTGTTTTATTCTCAGATTGATGGGCAGATTGAAAGAGTAAACCAGATCTTAGAGGATATGTTGCGTACATGCATGTTAGACTTTCACGGGTCATAAGATCAACATTTGCCTCTGATTGAATTCATGTACAACAATAGCTATCAGTCTAGTATTGGCATGGCTCGCTCCCTACAAAGCTTTATACGGATGACGATGCAGATCTCCATTGAATTAGGAGGAAGTCAGTGATAAATTTATTTTAGGACCTAATATCATGGACAGTGCAATCGAGATAGTTTGGTTGATTCGTGAGAGATTGAGAGTTGCTTAAAGTCGCTAAAAAAGTTATGCCGATATTTATCGAACACAAGTCGAGTTTCAGGTATGCTTGATTGTGTTCAATACTTTAAGTGTCCTTATCTACTCAATTTGTATTAAGCTAACACCTATTTTCAAATAAGAGACAAGGTCTTTGTCAAGATCTCGCCAATAAAGGGCGTGATACGTTTCGGGAAACGTGGAAAGCTAAGTCCACGTTACATTAGACCTTTTAAAGTACTAGGTTAGGTTGGAGAAGTTGCGTATCGGATTGCGTTGCCACCACAGTTGGCAAGCATGCATAATGTATTTCATTTCTCCATGTTGAAGAGATATGTGAAAGACCCAACACACATCCTGGATTTCCAGCCGATTGAACTTCAAGAGGATCTGACCCTGGTAGAAGAACCTATGCAGATTCTAGACCATAAAGAGTAGGTGTTATAGACTAAGATGATCCCACTGGTGTTAGTAAAGTGGTGGAATTATTTGTCTGCACAGGTTACCTAGGAGCGCGAAGCTGAAATTTGCGAGCAATACCCGCATCTGTTTAACTGATATGTGAGGTAATTTTTTATATTCAATTTAATTCGATATTATACTGTGTCTTTATTAAATCAATTGAGCATATGTTAGATTAGTATTCAGCGCTTAAAATAATACTACGACTGGACGGTTTAACCGTTGGACTATGACGAAGCTTACGGATCCTTTAAACCTGAAATTTTAGAAAATAACCTTGCTGTGAAATCTGATCGATCAAAAATATGATTTGATCGATCAAACACTTATCTGATCGATCAAACTGACAAGTTGATCGATCAACTTTCCATACTTTTTATTTAAAGACTTATTCAATCAATCAAAGGGAGTATTTGATTGATCAAATGTGAATCCGATCGATAAAACATAAAGATTGATCGATCAACTGACTTTAAACTGCGTGCTATTTTTGAACTATCTGATTGATCAATTGGACAAATTGATCGATCAAATTTGAAATTCGATCGATCAATATAGGGATTGATCGATCAACTTATCGGGTTAGGACATTTTCATTTTCAAATCCGATTGATCAATTAAGCATTGATCGATTGAATTTATCATTTAAGTGGTGCCTGGGTTTTAAAATACCCATTTTGAACGATCGAGAAAACTCAATCGAGCGAGAACAGCTTGCATTCCTTTGTGTTCGAACTTGATTTTCAGTTACTCCTGACTGCCGAAACTCCGCATTCTTGATTCCTTGGATCGCGTGTTACTCCCTTAACACTGTAAACCCTCGATTTCTCAATTCATTTGGGGTTTTGGTTTATTTTATCATTTTTAATCTATGAAACTGCGAACGAAAAATGCGTCGCGCAAAGTCCCCACCTCGTGGGCTTGTGTGCCCGTGCCCCAAGTTGAACTGGTCGTACAACCTATTGTACAACCTGTGGCACTACCCGCACCACCCGTGCCACCCGTTCAACCACCCCAACCACCACTCATCGAGCGTGAATTACCAAAAGAGTGGTGGAATGTCAAAATCTTCTTGCCCGAGTACGAGTTCTCCTCGACTCTCTTTGATGATCGACCTGAAATGGCATGGGCGATCAAGTACATCACCAACCTAGGGCTCAAACCTATGCATGAGCCATTTCATGACCATTATTGCCCAAGAATAGTACTACTATTCTACCAAAATCTTTGACGGGGCGGTAATCATCATCTAATGATTACCAAGATAGATGGGTTGGAATACAAGTTCAACCAATTCCACGTCTCCGCCGCCTTGCAATGCCCATCCGGGTATGTGGAGACGTGTAGTTTAGCGACACTCTATGTGAAGGATGTGCCCTATGAAGACGTCATCGCAAAGATGATGCACGGGCTTCAAGGATCGGGCCAATCGATCAAACGGGCCCAACTCCCCGACAATTTATGGATGCTTGATACCTACATAAAGTGTAACATCTACCCGTTCTTATGCAAGTCTGAGCGTACGGGTCTTGTACAACAATTCCTCTTCTCGGCCTTCGAGGGTCATTGCACATCGTCATCAATGACATGCTTGATGTCGTTGATCAGATGTCCGAGAAGAAGGTAAAGTCTAAGAAAGAAATGCCATATGCCTGACTAATTACATGGATGGTCGAGCAATACAATGCCGTACGGGAGGCATTTAGCATGGCACCGGGAGAACCAAGATGAAATGACAACATTAAGGTTTTTTACCTGAAGGACTGGACCAAAAGCTACAACCTTTTGGTGAAGAAATTACCCGAGGAGGAGCAGGTTCCACCCGTTGAGGCTGGAGTCGAGACTGCTGAGCAAGCTCGAGATGTGGGGGAGGCACAACCTGATATTCCACCTCAGCCTACGGTACCCGCTCGACCGGCTCCCATTTCTCCACGCCGACCTACTCGTGTTAGCACCACATGCTATTCTGAGCCCTCCTCCACTTCTCTAGAATGTGTGCTGGCCGTGATCAACGAGAACAAAAAGAGAGTGCACGAGAGGTTAGACGAGATGTAGGAGTTCCATCGTCAGGTGCATCGACGGTTGGATTTTAATGAGGGTATGCTTCTCTAGTTGATGCAACAGGCGTACCCCACTACTACTACCCCCATGATCGGTCACGCTTGCCAGCACGTCGCTGATCCACGTGACTACTGTACAGAGCCACCCAGACCCAGTCGATCAGCTGCACCTACGGAGCCTGGATCATCATCTGCTCCACCAGCAGGTGACCACTATACCTTTTATGTTATTTTTATAATTATATGTGTATATATAATTCTATTTTCCATATTAAATTCCTGCTTTGCATGCATGACTGTTCCTGGATGATTTTTGATTTGACTATTCTATATGCCATATTCAATCTCTGTTTTGCATGCTTTGTACTCTGCCCTGTATGCTTCACATATGCTCTATACTCTGCTCTGTCTGATACCTCTTGCTTAATTGGTTAGATACGGGGTGTATGATTGTTTGAGTCATTGTGGAGTGTTCTTCTGAGCAAGTGACAGTTGAGACGGATGCATCCATGTATGGATGCAATCCTCTATGACATTCTCAGATGCCACACATAGTACATCCAGGTTACAACGGATCCCGACCCTCCATTCCGTGCTTCGCAAAGACTATTGCACTGTGACCCACTCTTATAGTTAGGACTATTTGTTCTGCTTTGTTCTGCGAGTTAGGACTAGGGAATACCGTAGACCTGTCTAAGTCTGTTTAACATTTTCGAGGATGAAAATTCCTAAGGGGGGGAGAATGTAACGACTCTAAAATTCTAAAACTTCTAACTGCTGGTATACGTGCCTAGCATGGAAATCGAGACAATTTTAAAATTTAACAATAAGAATATTAAGATCAGGATTATTAATCCGTATACATGTGAAGTGATAGGTCACTCACAACACAAGTCTGAGATGCGATTAGATCCCTTGTAGGATGTTGTATACGTGTGTATAGCGTGTGCGCTCAACACAGGAACGAATGAGTTAGAAATAGAAATTTCAAAGATATTTCCATAGGTAGCTTATAAGAGAAGGAAGGAGCTAGAATGCACTCCCTCTACTCCTCCTTGCTTCCCGTTTGATCTATAGCTAAGAGATTTGTGATCTGAGGTCTTTCTGTTGTGAGACCTAAGTGTGAGAGAAACCCTAGATTAAGGACCTGTTGATATAAAGCGCGAAAGAATCAACGGGTGTAGGTCGAATAGGTTAGAGAAGGCAATACGCGTTTGTGTGTTAGCGTGGATTCGTGTCTCCGGTTCTTCGAAGAACTCACCTTGGAAAACTCTCGAGTTTTGAATCTGAAGAACCGTCCTGAGTCGAAGGATTGACTTGGATCAAGGAATCGACATTAAGAGGTGAGTTATTATGTAATTATAGGAGTTGTGAAGTCATACATGCCAGTTAATTGTTTGCTTGAATGATTCGTAGAGAGTCATAATGGCTATGGAAGTGTTAGGTTAAAAATCAATGGAAGGCTTTAATGACAAAGACTGTCATTTCCGATCGATCAAATTGGATACTTGATCAATCAAATTATAATCCGATCGTTAAAATCGTATAAGCCCCTATGGAATAGGGGAGTAATTTTGAAGAAGTTCATGCTCGCAATGTTCAATCGATCAAATTTAGAACTAATCGATCAAACTATGAAGTGATCGATCAGGTGTGAACTGATCGATCAATTGAGAATTGATCGATCGAATTATGTGATTGATCGATTAAATCAAGGATTTGATCGATCAAATTTTATAACCGATTTGATCGATCAAATTTTATAAACACCTTATGGAATAGGAGGTGTGATTTTTTGAAATTTTGATTTTAAAAATCTGATCTATCAAACTGAGAGATTGATCGATCAAATTTAGGATCCGATCGATCAAATAGGGATCCGATAGATCAATTAGGGATCGATCGAAGTTCCTCTGTTTTGAAAAAGGTGAAGTGTTGGTTTTTGATCGATCAATTATGAGAATTAATCGATCAATTTGTGAATCCGATTGATCTAATAGAGACTTGATCTACCAGTTTTCTTTTGTTCTGTTTGTGTAAGGTTAAGACATCCGATCGATCAAATAATAAGATTGATCGATCAAATAAGAAGATTGATCGATTGAATACCCTGTTTGGCCTATTTTAATTTTCTGGGAAAAACACTGCTGGGCAGTGTGCCAAATTCTTTTCTGATACTTCTGACACTTAGTACACTATACGTATGGTCTAGGTCAAGACCAAGACACCTTAAAAACCTTTGGATTTGCTTAGAAAAACTTGATCTGAGGTAGGGGAAATTCAACCTAACTTGTACCCAATTTGACAGCATGATTTCTGAGTATTCGTATCTGACTTCTGTTGTTTCAAAAGCATGTCATGCATATGATAAAGCTATGTTATCTTTGTTTTATGTATCTCTGCTCTGCTCTGCTCTGATTCCTGATATGTGCTCTGATTTAAAGTTCATGTGACGAATCCCCCTGACGTGGCAGGATATCCACGACCGGTATGGCGGGATATCAGTGTATTTGATTTGTAAACCCCCTAGCACAAGTTGCTCTCCTTTGAAGAGGCTTGATGCAAATATCTAAAATTGTTCATTGAACGACGATGGTCGGGGTTATCCATCGGCACACATCTGGCTATCACGTGCTATATTCACGGGAGTTATTTAAGAATAGAATTTAAGTCACCAAATACTGTATGCATGCATCTGAAAACTCTGAGGACATAGTCTGTTTCTAAAAATTATGCATCTGTTATTTGATTCATCTGTTTGCATCTATTCTGTTATGTCTGCACTATCTGATTTAATCATCTATTCTGAGTTATGTTCTGTAAACCATGTTTTACATTTTAGATGCAATTTACTTGAGTTTCTTCTATTGAGCTTAGATAGTTAGCTCACCCTGATTTCTATATAATAGCTTCTGAGGCTAGGGCTCCCGGCACATAGAGTGATCCTGATTATCAGCCAGAGGTTGAGGAGGAGGAGGACACTGACACCCCTGCTGATGAGTTCTATTAGCAGCTTGGGTACTTGTCTATAGGAACCACTATTGGGAACCATTGTTTTGAGTGATGGATGTCCATCACCAATGGTTCTCCATGGTTTCTTTTTGAGGATGTATATTCTTTTGATTATATATATAGTTTGATTTCATTTCTTTTTAATTAGAGCCTTATATGATGACTTGATCTGCCACTTTGGACAGTGTCTGCTCTGATTTCTGCTAGATGTGCAGGCAATCTTTGGTTTGTTCTGGGGATCATCCAGAGTTATGATCCTGATGGCATAAGTTTTCGGGTGCGAAAATTTGGGCTGTCACAACGTATGTCGTATCTACAGATAATATGTATACCGACTCCAATTTCTTTCCTTGGAGAATGGGTGCCCCACTAACTTGTATATCTTTAAAGATCTTCACGTCTTATGGACCGAATACCACAAAGAGACCTTCTGAAGTTCTCTGTGGTACAGATAATAAAATTTTGGCCATACTGGGAACATGATAGACTTCCTTCAACAACCAATCATTGTTGAATCTCATTGTGATTTCCGCATCACCAACATGAGCGACATGGTGCTTTGAGTTATCTGCAATGACGATGACCCCATTTCCATTGTACTTGAGCGTGCACATGAGCTTGTATTCATCCCCAGTCATGTGGTTAGAACATCCTAAATCAATGATCTAGTCGCTTTGATAATTGAGCTTTGGACGTGCGTGTCTGCCTATCTTCGTATTAACTTCATTACGTGTCAATTCTTTTTCTATCGACTTTGAAAAAGAAGCCTCAATGTTCCAATCTTTGTGTGTAGCTTTCTCGTGTTGTGAGCTACTTGCCGTCGCACTATTGCCTTTTGCAATCTCTTTCAATGTGGCCTGACTTTCTTCAATGATAATAACCTTGCCTCTATGGTTGTTGGTACTTTGGCTTGCTATTGGTCCGTTGGTACTTGGTAGTGCTTCTCTCTTGTGGTGCCCATCTTTGAGGTTTCGGCTTCGGATTGAGCCTCTGCTTTCCTTTATCGCCTTCCAAAAATAGAACCTCGTCCTTATCTTTTATTAATACATCTGCTATTTGTTTCGCCAGCGTCTCTTGATTTATCAAGAGATTTTTGAGCTCGAATAGTGAAGGCTGCTTTGGCCATCCTTGTACAGGCCGTTGAATTCAGGTTTCAATCCGCGAATAAGTATCCTTCTCATACAAGCTTCACTAATATTCGATTCCGGATCGATCTGTGATATTTCGCTACATATATTTTTAACTTTCATGAAATATTGAGAGATGAGCATGTTACCTTGTGTAATCATCCTGAGCTCATTTTCCAAGAGTTGAACGTGAGCATCATTTGCACGAGAATATAAAGCAACAAAAGAGTCCCACACCTCTTTCGGAGTAGTGACTTCTCGTATGTGCTCTAACAATTCTTTTTTAATTGACGTCATAATGACAAATAAAGCTTTTCCTGCTCGAATATGCCATTTACGCAATACTTAGACATTAGTCGGGTGCTCTCCGGTGGAACTGCCTATGCGCCTGCCACCGTGTCCCATAAGTCTTGCCCTTGCAAATATGATTCTTTGCATGATCGCCAATAACCATAGTTACTATTAGTTAACTTTTCAATGCCGCCCAATGAGCTTCCAAGATCTGTCATATTCCTTGTACAAAATAAATGTACCGCTTGTATGTGATTGGTTGTACAATACTCATCTCTGGAACAACACCGATTTGTATTCCTAGCTAGTGGTTGCTACAATAGCCGCCGATCAAAACGCGGTGTCTTTCGCTACACCCGACTTGCTTCGAACCTCACTCTGATACCATTTGTAGAGTTGCTGCAGTGGAAATTCGGCAATGTTTCGTATCATTGTGTGTGCAACATGAAATTCTTATAGGTACATGAGAAGAGTCAATACCAACTCTGATACCACCTGTCGATATTGACTCTTTTCATGTACAACCCTCATTGACCCATGCTAGAAATTACTCTCTTCCAATACCTTAAAACATTGAGTTGTGCTTCTTCTATCATGAATTAGTTTTGGTCGGAATGGTAGCTCAATGGAGTATAAGATCTGATCAGCCTTCAAAACTGTCTATTTTATGCCCAAATCTCGGCCTTGCTAACCCTCATATAACTATTAATGGTTGCCTTTAGTATGAGATGTGTTACAACAGGTTTAAAGGCTGAAAGTATGTAAAAATGGCTTAAAAAGTAAAGTAGAAGAAGTTCCAAAGCCATGGCAGAGAACAGAGCCGAAACAGAGGAATGGAAGCCCAAAATAGGCAATTTCGACTGGTCGAGATCTAATTTGGACCGATCGAAATAGCGCAGTAGCAGAGAAAGAAAGAAAAGAAGAAGAGTGAAAGCGATTTTACTACTCAACTGGTCGAGATTATTGGTATGCGCTTTTTCTAGATTCCTTTCAATCCCTGGAAGAAGTGGCCCAATTCGATCCGAGTGAACTCTGGCGAAAAGTAATAGAGTAATAAACTATGAAATATTAAATACTGAAAGGAAAAGGTAAATTTTAAATGGAGAGTACCTGGGTTGATGCGATCGCCAACTATAGATATTTATCGATGTTGTAACATGTCAGTGATCACTGATCGGGCTTACTTATATATGTATCTAATTAAGTCTTAACCTATTATAAGCGTACAATGAAAATTATAATACTAGCATAGGATCATTCCCACGAAGATAGGTTTTATACTATATATATTGATTTTCTGAAAACTTATATAAATCTTTTAAGATTCTAAACTACTTGAGAAATATGAATAAATAATGGTTTCTTAAAATAATTACAAAAAATAAATCCTAAATCCTCCTTCTTAAGATTATGGTCGTCAATCACAATCTTCAGCTATCGGATGTTTACAAATTTAAAATACCGTTACACTAATCTGAAAACCTCAACGTGAGTCGTCAATTCAAATTAAAATTTAAAGATATTTACAAAGCAGTGAATTGCAATAAAATAAATCTAAACTAGAAAATAATAAAATTATATCTTTCACCCCTCAGTCGCAGTCTTCAATTGCTTCTGAGAAACTACAGACATCTACTCTAATCTTTCAGCTCTTAATCCCAGTCATCAATTGTGATCAAGGTACCTTGGATATGTAAACTAAACTACTCTAATTTTAATCAGAAGAAAACCCAACCTTAGGCATCAATTAATGCTGAGAATTTCTTCGATGATTAATTTCTATACCAAGCCTCTTATTTATAGATCATAAGGGGTTGATTTATAAAACTCTTAATTCTAGTAAAAGAAGCTATTAAAACAAAAGTGTCCTATTATAATTCTACTTCTAATTCTATCTTTTCTTACTTTCAACGGTTGATGTACTTCTGGATCTTCTCTTTTATTTCAGCAAAAGAGTCCTTTAAAAGTCTTCTTCTTCAATCTTCTCAAATCCGTGATTGGCCAAACTTCTAAGTTAAGAATTCTTCTAATTAATGTATGGTGGTATAAATCTCACGTGACCAGTAGCTTTAGAAGGTGTTCTTTCGTAAAATCGTAAATCACGATTTTGTAGCTTTACTCTCTAGACGATTCTTTATTTACAATTGTTCATCTTTTCTCTACTCTCAACATAGCTTCTTATAGAACAATTCTTTATTACAATTTATCGTCTTCTCTTGTATCGTATCTCACTCTTGAACGACTTTCTTTTGCAGAATCATAAATTACGAATTTCTACTTTCTTTACAGCGCTCCGTAAAATCGTAAATCACGATTTTCTATGTTTCAGTAAGTGATGGTGTTCAATCGTCTTTTTATTACTTTATGAGTTTATTTTGGTGAATATTAACACTTTGGTTCTCTGTTACTATTTTTTCTTAGTATTTGCACATTAGTAACTTATTAATAGCAAACTAAGTTCTAGCATCACTAAGTTAAGGGTGGTAAAATGGTATATTATGTGATTGATCGCACCCCCAAACTTACGCTTTTCTAGTCCCTAGCAACATAAAAATATAAAATATCTTAAATAAAAAATTTGAATGCCACTTTCGTAGGGAGCACGATTGCATTTAGTAGATGCAACAAGCCCTTAAAACCCCTAGGTGATCCTCAGTGGAGGAGTTGTAGTCTCTTGAGGTTTTCAGTGAAGTTACCTTCAAACTTCAAATATTTTTTTGAATTTTTCAAAATTTACAAAGGAAATAAAAGTTAAAAATCTAAACTAATTTTCATACACTAAGTTAACTAAGTTGATCGTTATATGGTTGTTATGATTTTATAAAATTACTAATCTTTTATCCTTGCTCTCCATTATAACAGTTATCCTTGATTAGAATTTCAACAATTTCTATTCATAATAAGCACAGAGTGTATGCATTACTAGACAGTTTATTCTTCATAGATTTTTTTAAACTACAGTTTTAGAAAATATTTTCATTCAAAAACTCACACTATTGGCATACTCTCAGAAAAAATATCGAAACTTTTGGGTTGTCTCAATGTATTTAGAAGAATTATACAATGGATAATTGCAAAAAAATAATCTCATGGAAAAATAATCTATTATATTCATATGATTCTCTATGCAATCCATAGTATCTATTATTCATATCTTTACTAGGCTTACGCTTTGCAAGGTATAAATAAAAAAGGTCTTTCCTTCGGCTTGTAATGGGGCTTTGGTTTATAGAAGGTATCATAGAAAGGTAGAAAAGGATTCAAAATTTTCTGAGAATTTAATTCTTCTTTCTCCCATCTTTGTTTTTTCTACTTCAGTAAGTACCCACGAATTTGGATAACTTCTTCCCATTTTTATTTTTGTAGTTTGTAAATCCCATTTTGATATAAAATATCTTTTTTATGATTTTCCTTTTTTTAGAAAGCTTTTTTTTTTCCAAAAATCGTCTTTTCACGATTTTTCATCTTTTTCCATTTTTTCTTCTTTTTTTAGTTGTACCCTTTTTCAGCATTCCCTTTATCTATTTTTGCTTTTTACTCCTTCCACTCCCTCTTCTTCTCTTCTTCTGTATTTTAAACTCTCAGAAAATATAAGGGTTAAAGGTTGAAAACTTTGGGTGGTACATATAGTTAAGGGTTTTCAAGATTTTTGGTAGAAAGAAATTCAATTTAGGCTTCAAATATGGGTTCAAAGGATAAAATTTTATGGGATTTTAACTTTTTGGCCTTGTTTTAAACAAAAGATGACCTTTAATCATCTTTATGATTTACTAGCATAGATGCCTTATTGTTTTGATATTTCTAATAGATAGTTCTAGATAAAAATTCAGGTTATCATATTCATTGAATATTTTGATTCTAAATTTAGCAATATAAGATTTCATAAAGAAGTAAAGAAGTTTAAAGAAATTTTGACTTGAATAAAAGTAGTCTCTGTTATTCACTGAAAAGTAGCACTTTTCACCTCTTAACCTAGCCTTTGCTAGACCTTGAAGCTGATTAATAACTCTTTTTTAACTTATTTTATAGTTAGAAATAACTTGTGCAGCTTAACACAAAGTCTATGCTTTTGGTGCCAAGAAGAGAGAGAATTCAAGCAAAAGATGATAGCTGAACCAGAAAGTGATAGAACATCATGGTAGTATACACCATAGTGACTATTTTGCATGTCACAATGGACCAAGACAGTCCAGCAGATGAAAGAAGTATAGGTGAGAGTAGAGGAAGCTACAACAGAAGCATGTGCATAGCAGCAGAGAAGCCAATGACCTATCTCGCACAGTTGAGGTGTTGCCTCGCGCTGTTCAATTCATTGGCAAAGCTCCCTCATGCAGCTAAGACATGCAGCATATTAGAGCGCAGCTTAATGAAGGGGTTATCGCAAAGTAGCCTCTCGCGTAGCAATCACGCACTTCGGTTGCAATCAATATGTGAAGAAACTCGCGGAGCTCTCGCGCACTAAGCCTCTAGAAATACAACTCGTAAAGTTCTCGCGAGGATCAAGCCTTAATACTGCCGCGTGCACTACCTTGTAAGACCAATTAGCGCGAGCAATAGCAAATACCTCACAAAGTTCTCGCGTGGCTCTGAAAGAGAGAGACGCCCAGAAGTTCTCTCGCGCAGCTCTCGCACGCTTAGAAGCTTAACCCTGAACCAAGCAAGATGTAAAGTCCATCTGCGCGAGTACTTTATGACAGGAGTTTTTAAAGCTCTTCTGTGCGAGCAAGCTAAGAACTGAAAGTCCTTCTCCGTAAGTGCATTCAAAGCTAAAGCAGCTGCGCGATCACCCAAAGTCCTATTGCGCAAGACAACAATACTCAAAGCCAAACTCTACCCCATAGCTGCGCGATAGAAGTGATATGCAGGAGCAAGCCTCGCGAAGCTTGGGCTCTCCACTTCTCAATCCTAACTCAAGGAACTTTTGGGGATTTCCCCAGGTCTAGGGCATGCAACCCGAGGCACAGATCCCGATGCATGCATCCCAAGATATCTAAGGGTTGTAACAGTGCCACATTTGCTTGAAAAATTAGGGTTTACTCTCCTCTCAGCCACAACATTAGGACTAAGTATATAAGCTATGCTTGTAATTTAGAATTTATCAATCACTCTTCCCTTCAACCTTTGTCGGCTGAGAGCTCAAGTAGATTAGGGTTAGGGTTAGGGTTTGATCACTTTTTTTGTCATTTTTTCTTCTCTCTTAGCCCAGCACTTGCTGGCTAAATCTTTGGTAAGCAATTAGGTGTAGTTTTACTTAGTTTTGTAATAGGTCATTTAAACATTAGGATATTTTGTGAAGAGCTGTTGTGCATAAGGCTACTACCTTGAGAAATTTCATTATCGATAACTTAGATCAATGGAATTTGTGTTTTAAATGTTTATTTAATCTGTTATTTTCTTATTTGCTCGTAATTTTATTCAGGCTATAGCATGCATTTAGGATTTGAGCTTTGTGAAAGGCCCATGGAAGCTTGAGCTTGTAGCCCCGGGACCATGGTGGAAGCAGCAGTTTACATGTTCTATCTCATCATTTATGGGTAAGGGAGCCTTTGTGGATAGCCTGTGACCATTTGAGTGGACAAACTATAGCCCTAGGGCAATCTTGGTCACAGATCTGAGATGGATTCTTTTTCTCTACACTTGAGCTTGTAGCCTAGTGAGAGATTGTGCAGGAACAGGCTCCCCTCTGTCTTACTTGACCACTATCAGATGTTAGATCTGGCTTCTCTGTAGTGATTGCAGACTTGAGGGCTGAGTTATTACAGACCTTTTGTAGCAATGATCAGCTGTGCTTAAGCCCCTATGCAACCTATTACTTTTCCTATGTGTTAGCTCATTGTGCTGATGGCGTTTAACAAACACATAGGATGTTATGGGTTGGCACTCCTATGAATGTCTGCCAGATCTGTAAGCAGATCTGGGGAGCTTGTAGCCTCGCAAACATAGTGTCTGCAATGGTATTCATGGCCTGATATGATTCATTAGATTAGCTTAGATCAGCCCACTCCTTTGGATTAGGTTAGCTTTTCTGACTCAATCAATGGGATTTGACAGACTCTATTGGATAGTCTGTAGCTATTTAAGTGGATAGATTATAGCCTTAAGGCCACCCCAAATGGCATGGGTTAAGTTGGATTCTTCTACCTTGCTGCGGTTATTGATAACACTTCAGTAAAGATTTGCTGCAGAGACAACCCTAAATCTGAGTTACATAACTGAATGAACTTTAACCTGAACTGCTTACTTCCCATCCTTTTATCTTTATTTTAACACACCATCACCACCTTCTTCATAAACCTTTCTTAGGATAGGACTGCACTTTATTTCTTTTCTTTTTAGTAGGTAATTTAGTGTAGTTGTGACGTCCAACTCTCTTTCTTTAGGATTGTTAGATCTGTAGCCAGATCTGGAGGCCTACTATTATAGCCCATTTTGAGTTCTAGATTAATTTCTCTGTGGGACAAACTCTTACTTATCAAAACTTGCTACAATAGCCCTGTATCTTACAGGCTTAGGATTATTTTAGTTGTGTTGTTTCCATCTTTTATTTACTTTGATTTTTAATTTATTCTCACTACACAATAAATTAAGCACACTAGAATAACATCAACAATTTTTTCGCGCCGTTTTCGAGGATATTGATCTTTTTAGTAGACCTGAGTTATACTATAATTTATTTTAGAAAATTCTTTGTAGCTGTGCTATAGTAGAATAAAAGTACTACTAATTTTTTTTGAAATCTTGCAGAATTGGACAATAGCAGAAAGGAAAAACTAGAGTTGCAGCTAGAGTCTAGCTAGCTTTGTTTGCACTTCTTTTATCCTAAAACTTAGTCCTTTAATGTTGAATTTCCTGTAATTAGTCTAGTTGTAAAGTTGGTTAGTTGTTAATTTAGTTAGAAATTTTTTTATGTGCTGTGAGCATTTTTCTTACTTGCTTAATTTGTGTATGTATGCTTGGAAGAAGGTCTCTTAACCCTGAGTTAGAACCTCTAAATCCTGAGGTTGAAAGAGCCCTTAGACCAAGAAACAACACACAAGGCCCTACTGTTGAAACTGAGCCAGCTAATATGGCTAAGAGGCAAAGAACCCTGAAGGAATACAATGCACTAGGGGATTACACATCTCCCTTTTGCATACAATTCCCTTAAGTGGAAGGAAACTATAAAATCAAGTCCTCCACCATCAATATGCTGCCATCCTTCCATGGGCTTAGTAAGGAAGATCCTTACAAGCACATTGACTAATTTTTAGTACTTTGCACCACTTTCAATATTGCCGGCGTGGGACTTGAAGCAACCAAACTGAGTCTTTTTCCTTTTTCACTAAAAGACAAAGCTAGCACCAGGCTCTCTAAGCTCCTAGCCAATAGCATTCAAACATGGAGTGACCTCTAAAGCCAATTCCTGGCTAAATTCTTTCCCATGAACAAAACCAGTCAGATGAGGTTAAATATTTTATCATTTACTCAGTCCTCAACTGAGAATTTTTATGAAGCATGGGAGAGATTTCAGGAGATGTTAAAATAATGCCCCCACCATCAAATTCCAATGTGGCAACTAGTTCAAGTATTTTACCAAGGAATTAATCCCAAGAGTAGGGA
Source organism: Chloranthus sessilifolius (assembly GCA_021018995.1). Taxonomy (NCBI): domain Eukaryota; kingdom Viridiplantae; phylum Streptophyta; class Magnoliopsida; order Chloranthales; family Chloranthaceae; genus Chloranthus; species Chloranthus sessilifolius. Next base: position 21,934,885 of record CM037586.1, read on the forward strand.
TATGGTGGATGCCTCATGTGGTGGTAGTTACCTCCACAAGATAGCTGATGAGGCTTGGGAGCTGTTTGACATCATAGGAGAAAATTCTATGCAGCAGGAGTCATTGTCTCGCAATGATAGTCAAACCCCAGCTAAGTTGGTGAAAGAGTCCACCCTTAGAGGTGGAATATATGAAGTTAAGGTGCAAAGTGAGTTGGAGAAGGTGGACAATTTGAGCTTGAAGTTTGACAAATTGATGAATGTGATGCAGCCTAGGATGATTGCACGAGTGGAGGAGGCATGTCTGATATGCCAATCTCCCACACATTTACTCCAGGATTGTCCATCAGCCAACTAATTCCTTGATTTTATTATGAAGCATGCCAATGCTGCCCAAGCATATGGGCAGCAACCTGCTGGGTACTCATGGAGGAACCACCCAAATTTGAGGTGGAGAAAAGATACATACCCTCAACCTAGCAGTAGCAGTTGGCAACTCCATATAGACCTCAGCACTAGTTTAACCAAGGATACCTACCTAGACAGAATTTTTAGTTGCCTGTCCCACAGCCCAACCAGTTGGCCTTGCCCCCACAACAGCCCAGATCCTCTTCTTTTGAAGAGCAAATGCTAGCATCTATGCAAAATTTGGGTAGCTTAGTCAAAACTGTGAACTCTCATGGGCAAAGCATTAAGAAAATAGAGGACCAGTTGGGTCAAATCTGTAATGCTTTGAATAGGAGAGAAGAGGGCAAATTGCCTAGTCAACCATTAGCCAACCCCAAAGGGCAGTACATGATTGGAGAAGCATTCCCCAACCATGTGGATGATGGTTTAGTAGGACAAGGCAATTGAGGAGGTCATAGAGAGTAACAATGAACAGAAGGTGAGTGGTGAAGAACCAAAGAATGTGTGTACCATATGTATTGATTGTGTGTTTTGTTTTGTGTTGCTTAGAAAATTTTCAAGTACTACTTTTAGGGTAATAATGCTTTACTTGTGTGTTGGATTTTATTTTATTTTATTTTGTTCGGAGTGCAAGTGCATATTTTTCATCTGAATTTTGATACTCATGTCTGATGGTAATGATTGAGATGCTCTCACAATAATTGTGATGAATTTGATCTGAAAGAGTATCTTTAAAATTTTACATTTTTGATGTTTAAAGGTTGATAAAGGGTAGCCAAATTGTCATGATAAATGGTGTACATGTCAAGGAGTTGGTGCTGATGCACACTGAATTGGTGCATGATATTATACATGCACAGGCCAGGGCACAAGCTGAGAGGAAAGGTTAAGTTTTGCCTTCTCGCGAGGCTAAATGGCCTAAATTTCAAGCTTGCGAGCCAACTGAAGCTTTCTCGCTGAGTTCTGATGGATATTTTGTACCGCGCGAGAGCTTCACAAAAAAAGGGCATCTGCTGAAGCCTGATAGTGAGCCTCACAAGGTGCTTGAGACTCACATTTTAATACTCGCGAGGCTTCGCTACTCTAGCCGCGTGAGAGATGAGCAACTGCTTTGCGCGCTTGGGCCTAAATTTGACTCTGCGAAGAACCTCGCGAGACACATAAAGCTTTTAAATCTGTTCTCGCGAGGCTCTGATCTTCTACACGACAGAACCTCTAGCAAGGTTAGCTGTGTACTACGCGAGGAATGTACTCCGTGAGAACCTGGCGACAGCTGCGCGAGGCATGGGTTAAGCCCTATAAACCCTACAAATTTCTCCATTTTCTTCATTCTATATTTTTGCCCTAACTTTCCCTGCTCATTCACAAGCTCCCTCTTTTCTTCTTTCTTCTATACAACCATTTCCACTCAACCTTAGCTAGTTTCCTCTTATATTTTTACTCCCCATCACCTCCTAGTCACTTTGAGCTAGGTTTGGGGGGATTTTAACATCTGTGCAATGTGTGAGGTGAAACCCTAGCTATCATTTGGTAAGATTTCTCACTCTCTCTTAGTTGATTTAATTACACATTACTTTAGTGTAAGTAGAGAGCAATTTGGGGCATGTTTTATTTATGAAGTGTGCATTCCACCTGCTGGGAGTTCCAAACCCTAATTTGAAGAAATTGAATAACTATGGCCACAGGTTCAAAATTCACAGATGCCTTGTTTGATTTGGTAACCCCACCACCTACTGGGAGCCCTGTGGCTACTCGGAAATTTGCAAGGATTACAGAGGCCTCCAATGTGGAGACCCTTGTGGTAACTGCACCCATTGAGGAGCCCCACATTGAGCTAACTGTAAAGAAAGGAAAGGGTATGACCTTTGATGCCAAAGGTACCAAAAAGAAATATGCTCCTAAGAAGAGGGCCAGAGAGCACCCACCATTTAAAATCCCTGAGAAGTTGAAGAAGAAATAGAAAATGGGCAAGGAAGTAGCCCCTGAGGTCCCTGAGGATGAAGAGGAAGAAGATAATTAATACCTTAGGGTCCCCTCTGAATTTGTAGCTAGAATTAAGCTAGAATCTGAGACAATTTTTTATAAGGCTTTCTTTGAGGAGCTATTTGAAATAGCTGCCTCCATGGAATACCTCACAAAAGCCACATTGTTGCCCCTACTGAGGCCCCCAATGCAACTAGTCTTCCCTAGACTAGTGCAATTGTTTTACAAAAATATCATAATCAAGACTGGGGATGATGGGAACCCAACATTGATGGTGTTGATAGACAAATTTGAGATGTTGTTCAATTAGGCAGCAATTGCTAGAATTCTTGGGATACCAGCCAAGTATAGCCCTGAATGTGGCTTGGGTCCCCCTTTGACAGCCACCATCCCAGAGATAGCCAATGAGCTGACTGGAGGGATCACTGCAGTAGGGGTATCAATAAGAAAGAGAGATCTGCACCCCCACCTCAGATTTATGGATGGGGTGCTCAGAAAAAATGTTTATTGCTATGGACATGAGCAGGAGAGGAGATCTCCTATTACTGATGCACTCTTCTCCTTTTACAAGAATCATTACTTGGATGCTGTCAAACTAATTTTTGAGGGGATGACTGACATTGTGGAGAAGGTAAAAACTAAGAAGAAACCCCATTTCCTTTCCTACTGTAGGCTTATTACAACCTTGCTGAAGCTTGGAGGATATCAATTTCAAATGAATGAACAAACTATTGCCCTGAATCCCAGAAATTATGGAAAGAAGCAATGGGAGATAAGTGGTACTCTCATTGAGAAGAAGAAGAAGAAGAAGAAGAAGACAGATGTACCAGCAACCTTTGATGTTGCTGCCTCTGTGGCTCCACCCTCTGCTGCCCTCTCTCAGGCAGCCCATTCTTTTGTGCCAGCCAGCACCACCCCCACTTCTGAAGCCATTACCTTACTAGCCACTACTCTCTCAACCCAAGCCTCACAACCTCTCATAGTCTCATTACCCACTACCATAGCCACCTTAACCTCTTTACCCATATCTGTACCCTTGCCTACTTACCCAATTCACCCTAGTCCACCTGTGAGGGTGTGACAACCTGACGTTTCCCTTCTTTTAAATATTGGAACTGTCACGTCGTCGGATCACCTGACATGATCCTTTCATCTAAGGGTCTGAGCATCTGTGACAATCCGACATTTCCCTTCTTTAAAATATTGGAACTGTCACGTCATCGGATCACCTGACATGATCCTTTCATCTAAGGGTCATTTCTTGTACAAAGTTTTGCAAATGCGGAAGCAATGAATTTACTGTGACAGTTGATAATATGGCAAAATAACTAATTTTCTACTTATCTTAGCAGAACTAGCAATAATATAAATAAAATCAAAAGATCTGATGTATAGCTTTCCACCGATGACGACCACCCGTCATCTAAACGATGGAAAGAAAACCTATACATCCAAACACAAAATATCTGAAACTACCGTATATAATTCAGACAAGTTTCTCAAATTCATCTGTCTCTACTTCTCTCTCTATCTCCCTCTAAATCCCCAAGCCACAAACCTACATTAGAAAGAACTCTTCTGTGAAATCGTCCTCTTTGTCTACTTCCTCGTCGTCTCCTTCTTCCTCTTCTGGAACGTATGTAGGGTCTACTGCGTGCTCAAGATCTGGCTCTGTCACTAAGATATTTAAGGCGTGGAATGAGCTATCGTCAAAGCTCAGTAGAGAATATTATATTGGTAGCATATCTTGACAATTTATCACATTCTCATCGAGAAGCATAAAGAATATGATTTTAATATTATATGACTAATATAATATGTTGATATGCTGGATTAATGCATGATACAATAGGTATGAAAAATCAAGTTGAAACAAGATATACATGCATGCGAAAATAAAAGAACAGCAAAGTCAAGCTCCCAAGTTAGCGGTATCACTTGTCAAGCTCCCGAGTTAGCGGGATCACTTGAATCAAGATACATCAAGCTCCCAAGTTAGCGGGATCACTTGAACCAAGAAAATCAAGCTCCCGAGATAGCGGGATCACTTGTTACAAGTACACAGTTAAGCTCTTGAGAAAGCGGGATCACTTAACTCAGAACTAGGCAAACACATGGAGAGTATGTCAAGACATAGCAGGATCAGAATAATGTACTATGCACAATGTATGAATTCAAGTGCATGCTTAATTTAAACTTTGATAACTAGTGAATTAATTTTCTAACTAGCATAGTCTTATATGAGTTAGCATGGCCTGGTACCAAAATATCCTGCTAAACTGATATGTCTGTTAAAGAAAACAGATTTACAAAACTGATTTTAAGTTATATGATATCATGTGGTCAAAACTAGTATTTCATCATCAATTAAACTAATCCTTTATTTATCTTAAACTGATCCTTTATTTATCTTAACTCATCTTATATCAAATCTGATCAGGTTTAGAATTATCAAGTCTTTTCAAGATCAGGTCTACATGTTACACCTCGTATACTTACCGTCTTATCCGATAGTGAACTGTAACTCTACGTAATTCAGCACTATAATTATTTATCTCCTCATATATGATAAATAATTTGCAGTCTATATGAGAATAAGAATCCAAATATATATTAACAAAATATATTCCCTACCTTATCACCGAAGCTAACATGACTCGTAGTGTAGGTGCACTCGTGCATCCGAGAACACCATTCAAGGATAATGTCTCAAAACTATTCTTGTGCACCACGTTGCACCTATAGTATAGATCTATATTAATATTTTACTATATAAGTTTAGTATATAACAGATGGGCTCATATGGACCATTAAGGGACCCAAGGTCTGCTACTTAAAGAGCACAGCTGAAAATAATAGACCAAGGTACAAGTGCAATAGCCATCCAGGGGTTGTCGCGGCAGGCTTCAAGGGTTGCCGCGGCAAGCACCTTGCCATGGCAAGCTTATAAGGGTTGCCGTGGCAAGCCTTCTGTTGGACACCTTGCCACGGCAACCTTGTGAGGTTACCGCGACAAGCCTTGCTTGCCATGGCCTGCTCTCTCTTGGATTCCTGTTTGTTGTGTCCTTGTGTGCCTTTGTGGTTTTGGTTCTCTCCTTATATATATATCCTATATTTATATAGTCAATTTAATAATCAAGGTGGCATGAGACAGCCATGTACCATGTCCATATATCCATCTATATATATATATATATATATATATATATATATATATATTGAAGTGACTATATATTCTCTATATATTCAATTTATTTATTCAATTTGGCATGGAATGTCCGGAGTGTATTTTGTTAATGATCTCTTTGTGCTACTTCAACACCAAGTCATGCCATTTCTGTGTTGCTGGTTTGATTTATTGAAATCAACACCACAGACCAATAACTTTGATCAAAACTATGTCGTGTGGTGACGTACCTTTTGGTGAATTTGCGATCTCGACGGTGTGGTGTCGAACATCTATCGATACTACGCTTGCCGAGCCAATGAACGACGAAGGTCTTTCGGAGCTGACCTTGACTCAATGATACGAAGAGTTCTTAACACCTAACAAAGGTCTTAAGGGCTGGACTAGGATTTATGAACCTGGTAATGGTAGCCCTGGCTGTGTATGTCATAGTTGCAGGGTCGGCTTGCAGTGAATTTGAAATGAGGAAGATGCTGGGAGTTTTCTTGTATTTTATAACGGCGTCACTGCACTTTGCGTGCATGAAAATGCAGAATGACTCATTGAGTCATGGAGTTACAATATGCTACAAGCAACTTATAAGCGTATGCAATTAGGCTGCCATGTAAGTTTTCACATGCTCTATGGATGTATCCCCCAATAAGTCAAATTGGAGTCTCGCCCTTTTTAAAGCAATGCATGGAATAAGTCACCTTGATAGGTTTGGCTGTAGTGTATGGTAAATATACCATATACACATATATATGGCTGGCTTTACTTTCTTCTGGATATTGTCTCTAGCTAGTTTTAGTGTAAAATCTGCTATAATTCTAATCTTTATATCTGGAATTTAGCTTATGTGTAGGTCCAGTGTATGTCGATTAAGGTGAAATGTCCAATGTAGTCCTTAGATACCTTAATTAATGTATGGGCTGGCTTTGCTTGTGTGTAAGGTTGTTCTATGTTTGGAGCAAGTGTTTTAGGCACGTGATTTACCTGGTCCATGTCCAGCCAAAATAGCGTGGTTTAAACTAGGGCATCTGTTATAGAGGGCCACCTATATAAAGAAAAGGAAATTAACCAAAGCCCACACAGAACCCCAACCCACCTATATCTCCCAAACCATCCCAATCCTTGAAACCACAACCATACCAGACCCAATCATTGACCTACCACCACCCTCACCAGCCCAAGCCTTTGAGCTTGAGCCTCCCATTTTTGAAATCCCTCATAGCTCTTCAACTACCCCCTCTCAGCCCATTGACACTTCCATACCTTTTGAAGTTGTTACTTGTGAGCCTTTAGACCAATCCATCCCATTTTCACCTACCCATGACCAAATCCCTCTTTTAGAAGAGGGATACTCAGCCATAATGTCCTTTATTATAGGGGACATCAATTATGAGTTTACCCCTCTCCCTGATTCCCCTCCCTCCCCCATATTCCCCACATCCCCATCAATTTGCCCCACCACCTCTATCCCCAAAGGTGGCCACCTTCACCCATGCACCCACTTTCCCATTTCAACCAATTCCACCCCCACCCCTGACCTCCTACCCCAAATCTTCTACATATTACTCTCCATTCAAGCCTAAGTGTTGGCTGATACCCAAACCCATTCATCAATTACAGCCAATCTACAATCCATGAACTCACCCCTACACAACCAGACTTCCATCCAAACCAATTTACATGCCATCCAATCAACCTTGACCACTCTAACCCAGCCATCCCACCAGCCACCTATCCCTCCACCTATCCATATCCCCACACTTGCTACTACACCCATTGAACCTAGTCCAGATACTCTTCCTCCTACCTTTACCAATGCCTCCACCCAAACTGATCCTGAGGTGATAGACCTCACAATACCCCCTACACCCACCCCTCCATCATTGCTGGCTCACCCTTCCTTCACTGATGAGCTGCCCATAATTCCTACCTATTTTAACCCCATGCCTCCATATTACACCCTCCTTCAAGCCATGAAGCACAATGCATACATCAAGAGAGATGCAATTAGAGGCATGGCCGATCTGAGAAGCACAGTCGAGCAACCTATCATGGAAAAAATCAAACTCCTGATACTCACTCATAAATTGGAAAGGAAGAGAATCAAGCACAAATGGTGAGAGATTATGATCCAATGCAATCATGAGAAGAATAGGGATGAGGGGATGGAAGATGTCATTAAGAAATTGCGGGCAGACTTGAGAGTAGCAGAGGACAAAGTTTTTGACTATGGAGTGACTATTGTAGCACTGCAGAAGAACTTAACTGAACATAGTGACTGGGAGTTAGCAGAAGCTGTTTCCAAATAATTAAACCCTAATGCACCTCACCAGGAAATAGCCCCTACACCCATGGAGCCTAGCAAAGTCAAGCTTGGAATCAAAATCAAAGAACCTACTTCCAAGCCTAAGCCCACTCCCAAAAAGAAAAGCCCCTCCAGGCCACGAAACACTACTTCCAAAAGGTCCCAGTTTGCTACTACTGCTGCAACAGCTTTGAAGAAGGCCAAAGGCAAAGAAATTCAAGAACCACCTGATGTAAAAGAGGATTCAAATGATTAACTATGCACTTGTACTTAGTTAGGATATACATTTTGTAGTTCTTTTTCCTTACATTGTACAAATTTTTTGTTTTATAAATGAAATTACTTTTTCTTATATTTTGCTTACTTTCTATTTCTACTTCATAACTAGTTGTTTGTTTTAGTTGTTTGTGTGTGCCTTATTTCCTGCGTTTATTTGGTTTATTTAGTGTCAATTTTTGTCTATGCTCCCTGCTGCACATGCCCTCTTATCTTTGAATCAGTGAGGACACTGCTCCTCATAGGTTTGGGAGTGTGCTAAGGATTGCCAATGATCTAGTTAACCTAAGTGCAACAGTCTTAACTAAGTGAGGAATAAATATAATGAACTTCACCTAAGAAATGTTAAAAGTGAGGAAATTTAAACACTGTGCAGACCTTTTTAACACTAAAATCATTTGAAAATTACTTCTATGAGGTGAACATCAAAATTTTTTTTATAAACAGTAGTTAGTGAACCAGTAAGGAGAGAAACAGGTGAAAGCATACCCCTTTGAGTTCAATTGAAGACCATACCCAGTGAGCTTTGAGCTTATAAATTTATTTTTTTTTTGTTAGGAGTGTCTATGGCAAAAACATTTCTGTTCTAAGGACTGACTGAGTCAAGTCCTTTTCACTAGAAGTTAGACACCCATAGTTGAAGATGTTTGACAGTAATCATGACACTAAGGAAAGGATCAAGGCCTTCATTTGGACAGTTTGAGCTTAAAAGATCAAACCTGTGAAACTACCCTTGTGCCTACACTTTTTGAGCCTTAAAGTCCCATTTTTCTGTAACAAACACCAAAGTACTTGAACCTGAACCTCTTAACCTAATTCAGCCCTATCCTCACTCTGAGAATTCAGAAGGTAAAGGAGAGGATGTTGAAGATAAGTGAGCAAAGTTTAATATTTGGTGAAAGAAAAAGAAGAGAGGAGGAGATCTATAAATAATAGTGTAGCAATTGTAGATGTGTGGTAACCATCATATATATATATATATAAATACAAGAAACAAAAACAAAGAAAAAAAAGAAAGAGAAGTCAAAAGGAGAATTTCATTGGAAATGTTGAGAAGTTGGCCACTTTAGTTATGAAATTTTAAAAGAAGATGGAGTTGTGCTTAAATGAAAAAGGTGAAGTCATAAATCATCTCCTACCTATGTTGATTTCTCAATTTTGAATCTCTCTTTACCCCTTTTATTATTTACAACCCTCACCAATAAGCCACATTACAACCTATGAAAAGCCCTTGTTGATCCAAAATCAAATGAACTGTCATGTGAAGATGAAGGAATGTCTAATCTATGGTGAGAGTACTTTATGATGTCAAAAATTAGAAGAACTACCTTTGCTCATGCTTACAAACCCATTTGGGGTATGTAACTGCTCTTGAGCTTCTGTGAAATGATACACCCTTAAATTCAGTTATGAGAGACAGCCCTGGTAAGCATTGGGTCTGAGATTGAAATAATTGGGGCACTGTGTGAACCTGAATTTTGATGTACTGGTAAGCTTAGTACTATTTTGCACATATTTTTTTCTTGGTGTCAGCTGATTGGATGTAATGAGCATGCATGCATGACTGAGGTGTTAAATTGTTTGCATATACTACTTTGGAACTCCTTTAAATTTGACAGAGCAAGGGTGAAATAAACTATATTCATTTCAAACTAATTAACCACTGTGTGCACTTTTGTTAACTGTTTCATTGAGAAGTTTGTGGGTACCTTCACTGAAAACCCTCAGGAGACTGCACTCCTCCACTAGGGATCACCTAGGGGTTTAAAAGGCTTGATGCATAAGCTAAATGCATCCGTGCTCCCTATGAAAGTGGCATTTATATTCTTAGAGTAGTTGTTTAAATTTTATTTTGCTCAAGGACTAGCAAAGATTAGGTTTGGGGGTGTGTTATTCATTAAAAAGTATCACTTTTCACCTCTTAACCTAACCTTTGCTAGACCTTAAAGCTAACTAATAACTCCTTTTTAGCTTGTTTTGTAGTTAGGAATAACTTATACAACTTAACACAAAGTCTATGCTTTTGGTACCAAGAAGAGAGAGAATTCAAGCAAAAGATGATAGCTTAACCAGAAAGTGATGGAACATCATGGTGGTACACACCATAGTGACTATTTTCCATGTCACAATAGACCAAGACAGTCCAACAGATGAAAGAAGTATAGGTGAGAGTGGAGGAAGCTGCAATAGAAGCATGTGCATAGCAGCAGAGAAGCCAATGATCTATCTCGCACAGTTGAGGTGCTGCCTCGCGCTGTTCAATTCACTGGTAAAGCTCCCTCTTGCAGTATGACATGCATCATATTAGAGCTCGCGAAGCAGTCGCACAGCTCAATGAAGGGGTTATCATAACGTAGCCTCTCGCACAGGAGTCGCGCACTTCAGCTGTAATCAATATGTGAAGAAACTCGCGAAGCTCTCGTGCACTAAGCCTCCAGAAATACAACTCGCAAAGTTCTCGCAAGGATCAAGCCTTAATGCAGTCGTGCGCACTATCTCGTGAGACCAATTGGTGAGAACAACAGCAAAGACCTCGCATGGCTCTGGAAGAGAGAGACGCCCAGAAGTTCTCTCGTGCAGTTCTCGCACGCCTAGAAGCTTAACCCTGAACCAAGTGAGATGTAAAGTCCATCTGCATGAGTACCTCACGACAGGAGTTTCTAAAGCTCTTCTGTGCGAGCAAGCTAAGCACTGAAAGTCCTTCTATGTGAGTGCATTCAAAGCTAAAGCAGCTGCGCGATCACCCAAAGTCCTACTGCGCGAGACAATAATATTCAAAGCCAAACTCTACCCCACAAACACTCTGCAGCTGCACGACATAAGTGATATACAGGAGCCAGCCTCGCAAAGCTCAAGCTCTCCACTTCTTAATCTTAACTCAAGGACCTTTTAGGGATTTTCTCAGGTCTAGGGCACGCAACCTGAGACACAAATCCTAATACACACATCCCAAGATATCCAAGGGTTGTAATAGTGCCACATATGCTTGAAAAATTAGGGTTTCCTCTCCTCTCAACCACAACATTAGGACTAAGTATATAAGCTATGCTTATAACTTAGATTTATCAATCACTCTTTCCTTCAACCTCTATCGTCTGAGAGCTCAAGTAGATTAGGGTTAGGGTTAGGGTTAGGGTTTGATCACTTTTTTTCCATTTTTTCTTCTCTCTTAGCTCAACACTTGCTGGCTAAATCTTTGGTAAGCAATTAGGTGTAGTTTTACTTAGTTTTGTAATAGGTCATTTAAACATTAGGATATTTTGTGAAGAGCTATTGTGCACAAGGCTGCTGCCTTGAGAAATTTCATTGTTGTTAACTTAGATCAATGGAATTTGTGCTTTAAATATTTATTTAATTTGTTATTTTCTTATTTGCCCGTAGTTTTGCTCAGGCTATGCGTGCATTTAGGATTTGAGCTTTTTGAAAGGCCCATGGAAGCTTGAGCTTGTAGCCCTGGGACCATGGCGGTAGCAGCAGTTTACATATTCTATCTCATCATTTGTGGGTAAGGGAGCCTCTGTGGATAGCCAGTGACCATTTGAGTGAACAAACTATAGCCCTAGGGCAATCTTGGTCGCAGATCTGAGATGGATTCTTTTTCTCTGCACTTAAGCTTATAGCCTAGTGAGAGATTGTGTAGGAACAGGCTCCTCTCTGTGTACTTGACCACTATCAGATGTTAGATCTGACTTTTTCTGTAGTGATTGCAAACTTGGGGGATGAGTCATTGCGGGCCTTTTGTAGCAATGATTAGCTGTGTTTAAGTCCCTATTCAACCTGTTGCTTTTCCTATGTGTTAGCTCATTGTGGTGATGGCCTTTGAGAAACACATAGGATTTTATGGGTTGGAACTCCTATGATTGTCTGCCAGATCTGTAAGCTAATCTGGGGAGCTTGTAGTCTGGCAAACATAGTGTCTGCAATGGTATTCATGGCCTGATTTGAATTATTGGATTATGTTAGATTAGCCCACTCCTTTGGATTAGATTAGCTTTTCTAACTCTATCAATGAGATTTGACAGACTATATTAGATAGTCTGTGGCCATTTAAGTGGATAGATTATAGCCTTAAGAGCACCCCAAATGGCATGGGTTAAGTTAGATTCTTCTACCTTGCTAAGGTTATTGATAGCACTTCAGTAAGGATTTGCTGCAAAGACAACCCTAAATCTGAGTTACATAACTGAATGAACTTTAATCTAAACTGCTTACTTTCCATTCTTTTATCTTTATTTTAACACACCATCACATTCTTCATAATCCTTTCTTAGGATAGGACTGCACTTTATTTCTTTTCTTTTTAGTAGATAATTTAGTGTAGTTGTGACACCCAACTCCCTTTTTTTAGGATTGTCAGATCTGTAGCCAAATCTGGAGGCATACTATTATAGCCCATATTGGATTCTAGATCAATTTCTCTATGGGATAAACTCTTACTAATCAAAACTTTCTACAATAGCCCTGTATCTTGTAGGCTTAGGATTATTTTAGTTGTGTTGTTTCCATCTTTTATTTACATTAGTTTTTAATTTGTTCTCACCACATAATAAATCAAGCACACTGAAATAACATCAATAGTCTCTTGCTTAAAGAAAGGAAAAAAAATAGCCTCTAATGCTCGTTGATTTATAATTTTTAAACTATAGTCTAAATATTACAGTTCAGATCAATATATTGTGTAGACACCCAAATTCGGCCCAAGGCCCGATCAGTCTGTACTCCGGGAGAAATGCACCCCTGTGCTTCCGATGGCACCCCTGAACCTTTGGAAATTTATCCAGACCTTTAGGAATCTCCTAAAACCCATTAGAACCATTCCCCCAATCTTTAGAGATCACCTCTAAACCCCAGGATCCCTTCCCAGACTCAACTTAAACCCCTCTGAGCATTTGATGGGAGGAGAGCTACATTTTTATACAGACCACTGCTGAGGATAAGCCACATACCGTTGGAGAGAGGACTGCTCCAGCTTTCCAAAGAGCCAAAGATCACCCAATTTGGAGTTGTGGTTCAAAAGTTATGGCCGTTTGGAAGTCCATATAAAATCATGACCTTTTGCTTAGGCGTATGTATTACATACGCCCAGCAAATTTGGCTCCAGTTTGGTCAGGCGTATGTATTATATATGCCTTGCATTTTTAGGGATAAATTTGGCCGAACGTATATAATAGATACGCCCAGCATAGGTGGCCCACCACGGGCACCCATCTTCTCAGATTCCCCCTGGTTTTCTTGAATTTCACTGTGCATAAACTGGGCGTATGTAATATATATGCCCAGCTTAGCGACAGTATCTGTCCTTAAATGCTCAACTTTCCTCCATCTGGTTTGACCCTTTGACCATCCCCTTGGTTAAGGTGGGTATCTTAAGGTTGGTTGCACCCCCTTTGAGCTTATTGGCAACCCTTAAGTCACCCATAGTCTCACCCCATCATCCGCCATTGAAACCTATTTCCCAAACCCCTAGACCCTAAAAACTTAGAAAACCTTAGATGGAGGATTACCGGATTGCTAAACCAATTATCCCTTAAGTAACCCTCTAACCCACCTCTTCTCTTTAAATAGAGAGCCCCCCCTCTTCCCCAAGGGGTTGAAAAATTAAGATTGAAGTTAAGCTTAAGAGAGAGACCCCTAGTGAGAGAAAAAAATATATATTTTGCAACCAGAATTCCAGCATGCTTAGTTCATCCTTTTCAACCCTTTTCAACCATTAGATCACCCCTTGTTAGTCAAGCTTAGTCCCTAGCTTCATCCCACACTTCCTATCTACCAAATCCTAGCATTAGAACCTATTCCTCTACCGTTTAAGCCATTTAAAAGCCGAAGCGCCGGCGAAAGGTCTTCTACGGTGCAACAAGGGCCCGTGAGCTCTGGCTCACCCCTCTCGTCCTCTACCTTCTTGGTGATTCCTCCGTCCAAGGATTCAAGCCGTTACGCCGCTGAAATTTCGGTTTGGCTCAAAGCTTGATAGGACCGTACTGCCTTCGGGCAAGGGGAAGCTCCGCCCATTTATTTTTATTTTTGTCCATAGATAGAGACCGCTACATGCGGGTTGATAAGGTGCCTAAACCCTTCCCTATCAATAACCGAAACCCCTACCCTAGAGCCTTTGGCAAAGACTGGTAAATCAGAGTCATATTTAACACTTTGGTGCTCAAAATATTGATTTAAAGGTTTCCCGGGTCACCAAAAGCTCCGGGTGGCGACTCTACATTTTATTCTATCGTGAGTGCATCACCGCGATGGGTTCAAGAGGATCCATGCTCGCACAGATGGCGACTCTGCTGGGGATGTCACCCTAGCGCTTCCCCTCTTGTTGGCCTTTCTTTTTATTTTTTTTACTAACCATGGCTATTTTTTTGTTCTAATTTTCTGCTAATTTTCTTTATTTTTTATTGTTTTTACTAACATACTCACCCCTACGATTCAGTCCTTTAAGTGCCTTAGCCAATTGGCTGGCCTACTTGTGCCTTTAAATTTTAGTTTTTTACGATTTTGTCATTTAAGCCGCCTTAGCAGTTTGGCGGGCCTGCTCGCATCTACTTTCGACGTCATTTAAATTTCAGTCATTTACGAGCCTTAGCCGTTTGGTGGGCCTACGTGCTCTCTTTATTTCAGTCATCATATCTCACCATTGAACGTCGGCCCGTTGAGGCGGCACGGGCTTGTCATCCCTGACCCGATTTTGGACTTAAATTCACTCCCCTTTAAAAATCTGTAATTAAAAGTGAACCAACAGTGTGGGGACATAGTCAAATTTATTTTTGCGTATTTTGGGTAGTTTTTTTGGGGGGTTTAGGCACAGATATAATTTACTCAGTTCCCAGTAAGGCGGCAGCCCTAGTGGTGATGATCCTGAAAAGAATCACCCCTTCCAGTACCTGAGAAGGCGCTTGTGCCGGAGGTATATTGGTTGGGTTGCCAATTCCAATCAAACCCGCAATGGTGAGAGCGTAGACAGCCTGAATTCAGCCGTGTATCCCTAGGATGCGGAAAGGAGGGACCCGATAACATACACAGTAGTCCCCAGGAGCATCCCTCCTAGAAAACCAGTCCAAAAGACTCATCTCGGGCTTGCTGTTTACTGTCAAAACAAGCTGACAGAATTGTCTCTGCTAGGCGTATATAATATATACGCCCAGCCAAAAATCCCTCAAAATACTCAGGCGTATATAATATATACGCCCAACCAAATCTGCTTAATTTTGGTCAGGTGTATATAATACATACGCCCAGTATATACTGGGTTTAGGCAGCCCGATTTGAGGCCCAATCTACCACCTAAGTTCCCCGATTAGCAATATTAGTACCCACAGTAGCCTCCCGCATTCTGTAACGCCCAATATGCCCCCGCCCAGTCAAAAGAAGGCAACTTCTCATTGATTTGCTCCGGGGAATCGGGTCATTTGCATGGATTCCCTCACCTTCAATAGAACGAAAGGGTTCCCTTTTGCTTCTTCCGAAGTGTGTCGGATCCCGTCGTGGGACCTACTAAAGGTGCATATATCACCCGAAAGGGAAATTTTTCTGGGGCTCCAGATCATCATTCATTTAAATAGGGGAGATAATTTTTATTTGAAAAATCTAAAAAAAATAAATATATAGAAAAATCAAAAATCCGTATATACGCGCACTTTCGGTGCGACCGTCACTACGACGACCTCAAACCCAACCCGTAGAGGAAGAACTAGGGAAGTGTTCGGCCCTTACCCAAGGCATCGGTACAACACTCGTCAACAGATCATGTCGAGCGCCGATACATCCCCGCCATCATCCCCATCCCATTCCCATATAGGAGAAGACCCGATCTCCAACACCTTCACCCAAACCCGATTCGTTGTCACAAGTCCATTTGGGGCACCTGTGTTCGCATCCACCCCATCCCCCGCCCTTACATTTTCCCATCTCATCCTCTACTGAAACACCTCATTTCCTAATCGACCCATACATTCCCATCTCCCATCCATACACCCTTACCGCACCCCCCCTACTCCCAAAGACCCCATCGGGAGCCCCATCCCCCACCTACCTCCCTCACCCCGTCCACCTCATCATCCATCACTCCTATATCCCATATCCCACTCACCTCATCTCACATACCCTCCACATCACATGGTCCATCCACATCCCAACAGACCCCCTTATTTACCCAGGTCATGCCCAACTTTGCCTAGGGTGTGACCTGCAACCCACCATCTTCCTTAGCCATACATCCACACCCTCCAAGCACAACCATTCATACCCCCCATACCCAGGTCATGCCCAATTTCATCCAACCCCCTTCGTCCTTGAATGGGCCATCACCCTCCAATCTCACACCTGAATCCATGCCCTCAATGGAGGACATGAGAAGGATGTATGCCCTGTGGGCTACCTCTCGGAGTCCAACATTCCAAACCCCACATCTAGGTCTTCAAAACCTCCATACCCCATTCCCCCATGACCATGCCCAACCACCCATCATTCATACCATCCAAGATCCCCCACCTCAATTTCGGGCCCAAGCCCAAGCCAAAACCCATCAAACCCAGGCCCAAAATCCTCAAGGCCCATGGGCCCAAGCCCAGACCCATCAGACCCAGGCCCAAAACCCTCAAGACCCATGGGCCCATGCCCAAACCTATCAAACCCAGGCCTAAACCCATCAAACCCAGGCCCAAGCCCAGACCCACCAGACTTAGGACCAGGCCCAAGCCCATCAGACCCAGGCCCAGTTCCAAGTCCCCCAGGGCCCTTGGACCCATACCTATCAAACCCAAGCCCAAGGCCCATCATCCCGCACCCAATACCCACATGGCCCATTAGCCCAAACCCAACAGGGCCCATTAGCCCAAAATCATACCAACCCCCACACCCAGGCCCAAGGTCCATCAACCCAAGCTTTCCAAAACCATCAAGCCCAAACCCAAGGCCCATCCACCCACAATCATCAAGGCCCATTCACAAACCCCTTACCCCTTCACCAATACCCTTCATTCACCTACACCCGTTATGCTCCCATCCCGCCTCCAACGGAAAATCCGATCCACCCTATGCCTTAAAACCGCGCCACAGATCTCATCAGATCAACCACACCCCATCACCCCGAATATACACCCAACAAGACATCATTCATCCACAAACCACTCATCCATTCACTCCCTCCCATCTCCTACAAGCCTTGTGGCCCCACCAGGTCGTCCAACCCATCACCCCCTAGGTCCAAATAGCAGACCTCGCCCCTCACCAGTACAATGACCAACAGTACGAGGAGGACGAGATCGCAGAATGGAGGCTGCCGGCTTAACCCCCGGGCCCCATCATCATCACACTCGGGGCGAGCCAAATCGGGAAGCGGCTCTAGCTTCTGACCTCAAAAGAATCGAGCCTAAGAATAGACAGAATCTAGAAGCGGTGAAGATGGGAGGGCTAAAACTGCATTCGACAAACTTTTCAGACTTGTGCCTATTCTCGGATGTCCCCCTACCACAGAAATTCAAGATGCCGTTGTTCGATAAATATAATGGCACTGGTAATCCCATCGCCCACTTAAAATCTTACTGTGGGGATATGTGCCAGTATGGCGGAGATGAACGACTCCTCATCAAAGTGTTCCAAAAGAGTCTGACGGGCCCAACACTGAGATGGTTCACATCCCTAGAACCATCCATGTTCAAAACTTGGAAAGATCTGACACACTTATTCCAAGAATAATATGTCTATAACACGGATATAGAGCCAAGGAAGTCAGATCTGGCCCGTTTGAAGCAAAGACATGATGAAACTTTCAGTGCCTACTTAGGGAGGTGGAGGGCATTGGCCGCCCAAGTGACCCACCGGATTTCGGATGATGAGCAGATTGAATTAATAACCAAGGGAGCGCTCCCAATCATCACAGAATTCTTGATATATCAGCAGCAGTTTAGTTTTACTGATTTGGTTCGAAATGCCAACCGTTACGAAGACACCGTTAGAGAGGGCAGATTGGGAAAGAGTATGGCCAACGGGGCCGCTGGGGTTCGGAAAGCTGCTGAACCAAGGGTTGAATGAAGGCCAGGGGCAGAGGTGTAGAACATCGTTTATCCCCAGGCCAATGCCACCCCGATACTGTTCTAGGCCGCACACCCACCCCCGGCCCGTTTCGAACAAGCGCTAAGGCCGAACAATGGACCGAGGGCCCCGTTCACCCAGGAACAGATGAAAGCAAGATTCAAACGGGTCTTTGTACCATTAGGGCAATCATTAAGTGTCTTGTTGCCAGTATTGCTACAAAAGGGTCTAGTCAATTTACTCCAGCCTCGCCCACCACCCAATCCGATACCAAGAAACTATGGTCCGAACCTGCATTGTAACTTTCACCAGGGACCAGGTCACCCTACAGATCGGTGCTTCCCACTAAAGCACGCAATCTAAGATTTAATAGAGGCGAGAAAAATTGTTCCTCTGTCGCTTTCTCAAGGGCAGAACCAGAATATCCATCAGGCCCCTCTGCCACCACATCCAGGAGGCCTCAGGCCTAACATCCATTGGGTAGAAGAGGAAGAGGAAGAGTTTGACCCCTCGGATTACATAAGTAGTCAAGAGGAGTTTTCATTTCCCAGGCTGAACGAGGGCAAACCAATTATGGGGGTGATCAAGCCGCTGTATTTAGCCGATTACTTCCCCACCCCGACATACCAAGAGGAGACCTTAGATTTAGGGCAATATTTTTCCACTCCCGCTCCTGCCTATCAAATCCAAATGGGCCTAGCCCAGCCGCAATCATACGCATATCCGCCCCACTCCCAATTTACCCCACACTGCACACCACCTCCCAATCACCCCATCCCACACACTATCCCACCATCATCCACCCCATGTGCCTCTTCGTCACGCCTAAATCGCCCCATGCCATACATGAATCCGCCATCCCCATACTACCCCACCCCATACACACCCCCAAATCTTCCCACCCAACACACCACTCTGCCATCCCCAAATTATCCTATCTCGTACACACCCCCAAATCCCACCACCCAGCATACTACCCCGCCATCCCCAAATCATCTCGCCCAATACATAACTCCACCATCCCCAAATCACCCCGCCCCATGCACAACTCCATCATCTCCGGTTTACCCCGTCTTATCCACAAACCCATCATCGCCCCACCATGCCACCTCATTTACAAATCCTTCGTACCAGTACCCCCCTGCTCCATCTGCTACCCGGTCATACCCCTATCACCCCGCTCCACCTTCACCTCCGACATTTCCCAGTCACCCTATCCAGTTACACTCCCACCATCCCTGCGCTATTTCGCCCCCCATCCAACTCCACCCCCACCTAAACAAACAACCCCTCACCCACTCCCCTTATCACCCGCCCCCAATCACCACTGGTCTTACCACGCCCCGGTAACGCCTGCACAAACCCCCTTCTCACCCTCAAACCCAACTTCGCCAATTCCCGCCAATACCATTACACCCCCTATTGGAGTCAACCTGGTTGGGCCCGAGAATCCAACATACCCGGCCCAATCCGCCCCAGAATCACCATGCACTCCTTTCCTCATCCCAAAACCCACCTATGACCCGCATCAAGTGCCGTTAAGTTATGAGCAGACAGACATGAATGCTGGTCGCAATCGAGAAGAAACGGTCAAATTTATTACCCGGTTAGGCAGGATTTCTATACAGCCAGAAGCATTAGGGGCCGTAAGAGGAGAAGAGAAGAAGAAAGAGCAGGCCGCAGGGAACCCTTTTGAAAAAATGGCCAGAGAGCATGTGTTGGAGACACAGCTTAAGAGGACAATCGCACATATTACTGTCTGGGATTTGTTAATCACGTCCCCGCTCCACTTTCAAGCCCTAATGGGAGCACTCAAAGACTGCATGTTTCCGACCACGTAACCCCAGACGAGGTGGGAGAGATAATTGGGCAAGTATTGGCCCCAAATGCCATATCATTCACTGATGCGGATCTGTCGCTTGAGGGGAACAACCACTCTAAGCCCCTGAATATAACAGTGGAAGTAGAGAACCTGGTGGTGCCGTTGGTCTTAATAGACAACGGGTCGACATTGAACGTATGCCCTCTAAGGACAACAATCAAAATCAGTGCGAACCCCCAACACCTTTCGGCCATCAATAACAAGCACTAGGGGATTCGACAATGCCCGAAGAGAGATTATAGGAGAAGTAGACCTTGACCTGATCATCGGGCTGTAAACCTTCACTGTCCCCTTCCAGGTGATGGACATCAAGTCTACATTTAATCTATTATTGGGCCGACCGTGGCTGCATGAGATCGGGGTAATACCATCAACTCTATACCAAAATCTCTGATTCATCTCAGGCGAAAGAATCGTCACCATCGTAGGTGAGAGTAGAGAAGACAGGGAGCGAAGCGCTCTGCATATTGAGAATCCAAAAGTGCTTAACATGCCGCACACAGCAGATGACACCGATCTCCATCGATTTGAGTATGACTTCTCAGTCGCTACCCTCGAACCGACTGAAAAAACCCCTACCAAAACTAGAGGAGGAATGGAGGCAGCCGTGTTCATGCTCCACAAATGGGGCCACCAAAAAGGGAAAGGGCTGGGCCCGCGCCTTCAAGGAAGAAGAGACCCCGTCAAGGTCAAGGGGCAGCAAACCAAATTTGGCCTGGGCTACAGGCCCGATGAAGAAGAAGTCAGGGAGGCCAAAGAGAAGATAAGGGCTGCAGCAGTCACCAGGGCCAGGGGAATCGACTTGGAAGAAGAGCCTCCCGCCCGGCCCCACATCCGCCAAACCTTTGTGAGTGCCAGGGTGGTAAAAATTGATCTGAATGGGGAGACAAGGGTAACCCCACACAAGCTTACTTCCGCCCACCCCACTAACCCTTACATCATCCCCCAGGACCTCGAGGTGGACTTAGCAGCCCTCTCCTTATTTGAGGAAGAAATCCCCGGGCCCACCCATCACTCTAGCATTAGCCACTTTGGGCCTATCCTAACCTTTAAAGACAGGGTCCCAGAGGATCCCTCCATAAACATGCTGAGGGGGGAACTGCAAGAGCCTACTGATGCCATTTCCAACCGAAAGGGTAAAGGCCAAGCCTCGCAGGTAAGTAACTGGGCATCTTTGCCCCAACTCCTGGGAGCCGCCAAATGCTGTGAATAAGGTACCGGCTCTCCAAAAAAAAAAAAACCTGTAAGAAGTGAGGTTAGCCTCTGGGACGCTCTACCCTGTATATATAGAGATCCACCTCGCCAGGGGCTAACCTCCGAAAATTGCGAAAAACCATAAAAATAGAAAAAATATCGATTCCAAAAATATTGTCCTTTAAAATTCCCAATAAAATTGAAAATGATGTCGAGATACCCGTCCCACGCGAAGCCGCCCCCTTCCCTGTAGAAATACGAGAAGAGGTAGGAGTCACGAGTTTGGACGAGGAAGGGCAAGTCAATGAGCTCCTCAATGTGCTCCTCGAACAATTTGCTGATTTTGAGCATGACCCTACCCCAATCGTCGAAGAAACAGAGGACGTCAATTTGGGCACCGAAGTGGTCCCTAGAATCACCAAAATCGGAACATCGCTATCCCCTGCGAAGAGAAAAGGTATGATAGACTTTCTCTGGTCATACTAAGACGTCTTCGCATGGTCGTATGAAGACATGCCTGGTCTGGATACCGATCTGGTTGAGCATGAGTTGCCACTCTACTCTACCCTGTTAAGCCGGTTAAATGAAGTGAGACGTCCGACACAGTGGACGTTGAAAGTCAAGGACGAGGTCATTAAGCAGTATGACGCAGGTTTTCTCATGGTATCCAAGTACCCGCAATGGCTGGCCAATATCGTCCCCGTGCCAAAGAAGGATGGAAAAGTTTGAATGTGCATTGATTTCTAAATTCTCAACAAGGCAAGCCCTAAGGACAACTTCCCATTACCCCACATCGATATCTTGGTCGATAACACTGGTAAGCACGGGATGCTTTCTTTCATGGATGGGTTCTCGGGCTACAATCTAATTAAGATGGCAGAGGCCAACCGAGAGAAGACCACGTTCATCACTCCCTGGGGAACCTTCTGCTACAAGGTGATGCCATTCGGGCTCAAGAACTCTGGGGCAACCTACCAGAGAGCAATGACGGCCCTATTCCACTACATGATGCACTGAGAGATCGAAGTGTACGTCGATGATATGATTGCCAAATCACCGGAAAGGGACGACCACTTGGTAAACCTTCAGAAGCTATTCGAGAGGTTGAGAAAGTACAAGTTGCGATTGAATCCCCAGAAGTGCGCATTCGGCGCTATGTCAGGAAAACTGTTAGGTTTTATTGTTAGTAGGAGAGGCATCGAGGTCGATCCGACCAAGATCAAGGCCATCACTGAAATGCCATCACCGTCTACAGAGAAAGAGGTCAGAGGATTTTTGGGCAGAATCCAGTACATCAGTTGGTTCATTGCACAGTTAACTCTGATATGCGCAACGATCTTCAAACTACTAAGAAAATATTCACCAGTTGAGTGGAATAATGACTGCCAAGCTACATTTGACAGGAT
Organism: Chloranthus sessilifolius; assembly: GCA_021018995.1. NCBI lineage: Eukaryota > Viridiplantae > Streptophyta > Magnoliopsida > Chloranthales > Chloranthaceae > Chloranthus > Chloranthus sessilifolius. The sequence continues at coordinate 21,957,525 of CM037586.1, forward strand.
CAAGGGTTACCTCCTAAATCCTCCAGTATTGGTACCACCTGTACTTGGTAGACCCCTGATAATGTACCTGTCCACGACAGAGTTTTCCATGGGCTGTGTGTTAGGGCAACATGATGAGATAGGAAGAAGAGAGCAGGCCATCTACTACCTGAGCAAGAAGTTCACTGATTATGAGACGCACTACTCTCATCTGGAGAAAGAATGCCTAGCGCTGGTGTGGGCTACCCAAAGACTTCGACACTACCTGTTATCCCAAGTCGTCCTACTTCTAGTGTGGATGGATCCCCTGAAGTACCTATTTAAGAAACCTGCTCTCACCGGACGAACTGCACGATGGCAGCTTTTATTATCTAAATTCGACATGAAGTACGTCACTCAGAAATCGATCAAGGGGCAGGCACTCGCCGATCATCTTGCTGAGAACCCTCTGCCTGACTACGAGCCTCTAAGGACTGAATTTCTCGATGAAGACATCTTGTTCATGATAGAAGATGATACAGAAAAAGCAGAAGAATCATGGGTAATGCACTTTGACGGAGCATCGCATGTCGAAGGCCAAGGAGTTGGTGCCATCCTGATTTCACCAAAAGGATCCCATGTACCGATCTCTATCAAGCTCAACTTTCCTTGTACTAACAATATGGCTGAGTACGAAGCTTGCGCCGCTGGTCTGCAGGCGGCTCTCGATCTGAATGCAACTCACCTTCGAGTATTTAATGATTCATAGTTAATCATATGCCAGACGAATGGTGACTGGAAGACGAAAGACGAGAAACTGATACCCTATCATGAACACCTCGAGGATCTGATAACTTGCTTCCAAGACGTGACTTCCTCATACGTCCCCCGGATAAGGAATCGCTTTGCCGACGCATTGGCAACTTTGGCATCAATGATTGAAATCCCCTATGGTGTTGAGATGAAGCCGATCATGATCGAGCAGAGGAATGAGCCGGCCTTCTGCCTCTAGATTGAGGAACCTACCAAGCCTGATGATGAGCCACCTTAGTTCTCAAACATCAAGAATTTCCTCGAGACCCTAACTTCCCTAGAGGATACATCCAAAATAGATCGAAGAACCATTCAACGTTTAGCGACAGGTTACGTCATTTGCGAGAATGCCTCTACAAGCGATCATACAATAACATCTTACTCAGGTGCCTCACTGAAAGTGAAGTGGTCAATATTATGAAAGAAATCCATGAGGGAGTATGCAGAGCCCACGTCAGCGGTCACATGCTCGCTAAGAAAATCCTACGACAGGGATACTTTTGAACCACCATAGAATCGGATTGCTGTAAACATATTCAAAAATGCTACAAGTGTCAAGAGCACTCCAGTCTGATACACGCTCCTGCCATTGATCCTCACTGCATGACCACTCCTTGGCCATTTGCTACCTGGGGCCTTGACGTTGTCGGAATGATTAATCTAAAAGCATCGAATGGACATCGGTTCATCCTCGTCGCCATTGAGTACTTCACTAAGTGGGTAGAAGCGGCGTCATATGCCAATATCACGGCCAGTCATGTCGAGAAGTTTCTCAAGAACAATATTGTGTGCCGATTTGGAGTACCCAAAGATATCATCATGGACAATGGTACAATCTTTGGGAATAAGCGCATCTGAGACTTCTACGAGCAGTACAAGATCAAGCACCATCGCTCATCCCCTTATCGGCCTCAAACTAGTGGAGCCGTGGAGGCTGCCAATAAAACTCTAATCCGCATTCTTGAGAAGATGGTAGTCACTTACAGAGATTGGAGTGAGCAGTTACCCTTCGCACTTTGGGCCTATAGAATGTCGATCCGTACCGCTATAGGGGCAACACCATTCTCCCTTGTGTATGGAACTGAAGTCGTCCTCCCGGTGGAGGTTGAAGTACCCTCGCTTCGAATCCTCATGGAATCAGGCTTACCCGAAGCAGAAAGAGAGAGATCATGCTTTGATCAACTGAACTTATTGGACGAGAAGAGACTCCTAGCCTTGTGTCACACTCAAGTTTACCAGGGGAGAATCGCATGCGCTTACAATAAACGTGTCTGCGGTCAAGATTTAAAGGTAGGAGACACCGTGTTGAAGAAGATCTTCCCATCCCTCCATGCCGATCCAAGAGGAAAGTTCAAGCCAAACTGGGAAGGACCATACGTCATTCGAGAAGTGCTGTCGAAATACGCCATCTGCCTCACCACCATGGACGGAGATAATCTTCCTGAGCCCATCAACGCTGGATATGTCCGACAGTTCTACTCATAGTCTATCATGATAAGGTAAGTATTGATAAAATAGATACGTGACTGCTTAAGAACCACCCAAAAGAGGCCATCATTCCAAGCACAGTAGCCCAAAAACATCCCTAAAAATGATGATATCCATTGCTATCCCATTTGAGTCTGGGCCTTTCTTTCAATAAACCCATCCCCCAATATATATATATATATATATATATATATATATATATATATATATATATATATATATATGTGTGTGTACGTATACCAATAAAAAAGAGAAGAGAGAAAAGATGCATGTGTATAAAGTTACTATCAAATCTGAAAAAATAAAAAAAAAAGCAAAACCTCAAAAAGAGATTGCCTGAAATGGAGGAAAAAGAATAACAAAAGGTGTGTATAGAAGAATCACATGGCATGTACAGTAAAAAACCCCTAAGGAAGAAAGTATGTTGGGAAAACTGAAGCCACATCAAGGAAACCCTTTTAGCCCAGCATACCTTCAAATCCTAACCTAACCCATGGCCAAGCTACACCCTGAGGGAAGCCCTCTTTTTAGGTTCGCAAGCAATCATAATATCTGTTAAGTCAACATGAGTCGAGTCGTGAGACGACACCAGAACCCCATCCAGCCGGTTATAACGGAATCTTTGTCTATGCCGTGGCTTTCTGATTTTAAAAAAAAAAAAGAAAAGAAAGAAAAGAAAGAAGAATTGGAGTTCAAAGCAAAATGGACGTGGTGAAAACCTGCAAGGGCACCGCGGGTAAAAATAGAGAACTCACGCGGACCAGGTGAAAACCTGAAAGGCACTTGGGGTAAGAGAGCGGACCCATGGACGTAGTGAAAACCCAAAAGGGCGCTACGGGTAAAAATAGGGATGACAGGCATGGCGAAAACCCGTCTTGGGCGCTGTGAGTGAAAATGTCAAAAAAAAGAGAGATTTGGAGAGGATCTGTTCTGGCTCACCTATTTTAGTCTGGACCCCTTCAATCCCTTCCCCCTTCTTTTGTTGGGCTGCTCATGTTAAAATTAGATCGGGTCCTAATCAAGTATGTTGTCTCTGCTACGTCGTCTGACACATGACCAAAGGTAAGGCCAGAAGACCAATCTATCTCGGGGAAGCTGACCTATCCACGTTTAAAAAGAAGCACCGGAAACTCCTAAATGGGGTTCGACCATGCTCAAAAGGAGGACCCACTGGTTGGGCCTTGAAGATACTGACATCACAAAAAGCCTCACACTGTGAGGGAGAAAATTTCAAAAAAGATAATGGATTTTCCTTTCCCATAAAAAGCCTCACACTGTGAGAGAGAAAATTTTAAAAAAGATAATGGATTTTCCTTTTCCATAAAAAGCCTCACACTGTGAGGGAGATAATTTCAAAAAAGATAATGAATTTTCCTTTCCCATAAAAAGCTTCACACTGTGAAGGAGAAAATTTCAAAAAAGACAATGGATTTTCCTTTCCCATAAAATGCCTCACACTGTGAGGGAGAAAATTTCAAAAAGATAATAGATTTTCCTTTCCCATAAGAAGCCTCACCCTGTGTAGGAATTTTTTTTTTTTTCTTTCTTTTCCATAAGAAAAACCTTACGTTGCGAAACGTATGGAAGAAAATTTGAATACCAAAAAAAATATATGTATATGTGTATATAGAAGATTTCATTTCTTTTCTTACAAGCATCATGTATGAAGTGTCGCGTCCCAAAAAGATAACAACATGACACACTTTCTACTTTTTTCCTTCTGTACAAGTATAAAAGAAACAAAAAGGAAACAATCCAAAAAGGAAGGAGATCTCTGTTATGGGGCATCAGCCCCCCCTCTGTGTATATGACCTATGGTATGTGCAGGAACAGGTCAGGGGCAGGAACCACGCTTCAAGGCACTGATCTTTGCAAGAAGAGAGTCCTCACGGGCATTTCGATCGGTCAACCACCTACCATGAAGACTCTTTTGCTGCCTCCGCAAAGCGTCAGCTACACTGCGAGACTCAGTCAAAAGCCCAGTCAACCAAAGAACCTCACTCTCGGTCGTAGCAGCTCTCACCTCCGCCATCTCAGCTCTGGCCCTCTCCTTCCCCAAAGCCTCAGTCAAAGCCAGCTTCTCTACAGAAAGAGACTCAATTCTAGTCCGGAGCATTGTTTCCTTAAATGGCCAGGGTTCCATCTCTACCGCATCTATCGAAACAAGGTTAGGGGCAGGTAAGCTCTCAGATGCCAGCCAAACCTCGTAATCAGAAGAGAGGACGCACCCCTGAACCAAGCTACACATGTGCGCCGATTGGCGGGTCTCCCAGAGGGCTACTATGCGATCTAGGTCATTGAGAGAACCCTGAGAGAATATCAGGGGAACACAAGGGCGGCCTCACAATACACGGCACGTGTTGGGTGTATCCGAATTGATGAAGCACCCAAGATGGGAAATAGTAGGTACTATCGGTCAACCCCAAAAGCGTGATACCCTCACAATCCCGAGAGTGGACAATCAGAAAGGTGCCGTCCAACCAGGGAAGTTGCCAGATCAACTCCGCATCAAATAGCCACAGGCTCAGTTCTTCGATGCTCCCATGGGGCAGCCTCGAACAGCATGTCAGAAAGCCCCGAGCCACATCCCCTCTTACCAAGCAAAAGCTCGGCATAGGCTCCATGATAGCCAAATGCTCTCCTAGCCAAATCTGAATAAGGACTGGACTCCTGTGAAGAATCCCAATTCGGCCAAAGGCCGAGGCATCCAGGCCCCGATACATCTCAGCCAAGACTAGGTGCACTAGTGAACGGCCTCCCTCCAATTCGGTCAAGACATCGCATAACCCGAGGGAAAATATCTCGCCCAGAGTAAAGAAGAGAACTTTCGACAGTAAATAAAGGGCAAAGGCCTTCACATTAAAAGGATCCCGGACCGGCAATTTTTGGAGACTCGAGTTGCCAAAAAGTTCTCTCAAGAATTTCACCGAGCACCTAGTGGGCCCGCCGGTGAAGCTTTTCTCATACCCACCCTTTTTCAAACAAAGAACCGCGTAGACCACCTTTGCATACCCCAGTTTGGGCACCACTTTGGCAAGCCCCCGATGCATCCTCAAGCCGGTAATAGAGGCTAGCTCCTCCAAGGTTGGGGTGTGCTCCCTGGACTCGAATATGAAAACATGGGCCCTATGGTCCCATGACGCCAAGGGCGCCTGTAGGAGGTCGGGCAACAAAGGGACAGCAAGGAGAGAGGAAAGGCGGGATAACCCGAGGCGATCTAGAACAGCGAGCTCGCCCTCAGCCAAGCTAGCGCACCACTTTTGTTAAAAATTGGGCCCCGAGTCTAAACAGGGAAGTACACTAACCCCATCCCCCGTATGAGAATTTGGGCCGGGAAGCGGGTCCATAGACGTACAGAGATGTTCTATATAAAGCTCAATCAATGTAGGGCGATGGACCCGCTTATCAAAGAAAAAAGGGAAGAGAGAGAAAAGAAAGAAAAAGGAGGGGCAAAAAGGCAAAGCCTGAGTGAATAATGAGGCAAAGAGGGTTGGGCGCGAATTATAAGGAACCCGTCGATACAGGGCGTATATATTATATACGCCAGAGCAAAAACTGAAAACATTATGGCTGGCGTATATATTGGAAAAAACTGAGCACCCTCCGCTCGGCATATATATTATATACGCCCTGGCAAATTTTCAAAAATTTTTGCCTGGCGTATGTAATATATACGCCCACTTGAAAAATAGGGGAGTGTGGCTTCCCTCATCTCGGGCCATGCATTTTTTTCCTTCCACAGGGGAGGGACGGGTGTCGCTCAGCCTACTTTATCTCGGGGCAGCCCACAAGCGGGCACGCTCACGCACCCCTGGGAAACCCTCGAATGATGTGGCACCCATGGGTCATATACGGGTAATCACACGCGAGCTCACCCCCATCATTGGAGGGGCTCTTGCCTGCTTCACACCAAACAAAAAAATCATAAAGGCAGAGAGAAAAACAAACGGAGCATTCATATAAACCATAAAAGTTGTGAGACCATCCAAAAAAAAATCAAAAGAAGGTTATTACATATTCCCCAATATTTCAAAATCTAAACTGTTTCACTGTTTCAAATTTCTAGAAAATGAACTAATCCTGGGCAGCCCCCTTTGACTTCTTTTGGCGTCGGGTCGCGCTTTGAAAGGTACGGGTCTCCCCACCCGAGTCCACACCTGAGAGATGCGGCTAAGAAGAGAGCGCGACTCCTTTTCGCGAGCACGCTGCATAAGCACATGAAGGGCCCTCAGTTAGGGAAACAAGCAGAAAGTAAATATGAGGATGACTAGATACGGTCAATATTCACTCACCACCTCAACCTCCCTAAGACCGACAATGTTGCGGTAATATTCGACTTGGTTTATGGCCGACTCATAATCCTACAGTAAAAAGATAAAGAGAGAGGTATCAGTCACACAGGCCATCGACATATTCCAAGAAAACAGAAGAGCAAGGTAACAAGGGAGAGATTACCCTGTGGATCGGGTGGAATCGATAGCTTCAGAGATATGCGGCTCTTCTCACCCACATCGCACACATACGATGTAAAAGGCATCATCCAAGCGCTTAAAGGTCCCCTGGACCTCGCTGGCTTAATCGCCGAAGCGCCAAAGACCGGAATAGCTCAAGGTCCAACACCGAGCCTCATCAGAAAATGCCTCATCCCCCTCATCCGAATCGTCATCCTATCCAAACTATAGAGAGAAACAATCTTTGTTCAAATAGCAGGACAATTAAGGTAATCATATGGAAGGCTACTAACAGAAAGAGAAAAGAACATTACCTGAGATCGCGGACCACCAAAAAAATCCAAAAAGTTGGCGCCAGGCACGAATAGGGGCAGCAAGGAATGATAGGGCAGAGACTCATACCACATCTGATATCCCTCAGGAAAGAGAAGGTCATCAATGGGGACCCCGTGGTGGAGAAAGCGAGCAGTAGGCATTTCAGTAGAACCCTCGGGAGCCAATACATTAGTTGGAGGAGCTTGGGGCACGGCAAAAAGAGGTCGATACTGATGAATCACCCTCTCTCCTAAATAATAGGCCCTAGCCCAGGACCCATAGAAGAAAATAATGCGTCGATCTAACAAAAGGCGAGAAGGGCCCACTGCAGCCAGGTTCCAGAAGGGGGATCCGACGTAGGGATCAAGGATGACCTGCTCAACAAAAAGGAGGAGAGATTTATACATTTGGTCAGAACCCACAGCATAAAAGAGCCATCAAATTTGTAAGGAGAGAAATTGTTATACCTGCTCAGGGATCAGCAGATCAAACTAAGAGCGCAACCCTAACTCCAGGTGCTTCATACCCACGTCCCGACGGCGGTTCGCATGCCAGTTGCTCATAAGGGGGAACGTAGGAACCTCCAAGAGAAGCAGAGGGCAACCAGGTTGGAAATGCAGATACCCCCATACCTGAGAAAGCAAGCAGATAAAAACAGATATGCAAAAAAAAAAGAAGGGGGAACGAATTGAGACCAAAGAATAAAATACCTCAAGCGCGGGCCAGAAGCCCATAACAAAGCTGGAGTCCCCAAGAACGGCCCGCACCAGGCTAGACATGAGCACCGCGTAACCAGCACCTCCCTAATCAAACCGATGTACAGTGTCCCAGTTCACCATAAGGCTGAGAAGAGACAATGAGACCCGCCCTCCGTTGGTGTTTGAAAGGAGAGTCTTGCTGAGGAGGAATAGCAGAGAAATGCGGGCCAGCATCAGTGCACGCTCTAGCTCGAGATAGATGGTCGCATCAGGTTGGCCCAGATCCACTAACTCAAGAGGCTCGAACAAGCCAACTAGCCAGGATAGCCTGTCTTCGGAACCGTGAATGTTCCCGGAGGTTGGGTAGGCCCCTATCAGCCGAATCACATCCTCCCTATTAGGCGTGCAGACAGGTATCACTGGCACCCCTCCAATACGAACCCCATTAATCATGGACCAGTCCACGGGTGTGAGGGTCATCTCAGCCATGGCCATGTGAAATGTCATGGTCTTGGGGCGGAAGCGCTCTATCAGGGCCTTCAGATAGGCCGTGTCTGCCCTCACAACGGGGCATGAAATGAAGTCCCCAAAACCAGCTTGGGCGAGCAGGTCCTTCACCACCTGGGGGAGATAAAGTACGAGGCGTTGGAGGTCAAACTAGCCACCCCGGAACATAATGTGTGGCAAAGGCTGCAAACAAAAGGCATCGGTCAAATGGGAGCAAAGTGGTATAATGAAGGCATCAAAGGAGAAGAAGAAAAGGAGGCTCATCTGTTTACCTGACCAGCGATCCCAAAGTTGGAAATATGGGTATGCTGACAATAAAGAAGGCCAGTGCGGGCGGCTTCACCTTGCATTTCGTACCAAGGTTGGGAGGAGCGTTGTGAAACAATGAACTGTTCCCCGTGAGGACCATAGGCCATCTCGGGCCCCTTCTGTGGACCCTGCCCTTCGTCGTCGGACATATGAAAATATGGAACACATTGGTATAAGAAAGGGTTGCTAAAAAAAAAAAGAGAGGAAGAATAACAAAAAAATGCACTAATCCATAAAAAAGAAAAAAATGATGAGTGAAGAATGAATGGTGATGAATAATGAGGAAAATGAAAAAAAGAGAGGGGAGTATAGAAATAAGGAATCGCATATACCTGAAGAAAAAAAATGCACTACAAAAAAGAAGAACATCAAGCATTTCAAACCCAAAAAAAAGAGAGAAGGAGAAAAGTAATAAAAATACAAAAAAATATATATAATAATATATGTGCACTAATCCATCATAAAAATAAAATAAAAAATAAAAAATAAAAAAAACAGAAAAACAAACAAAAATAACAAACAAATAAGAACCAAGATGATGATGGATGATGAACGGTGATGATACATATAATCATAATTGATGAGATAATAAAAAATAAAAAATAAAAAACACAAAAAAGAAGCATCACATATAATAAATAAAAAAAGAGGCATCAAATATAATAATAAAAAAAAAAAAACAAGCATTACATATAATAATAAAAAAAAAAGGAGAAACAATAAAACAACAAAAAAAGAAGCATAGGCCTAAGGAACCACATATAATAAAAAGAAAAAGAAAAAAGAAGCATAGGCCTAAGGAACCACATATAATAAAAAGAAAAAAAAAAAAAAAAAAAAAAGGAAGAGCGTAGGCATGAGGATCACATATACCAAAAAATATATATACATCTTTTGCCACAAAAAAAAAAGAGCATCTCCAAAAAAAAAAAAAAAAAAACAAAAAAAAAACAACACAACATTATCAAAATTCAAAGGAAAAATCGATGATTACCTTCAATGGGAGGGGAAATAGATCCAAAATCGGCGGAGAATAAACGTCTTTTGATTCGCACACGCAACTCCCGGTAATAGAACTCAAGAAAAATCAAATGCCAAAACCCTAAGGGGCTGTCCCGGACTTGAGAAAGAAGGAGGGAAGAAGATAGAGTTTGAAAGAGGGGGTCCCTTTTGTGCTCGGGCTCGGGCAGTTTTAAAACTGCCAATTTTAGTCAGGCGTATATAATATATATGCCCGACCATTCTTTTGCCAATTTTGGTCAGGCGTATATAATATATATGCCCGACCATTTTTTACTGCAGATTGGCTGGGTGTATATACTATATACGCCCGACCAAAATTGGCAGTTTTAAAACTGCCCGGCCATTTTTTTTGGCTTTGAGGCCCGACGGACCCCCCCTGTATGCTAAAGACCAAGGCTCGGTCCCTCTTAGAAGCCCACGTACCATCAAGCGATGGTGCACGCATCCCCAAACAGTCCTTCGAGCTCTCTTTGATTGGCCCAAAGGGACTGTGCTACAACAAACAGATCTAGATCTGTAAGAACCCGCTGAGTGCTCCATAAAATCATAAAATAAAATAAAAAGGAGCAAAAGAAAATGCTAAAAAATGACACCAGTTCCCAAGGGAGCGTCGCAACGACTGTTTGCCCCCTTCCAAGAGCCGTGTTAAATCAATTCGGAATGATCGGGTTCACCGGAAAGTTCTCAAACCCCGTTTTACACAGGGACACCTCATGCCTGATCCGGCAGGAAAATGAACTCATCCATCACCGGTCGCTCCTGAGTAAGTACACCTAGCCCAAGATCTTCCCCAGTAGAAGTCGAGACCTGATCCGGCAGGCAAACCAAGGACCTATCACCGGAATGCACACGTCCTTAAGGTATATCAACATGACAAGTTGATTTTCCTAAGGATATGTGCAAAAATAAAAGCAGTTTGAGCATGCTCAAAGTCTCGAACTGACATGTAAGAAGAAAAAAGAGAAAAAGAAAAAGGAAAAAGAGAGGAAATAACAACCTTTTGTTATGAAGTAAAAATCCTGAGTAGGTTGACCCACCTTCCAAGCTTCGGCTCTGATCATCCACCTTTGAATCTATGATTGACCAAGAGTGCACCCGACTTCAGACCATTCAAAAAGTCTATTGTCAGTCGAAATTGACCCACCAAAAATGAAATTACAACCAACCAAACTATGTGCAAACATACAGACCGAAGGACTCATTCCCTTTTATTTCCTTTTACACTGGCTTAAAACCTGTATAGGCACGGTGTCCCTGTTGAATGTACGCACTTGCGTCTGGGTATCCACAGGATGGTCGTTTGTCCTCGTAAATTGTACCTTAGGGCCGAGGCTTCCGTTCGCGCCTATTTGCTGCTTATTGCCCTTGATGGGTGTCTGTCTGTGCATAGTCAGTAAGATGTGATTTCATTAGGGACGAAGGCTAAAATTGACCATCTCTTTCGATGGATGTTTGGTTCTAGCCCGATCCTTTTAGCTTTGTCTAAAGTTAAGGCACTCCGATTCGTGTGAATCAGGAGCACCTCACCACCGGAACGTGCACATCCCCAAGGTGCACCTATCCCCAGCAGAGCGCACGCACTCTTAAAGCGTATCAATTGACATTTGATCCACTTAAAGAGTTGTGTAAGAATAAAGTTGCCAGAGGTCTTTGAGCTTTGCTTAGAGGCCTCGAAACAAAAGAAAATTCAAAAAAAGGAAACACATAAAAAATTCACTTTGAAAATGGGCATGCATTACCAAGAAGTGTTGCGACATCAATGTTCGCTCCACTCGGGTAAATCATGCTAAAGCAGCCTCGAGGTTGATGGGTTCACCCAGAAACTCTGAGCCTTACCTAGGTAAGGGCACCTGTGCCCAATCCAATGGAGCTGTCAATACCCCATAGGATTGGACACATTGTTTAGGACTTCGCTTTGTGTACCTCACGTCGATCCAGAAGCATAGATCGATCACCCCGTTTCATGGAGCTGTCTGGTTCAGATTAATACTCAACATCATAAATCTATAATTTCCCTTAGGAAGTGGATGATATCCAGGCTAGGGGGCTAACACTTTTTGTGATCATCGCAGTTACGCCCAGTAATGTCTCAATGTGCTTGGGGACTGTTAGCTTTGAGGTACGGACGATATCCCGAAATGAGAGGGCTTACGTACACTCACCATCACCATGACTGTTTGAGAATTGAGTTGAACCAGGCGAACCCATCAAACGTGCCTTGGACCTTCTCGGATGTCTCTTGTCTTTGGCATCTGATCATTAGTGATCAGATACCAAAGAGGGGCATCTGTAGACACCCAAATTCGGCCCAAGGCCCGATCAGTCTGTACTCTGGGAGAAATGCACCCCTGTGCTTCCGATGGCACCCCCGAACCCTTGGAAATCTATCCAGACCTTTAGGAATCTTCTAAAACCCATTATAACCATTCCCTCAACCCTTAGAGATCACCCCTAAACCCCAGGATCCCTTCCTAGACTCAACTTAAACCCGTCTGAGTATTTGATGGGAGGAGAGCTATATTTTTATATAGACCACTGCTGAGGATGAGCCACATACCATTGGAGAGAGGACTGCTCCAGCTTTCCAAAGAGCCAAAGATCACCCAATTTGGAGTTGTGGTTCAAAAGTTATGGCCGTTTGAAAGTCCATATAAAATCATGACTTTTTGCTTAGGCGTATGTATTACATACGCCCAGCAAATTTGGCCCCAGTTTGGTAGGGCGTATGTATTATATAAGCCTGGTATTTTTTTAGCCAAATTTGGTTGGGCATATATAATACATACGCCCAGCATAGGTGGCCCACCACGGGCACCCATCTTCTTAGATTCCCCCTGGTTTTCTTGAATTTCACTGTGCATAAACTGGGCATATGTAATATATACGCCCAACTTAGCTACAGTATCTGTCCTTAAATGCTCGAATTTCCTCCATCTGGTTTGACCCTTTGACCATCCCCTTGGTTAAGGTGGGTGTCTTAAGGTTGGTTGCACCCCCTTTGAGCTTATTGGCAACCCTTAAGTCACCCATGATCTCACCCCATCATCCGCCATTGAAACCTATTTCCCAAACCCCTAGGACCCTAAAAACCTAGAAAACCTTAGATGGAGGATCACCTAATTGCTAAACCAATTAGCCCTTAAGTAACCCTCTAGCCTACCTCTTCTCTATAAATAGAGAGCCCCCCCTCTTCCCCAAGGGGTTGAAAAATTAAGATTGAAGTTAAGCTTAAGTGAGAGACCCCTAGTGAGAGAAAAAAAAATATATTTTGCAACCAAAATTCTAGCATGCTTAGTTCATCCTTTTCATTTTCAATCATTAGATCACCACTTGTTAGTCAAGCTTAGTCCCTAGCTTCATCCCACACTTCCTATCTACCGAATCCTAGCATTAGAACCTATTCCTCTACCGTTTAAGGCATTTAAAGTCGTCGGAAGCACGCCGAAGCGAAGGTCTTCTACGGTGCAACAAGGGCCCATGAGCTCTGGCTCACCCCTCTCTTCCTCTACCTTCTTGGTGATTCCTCCGTCCAAGGATTCAAGCCGTTACGCCGCCGAAATTTCGGTTTGACTCAAAGCTTGATAGGACCATACTGCCTTCGGGCAAGGGGAAGCTCCGCCCATTTATTTTTATTTTTGGCCATAGATAGAGACCGCTACATGCGGGTTGATCGGGTGCCTAAACCCTTCCCGATCGATAACTGAAGCCCTACTCTAGAGCCTTTGGCAAAGACTGGTAAATCAGAGTCATATTTAGCACTTCGGCGCTCAAAATATTGATTTAAAGGTTTCTCGAGTCACCAAAATCTCCGAGTGGCGACTCTACATTTTATTCCATCGCGAGTGCATCGCCGCGACGGGCTCGAGAGGATCCATGCTCGCACATATTGTTTCAAACATTCAATCTTATATAGTATTCAACGAGCTAAAACATGAATCGAATTGTTCTATTTTCTTGATTATTGAATTTGTACTATGATGGATCGTAAGTTTTCAAGATTCGTAATTTTTCTTTCTATCATAATTCACATATAATGGTTAACTACACAAAAAAAAACTATTTTAAAAATGGAGAAAAGAAAAAAAAATTATGCAAAAAGCAAAATAAGACTACAAAAACGGGGAACACTCAAAACTTTTTTACCTTGGAAATAATTACTGATGCTACCGATTGTATACCGGATGTGAAAAAAAACTCTCGAAAGAATATCCCCCAAACATGAGGAAAACACATCCATTTTATCTTCAAAGATATCAATAACAAAAATTGAAGAAGAAAGATTAGGAACAATTACACAGTTAATTAGAGAGTTAGTTAAAAGAAAATTTCATAGATTATCTGAATATTTACAATGATCATGAAAAAAAAACTATAGATAGAATAAAAAACTAATTACATACTAAGAAATAATCCTAGGAAAAATCTAAACACACACTATCTACGACACTGACAACAACGTCTGAGGCAAAAAAAATTGTGTTTGATAGAGATCAGTCCTCGGCTTCTGACCCAAAAGTTACCATCATAAAAAAATATCTCCCTTCTCTGGATAGGTGTGTCCAATAGAAGAGGAAAAAGAAAAAGTGTTTAAGAAGACGGAGAGAGTGATGAGGGAAAAGATTTCTGACGTTTAGGAAAAGGAGGTGGTGCATCTTCAGCGGGTTCTAGTCTGGGGAGGAGGGATATAAGTTCATCGATCAGCCGCCTCCTCCCCTCCAGGAGTGCAGAAAGGGCTTCTGCCTCCCGCTGGAGAAGTCTCTCAAATGCCTCAAAAATATCTTACCAGCTCAGTGGTTTAGCCATGGTGAAGGTGATGAAGATGGAAGGGAGCAAATGGAATGATTTGTTTGAGGGAAAGGAATGTATATTTATAGCCAAGGGATATGAACAGTCACCATAAATAAGTGTTATGGTTGGCATTGAAGAAGAAGGGTCATTTGGTGGTTTCATTACTCCTTGATTAGACGCGAGTGCGCAACGTGAATCGAGGCAACATTTTGATTATCAATGATTATGCCGTTTGGATATCAAAGTACGTGGCCTGGACAAAGCGTTCTCTGAGCAATTGTAATTACTACGATTGTTCATGGAAGATATTCAAGCTACAAAATTGGTCTACAAAATCGTAGATACTACGAATCATAATCACTACGATTCGATGTATCATAAAATCTGTCGCCGTAACTACTATACTCTAATTTGCTATGGATGAGTCGGTAGCTCGACGATGCTCGGAAGTTTATCAGTTATACTCCGAGTCTTTTAGTGACATTGAAGTCATTGTCCCTTTTTCTTCTAAAGATATCATCAGTTTGAGTCTCTGCCCATTAACTTTGAAGATACGATTGTCTTTGGGATCCTGAATGGTTATAACCCCATGGGGGAATGCTTCCACAATATTATAGGGTCCGTCCCAACAACTTTGCAGTTTCCCTGGGAATAGTTTTAACCTTAAATTATATGACCAAACTTGTTGGCCCGGCTCAAACCTTTTCTCGTGAAATGCTTTGGTTTTGGCCTTATAAATTTGAGCATTTTGGTAGGCATCGTTGCGAATTTTCTCTAGCTCATTGAATTCAAGTTTTTGTTGTTCCCCAGATACATCCAGCATGAAATTCACTACTTTGATGGCCGACAGAGCTCTAAGTTCTAATTCCACAAGTAAATGACAAGCTCTTCCATATACCAACATATAGGGAGACATACCAATGGGTATTTTATAGGCCATCTTGTATGCCCATAAGGCAACATTCAGTCTTAGGGACCAGTCTTTTCTATCAGGTCGCACAGTTCTTTCCAAAATATTCTTTATTTCTCGGTTGGAAACCTCAACTTATCCACTAGTTTGTGGGGAAAGGGGGTTACAATTTTATAAGTCACACTATATTTCGTGAGAAAACTCTCAAAATACCTGTTGCAAAAATGGCTACCTTCATCACTTATAATAGCTCGTGGGGTCCCAAACTGTGCAAATATACTCTCCTTGATGAAAGAAATTGCCACCTTATTGTCATTTGTTCGTGTAGCTATTGCTTCTACCCATTTTGATACGTAGTCAACAACTATAAGTATATTTATGAATCCGAACGAAGGTGGAAAGGGGCCTATGAAGTTAATGCCCCATACATCAAATGGTTTTGGGCTCAAAATTGGTTGAAGGGGCATCTGTTCTTCGGGACATGGCTCTTGACTTTTGACACCGATCGCAAGCTTGACAAAAATTTTGGGCATCCTTAAATAACGATGGCAATAAAATCCTGATTGTAGTACCCTGGTAGCCGTTTTCCTTCTACAGAAGTGGCCCCCACAAGCATATATGTGACAAAATTGTAAAATATTATGGGTGTCACTACTGGGTATATAGTTCCTAATTATTTGGTCTGATCATATTTTAAATAGGTCCAGATCCTCCCAAATATAGTATTTTATGTTAGAAAAGGAAATATATTTGTCCTGATTAGACCAGGTCGGGGGAATCTTATATTTTGTCAAATAATTCACGATATTGGTATACCATGGTACTACTGCTTGGATGGCAAAAAGTTGCTCACCGGAAAGGTATCGTGTAGAGGCTCTTTATTGATGGTTTCAGGTAACTCTATTCTTGATAGATGATCGGCCACCACATTCTCAACTCTCTTCTTATCCTTAATCTCAAAGTTAAATTCCTGGAAAAGAAGGATCCACCTAATTAGTCCCAGCTTGACATCCTTTTTAGATCATAGGTATTTTAGTATAGAATGAACAGAGAAGATAACGATCTTAGATCCCAATAGGTACAGTCAGAATTTATCCAAAGCAAAGACCACGATGAGAAGCTCCTTGTCAATGGTGGTATAGTTAACTTGAGCTTTGATCAAGGTTCGGCTTGCATTATAAATTACATGAGGGACCTTGCCTCTCCGTTGTCCTAAGACGACACCTATTGCATAATCAGAAGCATCGCACATTATTTCGAAAGGTAGGGAGTAGTCAGGCGGTTGAATGATTGGTGCAGATGAGAGAAGTGCTTTAAGCTTGTTGAATGCATCAAGACAGGCATCATCGAAGTGAAAAGGTACATCAATTGCTAATAAGTGGCATAGTGGTCTCGAGATTTTGGAAAAATCTTTAATAAAGCGGCGATAGAAGCCGGCATGGCCTAGGAAAGATCGAATCTGTCGTACCGAAGTTGGTGGTGGTAGATTTGCTATTACATCAATTTTATCCCTGTCAACTTCTATTCCTCTTTTAGTGGCAATACGTCCTAAGACTATGCCCTCTTGAACCATAAAATGGCTCTTCTCCCAACTTAGTACTAAATTAGTTTCTTCACATCTTTCTAAGACGAGGGTAAGATGATCAAGACAAGAATAAAAAATTTGGCCAAATACCTAAAAGTCATCCATGAATACTTCCAGAAACTTGTCTATCATAACAGAAAAGATTGCAATCATACATCTTTGGTATGTTACAGGGGCACTGCATAGCCCAAAGGGCATGCGACGATAAGTGAACGTTCCAAAAGGACACGTGAAGGTAGTCTTCTCTTGGTCTTTTAGGTAGACCGGAAGTTGATTATACTCTGAATATCCTTCTAGAAGGCAAAAATATTTCTCGCCCGCAAGTTTTTTCAAAATTTGGTCTATGAAGGGTAATGAAAAATGATCCTTGCGAGCCATTGAGTTGAGCTTCCGATAGTCAATGCATACACACCACCCTGTGGTTTCGCGTAATGGTACCAACTCACCAGCTGTATTTTCTTTCACAGTAATCCCAGATTTCTTTGGGACTACCTGGATGAGACTTACCCATTCACTGTCAAAAATCGGGTGGATAATACCTGTGTCTAGTAGTTTCACTATTTCCTTTTGAACCACTTCCCTCATATTTGGATTTAATCGTAGCTGATTTTCTCGTGAAGTTTTGGCATTGTCCTCCAAATGAATACGATGCATACATATCGAGGGGTCAAGCCCTTTAAGGTCAGCGACAGTCCATCCCATTGCACGCTTATACTTTACAAGTGTGGCCAATAACTTACTCTCTTGTTCTTTGTTAAGAGCAGATAAAATAATTACTGGAAGAGTTTCGTTAGGCCCCAGAAAAGCATATTTAAGGGTATCAGGAAGTAGTTTCAAATCCAAGGATGGTGCTTTTTGGATAGATGATTGTAACGGTTCATTGAAAATAACGGGCAGAGGTTCTATCCATGGTTTCCAAGTCTTGGATTAGAGTTCACAGATAGAAGTGTCCATTAGATAAATCACTTCCTTCAGCTGGTGGTCTGGCTCTTCCATGCCCATATACCATAATGTAGTCTGAAGCACATCCTTTAATAAGACTAGAGGTATTGCTTCCTCTACTAATTCTTCAATTTCATCTATGCTGAAGCATTCCTCATCATCTATTGAAGCCATCTGGTTGGCTGCGGTGAGGACATTTAATTGAATTTGCATATCTCCAAAAGAAACTTCCATTACCCCAATTTTATAGTTTATACAACCATTGGCCATGGCCAAGAATGGTCTACTGAGTATAACAAGAATTTGCATTGGAGATTTCAAACATGGTTCCATGTCTAACACCAGGAAATCGATAAGAAAAACAAATTTTTCGACTCCAACCATGACATTTTCAATAACTCCTACAGGCCTTCTTTCTGATCTATCGGCTAACTGAAGAGTTACCGAAGTAGGCCTCATATCTCCTAGCCCTAATTTTTCGTAAATAAAGTATGGTAGCAGATTTACGCTAGCTCCTAGATCTAGAAGAGCTTTGTTTATTGCATGATTGCCTATGATATATGGAATTGTAGGCATTCCAAGATCTTTAAGCTTAGGCGGAGTTCTAGCTTGCAAGACTGAGCTTACTTGCTTTGCCAAGAAAACTTTTTGCGAGACATTATTCCGTCACTTCTATTTTTGCATACACATCCCCTTTAGGAATCATGCATAGGTTGGGACTTGTTTAATTGCCTCCAAGAGGGGCAAATTGATCTTCACCTATGTGAAGATCTCATTAATTTCTTCTAATTTTTTTTTATTTTTATCAAAAGGGGATGGTGCACCAAAAGCATTTGGAAATGATAACTTTGGTACTTAGGGTACTTCGGTTACAGGTTTAGGTGTGTCATCCTCTTTATTTTCTACTTTTTTTTTTGTTTTTCATTTTCTAATTTTCTTGGTTTTTCTTGTGGGAGAGTCTCATCTTTGGCTTCATTCTCTTTTTAGGTGGTCGTAGGGACAGCTCCTGGGGTAGGCATCTCTACTCTATTGTCGACAGTCCGACCACTCCTTAAGGTTTGAACAGCTTGAACTGTGGGAATTAGTGTCTGTGAGCTTGCTTGGTTTCTCTCTCTTTCTTCCCACTGCAAGACTAGTTGCCCGATTTGGGTTTATAGATTTGTAATGGATAGAGTAGAAGAGTGTAAGTTTTGGGAGATCTATGACAGCTGAGCTAATTCCCTAGAGAGATGGTGTGCATGTTGTTGCAAGTCCTGAAGGATTTGGATTATAGTAACACCATCGTTCCCATTCTGAGGATATGGTTGTTGCGCAAAAGATGGGTATGGGCTATATGACTATTGGGAATTCAGAGAATGTTGTGGGTATGTATAAGATAATTCTTGTTGGGTTACCCTTGGGAAGCCATAAGGATTCTCCCACTAAAAATTATAAGAATTTTCAACACTACCCCATTGAGAGGCAAAGGCCTGCTCTGTCTCCAACATGGCTAGATACCAGAGAGTAGTTGGGAATTCCATTGGGGGATAAGTCATTAAAATTCGGCCAAGATGTTTCATCACGGCCTTGCATCTTAAATAGAATATTATATATATATATATATATATATATATATATATATATATATGTATATATATATATTATAGAAGGCAGGGAGAGAGACAAATCTGAGCCTCTAGTTTCTGTGGCCAGCAGAAGTGCCGAACCTCTGATTCGCTGCACTGAATAAACCTGCAAAGGCTTAAGAGGTGATCAAAGAAAATTAAAAATATAAAGACATATAAAAAGAGAAAGATAAATATTTATTTTCTTAAACTAATATAAAATATAAAACTCGTTATCCCTGGCAGCGGTGCCAAAAATTTGATCGGGCTTACATATGTATCTAATTAAGTCTTAACCTATTGCAAGCGCACAATGGAAATTGTAATACTAGCATAGGATCGTTCCCACGAAGATAGATTTTTGTATTATATATATATTAATTTTCTGAAAACTTATATTAATCTTTTAAGATTCTAAACTACTTGAGAAATATGAATAAAGAATAGTTTCTTAAACTAAATTGCAAAAAATAAGTCCTAAATCTTCCTTCAGATTATGGTTGTCAATCACAATCTTCAGCTATCGAATGTTTACAAATTTAAAATACCATTACACAAATCTGCAAACCTCGACCTAAGTCGTTAATTCAAATTAAAATTTGAAGATGTTTACAAAGTAGTAAATTGCAATAAAATAAATTTAAACTAGAAAGCAATAAAATTATATCTTTCACCCCTCAGCGTAGTCTTCAATTGCTTCTGAGAAACTACAGATATCTACTCTAATATTCTAGTTCTCAATCTCATTCATTAATTGTGATCAAGGAACCTTGAATATCTAAACTAAACTACTCTTAAATTTGATTAGAAGAAAATCCAACCTCACGCGCCAATTGATGCGGAGAATTTCTTCGATGATTAATTTCCATACCAAGCCTCTTATTTATAGATCATAAGGGGTTGGTTTACAAAATTCCTAATTCTAATAAAAGAAACTACTAAAACAAAAATGTCCTAATATAATTCTACTTCTAATTCTATCTTTCCTTCCTTTCAATAGTTGATGTACTTTTGGATCTTCTCTTTTATTTCAGCAACAGAGTCCTTTAAAAGTCTTCTTCTTCAATCTTCTCAGATCCTTGATTGGCCATACTTCAAAGTCCAAAATCCTTCTAATTATATGTATGGCGGTGTAAATCTCACGTGACCAGTAGCTTGACTCTCTGGACGATTCTTTATTTACGATTGTTCGTCTTTTCTCTACTCTCAACACAACTTCCTATAGAAATATTCTTTATTACGATTCATCGTCTTCTCTTGTATCATATTTCACTCTTGAACGACTTTTTTTTTATGGAATCGTAAATTACAAGTTTCTACTTTCTTTACAGCGCTCTGCAAAATCATAAAACATGATTTTTTGTCTTTCAATAGGTGATGGTGTTCAATCGTCTTTATGAGTTCATTTTGACGAATACTAACACTTTGGTTCTCTTTTGCTATTTTTCTTAATATCTGCACATCAGTAACTTATTAGTAGCAATTAAGTTCTAGCATCACTAAGTTAAGGGTGGTAAAATGGTATATTATGTGATTGATCAATCACGTGCGGGAAGATGCGAACTGAACTCCTTTATTGAATGTCAACCGACCAACTTCAGTAGCTATGGGTTGCCTAAGGTCTATCTAGTTTTTTTTTCTAATCCTTCTGGGACCTATCTAAAAAGGGGGTGGTGGCCCACTATGCCTGGGAGGATCGACCCCGTTCCCGGGTACCCTCTGTAAGCTCCCTTGGGCAAATCGGGTGGCTAGGATTTAAAAAGTTGGGGAAGGTTAGGGACCTAATGGGCTCTAGGCTAAGGGTGTTTATCCTTCATGTACTCCTTTGAGAGTCGGGGCTAGCTAGCCAGTGTCACTAGCCTGACTACGTTGGGATTCTAGAGAAGAGTCTACACTTTTAGAAGTCTAGAAGGCAGCTCAACCCCTTTCTTTGAGAACCCCAGAGAGAACCTCAAAATTTCTAAGAAGAGCTAAGCTTAAGAGAGGAGTGATTGCTTTGAAAATTGATCTTTGAGCGTAGGGTATGGGGTTTTTTTATAGGTATCGGGGGAACTACGTGCCTGGGGGCCTATGCGCAATTGGTCGGTCAGTTTGAATTTTGCACCTTATCTGGGGCTTTTAATTGAATTGTCACCCTGTCCAGGGCGCTTAATCCAGTTTGAGTCGATCACAGACTCAGGGTATGACCGGCTAATTGGCTCAGCCAAAAATCCTAGTTCCAACTCACTTGGAACTAATTGCAGTCCTATGAGAGGTCGTGCAATCCAATTAATCGGGTCTTCAGGTGGTCTACGCAAGGTGGAAGCCTAGTCCAAGTGGGACCAATTGTGCGCCACAAGTTTTGTGCGCAATCAAATTGCGCGCCCTGTCTCAGGAGCAAAATTCAGGTCTTAGGGCAGTCCGTGGGGAGAGCAAACCTGGTCTAAGTGGTGCCAATTGCGCACCACAAATAGTGTGCGCAATTTCATTACACGCCTTTGTGAGGGCATGAATTCAAGATTTTCCTCGAGTCGAGTCAGGTCAGAGGCACAAAGCTATTGTTTCAGCTTGAGATTCGACCTTATACTATTGCTTCAGTATATGTTCTTATATTTTATGGTTTTAAGGTTCTCGAAGAGGGTGAGCCCCTTTCAGTGGGTCGTGGACAAGGTCAAAGGTTGACCAAATAGGTTTGTACACTCTGAGAGGGCGAACATGGGGTGCCTACAGAGGCCCCTCTTCGGAGTGTTCTTGTGGAACAAGGATGCGTTGAAGAAGTAGACACCACCTTGTGCCTTCTCGTTTCTTTGAGAGATCACAAGTGTGAACCGTGGAGTTGACATGAAGTGTTTGACTTTCTTATCTATCAGCGCAAGCAAAAAGGAGCATTCAAGGGCCATATTGTAGCTGTCAAGAGGTGTATCCTCATCCGTGAATGCAAGTGGCATCCCGTCGCATGTCACGACCTGCTGCAAGTGGCAGTCAAATGGGGGAAATTGATGCATACCAAGGGGCGTCATACGAATGTCCAGAGACAAGGTTGTTGGTATGCACTTTTTCTGAGTTCCTTTTAGTCCCTGAAAGAAGTGGCCCAATTCGGTCTGAGTAGACTCTGACAAAGGGCGATAGAATAATAAAACTAGGAAATATTAAATTGCTTAAATTAAAGAGGTAATTCTAAATGGAGAGTACCTGAGAGATGCGATCGCCAGTTGCAGATATTTAGCGACATTGCAACACGTCATTGATCACGCTTTGCGGGATGCGGGTTAACTCCGTTACTGAACATCGACAGGCCAACTTTAGCAGCTACGAGTTGCCTATAGTTTAACTAGTTTGGTTTCTTAATCTATCTAAAAGAGGGGTTGTGGGCAGCTATGCTTGGGAGGATCGGCCCCATTCTTGGGTACCCTTCGTAAGCTCCCTTGAGCAAATCGAGTGGTTAAGGTTGAGAAAACTGGAGAAGGTTAGGGACCTAATGGGCTCTAGGCTAAGAATTTGGGCAGGGGTTTCTTACGTCTATCTAAGGCTAAGGGCGCTTGTTCCTCTTATACTCCTTCGAGAGTCAGAGCTAGCTAGCTAGTGTCGCTAGCATGACTACCTGGGGATCCAAGAGAAGAGTCTACACTTCTAGAAGTCTAGAAGGCAGTCCAATTCCTTTCTTTGAGAACCCCAGAGAGAACCTCAAAATTTTTAAGAAGAGCTAAGCTTTAGAGAGGAGAGAAAATTATTGATTTGATGGGTTTTTAATTGTGAGATAGGGGACCTTTTTATAGGTATTAGGCTAATTTCACGCATGTGGCCACTTGTGCAATTGGCCAATTACGCGCATAGAGCCTTGCGTGGGATTGAATTCCGCATAGGGTTGAATGCGTGTAATTCCCTAGGAGTTGGTCACTGATTGGGGAAGGGACCGGCTGACTAGTTCGGCTGGATGTCCTAGTTCCATTGCGCCTAGAACCAATTTCGCGCAGGTTATACGGCGCGTAATTCAATTACGCACATCAAATGATGAGCGTAATTGAGGACTTCAGGCAGTCATAGGAAGTAGAGTTCCAGTCCATGTCTGGACCAATTTTGTGCATGTATGGATGCATGTAATTGAATTTCGCTTATCAAGAGATGCACAAAATGTAAAACTTTAGGCAGTTCACTAAAGTGTTTGCCGAGTCCAAGCTGCACTAATTGTGCGCAGGTGGTGCTGCAGGCAATTGAATTAAGCGCATAGTGACATGCGCGTAATTCGAGTCCTAAGGCGGTCAGCGGGAAGAGGGAACTTGGTCCAAGTGGGATCAATTGCGCCTGTGTATCCATGCGTGCAGATGAATTGCGCGCCTCTGTAAGGGCGTGAAATTCGGGATGTTCCCGAGTTAGGTCGGGTCTGAGCCATACAGCTATTGTTTCAACATGGGTCTCGACCATATACTATTATTTCAGTATATAGTCCTCATATTTAGGGTTTTAATACTTCTGGAAAGAGTTAGTCCTATCCTGAGAGTTGTGGGCATGGTCAAAGGTTGATCGAACGGGTTTGTATACTCCGAGGGGGCAAAAACGGGGTGTCTACAAAGGTCAAATGACCAGATAATATGATGTAATATGATGGCGAATGTTTTCTCAAGTCATGTCAGGTCGGGCGCGTCATTGCTCACACCAACAATGCATCTGGAGTCCCTTTCCGGTGGACATTTATAATTTCTCAAAGTTGAGTATACTCGGTGTTCGATTTTCCAGGAGAAAGAGCAGATTGGGGTGATGAGTGGTGAAATTTGATAGATAGGATGTTTTTAAAAATTCAAGTTTTTAACTTAAGAACAATTTAGTGGTAAAACATAAAAAAATGTGACTTCTGAGACGTTGCTGAGCAGATCCATCAGTATGGGATCTGTGGACCCGACCTCTGTTTGGTTGTCAAGACGGCGCTCGATGTGTCGGATGCTCCATCTACCCTTGACACACAGATACTGATGATTGTCTCTTATGGGAGGACTATAGTGATTCGCGGAGTGGGAGAGACAGGTTTTTAAAATGTTTGACTTAATATTAGTTAATTATAGTTTTATAAGGACTATCAAGTAGAGGGGGTAATGCTTACCTAGTTTGTTGTCGGCGCGTGGTCTTCGTGGTTTTCACGATGGGACTTGATAATTAATGGGCGCAATGGTACGTCGGAGAGATTCCTCCCCCTCCGTTTCTGTGGTGGCAGGGCCTGACGAGTGCTGGCATGGTGGGGTGTGATGATTATCACGATGGGACATGTTGATCATCGCGGTAGGATATTTGGTTAAGTCTCCCCTTCTGATTGCGTGTTGTTGCGGGTTGCGGCAACGGGACAATTGTGATTGTGTCACGATGGGACCTGCCATTTGCTGATGTTGCAACGAGACTATTATTATTATAGGCATGTGATGGGGCGTTGGTGTTTGGTTAGTTTTCCTTTCTTTGACAGATTTTGGGTTGCGTAAAGGGGATGGTTGGTTTTCTTGGTAGTTAGGTTGTGTCACAATGGGACCTGGGTTTGAGTTGGTTTAGTTCAGGAATTGCGATGGTGGTTATTATGTGTGCATCCTGTCACAATGGGACATGTTGTCATGTGTGCTCATGGGTGCGCAATGGGACAGTGATGTGCCAGGGTACGCTATGGGACAAGGGTGCCTGAAGGGGATAGAGGGTTTTACTCATTCCGGAGGCAGGTGAAATCACACAACCACCCACATCATCCACGTTGGTTGACTTTGCCATCTTTTATTTCTGCAAACCTTCTTATTGGTGTTTATGCATTGTCCGAATAGTCTCTCAGTCTACCTTCTTGGTGTCTCCCTCCCTCAGAGTATCACGATGGGACAGCGGGGAGGCAATTCATTTTCTAATCGTGGTGGGACGAGTTGTCATGTGTGTCTGTGAGTGTGCGATGGGACTTTCATTATTTTGGCTTTTCGGGGTTCTAGTGGGCTGATTTTGTTATCTTGCTGGTTTTTGTGTCACAGTGAAGCGAGGGGCAGATATCAAGGAGTGATTTGGTTGCGATGGGACTATGGGGGGTGGTTTTCTTTCTGGTGCAATCCACAGGCTGAGTTGGTTATTGGTTGAAGGTGTAGCATGGTTCAGGAATTACACACGTTTGGCTTTTAATTCAGTTACGCGCTCGTGATGTTGCGGGGATTGGAGGGTCATTGAGTTGATTACACATGGATATATGAGTGTGTAATCCAATTATGTGCCGGTTGTCAAGCGCTCAATAGAAGCGTCAGGGGGTCACAGGGCGGTGTGCTTGGGCGACTTTTCAAATTTTTCACATAGGTGCTAGCGCATGATTCGAATGTGCGCGACTTAATGGGCGCGGGACTGGTTCATCGTTTATTCATGGTGGCGGAAGTTGGATTGCACACGTCACTTAATTGGGGATGCGCGCAGTCGTATCAGCACTCAATTGGGTTGTGCGCTACTTTTCGGGCGCTTAATTCGGCGAGTGTCGATATATGCTGAGTTTCCTTCATTTTTTCTTCATTCCTTTTCATTATTCTATTTTTCTATTCGATCAAAGTTCGGAGTGTCTCGATTTTTGTGTTTTAGTGATATCGTGTGGTCCGATCATTCTATTGTGATGTCGTTTCTTTCAATATTCATCGTTTCACGCGTTCTTTGTCCAGAGGCGATCCGTAGTTGCGTGATTGGAGATGTTGCTATGACTTACGGGGTGTTGGGATTATGGTGCGGTATACATCCACCATTATTGTTAGAAGGTTGGAGTCTTGACCTTGAAGAATCACAGTTTTAGGCGGGGTGGCGGAGGAGGTGAAGATGGCGGGAGGGAAGTTAGACAAATGGATGGAAAGGGTGTTACTTAACCATTCGTCCCGCTTTCTATTGCTTCTTATTGAACCTGCCGCGCATTGTGTGCTTTTGTGTTCATTTTGGGTTCCGTGTTTCCGTTTTGGATTGTAGGTTAGGATTCGTGCTTTTGTTTTGGTTGTATGTTTAGGAGGTATGCTCCTGTGACACTTGTAGGAAATTTTATTTATAAAGATGTGTTTTTGTTTATTGTATTTATTTCATTTATGTTTGTTCATGTTTATGGTTGTGTGTTTCTTGGGTTGCGTTGGAGGGCGAATGGGTAGTGTTAGGATAGTGTCGGGGTATACGTCTATTTTTTTTTGGTGTATGCTATGTGTATTCTTATTGTCTTATATTTGATGTGTTTATTTTTGGGGTTTTATGGTGGAAAGAAAGAAAAAAAATGCCCCAGTTTGGGGTGTCTATCTCGTGACATGATCATCGCTACCAAGGTGTTGGTGTTTGAAAAAATGTCCCAGTGTCAAGTGACGGTGGGACTTTTATCGGCCTCACAAATATCCTAGAGTGTACTTATAATGATCCCATATTGGGAAGTAGTTTGATTATTTTGGCCACATGTTGGGCTTGATTTTGTAAGTACTGAATGATCACCATCTATCGTGGATTTTAACAAGGATGAGGTGAATGGTGAGTGATTTCATCACTTTTCATTCAAGAGTTTTCGATTTTATCCTCAAGGAGATTCTGGAAACCATTTGGCTCATTGTTCGAAAAAAAAAACGGGTGAAGAAGAGGTAATGTTTTTTTATCTGAGGGTAGCTTCTTATTCAACAACTTTTTGAAATAGTAGTCAACTACTTTCTTCTCGGGGGATGTAGTGCAGTGCCATAATTGAGCTCTCCTTCATGGTCCAGCACCATCAAATCATCAAATTTTATCGTTAGCAGGAGTTTTGTCCTCCTCCCACTACTGTTCAATGATATCTAGTAGTATGAAGATTTCAGGGATGCCCTCACAGTTTTGCTTATGCCTCCTTGGTGAGGAATACCAGCATGCCCTCATAGTTTTACTTATGCTTCCCTGAATTCATTGACTATTCATTCATCACATGCTCTCGCTCGGTTGTATTTCCTTTTTCTCTTTTGAAACAATCTACTAATGTAAGAATTATGAGATTTGATGGAACCTTGCATCTTCATTTTTTTGTGCTCTAACATCGACTCTAATGGTTGGAAGGGTGTACGAGAAGCCAAAGTTTCCTATATTTCGGAAAGGGATTTTATGATCCAGTAGTCATTTCGATCAATTTGTAGGAATAGAAAGGTGGTCAATGAGTCAGATGATACTCATAATGGTTCAAAAGAATAATGACCTACGGTTGGCGAATACCTTGTGATGACTACGAGGACGATAAATATATAAGTATGCGTGTTTAGGCTATGAGACATGATGATCATTGAATCGTGATTCCAAGGGCTAGGAAGTCCTCTCCTTGTGACAATTTCCTGGGCATGCCGCTGAAATAATGTAGGTACTTTCTGTATGGGTTGGATTTCCTCCAGGCGAGGCGGTTGTGTAGGCATTGTTTCTTAGCACTAGCTCCCCACCTTCGGATTCTCGGTCGGGTAAGAGTTATAAGTCAGATACTACTAGGCAAGATATATATATATATATATATATATTATTATTTTGTATACTTTTTATATTTTTTTGTTATTATTGTGTTATGGTACAATATCAGTTCCTTAAGCGGAACTGACTCAGAAGGTCGGATGGACAGAGTGACAGTTGGGTGATCTGTTTCGGGGTCCTCGATCCCTCTCGATCTGATTGATCTGGGATGAGAGAGAGGTCAGGCATGCGTTTGTATTTTGGATAATGCGAGATTTTTCGAATAGGGTGTGGCGTCTTTTAATTTCTTCTTTTAATAAATCTTTTGTGGTTAGGGCCTCCTTGTCAGGAGGGGCCTTCTTTGGTTTTTCGATGGAGTGGGGCAACTGATCAGTCACATAATTTATCATTTTATCACCCTTAACTTAGTGATGCTAGGCTTTAGTTTGCTACTAATAACTTACTGATATGTAGATATTAGAAATAAATAGTAAAAGAGAGCCCAAGTGTTAATATTCATCAAAGTAAACTCAAAAAGTAATAAGAAAGACGATTGACCGAAAAAGACATTTTCTACCTACTAAAAGCCAAAAAATAGTAATTTACGATTCTTCAAAAGAAATAAAAAGAGAATAGCAAAAAAAGCGTAATCCAGAGAATCGCCAACTACGAGAAAGCTATTAATGATAGAAAATTATGATTGACGATTTCCTATAAAAGAGAAGAAAAAAGATAGAAAATCGTGATTGACGATTTCCTAGAATGGAAGCTTTCCTACTTATTGTTGCTGCTAATCACGTGAGTGAAGATTATCATCGTCATATACAGAATTAGAAGATCTCTAGAAGTCTAGTGAATCACGGATCTGAGAAGATTGATGAAGATACACTGCGAAGATCTTTGCTGCCGTTATTAAAGAACAATCCAGAAGCATATCTACCGTCTAAAGCAAGGAAAGATAAAATTAGGAACAAGAGTTATATTATGAATCTTTTATTTTTAGTAGTTTCTTTTATTAGAATTAGAAGTCCTTGTAATCCGACTCTTTATGATCTATAAATAAGAGAGCTTGGTATAGGAATAAGCATCGAAGAATTTCAGCATCAATTGACGCCTGAGGTTTGATTTTCTTTCGATCAAAGTAGTAAAAAATAATCAGAGTATATTAGATATCAAAGGTTTCTCAAGAGCAATTGACGACTGCAATTGGGTGCTGAAGATTAGTGTAAATATCCTAGGTTCTCAGAAGCAATTGACGACTGCGGCTGAGGGGTGAAAGATATATTTATTTTGCTTTCTAAATTAGATTTTATTTTCTTTTATTTACAGCTTTGTAAACATCTCCAAGTTTTAATTTGAATTGATGACTCAGGTAAAAATTTGTAGATTAGTGTAACAGTTTTTACGTTTCCATCTTTAGTTTTCTAAGGTTTGATTGATGCTTAAATTTTAGGAAGTTGTTTATTAGATTAAATCAGTATTGATAGGAGCTTAAACTTGATTGATGACTAATGGTAAGAGACTAGAGATATAGTGTAACCGTACTGTTTAATTTCGTAAATATCCGATAGCAAAAGATTAGGATTGACGACCTCAATCAGAAGAAGGAGGTTTAGGATTTATTTTATGTATTTTAGATTAATAACCCATTCTTTTATTCATATTTCTCCAGTAGATTAGATCTTAAGGATAAATAGAAGTTTTTAAAATAAGGATTTAAGTAGGAGATATAAATAAGGAGTAATTAGATAAATAAACTTTCTTGTGGGAACTATCCTATGCTATTACTATGATTTCCATTGTGTGCTTGCAATAGGTTAAGACTTGAATTTAATATAATAATAATACACATAAAAAGTAAGATCAACAACTCGTAGAGTTGGTGGATATAGTTGTTTGGGTGTTTTTCGGGGTGATTTACGGGTTGTCGGGAATTTGTTTGCGGGTGAAATTGGAGTTGAATCTATTGTGAGGGAAGGTAGTGTTGTAAAGGTAATAATAGGATGAGGCAAAGGTAAAGTAAGAGAAGGTGATGTGGGGGCGTGGGCCAAGGTGGACCTTCCCTAAGTGTGGGGAAGTTTAGTGTCATTTGGTTCTGCTTGTTTCGTTTGGTGCATACTTTGGGCTTATCGCGAGGTTGTTTTAGAGTTTTGTCTATGATCTTTCAATGTGGTTTGGTTTTAGAAGTCTGAGGTAGCAGTGTTGTCGATCGGGAGCTCGTAAGAGTGTTGGTCGTGAGGTCTATAGAGATTTGGATTCGGAGGTCAGAAGCAACTTTGGTCAAGATGTCAATTTTATGTCGTGAGGTTCGAGGATTTGGCGGTATGTCAATTTGGATGTTGAACGGGGTCTTAAGATTTAAGTCTGGTATGATTTTGAGAGTGGGAAGGATGATTGGTTTATTGATAGGTTTGGTGGTTGGCTTGAGGGTGAGTGGAGTTGGTGTCGCAGGGATAGGTTCTGATTTAGTGATGGGTTCGTGTTCGATGAGGGGTTCGAGTTTGGTGGTAGGTTCGGTTTTGGTGATAAGTTAAGATTTAGATTCGACGATAGTTTTAGCTTCGATGATAGGTTTGTATTCGGTGATCGATTTAGGTTTGACGACAGGTCCAGGTTCAATGATTGGTTTAGGTTTAGTGCCAAGTTTAGGTTCGAGGTTCAGCTTCGTAGTTGGCGTGGTGATAAGTTTGATAGCCGATTTAACTTTTTGTTTCGGAGTCAAGGGGATGATAAGTTCAGTAGTGAGTTCGGGTTTCGAGGTTCGATTCTAAAGTTCGTGGGGTGAGGTTTTTAATCATGTGTCTGATAAGGACTTCGAGTTTCGACATTATTTCAGGTGTAAGGGGCTGGCGATTTGAGGAAGGGGCCCAGCTGTAGGTTTAGGTTCAACATTCAGTTTCAGAATCTATGGGGTGATTGGTTCAAGAGTTGGTTTGGGGGTGAGAAGGCCAGTGATTTTAGAAATGGATTCGATCATGGATTTAGGTTCAAAGTTTATCTTTGTGATCGGTTTAAGTATGACTGGTGTTGTAGCATGTGGATAGATGGATTGCTTTTGGAATCGATAAGTGAGCTTGTTAGTGGTTGATCATGGAGTTGGTTTGGGTATTTGTTGAGGGACCGTGTGGATTGATTCATTGGTGGGTAGGTCGTCGAGTTTAAGGACTGGTTGAGTTAGTTTGGGGATAAATGTGTCGATTTTGGTGATGAGTGGAGTTTGTCTACGAGTGAATTCGGTGATAGGATGGATTTTAGTGATCTTGGTGATCGGTTCAGGGCGAAAGGTGATTTCATGTTTATAGGTGCATGGGACGGGGTTAGTTGGTTGTGAATGAATGATATGGACATGCTTCGAGGGAGGTTCAATTCTAAGGATCAAGCTAGTCAAATGCACTAGGGCGGGGGTGAATGAGTGTACGACATTGTATGCGGGTTGGATTTAATCGAACATTGGATTGTAGTAGGTGATGTAAGTCTACGTGGTGTTGGGATGTTGGTTTTGATTCTGGTTGGGGTATGGTAATTGGTTTTGGTCATAGTATAGGGGTTGTTTCTGATCATAGTGTGGATTCATGTATTGGTTGGGGTATAGAGGTTGGTTTTGGTCAGAGTGCAGGTCTGTGTATTGGTAGTTTATTTGGTTCGCGTAGAGTTGCTTGGAACTCAGTGTGTTGTTTAGGGTGTTTGTTCTAGGGTTGTTGGAAGAGTTTCCGTTAGATGTTAGTGTAGAGAGGTTAAGGTCCCCATTCTTTAGGTGACTCTCTATGCGTAAAGCACGTTGATAGAGGCTTGTGAAGTCGTGATGGTCGCTTAAGAGGAGAATGCTTCGAAGGGGTTCTCGGGTATTGTTGATTACAATGTCTATTGCATCACTTTCTTTTATATGATTCCCCATTCGGACAGCGAGCCTCCTCTAGTGGTTAGTGAACATCGTGAAGTCTTTGTTGTCCTTTACTCTTATGTGCATCAAGTCAACGAGACTGATTTCTTTGTGAATCAGGTATTGGTAGTGGTCTAAGAATCTATCGGCTAAATCTTCGAAGGTCTCGATTTTTGTTAGATGCAGAGCAGCAAACCAGTCAAGGGCTTCTCCTTCTAATGATCTCTGAAAGTAATGGATGAGGAGTCCGTGATTAGTGCGGATTGGTTGATAGTTGTTACAGAACAGTGTCAGGTGATGGTTCGGATTTCATGTACCCCTGTATTTGTTATATTTTGGCGGTTTAAAGCCCGTGGGTACATTGAAGTCGAGGTCTCGATAGAATTTGTAGAATCCAAAAGTGCAGTTAGAGCGTTCTCTGTTAGCCATGTAATTGTCTAGAAATCTATGGAGGTAGTTCGTATTTACGGTGGTGTCCTATTTAGGTGTCTCAGGAGAGAGTTGTCTTCGATGATTATTGTCGTAGGAGGTGCGAGGGTTGTGTGAGTTATGAGTTGGGGGAACCGGAGGAGTCGAAATCCTTTCTCCTCGTCTGTTCTTCGAAGTAACTTGTCTTTGGTCTCTTGTAACTCTATATTAGTCGGTCAAAGACCAGAGGAAGGCATAGGCTTCTTTTCCTCCTTTGGGGAGTGCACTGGCAGTGTGGTCTACAACTTGGCTATTAGGGTAGCTTCACTCAGTACCACTTTCTTTGCTGTTGTCGCTATGATTCGTATTTTGTGTGGAGCGAAGGGGTATTTTTTGCTTTCACTAACCACATTTACCCAGGCACGACGTTGGGTTGTCCATGGAGACGACCTAATATTATACTCAAGATCGCTAGGGAGGCCCCATGACGGTGAGTCTATATCATTAAAGTTTAATTTTCTGACGCCTGACATTTTTAAAATAGTTTGCTTTTTTGAAAAGCTGGGTGTGTGGTGTGTCAATGTGTGTAAATTAGAAAATAAATAAAAACTAAAATAATTAAATCAGGGCGAACCTAGCGAAAGGTGTCCCATTTATATCACTAGTCTGTTGGTACGTGCTTTTTCTAAGTTCCTTTCGGTCCCCGAAAGAAGTAGCCAAATTCGGTCAGAGTGGACTCTGGCGGAAAGCGATAGAGTAATAAACTATGAAATATTAAATACTGAATTGAAAAGGAAACTTTTAAATGGAGAGTACCTGGGTTGATGCGATCTCCAGCTACAGATATTTATTGATGCTACAACATGTCATTGATCACGTGCGGGAAGATGTTGGTTGAACTCCTTTACTGAACTTATGTCAGCCAACTTCAGCACCTATGGGTTGCCTAAGGTCTAACTAGTGTGGTTTCCTAATCTTGCTGAGACCTATCTAAAAAGGGGGTGGTGGTCCACTATGCTTGGGAGGATTGACACCATTCTCGGGTACCCTCCGTAAGCTCCCTTGGGCAAATCGGGTGCTAGGGCTTAAAAAGCTGGGGAAGGTTAGGGACCTAATGGGCTCTAGGCTAAGGGCACTATCCTTCCTGTACTCCTTCGAGAGTCAGGGCTAGCTAGCCACTATCTCTAGCCTGACTACCTTGGGATCCTAGAGAAGAGTCTACACTTCTAGAAGTTTAGAAGGTAGCTCAACGCCTTTCTTTAAGAACCCCAGAGAAAACCTCAAAATTTCTAAGAAGAGCTAAGCTTAAGAGAGAAGAGATTGCTTTGTAAATTGGTCTTTGGGCATAAGTAGGGGGGTTTTTATAGGTATTGAGGTAATTATGTGCCCGGGGGTCGGTGCGCAATTGGTCGATCTGTTTGAATTGCTCGCCCTATCCAGGGTGTTTAATCTAGTTTGAGTGGGTCACGGACTCAGGGTATGACCGGCTGACTGGCTTAGCCAAGAATCCTAGTTCCAACTCACTTGGGACTAATTGCGAGCCCGTGGGAGGGCGTGCAATCCAATTAAGTGCCTGACTATGTGCGCTTGATCGGGGAGTTCAGGTGGTCATGGGAATTAAAGACCAGGTCCAACTAGGAACCAATTGCGTGTGGGTGGTGTGGCATGCAATCAATTGAGCGCGCTAGGCAAATCGCATAATCGGATCTTCAAGCGATCTACAAAAGCTGGAATCCTGGTCCAAGTTGGACCAATTACACGCCACAAGTGTTGTGCCCAATCGAATTGCGCGCCCTATCTCAGGCGTAAAATTTAGGACTTAGGGCGATCCGCGGCGAGAGCAAACCTGGTCCAAGTGGAACCAATTGCGCGCCACAAATGGTGTGAGCAATCTAATTGTGCGCCTCTATGAGGGTGTGGAATTTGAGATCTTCCCCGGGTCGGGTCAGATCTGAGCCATAGAGCTATTGTTTCAGGCTAGAATTCGGCCATATACTATTATTTTAGTATAGGTTCCTGTATTTATGGTTTTAAGGCTCTCAGAGAGGGTGAGCCCCTTTTTGAGGGTTGTGGGCAAGGTCAAAGGTTGATCGAACAAGTTTGTACACTCTGAGAGGGCGAAATGGGGTGACTACAAAGATGTCCAATTCGACCAGTCGAGCTCTTTGAAGCTTCAGAAATCTGAAATAGACCAGTCGAGATTGAGCTCGACTGGTCGATACCAAATAGAAACTGGGGCTTGCTTATAAATATAATCTTGACCGGTCGAAGTGAATTTCGACTAGTCGAGTCTGGGGGTGTAGTTTGAAGACAATAAGGAGTTGGACTGATCAAAATCTTTTTCGGCCGGTCGATATTCATAGATTTCAAAGATCCACACAACTGAAGAGCAAATTGAGAGCTCCACCGGTCGAGACTCATTCTCAACCAGTCAAAACAAGGTTTACAAGGGATTTTTCAGACATTACATCCTGTAACTTTTGGCGCCCGAGAGTCCAACTTCAACAATCTTCCTCAACTATTTTTTTGGGATTCTAAGAGTTACCTGCCATGTTTAAACTTGTGCTAAGGCCTTATGATCTATAAATAAGGACCCTAGGGTTATGATTAGGGGAGCCTCTCAGTCGTGAGTCATCTTAAGTATTTAGTTTTTTTTTGCATTTTAGGTTTTAGTTTTCCAATTTTTGAGGGTTGTGACATTGTGTGATTTGTAATCATTGTCCGATGATCGAATCAGGGATGATGAAGATCAATCCGACGATGCACGACTAACTTCTCCAAGGTCGGGATCCCTTGTAAACTACAAATGAATTTTTAATATAATTTCGATTTCGAATTTCTTATGGTACGATTGTATGCTTGAGGTTTATGATTGTTGTCATAGACATGCCAATAGCGATTTATTTCTATTTTATTTAATCCTAATAGCCTTGTAGGGAGTAGGATTAGATCTAATAGGATAGACGCCATCGGATTAGAGCTAGTAGCCTAGTTTCGACGGTTACGTGCAATGATGTTTATTGTTTAGTGACCTACAAAAAAAGGGCCTACGCCGACGACTATTATTGGAAGTCGTTGGTGTATATAACCGGTGCCGACGACTAATATAGCAAGCCGTCAACATAGGACCCGGTAATTTAACCCCCTATCGTGTCTTTTTTTTAAACTCAAATCGCTTATTTTTTAAAGAGTTAATTACCCATCGGGGTCCCAACTATCCCCCTATTTACCCGTCGGGGTCCCAAGTTCATGTAATGACCCAGCCGGGTCTAAGACCCTCAACTTTTTGAGTTTCTTCATTTTTACTTCAAACGAATTAAACACGTGGGAAATTGGGGCTTGCAATGGCAGTTTATGAAATAGGCGAAATGACCAAAATGTCATACTTTTTGTCGTATGAAATAACAAAAATGCACTTACGCTTAAAAGAGAAAAATGAAGTGGGATAGTTGGGTTTCCTTCTTTCTTCACTTCTTCATTTCAAACGATCCTAAAGGCATTCGTTTTCATCACTGGATCTCGTCGCCCTTGAGGAGAAGAGATTCGTTTTTGTCGCCTCTTCTTATCGCCATTAAGGAGAAGAGTTGTGTTTCAGCCCCCTTTTCACTCGCCGTCTTTTTTCGTTGCCGGTTCTCATCGCCATTGAGGAGAAGAGCTGCATTTGTGTCATCGGCCATTACAGAGGTGGAGTCTCATCGCCCTTTTCACTCCCTAGCTTCTAATATTGCAGAGAAACCCATAAAGGCCAATTTTAATTTTTTTTTTCATTTGTAAAACTCTAATCTTTTGGGTTTAGGGTTGTGAATTTGGTTTATTTCCATTTGTAAAACTCTAATCTTTAGGGTTTAGGGTTATGGTTTTGGCTTGTTTCCATTTCTAAAACTCTAATCTTTAGGGTTGGTTATGATTTTGGTTTGTTTCCATTTTTAAAACTCTAATCTTTAGGGTTTAGGGTTATGATTTTGGTTATTTGGAAATGAAGTAGAGCCAACCAAGAGAAAAGGGAAAAAGGAAAAAGAAAAACCTTCTAGTTGAATCTCTGGGTCATAGACTGCTTAGCTTATTATTTAGTCTTTTGTTATTGGGTTATATTCATCATTTTTTAGTTTTAATTTTTTTAGTTTTTTTTTTTCGCTTTTTCTGTTTTACTTCATCTGAAATTGAATCTACTGAGTTATGGATCCATGAATCGATTAGGTCAAAAAAGATAATCTCATGTCTAATTCATTTTTTATGTTGCTAGAGCTCTCGATCTCTTATATATCATAGTATTTTATTTTTTTAATTTCATGCTTTCGATAATCTGCAATCAATATGTAATTTGTTTACATTTTTTTATTGGTAGTATGAAATTTGTTTGCATCAATTAAAGATTTATTTATTTTTCAATGTTCATTTTAGGGCATAAATGAAGTATTATAAGTAGCTTTAGTAATCCTAACTGTCCCCTTTTCACTCCCCGGCTCCTTATATTGTAGAGAAACCCATAATTAGGGTTTAGGGTTATGATTTTAGTTTGTTTTTATTTGTAAAACTCTAATATTTAAGGTATAGGGTTATGATTTTGGTTTGTTAAGAATGAACTAGGGTTTTACCTTAACTTGGTATAAATAGGGACATTAATTTTGTCATATTTTCTAGTGTAAAATTCGTATTGGGTAATCCAACCATTGCAAGCTTAAGGTCTCAAGTTTAATCATAGACGATCCATTGGAAAAAATATATATGGGTTTTTAGCATATACCCAATGTTTTAGCATTATGTATAAATGTCACCCCCTATTTAACTTATTTATAAATAACCCCGTACTTTTTAGTTTTTTGTTTAAATAACAACTTGAATTAATGTTTTGTTAATATTTAGTTGTTTGTTTAAATAATAGCTTGAATCAATGTATATAAGGTGCATCACAGTTTGTATATAAGACTGTAATACCCCTTCGTTAGGCAGTGTCTTCTTTAAGACATGATGCATCGTAAAAGTATGAAACAAAATATTAGGATCACCAATTAATTATTCGTAGTTGTATTCTCTGTACCAATCCAAGTTGGATAATCCTTATATATGTAGGCTTCATATGTAGTTGTGTTATAGGTACTGATACAATTATACTAGTATGTTACTATAATGGATTATTTAATCTTTATAGAGTTGGATAATACTTATATATTAATATATGTAGGCTTCGCATACAGGTACATTATGAATACTGACACAGTTATACTAGTATATCACTATAATGGGCTATTGAAAGTCCAAGAAAATAATATGATATATAGTGGCGGAAAATAAAAACAGAAATTGATATGCCGGGATACAACATATAATGAATTTATGGGAAAGATGTATGACTTGTGTAACTTAATATCGGAGCAGATGGATCTAAGATTTAGATATAAATACCCGACTATCGAAGGGAGTTTTATTTTTCACATAGATAATGAGACCGACTTTCATGACATGATGACCCAATGCCCTATTGACTGTCCTCACATTGTCCTATATATTTTTGAAAAGACCGCGGAGTCAAAAAAGTTGAACGAGCATAAAAGTAAGACTCATGTGAGACTTGTAGGCTCTAAATCTGATAGTCAATGACATCAAATAAGTTATAGTATGATAACAATGATGTATCAATAACCATTTTCCATGACTGAGTCTGATATGAGTAATTTACTGGCTCTTTATAAGTCCAAGTTAGACTAATGTGAGACCTGTAGGATGCAAATATGATAGACAATGAGATCAGTCATGTTAAACATTGCGAACATTGATGTACCAATAGGGATTTTGCATGACTTGGTCTCATATGAGTCATTTACTAACTCTTATGAGTCCAAGTAAGACTCATATGAGACCTGTAGGCTCCAAATCAGATAGCCAATTAAATCATTCAAGTTATAATCTGATAACAGTGATGTACCAATAACTATTTTTCATGACTGGGTCAGATATGAGCCATTTACTGACTCGTAACAAATATGACTCATGTAAAATTTGTAGGCTCCAAATATGATAGACAATAAAATCAGTCATGTTAAACACTACGAACATTGATGTACCAATAGAAATTTTGCATGACTTGGTGACAAAAGAGTCATTTACTCTTATGAGTCCAAGTAAGACTCATGTGAGACCTGTAGGCTCAAAATCTTATAGTCAATGACATCAGACAAGTTATAGTCTGATAATAGCGATGTACCAATAATCATATTTTATGACTGGGTCTGATATGAATAATTTACTTACTCTTATAAGTATAAATTAGACTAATGTGAAACCTGTAGGATTCAAATATGATAGACAATGAGATCAGTCATGTTAGACACTACGAACATTGATGTGCCAATAGGGATTTTGCATGACTTGGTCTCATATGAGTCATTTATTGACTCTTATGAGTCCAAGTAAGACTCATGTGAGATCTGTAGGTTCCAAATCTGATAGTCAATGAAATCAATCAAGTTATAGTCTGATAACAGTGATGTACCAATAAGTAATTTACCTGTATTGGCTCTCATATGAGTCATTAACGGACTCTTATAAGTCCCACAGAGAGTCATGTGAATCTAGTAGGCCTTTGAGGAATGAATTGAATATCACCAAATTAAAAGAACACTCCCTGGTTCACACATAAATATATATATATATATATATATATATATATATATATATATATGCATGATAATAAACCTCGGCTTCTATTAGTAGACTCAAAATTGATTCACTTTTTCCTTAAGGTTATTGAGACCAATAAATAATTTTAGATACTTTTAGTCATCTCATCTGTCACATTCATTGCATATATATCCAAAGCAGTCAAATAGAAATTGAAAAAGTTTATAGTAGTACGTATCTTTATAATAATATGGTAGTAGACTACATTTACTTCTACAAAGAACTATTAAGAAATAAAAAAAACTTCGGTGCTTCGCTTGTAATAACGCAAAATTATTAAACAATCATAGATAATGCTAACCACAATATGTAGATAATCCTAAATCAAGGCTTCCTTTTCCATTACTGCTTATTGAAGTAGTCACTCAATTTTTTTGGCGAGCTCTTCAATCTCTATTGTCACTTTTACTTTTAAATCGTCCCTTTCAATATTCTCCAACTTCGACACCGATGTCAGGGATCAAGAACTTTCGTCCAACCAGCTAAAGTATCGACATTGATAACATGTAAAGTACTTACGCCCGGGATTCTTGAGAGAGTTTGAAACTTGCTGCGTTGATTGCTTCTGACAGTAGCAAAGAGGATGAGCATCGTCCAAATGAACTATTTCATCGTTCCCGATGGTCCGATTTACAAATTTAGAACATTCATCCTCCCATCTGAAGAACCCACAATGATAACACTTATAATGTTTACGGTCGAGATTCTTGTCAGAGTTTGAAACCCGAAGCACTGCTAGTTTTTGACAGTAATATAAGGGTGCACCATTTTCATCAGCGATCTTCTTTTGCAGACAGTCTTTAATCCAATGTCCATGAATTCTATAACCAAAATAGACCTCCATTTCAGCTTCTCTGTTTAAAAATTTGAGATACAATTACAACTAAATTGAACATATAATCGAATAAATGCGATAATGATAAATGGCAATATAAGTGTAATTTAATTGAAGAACACTTTACAGAAAATAATAAACTTAGAAATGCTACATGACAGTGTAAGTTAAATAAAGTCTTAAGAACTTATAGTTCAATTCCAAAAAATATATTTCATTATTGATGAACATATTGATAAACTATTGCCTGTTTAATGTGGTAAGAGAAAATTAACACACGATACAAAAAGCGGGATCATTTTATACCAAAATTTGTAAAAGTTTAGCTTCTCCTCTAAGTAACTCTAGCATAATCCTATCTCTAAAGTAAGGAATATGACATTGATCAAAATCAAAACTGTGCTCATGAGATGCGTAGTCAATGTACTTTATCATAAAGGCTCCTCAATCAAAGTAATTTGATTGATGCGTGATAGCAAGTACATAGCCAATCTCTGGCATCAATATTATCGTCGCTTTGTTGATCTAGGATCTTAAAAAGAATATTTTTCTGCATTTAAGAATACTCAAATTTTATGAAGTTGACATATAATAATAAAGATCTAAAGTTAAATGATATATGTATCAATATGTTTACAATGTCCGGACAATGACACTCCCACTTTGTCTACTAAACGAGTCTAAATACTCAACTTTCATCTCCTTCATCTATAATATGAACAAAGACCAGTGATAGTCTCTATTGACAGGAAGGTAAACCTGTGAAGTGGAGTTATGTTATAGGGGATGAGTGGTAGACTCTAGCAATAATACAAGTACGAAGGAAACACCTAAAATTTATCCAATTACCTTGTTACATTCGCTTATTTTGTATCTTAGTGCTTGGGGTGAAGTCCAAGCGATAAGGTTTTTGTTCTTATTGGATTCGTCTTCCGCCAATGATTCTTTTAATTTCGTCTAAACAAAATATGAAATAGGTTTAGGAGTTAATTACAAATTATAGGAAGTGAAAATAAAAACTTGGACTCTTACGATAAAATAAGTTGAGAAGAAATGACTCTTTATAAATTTTCTTTATGATTGTTCTCTCATTTTTTAATAAAGATAAAGTATGCATCAATTGCTTATAAAATAAAGTCACATATCACCCTAATGGATACTATAAAATAAAGATCTGTACTTTCCATAAAAATAGGATCATCGGACTGACTGATACCAGACGACATATGGATATCGGACGGACGACTCTAGAATATAAGTATGTGTGCCTTTTAAAATGTTGGCCTTACCTCACTATAAAGCCAATTAGTACCGTAAACTGAGAACAAGTTCTTCACCATGATGGACAGTCTATCAATCACGTGAATCTCATGTCTGTAAAGCCGCATAGGCTGTTAAGAGAAGAATTGAATTACATTAACTTTCAAAGGGCGAAACCCTCCTCCACAGGGCCATCATTAAAAGCTTTATCTATATCATATTTATCATTCTGTGTTAGTAGCTTTATAGGTCAAAGGAAACCGTAGTACACCTTCTATGGATATATCACACATACAAATTAACAAACATTCAACTAAATTTAACATATATATGTTTGAACTTTTACGTTAGCTAATTAACCATTCACCTTCAGTGCACCCTTTGAAGGTAGTCTCTTGGTTGTAGATTTAGTATCAGTCTTTTTCTTTGTGATCTTTCCTGAATGTATATTCTACAATTAAATACGTTGAAAACTTATTCTCTTAAAAATAGAAAAATGATTAATTTCAGCATTTGCAGAGATCACCTTTCCTTCTTCTTCGGAGTTGCTTTTGAGGGTTCGTTTATTACCCACTGCGGAGGTACATGTGTTTGGGAGTAGACGTTCGAAAGATTGACCTTATAGAGTTAATTGGCATGTTGAGGTTTCTGTGGTAATGGGGTTTTCGAAGAACCCTTGAAATTATTTACCGATGTCGTTTGCGGAGTAACTCGGCCTCTTAAACTAGCCCACACTCGCTTATAAGTATCCATTACACCTATCAACTTTCTTTTAGTTTTACCAAGGGATTCTTTTTTATTATTATCAGGTGTTGATGTAACTCTGGTTTTCACTATAGATTCTTCTCTCATCTCCCCGATAAATTCTATCATCGTCTTATTTCATGGATGTTTGATCGGCTAGCATCTCAGAGATCCACATCATTTCATCAGTAAAAATAACAAAAGGCATCTGCTCTTCATTATCTATATTAGCAATTCCCCACTCATCTTCTTTTGAGGACGTATGCATTGGATGATCATCTTTATTGCCTTCGAATGATTCACGAGACAATTTGCTCTTATCTTCTACAAATATTTCTTCACAGTTCCTCTCCCCATCATCTAGTATCTTAGAAGTATGACTCGTTCCATCAATACGAGGGTTAATAGTGATTGACTCTAATTTCATGGGCATACATGTATTTTGACTAGCCTTATTTCGTTTACAAGTATCCTGAGGGACTTGCACTTTTTCCTTGCCTTTTATGTCACTATCCCGAAAGACTTACACTTTTTCCTTGCATTTCATGTCACTATCCCGAGGGATATGCCTTTCACTTCACTATCCCTTGGTGGGTTTGTTGGAGGATTTATATTTTTGGAGTCATTCCTTTCAGTAAAACTAC
Source organism: Chloranthus sessilifolius (assembly GCA_021018995.1). NCBI lineage: Eukaryota > Viridiplantae > Streptophyta > Magnoliopsida > Chloranthales > Chloranthaceae > Chloranthus > Chloranthus sessilifolius. Next base: position 21,999,750 of record CM037586.1, read on the forward strand.
TCTTTCTTTCGTATCTTTATTATGATTGGAAGAGGATTTGAAATCGTACTCTTTACATTAACCTTGTTTTGTAATAATAACTTATCAGTTAGTTTTTGAAGACATTGTGACAAATAACAATAATTTCTATTAAATAACTTACGTTCAAAATTGTTATCTCCAACTCTAACAATTTTAGGTCCTTTCTTAGATCACTGTTTAACTTCTTTTGTCTTAGCACTTGATGAACAAGTTTGTTGTTGGACTTCTCCAACTCTGTGATGCGACTACCTTATTCTTTGGAAGACATTTCTAAGAGTTGAAGACGATTAAATTTGCAACCAACATAATCATTAATCCCATCTTGGATCACATCTTCTAATATTGCCAAGCCTCTGAACTAAGTTAACAGGGTCACTTGTGCTTCACATTGATCGTTGACCGGTCCACATGTATGGATATCCCGCCGTATCAGATGCATGATGGGGATGCATTTCACAGAAACTTTAAAATCATTGTGTAATTCTAACTTATAGTTATTCACTGTATAGTTAATCAGTGTAATTAATTATAGCTAGGTTTTGAGTTTCACATGCTTGCTCATCACATTCATACACGTTCATCATCTTCACACTTGCTTACTTATCACAATCATATATACTTGTTTAACATACTTATTTAGTTCAAGCTTATCCCTTATCATGTTCACATTCTTATCACATATATACGCATCTTATCACATACACACGCACACACATGCCTAATGACATTCACATTATCTACACATTTCATATCGAAAGTCATGTTATTGAATTTCCCCTACCTATTACGAAGTTCACGCTAAAACGGAGTAAATTTTTTTAGGTAATAGTCCACATCAAGCCTACATTGTAAGGTATTAAAAGATCATTAACTAATGCTTAAAAGACCACACACACAAAAGATTTGGAGAGTTCTTGAAGAAAATTCCAAAATTACCTTAACTTGCTTAGTCGTGCACGCGCTCCAAGGTCATGCGAGCGAGTCCTATAGCACCTCACAGTCGCGCGAGCTTGCTCAAGCAACTATGTCTTGCTTGTCTTTCTTGAGCTCACGGCCTGAGACAGTCGCGCGAGCGACTTCTCAAGTTATTTCTCAATCGTGCGAGCTACTGTTCACAACACATTTTCATGTCTATTTTGAAGCTTCTCTCACACGAGCAAGTCCACGTCGTGTGAGCGAGGCTTAGAGTCGCACGAGCGACTTTCAAGATTTTGGGGTTTCTTCATCAAAACGAATTTTCTTCCTTTTTTCCCTTTCACCTAACTCTCATACATATTTAATGCAATATTTATAGGGCATTAATTGCCCCTTATTCATGATAATCTACCATTTAATGCATACAATCCACATGATCTTACCTTATTTATTTCGCATGAATTTGTGGTAGAAAGGATGTTTCCATCGTTGCATTTGGACAGTTCTTGCGGTCCACTCTCCCGCGAACTCCAACCGCGATCTCTCTACAATTTCCTTGCCATATTCCCAGTTCAAACAAAAGGATTGAGAGGGAGATCAACAATCCTAGGTTGAGAAATGTTCTTCTCAAATCTCTTTACAAATCCCCAACACACACTCCTTAGATCACCTTTGCATCAACGATCAAGAAGGAAGAGCAACACGCATGGTCGTTCACCCACCAATCTCGATCTACACCCGCCGTTCTCACAACTCTCTTCCTCTCTCAAATTTACACTCTCTCTCTTTAGAACTTCTAAGCAAAACAAGAAAAATGGGTTTTACCCTTATCTTATGACTCACGGCTTCCTTGTGAAGCCCCAACACCAACACTTGGTGTTTTATACAAGGTTGGTTCATCTGTGAAACTCATACACATAAGTCAGGTGTTATTCTGTTCTCATTCACACTAAGGTCAAATCCGGCACGGCACACTGCGTCACACCAACACGTATTCCTAGTTGGTCTACATGGTTTCCCAAGTTTGGGGTTGTTACACGCAAAGTCCTTATCGACGGCCTCCCATTCCCAATCTACATCACATATACAATGATGCATCAAAGACTGACTCTAATTACTAACAATTTTGACGTACTTAAGTATTTTCTCAAAATGAAGCGGAAAGGACAAGTTTGTACTAATCTTGGATCATGTAGAACTTATCTCAACTTCTCTCTCAATTTTGGCGTACTTAAGTGTTTTCTCAAAATGAAGCGGAAAGGACAAGTTTGTACTAATCTTGGATTATGTAGAACTTATCTCAACTTCTCCCTCACTTTTGACCTTTAAAACATTTTATTCATGAAATTATTAATTCATACAAGTTATAGAGCTTATTTTTCTCTTTCCAACACTGTCAGAATCGTGTCAATCCGAGTTCTAAGTAAAAAGTTATGGCCAAAATACCGAGATAGTATTCAACACCTCGTTTAAAATCGTCCGATCGATTTAAACCGATCGATCAGTTTCTCCAGAATTTTCATAATTCTCTGTTCTATCAAATCCGTCCAATTGGTTCCAAACCGATCGATTGATTTTGACAGATTCAGAGCCCTTCAGGTTTCTTCTTCCTTGGCTTATTTTCCCCCAAATCTCAAATACTTTAAATCAATCATTACACATTCATAAATCTAAGCTTAGGAAAAATAATATCACATGATGGCACCACGATGCTCACCTTTCTAGACCGTTCACGCGGCTTGTGGTGATCGTTGCCAAAGAGGGTTTCAGAGTAAATCTTGTGGGTTCTCGCAGTGATTGAGATTAAAACAGAACTCAAACGAAGCTCCACACTAGTACTAACTGATCTTCACCTTTGAGTCACGCTCACCTCATTTACGATGATCGATTTGAGCTAGGTCGATGGCACTCTCCCATCCTTTCTTTGATCTCTACGATGTCAGAGCCCGAAGGTTTCTCGCGGTCAGAATTGACAATGAACATCAGAGTCCACGATGATCCTTGCGAATGAAAAGAAAAAGCTTGGGCGGATCCGATCTCACAATTTGGGTTTCCAAGAGAGGGTTTGAGGAGAGTGCAAGTTCTCTCTCTCTCTCTCTGTACTCTATTCTCTCAACAAAACCAAATGAAATATCTAGATATTTCATTTCACTAGGTTTTATATCCATAGGGTCTAACTAGGTGTTTAGTCGGTACACCTTGAGTCGGTGTACGGGCTCTTTGCCAAAGGTAAAAATTTATGGTCTATCCTCATTTTTCACGGAACAAGTATTCTTATAATTTATTTATTCTAAATTTCAAGGGGCATTGGTTGCCATGCTGAACACGCACACGTGGTCGGGTACGTTCAGGTCTAGAAATTTTTGGGATGTTACACCATCATCTGATCCCAATCGATCAATGGGTTAGAAGGGGTTGCACACGTTGGCTCTTCCAGAAAACTTCTTGGTGCGAATAGAGGTACCCTTAACATTATTGTTTTGTGCAAGGACCAACTTCTCATGTGCAAGTTATGGTTCCCTTTAATCTATCTGATCACCGAAATTGAAAATTTGAATCAAAATTTCAGCTAATAATTTCTCCTCCATAGATATTTGGATCGAGCCAATTATCGGCCGAAATATTGAACCATGGTTGATGTTACTGTGACACAACTTTATGTTATAGCCACCTCACTTAGTTAAAGTAAAAAAAATCGTTAATGACTTTTCACACAATGGATGTTGATTACACATGGCACGCATCTCATAAGACCTTATTTGTTAGGTAATTGTATAATATAAATAATATTTTTACATTTATATTTATATTTCTCTAGAATATAAGACCTTATTTTTTTTCTTTCCGAATGCAGATGAACATGTTCGAAAATGCCAAAAAGTTATTGCTTGGGTTACTCGATCCATCAGGTACGTTCTACTATTTAGCTTTACTCTTTTGTATTACATTTTCTTTTAATATATACTTTCATTATATTGTTAGTCACATTTTCAAATTATAGGTAGTTGAATAGAATATGCAGATAAATCTAATTTAGGAATATAAGTATTATTTTATTTGTCAAAAAATAATTATTGCGATTTTTTTTTTTCAAAATAATATGAAAGAGGGGCCCCATTTTAGGAACTTACCTTGGGACCCTAAAATCTCAAGGCCAACCCTGTTTATCTCTTTATCCGAAAGGTTCCTTATGCAACCTTTTAATGTCTATTTAAATAGATCAACCTTTATCTTTTTAAAGACAACAAATATTCTTTTTATCTCTCTATCATTTTTAGCATATTACATAATTTTCAGAGTTCTCCTTTGTGAGTGTTACACAAAGGTGAATTACAGAGGGTTGAGTTTAACTGTATCATATGAGCAGGTTTGTCATATTCTTTTTAGAATTAAGATATACCAGACATCCTATTAGGGCCTGTTTGGATAAAAATACGGGAAACATGTTAAAGTAAAATAATATTCCTATATTTTCCCATGAATACCTAAGTTATAGGAAACCATGGTATTCTTTTGTTTCCTTTTATTTTCCGTTGTTTGGATAACCACATTGCTAGCTGGGAAAACGCAGGATTAATCAAATCTTGTGTTTAGATCCATATGCAGGAAATTATAGGAAAATAACATATCCTAACAAAATAATAGTCAAATGATCAAAAACTGATATATGCATTAAGTTTTTTTTTTCTTTATATATCTTAATAAATTGCTTTAGTGATAGACTTGGTGCTTTGTAAAGGTTAGGTTCTAGGTTCAAACCTTGTTACATGTAATATATATATATATATATATATATATATATATATATATATATATATATATATATATATATATATAGTTAATTATATTAGAGCCTATACACCATATATGTGAGTATATAGCTCTACAACATAGTAGAGCCCCTTGTGAGAGAAATCTCTCCAAAAATAAGTCTGTGCAATACCTAATAGATTGAGAGGAACTTAAAAATAAGCCAAAATTGTGGGATTTAGTTAAACAAAATCAAAGAAGAAATATTTGTTATGAAAACAAATACCATAAAAAAAATTGTTTGAATATTTTTGATAATTTTGGATGAATGAGAATCCACTAATATAAATTAGGACCCCTAAAGCTTAGTAATAAAGTTTTAGAAAGTTTGGGTGGTCAATTGACCACCCAAGTCATAATGTGTTTTTGCCTCTGATTTTTGAGGATGTGTGTCATATAAAATCAACATCAACCCGTCTGATAGGGGCATCCTGATCTTAAGATCTATCATGAGGAAGATTGAAAAAAAAAAAAAAACAATTTCCATCGTCTTATTCAAATTAGTCAATGGTTTTCGTCCATGAAAAAATTGTGTGGTATCATGAGAAGAGTCGTACAGATGAGAAGTCCGAAGGTTCGGAAGATGGAAAACCGAAAGACCCCCTCGGCATTCATTTGCCGAGGGGGTCATCTTCACATTTGACGGAAAATATGAAGATAATTTCCGACCCTTTGGATGTCATCCAAACAACGGGAATCTCGACAATTCATTTACCGCATATAAGTTTTCCATTATTTCTCCTTGTTTCCCTTGAAACCATCAGATCCTTACGGGTGTAAATAAAAGTAGAAATCCAAAAATCGTTCCAAAACTGATCCTCCAGAATGGGCCTGAAATGTTTCGGTTAAGGTTCGATTTTGTAGAAATCGATATGAAAACCAAGCTTTTGGTTCCGATTCAGTTGGTTAACGGAATCTGCACTCCTACATCCTAGTAATAATCAATCTGAAATTCATAAGGATACATTGGGATTCAATCTTGTTGACGATGGCAAGCTTCTTGATCATTGAAATAAAATAATTATTTAGGATTGCTGTAATTTTTGCTGTCAATAATAGATTAATGACCGTGGACAGTCATTTTTGTGCGACCCGTCAATGTGCTCGACGCCTTGGTGAACATACACGGGTGGAGCCCACACGTGGATGTGCGACACTAAGTAACCGTATGTATGAGCCACTAACATTGTAGCCTTTCACCATCAAAAGCTTCTAGCCAAAGACATCCTTGTACTTGCCTAACTATAAAAAGTAGCCTCACATATGACATATGACATATGACATATGACAAGGGGTCTAAGGAAAATTGCACAAGCTTCACGCCCAAACCAATCCATATAATCCTACGGGTCTGGTAGACCCGACCCGGCCTAATAGTGAACATCTCACTCCACATGTCCCTAAGTGACTTACACAGGCTTTCAATATATGAAAATCCGTGCAAGCCACTCAGTCCGACAAAGACATGTGAGGACGCATGATGAGGGACACTCATTATAAGCTAACTATATATATATATATATATATATATATACATTCAGTACCTTACCCAACTCTTCTTGTTGGTGGTAAACGTTGGGGAATTTCTTCCCATCCTTGTCTAATTGTATGGCGTTGGGAAGAATCATTGGGAAAAGAGGGTCTTTGCTTCTTTCTCTCGCTAGTTATTTTATAGAAATAAAATATTTTTTTATTTTTTTATTAATTATTTTTTATAACTAGGGTATCCGGGCCGAGGGCCCAAAAAATATCAATTATTATTATTATTATATTCAAGAAAAATATATTTAATAATTTTTTATTTTTTAAAAAAAATTATTTAAGGCATCTTTGAGAATTTTATCAACTTAGAAGTATAAAACTTCTCAACTTAACATTGTATATAAATATAACATTAAAGTCATCATAATAAACTACTGATTATAACACATTGTATATGAAAAACTTACATTAAAGTCACATTGAATTTCTTGGTGGTTCTTCATCGTCGTGATCATCATCATCAGTACGCCAGCTTTGCTTATGATGTTGTTCGTATTGATACCCGTGATCATATACTCCCTTTAAACTAAGGCATTAGAATATGGTATGGGTTAGTGTAATATGAAAATGTTGGTCCTCCAAAAATTTGACCAACGAAGTCTTCATGTTAGGGGTAAGTTAGTTGAGGGATTGGGTGTATGGGTTAGGGTTAGTGGTTGCTGAATCATCAATGTTTTACAAACTAAATCCCCCAAAGGTAGAAATTATATAACCCATATCATCTTGTAGTGTTTGGTAAGATTCTAAAACTCATCTTCCTTCAACCCCTCCACCTCTAAATATAAGAGTGCCGAATATTGTTAACGGATCATCATCTCATTCGACAATACTTCCAAGAAGGAGCAGCATTATCGTCTCCACCACTAGTGCCAACATAGATTTTATCGCCTCCACCATCACCCACATCACCCTCATCATCATCATCACTATTATCACTATCGGATTGTGTTTCTTCATTAGATCCAATCACTGAATGACAATACAGTCTTCTTTTTCGCCTAGCTTGTTGAGAAGCCCACTTCTCCGCTATTCTGTCTATATTGTCCAACCATGCAGTGCTCTTACTATCCAACATTGAAGCTCCTCTCTCTTCAATCCACTAATTCAAAGGATCATCCTCTGCGAATATATAATCCAACTTGATGGGGTTAAAATATTCACTATCTATAGCATAGAAAATGATAAATTAATTAGTATATGTCTCCTCAATTATATCAAATAAAAAATGTATGAAGTAAGAACCTAAATAATTGCTTACCATGATTAGTCATCTCCATATTTCTGACCCTTAATCATATATTATAATGTCAGTAGACTAACTTTTTCAATCGGCACATAGTTAGCATATTCAAGGTCTTCGAGTGGAGAAGAGAAAATGTACTCCAATTCCGCTTATAGTTGGATGAGGAACATGTTTGGGATAAAACTCGCATGAAAATCCGCCTCAATATTGATCCATCATGTCCGTAGTACATCCACCAATTCGTAGGTTTATCATGTTGAATCTGAGAATGCACTAACCTCATTCTAAAATACTCATGTTTCTTTCGAAATATATCAATTTACAAAGAGGGAATACGATAACCGACATATCAATCTACAAATAGAGCATATTGATCTACAAGTTAAAAAATAGTATTATGGCTACTTATATCTCTTATGGCTTGACTTTGGTCAGCCAGCTCAGGCTCCATCCGTAGGATGACATTGAGCAAATCATTGTAGATTTCATCGGTCTCATTCAACTTAAAGCGTCACATATATTGAAAAACGGGGTTCAAATAAAATACTATGTATAAAATATGAGCAACATATTAGTATATAAAAATAATGAGCACTATGAAAGATAACAAATAAATTAAATTCATTAAATAAGCAATTAAACACAAATTACTTGCGACATGTAAGTATTGGTGGAATTATTTATCCCGCTTCTCATCGATAATTGACTAATATCGCTTATATTTTACAGGACACTTTGTTTTGATGGTCAACTTCGCCTTATCCATTGACTCATAAATGTATCCCAGCGTTGGTTTGTCATCACCATCTACCAACCTCAGCACCTATACTAGTTGGGTAGTGACGCCCACTAAGTGTTCAACAATTTTCCAAAACGGAGTGCTGTAGATCAAGTCAGCTACTTGAGTGTAAGCAAGTCTCTTTGACTAGGGTAGTTCTGATTTGTATTTTGTCCATTCTTCAGGTGACACCATATTTTTCAGCTCACGCCTATATCTTGTCAAGCTCTGTAAGATTAGAAATTGTATGGCAACCCGTGTAATCTCAGGCCGGAGGATCTCGTTCTTGGTAAAATCCCTCATTAAATTTACCAACTTGTCAATATTGTATAAAAAATAAGTAATCCTTCCTTCTTTCCTTTTGAATAATTATTTATGCCTTACTCCTCTTTCCCAAGTTCTCAAGAATGAGGTCCACGTAATGAGCGGCACACAGAGTCTAACACGCAACCCCGCAGTCTCCTCATCATCATCAACATCATGTGGCCTTTGACTTGACCCACCACTACCAACACGCATGGATGGGCCCTCAAATTGGACCGAAATCGATAATCAGCCTCTTCCTGATCTCGTCGAAATCCTGCTTCTCTAGCACTCTCCCTCATCACTCTCGCCATCACCGCATCGACATCCTCATCATCATCATCCCCTAATCCCTCAGGTCCAGGTGCAAGAAACTCTGAATCTCCCCTCCTTATTCTCTCATACATATCCCTAGCTATCTCGGTCGGCATCTGCTTTTTTTTCCCTTAGTTGCCTATAGTTGACCAGTTTTAAATAAACCCTTGCAAGTGTACAAGATCTGTTCTAGTAAGGCAAGAACAAGGGTGTCGAACCCACAGGGAAATCTGAAATTTTATTCAATTCTTCCTAGAGATTTAGAAAATATCCCCGAGGAAGTACCAAGGGGCAGATTTAATTTTTACCAAGAATTAACACTTTTTCTAATTGCAAGAAAGAAAATAAACTAATCTAAAAATTATGTAATGAGAAATCTAAGAACAGATTTTAAACACAAGATCAAGGAATTTGCTACCCCAGATTTATACCCTTTTCTATTTTTAAACCCACAATTTTATTAACATCAACACATCATCATTCTAAGAGAAACATGACTAGTAATTAAGCGTGATCATTAACCCGGCATACCCTATCTAAAAACAATGACTCAGCCTAATCGCGGTATGAATCATGTGAAAAGCATAGCGTATCTCATGGTATTTTAGATCAAAACACTAAAAGCAGAATCACTACCCTTTGAGAAAAACGATTTGATGATGAAATTATCAAACTATGGCATTAAACATAAAATATAGGTACTTATCTGGGGATCGCATCCTCCTTGACCCTCTTGACCTTTAGCCTCTCATTCTTGTTGCAAGATCTTCAATTGTATTCAAAATCATTCCCAATGTAAAGAGCAAAGAAGGTGTAAAAGAAGAACACAATTTTACTACTCTGTAAAACTCTCTTACAAAAGTCTCTAATTATTACACAAATTTTTCTCAGAATTAAAAACTCTCTAAGAAATAAAAACTCTCTATTCAAAAAGCTCTCTCTCTAAAACAAAAACAACTCCCCTTTCAAAGCCGTAAGCCTCTTATTTATAATATCCGATTGAAACTAACCCTAATTGCCTCAATCGATTGAGATGAAGTCTCAATCGATTGACTTAGAGTTCGAATTCCCTTAGGACACTTCTGCCTTCATGTCTCAATCGATTGAATTTTATGTCTCAATCGATTGACTTTCTAGGGTTGAGTTTTTCTCCATCTGTCAATCGATTGACCATAATGCCTCAATCGATTGACTCTTCAATGCAAAGTCTCCCCTTTCTTGATGGAGGTTGATTCTCTTCATGGCTTTCAATGCTTCTTTGGACCTTTTTGTCCATATCTCTTTTTTAGCCTGTAATTTCCTTCTTTTATGCACTTGAACGATCTAGTAAACACTGTAAACATCAAACCTCACAACAACCATCGATGCTTTCATTGAACAAATAAATGTAGGATTTAAAGTGAATTATAGTCATATTTCAAAGACCGATCACACCCCAAACCTACACTTTGCTAGTCCTCGAGCAAAGAGAATGATAAATAAAAATAAACTAACATCCTAAAATTTAAATGCCACTTTCAGAGGGAACACGATTGCACTTAGCATGTGCAACAAGCCTTTAAACCCTAGGTGATCCCTAGTGGAGGAGTTGTGTCTCCTGAAGGTTTTCAGATGAAGGTACCTACAAACTTCAAGGCTATCAGGATTGATTAATCATGTCCTTAAGCAATTAGACGCTCCTGAAAAATCTTTTTAGAATACATCTAACCACGTTCATTCCATTTATGCCACATTCCCTGACGTTGTCTTCTAATGTTCATAATTCATGCCTCAATGTCATGAGATCATCAACGCCCAAAGTTCTTATGTCGTAAGAAAAGCTTAAACTGGAACTTTTAGATCACATGTCTAGACTCCAATCCTCACCATGGGTATACACTCAGAATGAAATCACTTCCGATGAATGAGATGGAATTGTAACACAATTAGAAGAAAATCTCACAAGTTTAAAGATATACGGTGTATCAAAGAATTATAAGGGAAATCTCATTAAGAAAGATATCTGTATTTTAAGCATGCATATATCAAGCACCATAGACAATTGTGTACTTACTCTCCACAAGGCATTTCATCACTCATGATTGGATCAAAAAGGTCTTTTCTAAGGTTGTAATGGGGCTCGGGTTAAGGTTAAAAGAAGAAAGGAAGGATGGATTCAAAAGTTTCTGAGAAATTGGAAAAGAAACAACTACTGATTTTTTATTCTTTTTCTTTTCTAGTCTCTCACCATTCTTCTCAATATATTTTTCATTGTTTTTACAATTTCCTTTTCTTCCCCTTTTTTTTTTTTTTTTTTTTTTTTTTTTTCACTACACACTATAACACATATAATCCCCACTTACTCTCTTTTCACTCATCTTCATCCCTTGTTCCTAATTTCTCAGAAATAAGTAAGGGCAATCTGAATTTTCAGAAGCGGTAAGGGGTTAAAGGTTATTGCAGCTTATCAAAGAATGTATAAAGGTAAATTTCCAATAAGCTCAAAGGTGTACTAGAAGGGTAAATTTGTGAGATGGGGCATTTTAAGCACAAACGAACCAATGATGGCCTTAGATCATTTCCTTTCATGATGGTAAAATATGCCTATTTGCCTTAAGTTCGTACACAATGATTTCTAGTGTAATGTTATAACACACATAAAATTACAAATCAAAGTAATCGGAATGAGATTTAACAATTGGAACAAGGATTTCAAGAATACTCCGAATTTATTTCAGCATTCATCAAGAACGAGGGCAAGTGTTTCAAAAACTTTCAAGGTTTTAGTCTTTCTTTGTAATCTTAAGGATTCCATGTTACATACTTAATCCTCCGATTTTGAGATTGAAAGCGAGTGATGAAAACAATTGTTTTTAAGCATGATTCATGATCATTAATGTTCAATATCTACACCTTATGGGCACTCATAAAATAACCATGGTATGATAGCATTGATTAAAGAAATTCAGGAAGAATTTTTCATGCTCACAAATATGAATAATCAATTAAATTACAGCTTTTGCCAACCATCAGTTAATCGATTGAGACCAAATTCTCAATCGATTGACTGATTGGACTCAATCGATTGACTGAGTGGACTCAATCGATTGGTGAGCCTAAATTCTTATATCCTTTAATGTTTATCGGTCTTGATCGATTGAGGCGGTATGCTCAATCGATTGGTGATAAACATTCAAAAATCCGAGAACAGCTAAAAGGTTGTTTTTCTCTTTTTTTTTTTTTTTTTTTTTTTTAACTAAAAAGAAGAACAATTACCCCCCCAAACCTGAACGGGCCAATGTCCTCATTGGTGATGATGTGGAGAAAGGGAAGAAGGCCTCCCCCAAACCTGCTCTATGCAATCAAAGGACAAAACAACCGAGCAAGGGAAAGAGAGAAAACACAAATACGAAACTATATTGTTATTAAAAAGAAAATTATGACAAAGTAAAGCAAAATCTAACGTGATGCAACACGAAACAAACGAATCCCAAAACGAAAACAAACCGAACTGAAACAACAAAAACAGAAAAAATAACCCTACCCTAAAGACATGTAAAATTAGACCCTAAAAACCGAAAATAAATCCTCTAGTCCGCCATGGTAGAGATTCCGCCCCGTGGCTTTGGAAAAGCGTAGCGCCACATTTCTTCAGAAATTCCAACCGCGCCGACGGGTGGGATTGGTGCCCGAGGTGGTGATAAGGGCGGGGGAGAGGTGGTGATGACAGGTGATGAAACAGATTCGTCATCAAGGTGGATGATGGCATGGGTGGACCAATCGATGGGTGGTGGAGCGGTGTATCGGGCACGTTTGCGTGCGGGCTCCATTAACTTTTGGACTCTTGCCATTACTCTCCTATTGAATGTCAATCGATTGACACTAAGGTGTCAATCGATTGAGGATTGATAGCGCCGGTTGGTGTCCTTGGAAACGGAAGGGCATTAAAGGGCCACGATAAACCAACCCGAGACGGCAGCTGCCATGACAAGAGTTGTCGGGTGGCGGGTCAACTTCCAACACAAATGCACAAACTCTTAAGATGTCAATCGATTGAGGCCAAATTCTCAATCGATTGAGATAAAAGAAAAAAAAAAAATGATGATGAAGCTCAATCGATTGACACAGACCCTTCAATCGATTGAGGAATCTCAGTCAATTGATTGTCACAGACCCTTCAATCGATTGAGGAATCACATTTTTTTTTTTTTTTTTTTTTTTTATAACAACAACTGGGGTGCCTCGAGCGCCGAGTTTACATGTGTATTTCGACCTTTCGGTGATCGATCCCGGGATCACGAGGTGCATCGCCTCAATCTGTAACTGGGTGATCGGCTCAAACATTGGTTTGAGTCTTTGCCCATTAACTTTACAAATGCGATTGTCAACAAGGCTCCGAATTTCAATGGCACCATGCGCACTAATGGACACTACCTGAAATGGGCCTTCCCATCGAGATTTTAATTTTCCCGGGTGGAGCTTCAGTCGGGAATTGAATAACCAAACTTTTTGGCCAACGTGAAATTCTTTTCGAGAAATAATCAACAGCCACTAGAATATATGAAAACCCAAAGGATGGGGGAAAGGGACCCATAAAGTCAATCCCCCAAACATCAAAAATTTCAACAATCAGAATTGGATTAAGGGGCATCATATTCCGTTTTGAAATATTGCCAAGCTGTTGACATCGTCGACATTCCTTGCAAAATTGAGCAGCGTCACGAAAGATGGAGGGCCAGTAGAATCCGCTTTGAAGGATTTTCTGGGCGGTCTTCTGTCCTCCGAAATGGCCGCCACAGGCCCCAGCATGACACAAGTGTAGGACGCTCATTTGCTCCTCTTCGGGTACACATCTCCTGATGATCTGATCTGAGCAGAATTTGAACAGACATGATTCATCCCAAAAATAGTATTTTATTTGGGAGAAAAAGAGATTCTTATCATTCTTACCCCACTCAGTGGGGATTCTGCCAGTAACCAGATAATTCACAATGTTCGCAAACCATGGAACCTTTGCATAAGCTACATCAATTGCTAGCAAATGTTCATCCGGAAATGTGTCACGGATGATCTCAGGTATTGCAGATTCTTCAGGTAGAATTCTCGACAAATGATCAGCCACCACGTTCTCAACACCCTTCTTATCCTTAATCTCGAAATTGAACTCTTGGAGCAAAAGAATCCAACGGATTAATCTCGGTTTAGTATCCTTCTTTGCTAGAAGATATTTCAGAGCGGAATGATCTGAAAAGACCACTATTTTTTATCCCAGCAAATAGGAACGAAACTTGTCTAGAGCATACACCACAGCTAATAATTCTTTCTCGGTGGTGGTGTAATTGAGTTGGGCATCAATTAATGACTTGCTAGCATAATAAATTACGTGAGGTAATTTATTCACCCTCTGTCCTAGGACAGCTCCAATTGCGTAATCAGATGCATCACACATGAGTTCGAATGGGAGAGAATAATCCGGTGGCTGGATGATTGGTGCATTGGATAAGAGCTCTCTCAATTTCAAAAATGCTTGCATGCAGTCCTCAGTAAATTCAAAAGGAACATCTTTGCCAAGCAAGGTGCACAATGGTTTAGCCACCTTGCTGAAATCCTTAATAAACCTTCGATAAAATCCTGCATGACCCAAAAATGACCGAATTTGTCGAACACTGTTGGGTGGTGGCAAGTTAGCAATTAGATCAACTTTTGCTCTATCCACCTCGATTCCTTTCTGTGAGACAATGTGCCCCAGAACAATCCCTTGTTTAACCATAAAATGGCTCTTCTCCCAGCTAAGAACAAGTTTGGAGTCAACACAACGTTAAAGACACTTGTGAAAGATGATTCAAACAAGAATCAAAGGTTCTCCCAAAAACCGAAAAGTCGTCCATGAATACTTCAATGAATTTGTCGATCATATCTGAAAATATGGCCAACATACACCGTTGAAATGTGGCCGGGGCATTACATAGCCCGAATGGCATCCTGCGGTATGCAAACGTACCATAAGGGCATGTGAACGTTGTCTTTTCTTGATCAAATTTGGGTAGACAGGGCTGATTGTATCCGAATACCCATCAAGAAAACAAAGAAACTCTTGCCCAGCTAACTTTTCAAGGATTTGATCAATGAACGGAAGGGGAAAATGATCCTTTCTGGTGGCGGCGTTTAATTTCCGAAAGTCAATGCAGACACGCCATCCAGTAGTTTCTCGAGTGGGGACCAATTCTCCTTCAGCAGTTTCCTTCACAGTGATTTCGGACTTTTTCGGAACAATTTGGACTGGACTAACCCATTCACTATCAGAAATCGGATAGATGATTCCAGCATCAAGGAGTTTAATGACTTCTTTTAGAACGACTTCTTGCATGTTTGGATTAAGTCGCCTCTGTGGTTCCCTTGAAGGTTTACTCTCATCTTCCAAATGTATTTTATGCATACATACCGATGGGTCAATCCCTTTGAGATCAGTGAGAGTCCAACCGATGGCTTCCTTGTGCTCTTTCAGCACCTTCAACAACTCTTTTTCTTGTTCTGCCGACAACGTGGATGAAATTATTACTGGCAGTGTTTCATGAGGTCCCAGAAAAGCATACTTGAGGGACTCTGGCAATTGTTTCAATTCCACAAGTGGTGGTTGCTCAAGTGATGGAGGCAACACGTCCTTCACCTCAACAGGTACTGATTCTATCTCAGGCACACTCGCATCTAAGTGATCATCCTGGAATGATGAGCTAGACTCTCTCTTGTCGGACTGCTTCTCTTCCGATCCTTTCTCTTCATAGATGGCCAACAAAGCATTTTCAAATTCCTCTTTGGTAAGCATTGAAGGTATTGCCTCATCCACCACTTCATCTATCTGATCGATGTAAAAACATTCGACCTCATCCTCGTTTGGGAAATGGTTCATCGCATGGAAGATATTCAATCGAACCTTCATGTTTCCAAAAGAAATGTCCATGACTCCTGTTCGACAATTAATGCACGCGTTGGCCGTAGCGAAAGCAGACGTCCAAGGATGATGGGGACTTGATTAAGTGACTTAACAGGTGTGTCCATGTCCAAAACAACAAAATCCACTGGAAAGACAAACTTATCTATCCCAACCAAGACATCCTCAATAACGCGCCTCGCGTCTTTACGATCTATCATCGGGTTGATGTGACCGTTGTGGGTCTCAATTCACCCGTCAGTTTCTCCAATGAATATGGGATTAAATTAACACGGCTCCCAAATCCAATAACGCTTTCCCAAGTTGCCCACCAATGACACATGGAGCAGTGGGAACTCCGTGGTCTTTTAGTTTTCGTGGGGTTTCCAATTGCAATATAGAATCGACTTGATTAGTCAAGAACACTTTCCATGAAACATGATTACGTGCCTTTCTCTTCCGTGCATAAATCTTTGAAAAACTTTGCATACTCGGGGCACTTGCTTGATCGTTTCAAGCAATGGAAGGTTTATCTTTACTTGCTTAAATGTTTGAAAATATCTTCCATTTTGTTGGTCCCTTTCCCATTCTTGATGGAGGAGTTAGGCATTGAGGAAATGGTGCCTTTGGGACAAAAGGTGCGGGTTCCCCTTCGAATCTTCGTCTTGTCCTTGTTGGACGGTTGAGGAGACTCATCCTCTATCACCTTTTCTTTTCCTTTCTCTCTTCTTTTCTCTTCCTCCTTCTCTTTCTTTTTCTATCTCTTTCTCTTTTCTTCTCTCTTTCTCCGCTTATTCTCTCGACTCTTTCTCTTTATCCGCTTCCCGCTCTTTATCGCTTCACTTTCTTCCTCTGCTTCCCTGTGCAATTCCACTTGATTATGAACTTCCGTCCACTTCGCAACCACGGTAGAGCTTTCAACTGTTGACTATTTAATGGTCCTTCATCGAGATGATGCTTGGCGCGAGGATTGTTGATGGGTTGGTGGAAGCTTACCCTCCTCTCGTCGACTCGGTTGATTTGCCAATTGGTGACTTGGTCGATTATCATCTGTTGAAAAGATTGCATCTGCGCATTACCTTTTCTTCGGATCGAATCCTTTGAAGTGCTTGTATGAGATTGATTAGATTCGATTGAAATTCGATTTTTCCGGAAATCGAATTTGGATGAGAATATGGAGCATTCTCGAAAGTTAGAATTCGTGAAAATTAGAATTTCTGAAAATTCTATTGTGGACGGAAATTTTGAAAATTTTGTGGAAAACTTGTTGTCCATTCGTAGGATTGGCTCGGTATTTTGGTTGACTCGACAGCTTTGGTTTGATCCCTCCATCCTAAGTTGGGGTGATTTTTCCACTCTAGGTTGTAGGTATTTGAGTACTGCGTTTCTACCTTGCGTGATAAGATTGAGTGACATTTATCCGCTGGAAGAGTAGATTCATCGGAAGGAATGTCAAGGTAGTTGGGCACTCATTAGCCATATGACCCGGGTGTTCACAAATTGAGCATACGATTAAGGGGTGACAGAACTTTAGCTTGCTTGGTTGCGACTATCAACATGTTCATCTGTTTGAATGACATATCAACCTTGGTTGATAGATCAGAGTTATTATTGTTGACCTCATACAATCCGTCTTTGGTCAACACATGAGATTTAGGTGCTAAGTCCAAAGTGGTTCGCCCCAGTGTCGCACTTTGTATCGAGGTTTGATACAATTTCTCAAACAATGCCCACAACTCATCGGCCTCTTTCGTGGCACAAGATCCACCGCAAGATGCATCAACCATGCGTCTTTCTTCAGGAATCAGTCCATTGTAGAAACTTTGGACTTGTTGCCACCTTGGAATTTGATGGTTAGGGAAACTTCTGATTAACTCCTTAAAACGTTCCCAACATTCATGGAATGTCTCTGTAAGTTGTTGGGAAAAGAAAAGGATCTTTTGACGCATCTCTATGGCTTTAGTCATAGGAAAATACTTTTTGAGGAACTGACGATGTAGCTCGGCCCAACTCTGAATAGATTGCGGTTCTAAAGAATAGAACCACGTTTTTGCCTTGTCTCTTAAAGAGAACGGAAAGAGTCGGAGCTTTGCTATCTCATCAGTAACATTGTGGACTCTGAACATTTTGCATACCCCGGTGAACTCGTTCAGATGAACGTGCGGATTTTCATTTGCCAAACCATGGAATATTGGTAGCATTTGAATCATCGCTGATTTGAATTCATAATGATTCCCTGGAATGGGAGCATGCATGATACACTCCTGATCCTCGTAAAAACCAGGATCATTATAGTATTCAAGTGTTCTAGGTCCCCCATAGTAATTATTGTTCCCATTATTTCCATTATTCACATTGTTGCCATTCTGATTGTTGTTTTCATTCATTTCTTGCTCTTGATTAGCCATGGTATCAGTAGGATGATACTGATTCCTTTGGATTCTTAGATTGTCTCGCAAAGATCGTTCGATCTCCGGATTAAACGGTAGCAAATGTGGGTGATGAGAACGAGTAAAGCTCATACACCACACCAACAATCAAAGGTTTGAAGAACCCAAAATAAGTCCTCAAGCAGACTCAATCGATTGAGACTGTGGTCTCAATAGATTGACAGAAGCACACAGAATATCAGAAAAAGATTTTATCAGTCAATCGATTGAGAGACTTATCCCAATCGATTGAGGTTCAAAGATTAAAAACACTCAAGAATTCTGTCAATTGATTGACATAGGAATGTCAATCGATTGAGAGAAAAGTAGAGAGCCCACAGAAAGTGGCTCAGTATCAATCGATTGAGAAAGTAGCTTCAATCGATTGAATGCTGCTATCAACAGAGAGCAAAGTAAAAAGGAAAAGGAAAGAAGACCACTAAATTTTTTTTATTTTTATTTTTATTTTATTTTATTGTTTTTTTTTTTTTTTTAAAATTAAAATTCAGAAAAATAAAAAAATAAAAAATAAAATCTAAATTCGAAAATTAGAAATTAGAAATTAAAAACCTAAAAAATCTTTCCTAAAATAAAATAAAAAAATAAAAAAAATAAACTTCCTAAAAATAAAAACTTCCTAAAAGAAGATCACAAAATCTAATCTAAGAAAGAAAATTAGGGAAAGAATATGTATTTTTTTTTTTTATATTTTTTTTTTCAGCTTTCAATCTATTGACAGAGTTGTGTCAATAGATTGAGACACAATTATTGCTAAAAACACACACAATCAATCGATTGAGAACAAGGCTCAATCGATTGACTGACAAGCAAACACACACACACAAAATAGAGTCAATCGATTGAGGGGTTATTCTCAATCGGTTGACTGCTATATAAAATAAAAAAAAAATCTCTAATCGGAATTAACCAAAATTTCGCCGATGTCCCCGGCAGCGGCGCCAAAAACTTGATCAGTTTTAAATAAACCCTTGCAAGTGTACAAGATCTGTTCTAGTAAGGCAAGAACAAGGGTGTCGAACCCACAGGGAAATCTGAAATTTTATTCAATTCTTCCTAGAGATTTAGAAAATATCCCCGAGGAAGTACCAAGGGGCAGATTTAATTTTTACCAAGAATTAACACTTTTTCTAATTGCAAGAAAGAAAATAAACTAATCTAAAAATTATGTAATGAGAAATCTAAGAACAGATTTTAAACACAAGATCAAGGAATTTGCTACCCCAGATTTATACCCTTTTCTATTTTTAAACCCACAATTTTATTAACATCAACACATCATCATTCTAAGAGAAACATGACTAGTAATTAAGCGTGATCATTAACCCGGCATACCCTATCTAAAAACAATGACTCAGCCTAATCGCGGTATGAATCATGTGAAAAGCATAGCGTATCTCATGGTATTTTAGATCAAAACACTAAAAGCAGAATCACTACCCTTTGAGAAAAACGATTTGATGATGAAATTATCAAACTATGGCATTAAACATAAAATATAGGTACTTATCTGGGGATCGCATCCTCCTTGACCTACAGCCTTTAGCCTCTCATTCTTGTTGCAAGATCTTCAATTGTATTCAAAATCATTCCCAATGTAAAGAGCAAAGAAGGTGTAAAAAGAAGAACACAATTTTACTACTCTCAGAAAACTCTCTTACAAAAGTCTCTAATTATTACACAAATTTTTCTCAGAATTAAAAACTCTCTAAGAAATAAAAACTCTCTATTCAAAAAGCTCTCTCTCTAAAACAAAAACAACTCCCCTTTCAAAGCCGTAAGCCTCTTATTTATAATATCCGATTGAAACTAACCCTAATTGCCTCAATCGATTGAGACAGAAGTCTCAATCGATTGACTTAGAGTTCGAATTCCCTTAGGACACTTCTGCCTTCATGTCTCAATCGATTGAATTTTATGTCTCAATCGATTGACTTTCTAGGGTTGAGTTTTTCTCCATCTGTCAATCGATTGACCATAATGCCTCAATCGATTGACTCTTCAATGCAAAGTCTCCCCTTTCTTGATGGAGGTTGATTCTCTTCATGGCTTTCAATGCTTCTTTGGACCTTTTTGTCCATATCTCTTTTTTAGCCTGTAATTTCCTTCTTTTATGCACTTGAACGATCTAGCTGTCAGAAACACCTGTAAACATCAAAACCTCACAACAACCATCAGATGCTTTCATTGAACAGCTAAATGTAGGATTTAAAGTGTGAATTATAGTCATATTTCAGCACCGATCAGATGACTGTCATAACTATCATCACCTCTTTTAGAGCATTCTTACATCCTTTAATCTCTCCCTTGATGTGAGCCAAATGCTCCTTCAATCGGGTTATGCCTCCTCCCTTCATTTTCTTCCCACGGAGCCTATTGCCATTTAATTCGGAGCCTACTGTCATTTATAGCTTTGTCTTATTGCCAGGTCGGATCTTGCTCACGTATCATATTTATTTATTTCACCTGCATGAATTATCAGAGATTGAATGTTAATTACAAGCAGCTAAATATTGATGATATGTAATTAATTACATATGACATATCATCATATAGCGATATGTCACATATAATGTTACCAATTGATTTGTAACATCCCATGATGATGTGCAACATATTGATTAATAACATCCCATGATGATGTGTAACATGTTGATTAGTAACATCCCATGATGTGTCACATGTAATCAACATGTGACATATCATCATATGATGATATGTCATATGCAATGTAATTAATTAATTACATGTGACATATCCCATGATGATGTGTCACATGTAATCAAATGATGATGTGTCACATGTAATCAACATGTAACACATCATCATATGATGATATGTCACATGCAATATTACTAATTGCATGTGACAAATCATCAAATGATGTGTCACATGTAATCAACATGTGACATATCATTGATGATATGTAGCATGTCATATATGTGATAGTTAATATATTTTTTAAAATAATAGTTAATGTATAATTAAATATAAAATATTTAATCTAGATTAGGAACAAAATACTTAATCTAGGTTAATAAGAAACTACCTAAAAAATTATATAATGAACCTAGGTTTGTAGATCTAGGTTAAGAAATATAAACTCTACCTCAAATTCATATTTATGAGTATATCTATATTTTTTGCATAAAAAAATATAAGCAAATTGAGACAAAACAAACAAAATTAGGGGGAACGTATATTTTCTACGGTCTCCTGCGAGTCGGCGATGTTCCCGAATGATTCCGAGTGGTAGAAGATCTAGATCAGGTGCTTAGAGAAAATAAGTGAAACAAAGAGAAAATGGAGAAAAAAGGGAAACCTGAGTCTTAATGGGTTTCCCTTCGTCACTTATTGATGGGGACCCCACAGGTCGAGAAATTGAAGTAATTGGACAATAATCAATTTCTCAGACGATAACTTCAATGTATCGAAATTCTTAACGATGCAGACGATAACTTCAAATTATTATCCAATAATTTGGGTGTTTTTATGGTACCCGAGAAATATCCAATTTCTCTTACCGAGCACCCCCAAAACTAATACGTATCGGTATCAGACGATATTTTGACTCAAGCTCTCATGACGCTAGCTGACCACTATGTGACGTGTTTCTTTCGCTTCCCCGTGACGATGCTCACTACAAGCATAGAGTCGGTCGCTCTCATAGTGACTCGAAGATATTCACAAGTGTTTCTAAGATGCACTTGTGCAAATATCATGTCCAAAGAACACTTATTAATCATCGAATGTATCCTTCATACATGAGAATTTTAGGCTCTGTGGACATTACCAGGGCAAGTTATACTAACAACTGCAATTCTTCAATACTCATATGAAAATATTCATGCTTTAGTAAAATTTCGGAAAGGGCTTTTCTCTATACGTGGTTACAATGCCTGATGCTTGGGGCTTTCGTCACGATGTCGTAGGTGTTGGATTTTTGTGGTCAACACCTTAACCCATCTTTGGATTTTCATTAAAAATTGGGTTGGACCTTTGACCACATGTATCTCGTGGTGATAGGAAGCAAGTAGTTTCCTCATATAAGTGATATGTCTTCACTCTCTTTCCTTGATGGGTTAGGAGAGAGAGGTGGCTATTAATTAAGGAGACCGCCATCCCTTCTTCCTCTTAACCTAGTTTATTCCCATCTAGAGGTAAATTTAGAGAAAAAGAGAGGTAACGTGAACTTAGATTCTTTGGTGGAGATCATCGGTTTCATTGTAGAGATTATCGGCTTATCGACCCAAAGGACATGCAAGGTACATGTTTTACATTTTATTTGAATATGAATCGAACCTAGATCCGTAGAATTTCTAACAATAGGGACTGAAATTGACAACATAAATGTGTCATTGGTGATTTGGAGGGGGGGATATCGGTGTTATGCTGTGAGGGGAGCATAAGGGCAAACCACATCTCACTGAGGACCATACATGAGCAGTGAGGATATGTTACACCTCGTTCATTGATGTCCAGGGGCTCGAGGTCTGCGATCGCAAGACAAGTGGCTATGGCGGCGTATGGCATAGCTCTCTGCAAGCCCCTGTCATGGCAGAGTTCACCTGCTTTAGCAGGTTCCCATCCTCTTTGCTAACATCTTGCTACTTGTTTTAGCAGGTACCCCTTCTCCTTGATAACTCCTTGCATAGCAAAATTTTATACAAGATTTACCTGTTCAACAACTCTATCCTCCTCTCTACTCACTCCTTGTCAGAACAGATTTTATTTGCTCTGGTAGGGAGTTAGTAGAGAGCAGGGAGGTTGCTGCTAGAGCAGGTAAATCCTCCTTTGCAGGGAGTTAGAAAAGAGAATGAAAATCAACTAAAGCAGGTGAACTCTGCTCTAGCGGGGACTAATAGAGTGCTATGGCATACGCAGCCTATATCTCTACTAACAATGTGAGCCAGTATCAGTGGGTCAAACTTGTCTCATACCTCATCATTGTATGTTCCAAGGATCTCTCTGTGCTCCTTTCACAACAGACTGCACCTTTAGGGTTACGCTTGTCATCGACCAATAACAGACTAAACCGTTGCATGGGCTACACCTTGAACATATGGAATCCCAGTGATTTTTCTTAGCACCTCTTTTCTTGCCATGATTGGCTATAAAAACGGTGATCGTGAAATTGCCAAGTTGAAAAATACAAGAGAAGTCAATAAGCATAAGTACACTAAGCAAACTCTCATCCCCACTTTAAATCCATACCCCTTGCTTGGTTCAGGCACTTGTCATCCCTACCATTCTCATCAACATTATTCACTCATTAAATACTTTGTCTTCATCTTTATACCTTGACGCACAACGTCGCTTGAATGACTGGTAACCTAGCTTAGGCGAGAAATTAGAACAAAGCTCCTTTATATTTAATTCATTGCGTTATACCCTTTTATCAATTTTCAACCCACTAGGGTGACCATGGAAAATTTGTGTAAATATGGTTTAGTGATTCTGTCTAGACATATATTGTGTTAGTCTAAGTGAAGGATCATGTGAACCCTATATTTTCTAAATCTGGTTATTCTAGCTGGGTGTGGAAATCCATTCGGGCCAAGCTTGGGTTAAAGAATACAAACTTAAAAGCTGAATTTAGAGGAGCTAAGGTTGTGCTTGACATTGCTCTTTGGAAGAGTAGAAAAGAGCAGCTAGTGCTTTTTGTTGTTGCAAATGAATATGGGGAGAGAGAATGATTGGAGGAAGAAAAAAGGGCAGGCTGCTCTTTAAAACATGAAAAATATCTCCCGTTAATAGCGAAAAAATCATGCTCTTTTAAAGAGGGATGTTTTTCCTATTTCAAAGCAGCCTCCCTTTTATATTCTTCCAATCCTTTTCTCTCCCCACATTTCTTTGTACTAACAAAGAGAAGTTGCTGCTTTTTTCTACTCTCCCAAAGAGCAATGCCAAACACAGCCTAAAATGATGCATTAATGAAGCTTCAGGGAATGGGTGAAAGGTAAATTTGATTAGACGTGAGTTTTGTGTATAAGTATGGAATTTGTGGAGGGAAACACAATGTATGCATCCTTTGAAGGCCCCTGGACCGAACGGTATGCCCATTCTGTTTTTTCAAAAATTATGGCATCTCACTAGGAATTCCATCATATCATTTGCTCTTGCTGACTTGAATGGCTCCGCCTCATTAGAATCCATTAACTCTAATCATATTGTCCTAATTCCCAAAATCAAAAATCCTAAAAATCATATTGCCTTTGTAACGTCCCCTACAAAATTGTTGCAAAAACCATTGCAAATCGGTTGAAACATATCATTCCTCATATAATTTCAAAATCACAAAGCACATTTGCTCATGGACGGTTGATAACTGATAATGTGCTTACCGCCTTTGAAATTTCTCATTACTTAAAAACCAAGAGATCAGGTAGAGATGGAGTTTGTAATCTAAAATTAGACATGAGCAAGGCATATGGACGTGTGGAATGGACTTTTCTTGAAAAATCTCTTGCTAAACTGGGTTGTCAATCGCAGATGATTAAACTTATCATGGAGTGCATTACATTGGTCTTATATTCTTTTAAAATTAATAACAACGTGGTTGGAAATGTGAAGCCCACGAGTGGATTTAGGCAACGAGATCACCTATCTCATTACCTTTTCATCATTTGTGTTGAAATTCTCTCATCGCTCCTTACTAACGTCATCAATGCAAACATAACATCTAGTGAGAATCTGTCGAAATGCTCCAAGAATCTCACATCTTTTCTTTGCAGATGATAGCATTATGTACTTCAATGCCAAGATGGAAGAGGTGGCAGTAACTCTCAGCATTCTCAAACTTTATGAGGATGCATCCAAAAAAAGGATTAGTTTTCAAAAGTCAGCGATAACTTTCAGCCCGAATGTTCAATGGGGAACGAAAAAAGCAATTATGGAGTTGTTGAATGTCCGTGAGGTTACAAACTAGGAACGCTACCTTGGACTGCCATGTATCATTGGACGAACGAAGCGGGGTATCTTCGAATGGATCAAAGACCGAATTTGGAAGAAAATTCAAGGGTGGAAAGAAAAATTACTTTCAAGGGTCTGGAAGGAAACTCTCATTAAGGCAGTTCCTCAGTCAATCCCTACATATTCCATGTCTTGCTTCAAGCTTCCAAAGCTTTTCCTAGCGGAGATTACTGATCCAATTTCCAAATTCTGGTGGGGGGACAACAACAAAGATAAAGGAATTCATTGGATATCATGGAACAAGTTATGTTGGCCAAAGAAATTGGTAGGTCTCGATTTTCGCAATCTCGAAGCTTTTAATATGGCGATGCTCACGAAGCAATGTTGGAGACTTGTATTCAATCACTATTCTCTCATATATAAACTTATCAAGGCCAAATATTTTCCTTCTACAGGTTTTCTAGCTGCATGAAAAGAAACAAATCCATCCTTCACATGGCAAAGTTTATTAGCTGCTCGGGACACCTTAGAGAAAGGTCTCATTTGGAGAGTTGGCAGTGGTGCTGATATAAATATATGGAACGCTCGTTGGATCCCTTGGCTTTCTATGTACAAGGCAATTTCCCCAAACCCAAATGGAAACCATAATGTTCCCCAACTAATTAATCTACGAAATATGAACTGGAACATGGAGGTGCTACTGTCATGACCTAAAATTCTACCCCATTCCGAGGGCCTAGAATTTCATGTTATGACCCATATGCATCCCAGATACGCTAAGCGAATGTAGACATAATCAGAGTTCTCACGCTAACATGATTTCGGAAAATTTGTGAATTCGATATTGTAAAGATGAGCTAAGGACAGAAATAGATAACAAATAAAAATGATACTAAACCAATGAAAAAACTATTAATCAAGGAAAAAATAAAGGTCAAACATGAATCAAAAGTACGAGGCTAACAATAAATGCCCAATAATAAATAATGTTTGTATGAAATAATAAAATAAACTATCTAAACTGAAGATCATAATCTCTATACCAAAACTAGGGCCACTTCTTCCGGGGACCGAAAGGAACCTAGAAAAGGTGCGTACCAACAGACTAGCGATCGCATCAACACAGGTATCCTCCATTCAATATTCGCCTCTTTAATTTCAGCATTTAATATTTCATAGTTCATTACTCCATCATCCCTAGCTAGAGTCCACGGGACCGAATTGGGCCACTTATTCCGAGGACTAAAAGGAACGTAGAAAAAGCAAGTACCAACAAACTAGCGATCGCGATGGAACTCTTTTCTGCTAAAGTCGCCTTTGTTTAGTTAGTTTAGTTTTTAGTTATATTTTATGCTTTGTCATCTTTCGCACACATTCACACTGTATACTCTGGCTCTTCAAAAAAAAAACTATTTTTAAATGTCAGGCATCGGAAGATTAAACTTTAATAATATTGACCTACCCTCATGGGTGGGGCTCACCTAGCGATCCTAAGTATAACGTTAGGCCATCTCCATAGATAACCCAGCGTTGTGCCCGGGTGAACACGGTTAGTGAAAGAAAAAAATATCCCTTTGCTTCACAAAATACAAAATACAACAGTAGCAACAGAGACGATAGCAAGCCAATATACTCCACCAGCCAAATCATGGACTTCACTACTGATAAGTTGATGAAGGGAGGAGAAGAAGTCAATACCTTGCAATGATCACTAGTCGAGCTATACAAAGCCGCCATGGATCAAAAGCTGATGGACTAGAGACAAGTCACTCAAAGGAACAGACAAGAAGGACGGGCGTCGACCCCTCTGACTCCCCCGACACATAACACTCATACCCCTCACACTCCTTCTAACGACAACCACCGAAGACAACCCTCTCCTAATACACCTAGACAGGACACCACTGTAAATACGAACTACCTCCATCAATTTTTAGACAATTATATGGCTAACAGATAGCATCCGAAGCGGTCTTTTGGATTCAACAAATTTTTTCGAGACCTCAACTTCACTGTACCCACGAGCTTTAAACTGCCAAAATTCAATAAATATAATGGTACAAGAAATTCGAACCATCACCTAGCATTGTTCTATAACAATTGTCGACCAATTTGCATTAATTACGGGCTCCTCATTCATTACTTTCAACGATCCATGGAAGGAGAAGCCCTCAACTGGTTCACTGGTCTGCCTCTTATAGAAATCGAGACCTTTGGAGACCTAGCTAATAGATTCCTAGACAAATACCAGCACATGATTCACGAGCAAATCAGTCTCGCCGACTTGATGTGCACAAAGTAAGAGGACGATGAAAACTTCACGACATTCGCTAACCGTTGGAGGAGGCTCACTGCCTGAACTGGGAATCAAATAAAAGAAGACGATGCGATAGAAATTGTGATCGGTAATACCCGAGAACCCCTCCAGAGCACTCTCATCTTAAGTGACCATCATGACTTCACAAGCCTCTATCAACATGCTTTACGCATAGAGCGTCGCCTGAAGAATGGAGACCTCAATCACTCGACACTAACATCCAACGGACCCCCTTCCAACAACCCCAGAACAAACACCTTAAACGAAACATTGAGCCCCAGACAAACACCCGATAACCAAACAAACTACCAATACACGGACTCACACTCCGACCAAAACCAACCTCTATACCCCAACCAATGCACGAATCCACACTATGATCAACAACAACCCCTATACCATGACTAAAGCCAAAACCAATTCTCCAACTCTACGCAAACTAACCTCACCTATTACAACCCACTGTTCGATCAAACTCAACCCATATACGAGACCGTACACTCATTCGCTCCCGCCCCATTCCATCCGGCTAGCCTTATCCAAAGGATTGAAATTCCCTCGGAGCACGTCCATGTCGTTCACTCATAACCAACTAATCCTGTCTCACGCACCAATAAGCGTGAATTCACCTTCCACCCTAAACCCGTCACCAAGATCACTAAAATCCAACCTATCACCGAATTCGCCCCTAAACTGACTCAGCCCATCACCAAACTTATCACCAAGCTCAATGCACTAATCCAACCTACCGCCAAATTCACCAAACATATTCCCGAAACACCCCGACCTATCACTAAAATCATCAAATGCGATCCCAAAGAAACCCAGTCGACCCTTAATATCAACCAATTAACCACTGAGCCAACTCAACCTATTTTAAAACCCGATAATCTACCCACCGACAAATATCACCACACTCCCCTAGTTCATGCCAAAACCGACTTCATAATCGATACCCAAAACGACTCCACGATCAACCACTGAATAAACTTACATACCGGCTTCATAAGAAATTCCCAAACTAATCTATCCATATACTACAACACCACTTATACTTAAACCAATCACAAAGATAAACGAACCTAAACCCATGATTGAATCCGTTCCTAAAAGCATTGGCCTTCTCACTCCCAACCCAACTCTCGGGCCAATCATCCCGCTAACCCCAAAACTAAACTTTGAACTTGAACCCCGTAATCGAATCAAAACCCCTAACCGAACCAACTCCAAATTTAATCCCTTAGCCAATCCATCAACACATCATAACGCCACCTACACCCGCAATCAAACTTACCCCTGAAATCACTAACTTTCTTGCGTCCGAATCAGCTCCAAAATCAATCAGTCCTGTATATATTACCGAATGCATTATCGAACGCATTGGCCCACAAATCTCAGAACCAATCCCCAAATCGATCCCTACACCTACTTTAAAACGTGAACTCAATGACGAACTCATTGCTCCACCTGTCTTAGAACCAATCTTAGAATCAATCCCCACACCTATTCCAAAACATGAACTTATTGACAAACTCGTCACCCCAACAACATCTGAATCAACTCCTGGATCAACCCCTACGCACGCCTCAAAACCTAAACTCACTATCGAACTCATCACCTCACCAACTTCAAAACAAAATCTCGAACCCGAATCTGTTATCAAGCACACCTCCGAATCATCCATTTCACTCACTCCAGAATCAACTGTTGAATCGATCTCAAAACCAACTCACAACCCAAACTCTACACCCGCCTCAAAACCTGAACTCCCCATCGACCTTATCACCTCACCAACCACGAAACTGAGTCCCAAAATCAAACCTCTTATCAAAACTAGACCCATCATCAAACCCGAATCCATCCTCAAACCTAAATCTATCATCAAGCCTAAGACTACCATCAAACCAAAAACCTATCATCAAGCTTGAACTAGCATCAAACCTGAACATGACCCTATCATCTAACTTAAACTTGAACTTATTATCGAATGTGAACCCGCTATCAAACCTAAACCCGAACTTGACACCAAAGCAGAATTGACCAAACATATCATTGAATCTACCTCTACAACATCAATATCAACCATTGAACCTATCCATGAACCAATCAAAAAATCCACCACTCCTCCTACTCTCAAAACTAAACCAAGTTTAAATCTTACGACCC
This sequence comes from Chloranthus sessilifolius, assembly GCA_021018995.1. Lineage (NCBI taxonomy): Eukaryota > Viridiplantae > Streptophyta > Magnoliopsida > Chloranthales > Chloranthaceae > Chloranthus > Chloranthus sessilifolius. Next base: position 22,029,426 of record CM037586.1, read on the forward strand.
CAATTAACATCCAAATCAACATATCACCTGATCCCCAAATCCCGTCAAACATGAAATCAACATCACAACTAAAATCACTTTTGACCCCTAGATCCAAATCTCTATAGACCTCACGACCAACACTCCTATGGACTCCCGACCGACAACATTGCTACCTCAGACTTCTAAAACCAAACCATGTCAAAAGATCATGAGCAAAACTCTAAAACAACCTCACAATAAGCCTAAAGTATGCGTCAAACAAAACAAGCATAATTAAACTAAACTAAACCTCCTCGCACGAAGGAAAGGTTCACCTTGGCCCACACCCTCACGTCTCCTCTTACTCTACCTTTTCCTCGTCCTATCACTACCATTACAACACTACCTTCCCTCGCAACGGACTCCCCTCCAACTTCACCCACAAACGACTTTCCAATAACCCGTAAATCACCCCAAAAAAAACCTTAACAACTGTAAGCTCTAACTCTACGGGATGCCTCACCCTATCAAAGAATTAAAGAAGGTCCCTCCTGACAAGGAGCCAACGGCCATAAAAGACTTATCAAAAGAAGTTAAAAGACACCCCACCTACTTTGACAAATCTCGTATCATCCAAGACACAAACCTAAGCATAACATCTCTCTCATCTCAAATCAGTCATATCGAAAGGGATCGAGGTCCCCGAAGTAGATCATCCAACGGTCACTCCGACCATTCATATGTCTCACTAAGCGAACTTTCTAAGTCAGTCCTTGCTTAAGAAACTGATGTTGTATCCTAAAAATAATAATAACCAAAAAAATAAATAAGTAAAAAAAAAAAAGTACTCAAAAATTGAAAAATCAGAAAATATATAAACACCTAAAAATAAAAAAAATACATATATACTTAAAAACAACAAATATATTTTTAACCAATAGCGTCCCTCATATTTTGTGCCCAAAATTTCTCAACTTATACTTATATTTAACAGAAAACTCATTGTTGGGGAGTTAGTGCTAAGGAAACAATGCCTACACAACCGCCTCACCTGGAGGAAATTAAAGCCCAAATAGGAAGTACTTATATTGTTTTGGCAGCATGCCTAGGAAACAGCTATAAGGGAAGGACTTCCCAACCCTAAAAGTACTATCTGTAACTCAATGATCATCATGTCTCATAGCCTAAACAGGCGTGTTTATATACTTATCATCCCTATAGTCATCACAAGACATTTGTCAGTCGTAGGTCATTATTTTCGAAATCATTTTGGAAATCATCTGACTCATCGACCACTCTCCTACTCAGGTAAGTTGATCGAAAGGTCTAGTGGATCATAAAACTCTCTTATCGAAATATAGAAAACTTTGGATTCTCATACACCCTCTCAGCTATTGGAGTTTATGTTAGAGGAAAAAAAATAAAAATGTAAGGTTTCATCAAACCTCATAATTATTGCGTTAGCAGGTTGTTTAAAAAAAAAAAATATATATATATATATATATATATATATATAAAAGAAGCACAACCAGGCGAGAGCATGCGACGAATGAATAGTCAATGAATTCAGGAAAGCATAAGCGAAACTATAAGGGCATCCCTGGTATTCCCCACTAGGAATACATAAGCAAAACCATGAGGACATCCCTAATATCTTCATACTACTAGATGTCATCGTACGGTAGCGGAAGGAGGACAAAACCCCTGCTAACCATAGAATTTGATGATTTGATGGTACTAGAACATGAAGAAAAGCTCAATTATAGCACCGTATTATCCACTTGAGAAGAAAGTAGTTAACTACTATTTCAGAAAGTTGTTGAACGAGAAGTTATCTCCTAGATCAATGAACCTTACCCCCATTTCACCCATTATTTTTCTTTTCGGACAATGAGTCAAATAACTTCCCAAAATCTCATTGAGGATAAAACCAACAACTTTCGAATGACAAGTGATGCAATCACTCATTACCTACCATCCACCTCTATAATGTTACGATACATGATCGTTCAATACTTACAAAATCAAGCTTGGCAAGTGGCCGAAATAATCAAACCACTTCCCAACATGAGATCATTACAAGCACACTCCAAGATATCTAGGAGACCGACAAAATTCCCACCGTCACTTGACACTGGGGCATTTTTTTTAAAGCACTAGCACCCCTTTGGTAGCGATAATCAAGTCACGAGACCGATACCCCAAACTAGAGCATTTTTTAAAATTTTCAGTTTAGTTCTTACTTTTTCACCATAGGACCCCAAAAAATAAATATGTCAAACATCCAAAATAAGATAATAAAGACACGCTCAACACACACTAAAAATAAAAACCACCCATTCACCTTCCAATGCAAACCCAAACATAAATAAATGAAAATTGAACACAAAACAAACACAAAATTTTATTCATAATTAAAAAATTTGTACAGGTGTCACCGGAGTCATTCCTCCTGAACATACAACCCAAAACGAAAACACAAAACCTAACCTACAACCTAAAACTAAAATATGGAACCTAAAACAGACACGAAAGTACACGATGCGCGGGAGGTCCAATAAGAAGCAACAGAAAAGTAGGAGGAATGATTGGGTAACACCCTTTCCATCTAGCTGTATGACTTCCCTCCTGCTATTTTCACCTCCTCTGCCGCCCCGCTTAACAATTTGATTCTTCAAGGTCGGGAACCAGCCCTCCTCGACCGTTGCGGCAACACCTCAATCCCAACACCCCCCAGGCCATAGCAACATCTCCAATCACGCCTTAGTTTCCAACCACTCCAGAGCGTAGAACGCGCGAAACAACGAATACTGGAAGAGATGACATCGCAATTAGACGGTCGGATCACACGATATTGCCAAAACACTGAAATCGAAACACTTTAAACTCGGGCTCGCCAAAATACTGATTTTTGCCCTACTTGACCTGGCTTGAAGGTCAGGTCGGATATCTCATGCTCGAGTTGATCCGATGGGTCAAGTTTATGTGTCGAACCTGATGAAATATCTAGTCGAGTCAGGTATTAGTCGACCCAACCCAATGAGAGCCCTAGATCACGTTCATTAAAGGATTTGAATCTCCAAATCTATGTACTCTACCTTCATTAGAGGATTTGAATCACCAAATCTATGTACTCATAGACGATTATGTATGCTTTTTCAATGCCTAATTTTAAAATTTATTGACCGGATGGTTCCAAAGTACTTATAAGCATGGTTTTAAATTTCGCCTGAGATGAGACGTCTTAGGAGATACATCTCGGGGCTTGGGGAGACGAGATTTATGTGTGTTTCGCCTTGGGACGCTCTATATAAATTACTCTTTAAATTTTTTAATTTATATAGTATGTTACGCTAGGGATCAGATCAGGCCAAAATTTGGGCTGCCCAATAGGAAAATGTCATATGCCCAAACCAACCCGACCAGACACTCGACTCGAACATTATAATATGTGTGTGTGTGTGTTATATCTGATCGACCCGATTTAATCAATCCTGATGTTTGCCTTACTCGACCCGCTCTAAAGGTCCGGTCAGATGTCTCGTGCTCGGCCCAACCCTATGGGTCAAGTTTATGTATCGAACCCAGTGAAATATCAGGTTGAGTTAAGTATCGAGACGACCCAACCCATTGACAGCCCTAGATCACATTCATTAGAGGATTTGAATCACCAAATCTATGTACTCTAATATGAATGGTTAAGTATATTTTTTCAATGCCTAATTTTAAAGTGTATTGGCTGGATTGTTCCCAAGTACTATAAGCATGGTTTTAAATTTCGTCGGAGACGAGACATCTCAGGAGATACACCTCATGTCCCAGGGCATGGCGAGACGAGATTTAAGTGTGTTTCGCCTTGGGGCACTTATATAAATTGTTCTTTTTAAATTTTAATTTATATAATATGTTATAGGCCGGGGGACATTCTATATAAATTAATTTTTTCAAATTTAAAATTTTAAATTATATAGCATGTAAGGTTAGTAAACCATTCATAGTATACTTTTCGTCATCTTTGTACACATGACACTATTTTCTTTACCCTACTCATGGTGTGTCCAAATCCGTGTACTCTAGAATCTGCTATTATTCTTATTATAAATGAGTAATATTGAAGATCATTAATCGGACGGTATACAATTAATTTATAGCTGTAATTTTAACATGGATATGTTCTATTCATGTACAACCATTTGGACTATTTAGATTGATCACAAAAAATTTTCATGTGGTATAATAGTGAAGTATTCTTTAATGGCGTAAGATCAAACACCTATTTTAATTATGTAAAATCGTATAAAAATATTATTTTTATTTCACACTGTAGTGCTAGGATGACTCGGTGTCAGGCTGTCGAAGACAACTCGGAAATTCCAAATTTCAAACCAAGCTTATAAGCTTGATTCTGTGGCTGAGATGTGCCAATGATAAGTTGCAAGTTTGACCATTTGAATTGATGTGTGCCACATGGTGTACAAGTGGGGTATCATAGCCCTAATTATGTAGAGAAAAGTACCTGAAACTGCCCCATTTTTATATATATCACCATTTCGGTGACTTTTATTTCTTATTACCAGTTTCCGCCCATGCACCCTCAATACGGGCGGCATTGAGTTGTGTAGGTAGTTTATGAAAATCTACAATTACCTTTTAGCCCCTGCAAGAGAAAGGAGAAAGATCCCCCACAAGTAGACCCAAATCCCTCTTCCTTCGATTTTTGCCACGTCGACGTCATTCCTTCGGTCACCGAAAATCGGACCTCAAGGAAAAAGATCCCTTATTAATGAGGGTTTGGGAGGGGTTGCAGAGATTACAGAGAGGTTGGAGATGGAAATTGGAGAGTCGATTTTTGCCGCGTCGACGCCGTTCCTTCGGTCGCCGCAAATCGGACCTCAAGGAAAAAGATCCCCCATTAATGGGGGTTTGGGAGGGGTTGCAAAGATTACAGAAAGGTTAGAGATGGAGATTGGAGAGGCTATGGAGGTTGATCGGATAGAGGAGAAGGAGAGGAAGAGGAGGAGAAGGGAGGTTTTGGTGGTGGGAGGCATTAATGGGAGTTTGGGAGGGGTTGCGGAGTTTATAGAATGGATGGAAAGAAGAAGAAGAGGAAGAAGAAGGGTAAAAACGTAATCTCATAGGAGGTTAGGGCTCTCTTTAGTGATAAAATGAGGTTTAGATTTTTTTGGTGATAAAAAAAGGCGCAAGCCCTTTTTTGGTGATAAAAAAAGGCGCAAGTATGTATACATTTTCGGCTCAGTTTTTTATTTTATTTTATACAGTCAAAACTGAATTGAAATCCAAAACTTTCAGTTCCTATTCGGGTTATTATTATTATTATTTATTTTTTCAAGATATTTCGGCTTTTTTCAAATTTCTCATCCTACCTAAACACCTTTCTATTTTTGCCACCCAATATCAAAACCGAAACAATTACCAGAATCAGTTCAGTTTGTTTTGATGCAATCCAAAACAGTTTTCAGGTCGGGTCGTTTGGTTTTCGGTTATGTTCGGGTTTCGGGTCAAAACTTGCGCCCATACCATCTCATACTACATAAGTTTTCCGTGTACATCAAGTGTACAAACAAGACCGACAAAGCGACAAACTGGACATTTGTATATTGTGATAAGATAAGATGCTTAGATTCAGGCCCTTCTCATTGAATTGGTATTAACACCACCCGCGATCCATTCAATCTTCTTTAATTCCTTTGTTTCTTTTTTTTCATCCTACGGCCGAAACAGCCTTGAAAACTGAGAAGCAGGCACACATATACGTGTGACAATTGCGAAACGACATGAGGGAGCACATAACTCAACCCACACCTTGTGACAAGGATCAAAATTTCAGTTTCGAGAGGGGACCGAAACCGAAAATTTGGACCAAAATTTCTGCTGAAAACTAAAAATTTGACTGAAATTTTGGGTCCCATATAAAAATTGGCTGAAATTTAGGTCCAAATTATTGTTTCGGTGGGGACTGAGAAACCGATAATTTCACCGAAACGATAATTTCAGCCGAAATTTCGATCATTTCGGCTGAAATTTTGAACCTTGTCTTGTAAAGACAATGGTGGAAAACAATGTGGAAGATGAGAATCGAACCCATGACCTACTCCCCCACATTGGAGTACCTCTCATTCAGTCCATCGGCTTGACAAGCGAATATGATAGCTATTTTTTAAAACAAAAATGTTGGAAAATAGAGAGAGAAAATTTCAATCTTGGACCTCATAAACTTTGAGCTTTATAGCTAACGGACTAGTCATTGGCATTTATTTTACCAAAGGGTGCTAATTTATTTTATATGATTAATATATACATTTAAAATCAAAGTTACTTAGTTCATTGGTTCTATCGATTTGAGTTCGGGTTTGCAATTCGTTACTATTAATCAAAACCAAGTTGATAAGTTTTAAAAAGTATTTATTAATTATATAATATAAAAAGGAGCCGATTTTGTCTTCTAAAAGAAGATTGTGAAGCATCCTCCAAGATGTTGTGGAGCTCCACGTGGCACCCAAAATACTGCTTGGGTGCCATGTGGAGCACAAGAGAGTGAATTAGGTCAATTTTTAAAAAAAAATTCAAAAAATATTTTTAAGGCTCCCATTTGACTTATTTTAATTGTTAAGATTTTCAAGACTAAAAAAATACATGGTGGAGATGAGTTTTAGATTTTTTCTTTAAAAATATGGTCTATGCAATGCACCCATGTTGTGTGTGTCATTAATTTAGTGTCCCATTTCCAATTGAAGTTTTTTTCCAATCTTAGAGGATGCTTGAGCGTGGGTCCTCCATTGGAGGACGGAATCCTTTCCCAATACGGGATGAAATTGGACTGTTCAATAAAAGAATAAAAATTGACGACATTAGCTATAAAATTTAAAAATCAAATGTCTTAGGTTTAAATCTCCTCTCTATACTTCAAAATTTTATTTTCAAACAAAATAGCCATTATTAACGCGCCAGTTCGCTTGTCACACCAAGTCTATAAATTGGATACATTGAACTTGTTCGTAGTTCATGAGCTACGAACTGATTCGATGTATCCAATTCATGGTTCACTTAATGATTAGTGATTTAAGTAACATAGGTTAAAATTCATTCTATTACTAGGAAGTTGTCAACTGCAAATTCGAGAACTCGAGTTTGACCTAAGCGAACTAAGTAACTCTAGTCGAAAATACATGTCACTGAAAATATGCATTTTCACATTTTAGTCGTTTGGCCCCCAAAAATATTAGCAGATTTTGTTATTGTTTATGGCCCTTCAGTTATATTTTTGGCAGTATGGTGGACCCAAGTGTTCTAATTGGGTTGGTAATTTAGGGGTTCGCAAGGCCTTAGTTGGGATTTGGGAGACGTAAACAATCTTGTATTATATTCTTATGAACTCATCAATCAAAATGTTCATCATTGTTCTGTGGACGTAGGTAATCTTATCAAACCACATAAATATTTATTTAAATGGTATTGAAAAAGACTCTGAGGTACGTAATTCATTACATTGTTTTAAAGATAATAGACGCGCTTACTCCATCGGATAAACGAAGATACAATGAAGTTCCCCACAAATCTTCTTTCAGTATACAATAGAACCCGATTTTGTCAATAACCATATGCTCTTTCATAAATTGCACTTTTTAAAAAGAGAACCTATCACAGAGACTTTGTGATATACGAAAAAGAACTCTTAAAAATGAAAATAAGAACGCAAGAGAGAGTTGCGATTTGAAAATATACCTATTCAGTCCTAAAAGACCGTTTAAGATATTTTCGATGTTGGATCGCTCTCCTTTGTCTTAAGAGCTGTTGGAGGCAACCGTTGGGCTTAAGATCCAAACACTTGTTCGGTCCGAAAAGACCGTTTAAGATATTTTTGATGTTGGGTCGCGCTCCTTCGGCTTAAGAGTTGTTGGAGGCAACCGTTAGGCTTAAGACCCATTGGAAGCCATCAGCTCATTGGGCTTAGAAACGTTAGGCCTTTTTGGCCCGCGCCTGCCAGACTATATATATATATATATTATTTTTCCAGCTGCTAATAATTTTAATAGCCTTTTGTTAATAGCGGCAATTTTTTGGTGCAAAAAACTGCTGCTAATAGTCTTATTTTTTGTATTGACTTTTGCGACGATTATGAGTTATTAAGATAAAAGAGAAATTTGATGCAAAAATAATAAATAAATAAAAGATAAACTTGGTGAAAAAAGTGTAGAAACATAAAATTGTATTTATAGAGTCCATTTCCCCACTTAAGTCAGCTCATGTGAAAAGTGTTCCAACCAATCACATGAAACCCCCAAAAAGAAATGAGAGCCCTCCATTTCACTAACCCATGTGATATGAATTAATAGCCATTCATTTACTTTCTACGTCATCAATACTGAAAAGTAAACTAACTAATAAAATATAAAAAAATTTACTTTAATTTTCTATGTATTTATATACAAAGTTAAAGTTTTTTTTATAGGTTGTTATTAAATTATTATCAATATATAATGATAATTATAAACTTAATTTTAAAATAATAATATATATTACTACACTAAATAATATATATATATATAATTTGAGCGCTCATAGTGTAGATCGTTGATAGAATTTGTGTGCTAATCCAAAGTCTTTTGTGCAAAAATAGAAGCATGTTATATTGTCTTTTTAGTTGAAAAAAAAAAACAATAAGAAGCATGGTAGTCCATGACCCACTTGTTTGGATTCAATTAATTTTGTCTTGGTTTGTAGTGGCAACACACGTGCAGAAAATGCCTCATGTGTTCGGGTGTGACGCAAAGGCTTTGACTGAGAAAATCCAAGCACACGTGTGCAAGACTTTTGCTGCCCGAGCAATTTCCACGCACGTTCATTGCCGCCCCCACTCCCTTCTCTTTACGCAACCACCGTCTAGAAAGGTAGAAACTTTCCAAAGAGAGTCTTATACACGCACCTTGTTTGTATAAACCATTACTTGTCGCTTTTGATCATTCGATCAGTTGCCTACCCACAAACACAGATGATCTTGACCTTTGATTTTAGAAATTCAATGAATTCATGCTTGAGAATCCACAAAACATATATACTGATGTAATTCTGGCCATTTGATCAGTTTCCAGCCCAGCCAAAGAAGCCATGATTATTTGATCTATTCTTAAAAAAAAGAAGGAAGCCTTTCGATTGGTGGTCTTGATCGATGGGCGTGTGATGACTACATTTATACAGACATTTTAGTTTGTATTTGAGACCACATGTGAATATTTCTTCATCTAGTGCGGACAAAAAAGTTTTCCATTCAAATCGGAAAAATGGAGCAATTGCCCCCCTTTAGCAAGTTCCAAGTGGCCAATTAATTTTTACTAATGTCATATTTTCAAAGATTTCTTCCAACTCCAAGTCAATAAAAATTTGTTCATCAAACCTATATTTTTTATTATTTTATTTATTATAGTAAACACAACCCGTCGGGCTCAATTAGTCTATTTATTCGTAAACGATGCCACCAAAATTGCGCAAACTTTTTTAAAAAATCTCTAATTGACGTACCTTTTTTAAAAGTAACGGTGAATTTTGTGACTTTTTCTCATATACTTATCCTAGATTTTTTTTATTTTTTTAATTTTTTATTAATATCTTTTCAGTTTTCTCAAAATTTTACTATTTTCTCTAATTATGCTGAATTTTACCTTTATTTTTTCTTAATTTTGCCAAGCCAATTATTTCCGGAGCTGATGCCCCTCAACCCTCACTCCTTTTCCGAACCACATACACACAAAACAAGTCGACTTGGTCACTTTGGCTGTAAAAGTTATATAATTTATCTGATCAACGGACATTGGGTGAGAAAGTGAAATGCACGTCTCTGTGACCTTGTGACATGTACGGATTTCAATGCATTGCAAAGTGCAAGAACGAGCCACATCACAAGGTTACAGTGACGTGATTGATCATTTTCTCTTCCAACATATGTAGTGGGAGTAGACGTGGGGAATTAGAATCCAAAATTATAAAATTATAAAACTATTTTAAAATTATAAGATTTGAGTAGCGGTTTGATAAGCTTACAAAGTTATGAAGCAATTTTTTTCTTTTCTTGAGAATCTAGTCAAAAGCATTTCTTCTTTCAAGCCCTAGAATTCAACCGTTCCCAATAATCTATGCAATTTCTAAGGCTAGAGATGATATTAGGTGCATAACCCAAATTGTGACCGGGTCAATCTTATCATGTCAAAAAGGTGAAAAATTGCACTACTTCTAATGGCTTTCACCTACAAAATCTATGCATCTCTCAAAGTTTGACCAGTTTGGTGAGTGATGTGTGCACTTTATAAACGAGGGCTGCTTCAAAACAGTTTTAGGATTTTATCCTACTTCATAAAGTTTAGAAAAAAATGTTCGTCTTTGTGTGGCTCCAAGTTGCAGCCATCTAGGGAATGCTTGTCATGGGCATAGTAACAAATTTCTCTGAAATTTTTTGAAATTTTTTCGAAATTTACCGAAACATGGTTGGGTGAAACTTTAGGCGAAATTTCGATGATTTCTTCGAAATCGCTGAAATTTCGTTAATTTTGACAAAATTAACGAAATTTCACCGAACTTAATAAATTTTTTTTCTAAGTTTTATTATTTTTTAAATAATAAATAAAAATTTTATGAAGTTTAAATATAATATATGCTTAATATTTTTTGTACTCCCCGAAGTTTTCTCGAAACTTTTCGAATTTTTCTTGAAATTTATCCGAAATGAGCCGAAATGACCACCTATTGAAATGTTGTCGAAAATGAAATTTGTCACTATGGTCACGGGCTCATGACAATTTGCCCAAGGATGATCAAGTACCAAGATACCGCACCAAAAGTTTACGCATGATCAAATTCATATCCATCGTTGAAAATATAAATCAATGCATTGAATTGAATTGCAGTACTCTATCTTTGATCAATGAAATGAAGGGTAACAAAGTCTTAAAAATATATTTTTTTATTTTTTAAAAATAATATGCCACATGACTAATCAACTAAAAATAGGTATTTTTTTTCAAAAAAAAAAAAAACCTAAAAATATATAGGTTTTGTTTTCGGTTCAACTATGTGTTCCACGAACGCAAAAGCCCTGCTAAAAATGGCCAAGGAACATTCGGTGGAATTTCCCATAAAATAAGTGATGATTGATCGTACGGTCCAGATCATCAGATCATTGTGCACATGCAATTTTTGTCTAATGGGACAGGCATGTGTGGATGGGTTGGCCGACGTGACTTTCCTTGCACCCACAGTCTCTGCTGACTTTCGGTGGTCTTCTAACTCCAAAGCCAAAATACAAAATACATTTGACAACCAAATAATCCCAAGGGTACCATTATTTACACCTTTTGAAACTGTAATATCATCCCAGCTGAAAAGGCAATTATATCATTGACCGCTTTAAATTAGAGTATGGAGATCTTTTTTCGTCTTAATCTTCCACACAATCGAGTATTAGATCATGAGTATACCATCGGATGGCAAATTTTGATTCCACATGACACGTATCTACAAAAGTGACCTTAAAATCATATTTAAGCTTGGTGTGTCACATAATTTTGGGCTACTTTTTCGAAATGTGTGTCACGTGTAATAAAAAATTGACGGTCTAGATCCATTCTTTAAAAGATTGGACAAACAGGATCTCTATCGCTTGATTCAAAGCAATCAATGATGAAATTACATTTTTGTATGAGTGAGATGACATTCTCACATGGTACAAATAATGGTCCCCAAATAAGAAAGATCACAGAAAATTCTCACCCATTCTCATTCCTTATCTATAATTCTATATATAACTCCACACACATAAAGAAAAGAAAAGCAACACAACCCATCACTCGGGTTTTGATAGATCAAAGATCTCAATCCACAAAAATAATTTGTTCATCTGAGAGATAAGAGATTCGAATCAAATGGGTTGGTCTGAATCAGATTCAAGGTGCAAGAGACACCCAAACCACAAACAAGCTCCAGGTGTTTGTTCTTCTTGTCTAAGAGAAAGGCTCTCTCAACTCTCCACTTCAAACAACCTCATGGCCACCAACTGCTCTTCCTCTTTCTCTTCTTTTTCTTCCACCTACTCATCTGCTGCTGCTTCCTATTCAGCTTCGCCTCGGCCCTTACCGCTCTTCGTAAGAGAAAAAAACGGGGTTACAGGAACCCAGATTACGAGGAGCAGATCGCTGGCGTTCGTAAGCCGGGCTGGAGATGTCGTCGTGGTGTCGGATCAGATGGTGGAGAAGAAAAGCGGGTTTTGGTCGAAGTTGATTCGGTCTTCGAGCAAGAGAAGGAAGGGGGATTTCTTGCACTCCAGAACTGTGAAAGAGAGGCCTGTTACTGCTAAATAAAGAGCCATCTTCTCCTTCTTTTCTTCTTCTTTTTCTTCTTCTTCTTCTTGTTATCCTATTTTGTTTCTTCATATTAAGAAGAAGAATTATAAGAATTATAATTGTTCGATGTACAAGGGAAATAAATAAAATTCATACTTTTCTTTTACTGTTTTTTATAAAATAGGGTATCGATTGGGAAATATTTCCAAAATAGGCACTAAAAAACGACTCCAAATTTAAATTTTTTTTCTTATCTAGAGTGTCCTATTGGGCACGCCCCGTTTGGAGACTCTGCTGATAAACTAATCTCTAGGATGTTTGGAAACACCCTTAGAAGGATCAAAATTTCAAAATTTCGGATTTCAGTTTCTGTCATACCCGAAACTGAAACATTGTGGCCGAAATTTTGATCCATGCACCTATAGCCCCCACACACCCTTAGCACAAGGGGGACTCAAAGTTGAGACCTATTGAGAGCAAACCCATGACCTCAACCACGCCACTATCACCCTTAGCACAGGTAAAATGGCTCAAATATCTATTCAAGAACTTCAAAACCAATGCTTTCACGGATCACATAACTTCAAAAAAATTGTGAAAGCATTAGTTTTTTAAACTATTTAAATTTTGGAATTTTTTTGCTAAAATATTTGTTTTTTAAGATTGTTTTTTTAAAGTGCTCTATTTTTTAATTTGTTTTGGAAATATTTTCCAAATTAATACCTAGTTTGGTAATTATTTTTTTACGTGTATATGTTTATGGGCTTTGTAGTTTTTATAGAAAACGGATCATAATGTGATTGATGGGTTTTTGTGGCCTATTGATTGGACGGGTGGATCGATAAATCGCCTTTTGTAGGGTTGCCATGCATCAAATGCCTTCATCGCATATGAAATGTCTTTTCATGAGACTTTGTATCTAAGAAGGGTAACAATCTATGAAGGTAGTGAGAATGGCCATTTCCTCTCCCAATTGGGTTTTAGAGTCGAAATTCTAAAACTCAAGTAAATTGTGAAGCAATTGTTGAGCAACTTCACATTCTAAGACATAAATGAGAGAGAAAAAGATATTTAACCTTTTAAGGTCATGTTCAAGTATTTTTCCAATTATCTCAGAAAAGTTCAGATTCCTTATAACTCTGTTTCCTGCAGATTTTTGGTTTTCTCTAGGTGTGTTCTTTTAAGTCCCAAAGAAGCTCTGATTTCTGTCAAACTCAGATTCCTGTGTTCTTTTAATTAATTCAAAAAATTACATAATCAGTCTATTTTAGGGATTTCGTATGACCATAGAAATGACGGTAGAGCATCCGATACCGTGTTGTATATATTTAGAGGTTGTTTTTTGGCGATGCACCATCCATGAGAAGTTAAACACTTTCGTCGGTGCAATTGAGCAAAATAGATTCCTACAACCATACTACCTAATTGCTTATCATAGTAACACTATATTAGTCGCTTGTACGATTCAGGAAAGTACATAGTATATTAGGCCATTACATTCAAAAGCGGGTTAATTGGAGATCCAATTACAAAATTAAAACAAATACAAGTGCATAGGAAAAGCAACATATAACTCCAAATATGACTATGAGGTTGCGTCGTTGACACCCCCTGGTCGGAAGAGTAGGAGGTAGTGACCATATGAATGTGGGAGCTACTCCCATCGTCTGAGCTATCACCACGATGATATTGCATGGGAAGTATCCAATCGGAGTCCTCCCACTACAAAATATGCCGATTTTAGTGGCGGTTCTAAACCGCCGCTAAAACTTTTAACGGCGATTGTAAACACCGTCATGCTTGGACGCGTCAGGGAAACTTTTAACCGCCACTAAATATTAGCATCTTTACCGGCGGTGTCCGACCACCGGTATAGTTATTCAACGGCGGTTGTTACCCCCGAGGTGTCCTTGCCAAACTGTCGCTAGTGTAATTTTTCTGGTGATGTAAACCGCCGATAATACCAGTAAAAGCATTATTTTTAAAAAAAAAAGTCATTACTTGCACACACAAGTTGACCCATAGACATACACACTGTTTAAAAGAAAGACTTGATATTTTGGGAATCTGTGCCTTACGAAAATATTGTCTAAGTCATTTAATTTGAAGGTGGTGATCTAAAGATCATTGATACAATAGATTGTGTTTGGTGACAATCTCTTTGTGCCAAAGATCCTTAGATCATGGTCAAATGGCTTAGATGGTGTTTCCACATGGTACCAGCCGCACAAGGGATTTTAATCCGCAGCTGAAATCATCCGATCAAAATTTTTTCATGACCTATTTGGCGCTATTGAGCTTAGTCATCAATGTTTTCTTCTAATATTTTCTTTATAGGCATCTAGCCATTTGAGCAACCAGAGTGGCACCCCAATTTTAGCCCAACTCACGCAATAAGCTTGAATCCAAGATTCACTTATACCAGAACAACAATTATTTCTTCCCAACAAGGAGGAAATTGGAAAAAATCACCAAATAAATTATTCTTTAACATGTTGTATGAAGATAATAATTGAAGAAAATAGTCTTCACTTCTCCATCATTGCTCACTGTCACACTGAAGAAGTTGGAATCTGCATAGAGGTCATGATTTCTATAGTTAAATTTTGTCAAAGTAAATTAGCCGTTGCATACAAGTAAAAAATAAATGTGCTAATTGGAAGTAGATATAGTTTAATAAATTAAAAAAGTTGCTTTTGAAGCAAATATGATTTCACTATCCTTTAATGTGTTTAAAGAATTGAATGGGTATTCATGTTTATTGAATTTCTATAACTTGCAGCTCTCCATTCAGTGTATTGGGTGAAATCTGAAATGTGCTAAAAATAATTAACTCAACTTGAAGAATGCATGATACTCGCACTACAAAAAGAGACACTTACGCCGACGGCTGGCAGCTATCGGTGTAGAGCCACGGCTGGAAACTCAGAGAGATTCAGCCTGTCATCACAGGATGCCTTCAATGGTAGTACATGGCGGATGAGTTGTTAGGGTAGCCATCATACATAGGTTGTGACACTGCGGAGTTGAGTCCCTGCTGCTGTCTGGCCATCTGCAAGAGAGCCTGACCCGAAAGGCCACCAGATCCAACAACCTGGTTCAGTGCCATCTGGCGCTGATAAGCCAACAACTCTGTAGCCCAGTAGCCTTGTTAATTAAGGATCTGGGAAGGTGGGGTGGGACAAGAGGCCAAAGCGGATTCGAAGCCATCCCCAGAGGTGTTGGTTTGCTCCCCCATGAGCATTGAAACAGAACCTCATTTATTAGCAATTACACTACCACCAGGCAGCTTTCCAATACAAAGAAAAAATTAAAAGAGAACGAAATGAATAATAAAATGGTGAACTTATGATGATGATATTTTCAGACCCCAATTCCTAATTCATTCATCTTACTTTTCCCTTTCTACAATGAAAATGCTTCCTAACTTGCACAGGAAAATTGACAAAAAAACAGAAACATTCTTATTATTAATAATGATTCTTGATGAGTAGTGAAATATGATGATATTTCACCCCTAAATACCTACATTTAGCTATCTGATGAAGGCTATCTGATGAGAATTACTAGATTTGAAGTGTTTCAGGTAAATATAATCAAAGTGCAAAAAACATCCCAAGAATCTCGAAAATAATATCGAAACACTGCAACTTTGGGTCATCGGGAATATGGTGCTACTTGCAGCTCAATTTGGACCTTCAAGACATTCGATTCAAGAAATTTCTAAAACACAAAAGTTGTAGAGCTCGTCGTCAGCTTTCTAACGCCATAAGAATTGTCTCAATCTGAGTTCGAGACAGAAAGTTATGACCAAAATATCGAGGCAGTGTCTGATGTAAAGTTTGGCGGGAGTTCACGGAAATTACTTTTACACCTCAATCGATTGAAAATTAAGTCTCAATCGATTGATATGAGAAGACAACTTTTTTCCTACTTAAGAGTCAATCGATTGAGATTTAAGTCTCAATCGATTGAGGTATTAGGGATAGAGTTTGGTCGACCTTATAAAAAGGAAGGTACGAGTTGTGAAAAGAGAGGATTATTAGTTTAGAAGAGTTTTTATTTTTGAGAGTAGGTTCTAGAGATAGAGAGTTTTTATTATTCCTTTTCCTTTTTGAGAGCTTTGTTCCTTTAATTTTTCAGTATTTATTTCTTCAGTTTATTATTTTTGTTCAGTTGATTTCTGCATTAATTTCATTTATGAAGACCATCGTACTTTTGGATCAAATAATTTCTATCAAAGTTTAAGGTATTTTTAATTCATTAAATTGATGTTTTTTTTCCTTCCTTATTTATTTATGTCATTTAATTACAGCATGTGTAGCTAAATTCATAGAGATGGGGATCTAATGATTCCCATCCGAGGGATGTAATTCTAATAATATAAATCTATGATTAAAATATGAGATCTTATTTTATG
Source organism: Chloranthus sessilifolius (assembly GCA_021018995.1). Classification (NCBI taxonomy): domain Eukaryota; kingdom Viridiplantae; phylum Streptophyta; class Magnoliopsida; order Chloranthales; family Chloranthaceae; genus Chloranthus; species Chloranthus sessilifolius. The sequence goes on from CM037586.1 coordinate 22,046,154, forward strand.
GTTGTTATGCTATCATGAACGGATGAAATCCCCGCCACTAACTGAAATCGAGTATGCCGAGCCATGCCCTTGATCTCAGATCTATGGTGGTATTCTTATTGAAATTTTTACTCACTTTGGGGATGATTTTTATTTGAACCTGAGATCATGTGTGCCGAGTCATGCCCTTGATCCCAGATGTATGTATGAAAATCATCTCTGAAGTTAAGTCCTGATTGCAGGGATGCAACGTGGAACCTATTAAGGTTTTGACCATTTATCTTCCATAAAAGATATTTGTTTTCAATGGTATATCTCATAGTTTAATCCTTAGATTTATATTATAGGAAGAACAGACCAAAGATGGGAGGATTTAGTATCTTCATCTTTATCTTTACTTTTGAATTATCAATTAAGTTTCAGTTTGTAGTCAGTAATTGTCATCTCATCAAACCATCTAAATCATAAATTTGGTAGGGTACTGTTAAATCTTGGTAGATTTCTTGAATTATTGTTTTATCTTTTTAGATTTTCTACATTGATCCTCGTGGGAACGATCTCGTACTCTGCACCCACTATCTATAATCTGATTCGTGCGCTTACGAGTAAAACATCACAATTAAAGACCACATCAATTCCATTTGGGGGTGTCAATTGGCCAGGTATGCCTGCAGGGCAATCCAGTTTGGGCCCAAACCTCGACAAAGTGCAGTTTAGAGAGTCCACTTAGTAATTGGATCATATTTGAATTGAGTGGTTGGGCCGATAAAAAAGTTAAGCTTGGGCCAAATTCAGCCCAACCAAACCAGGTCAATTCAAGCCTAAAGCAAATTAGGCTTGTTTTTTTTTTTTTTTTTTGATAACGGGGTATTCGGCCTCTTAGAGCCAGCGACGAAGTCCTCGGGTATGTGCAACACCCGCACATCATATGTACCAATTAATAGGGATAAATCCCTGCGAGTGGCCAACAAGCGGTGGCATTCAAACTCAGAACCTCTGCTTCATGAGGCGTGGTCCTGGCCACTGTGCCAACCCTAGGGTTTGGTCTCAGGTAGTAGGCCTAATTACTGACTAAAGAAAAACCTAAACCTGGCCCAACCCAATTTGTACATGGGTTTGGTTTTTAGGGCTCTAATTTAAATTCAGCCCATCCCATCCCATTAAAACCCCTACTTCCATCAAAGGTGTGCCATAATAGAGAACATTGAGAAAAATAGGCAAACTTACTTTCACAGATTTTCCACAAACTCCACAAATTCTGTTGCTTTTACTTTTTTATTTTTTTTTTTAAATGTGAAAAAACTAGAAGATTAAATGGTTACAAGTGATGGTTGAGCCTGAGTTGGTGCGTGTAACTTCTGACATTTTCTGTTGCTTTTACTTTTTTTTTTTTTTTTTAAATGTGAACAAACTAGAAGATTAAATGGTTACAAGTGATGGTTGAGCCTGAGTTGGTGCGTGTAACTTCTGACATTTATATTGTTATATTGGCTTTTACCTCATATGAAACTACATTTTGGAATATGCAAAGTAGTATTATTGTCCGAAAACGTGAATGTGGGTTTAACCAGTCCATGCGAAAAAGACCCTAATTTACTACTGAGACACCTTCTCATTTCTTATGTTTGTTTGTTTTATTGTGCCTTGCAATCCAATTCTCAGTAATCATTATTTCATATGATATTCTAGTGTGTCATCCCAAATAACACCTGTAAGATTCACATGTTTATGCAGTGCTTGTAGTAAGCTAACCATGTTATGTAACAGTCATGTTGGTGCTCCCATGCCATTAGTCAGGTCAGGTGATTAGAATTCAGAATCCATCAACGGTTTTAAGCCCAAAATTTGTGTGCATCTCATTGTCCTGAGTTGTGTGGTGGGAATTGCCTGAGCACCAAATGCAAATACTTCTTTTGTTCTCCGCCTACCCTGAATTCCATTTGGAAGTGCCCCTATTTTAACTCTAGGAAGAGCAGCACCTTGATGGATGGCCCAGCATCATATCACAGTCCACTCTATTTTTTAACCCCCAAATATAAGCTGGGCTCAAACCTGCCAACTCTAAGTCCAGGCCTGATTAAATTAAGTTTCCTTGACAGGCATCAGTAACTTCCTTTAGTATAAATATATAATATCTACTAAAGTATTGATAACTCTGTTCCACATATAAAATGGACTAAATGGAGAAATATAGAGAAAGGGCAGGGCACTGCAAGATCAGCATCAGAAGAATGGGCTACTATAGATTCATGCCAATCCTAAATATCTAAGGAAAAAAAAACTACTTCTCGAAGTAGCTGAAACTAGCATATGTAATTTGAAAGTGAGTTGTATTAGTTAATGATTGAAAATGCACTCACCTTAAACAGATCATCTGAAATCAAGGCCATTCCATGTGCAAATGGTACAAGAGCATTGCCGTCAATTTCGCTATCTGTCACTCCATTTCCGACCATGTAACCATGTATTGGGCATACAAACAAACTTAAAATTGGAAATCATCTTGATCATACTTGAACAGAGCCAAAAAAATTCACACACACATATATATAAGACATTAGTGATTATTAGTGTCGAATAGAAATCTAAATTGGAGGTCTGACCTTGAAGTTGAGAATAGGCTTCAAACCAGCTTTGATTCCTACAGGAGAGATTAAATTATGCACAAAGTTTCAATTAAAAGATAAAGAAACTCAAAAATCCATAACTTGGATAATACCTTTGGCAACTTCAGATGCAAGAGTTGGTATATAGACTCCAGCGTAAGACTCCCCAACAGTAAAAAATGGATTGTTAAGGAACTCCGGATATTGCTCGAACCAGTATAGGCACAACAAGTTGGTGAACAAATGAATCGAGCTTAAACACAGCATCTGAATTTAAATATGCTTGCCCAAAATAAGGAACTCCAGTAATTTTTACCAATTTATTATGCTAAGTCTCCACCCTGAAGAATAATTTATAACAAGTAGAAATTACTAAATTTTATGTAATCAAATTTTCTGTGCATTCAAACTCAACTCATAGTACATTTCAAAATCAGATTAATTGGACCAAACTTTGCACTACAACGATCGAATCATACTTTCACAGTGAATCTGTTGTAACCTATGGCACATGCATCAGTAGCAAAAGATCTTTAGTGTAAAATCACATTAATCAAAAAATCGGAATCAAAGCACAATGTCTATGGTAAATAAACAAGTGTTTCCATCTAACATTGGAACAGAGATATTGGGAATCAACTTAAGAAGATGATATAATAGTTTAAATTGAGTACATAGTAAACTGAAATCTGTGTAAAAACAGGTAAATTTGCTTGTACATCTTTCACCTAAACATCACATTGACTTGATGCCTTCAAATGCTAAACTAAGAGAACCCTAACTCCACTATGGACATAAGCGTGAATAGAATTCTATAAATTTATGATACAGGACTAAATGGGCCAAAACAAATAAAAGCATACTGACATAGCATTTAAAGTGATTTACGATATAGCATCATGTAGACATATGAGATCCAATCTCGAAGTGTACTAATTTTCTACAAACATAACTCATGTTACACCCAATAAAATGAGCCTAAGCAAAAACAAGTAAACAAATATGACTACGAAATTAGAGATCCAAATATGACTACCGAGTTAATTGGAGATTCAATTACAAAATTAAAGCAAATATAAGTACACAGGAAAGCGACATATAACCCCAAATATGACTACGAGGTTGCGTCGTCGCCACCTCCCTAGTTAGAAGAGTAGGAGGTGGTGATCGTATGAATGTGGGAGCCACTCCAGTCGTCCGAGCTATCATCGTGATGATGCTGCATGGGAGGTATCCAATCGGAGTCGTCCTCATCCTCCGACTCTATCGATTACTCCACAGTATCGCCCTCTGAGTCTGAACTTAGAAGTACTAGGTTATTTGTAATGTCTGGTGATCGAATATTCGGAGGCATGGGCCGCATATGTGGTGCCCGATAAGGCAATCGGGCTAGTTGGGCGGGGCGCAGGTTGGATGGGTTTTGGAAAGGGCGTCGAATTTCTGGTGCCCTTACTCGATGGCAATGTCTAGGAGGCGCAAGTGAAACTGCATGATGTTGTGATTGTGGATTCATCTGTGTCCCCCGATATGGAGGATCTAGGTCTATTACTTCAATCTTTCGCCTAGCTAAAGGCGCATGTTTTGATGATGAAGACCCAGTGTGTGAGTGAGATGAACCCGGAGTTCCAGACATAGCAGCCAATAATTTATAACATTGTTATTGTATTATTTAAAATATTTAGCTGCTATAATATATAAAAAATTAAATATTTAAATCATGTACAAGTATCTCATTTAATATTCAATTCATAGATTTATTACATCCTTTGAAATACATAGACAATCAAAAGAGCTACAATCAAGAGAATAGTAAGTCATGAAAAAAACCCACACACACATTGTACATAGACACTCTCAGCCTAACTTCTAAATACTACCCGAGGAATGATCGATTCCTGGGGAAAGTGGGGTGCTTCTCCATGTGTCATGACTGAGGGTTGGGATATCACAATAGAGTCTCCTACTACATGATGATGTTGGTTGGTGGGATGATTAGCTGAGGTAGTGTTTGTAAACATTAGAAATGCGTTAATCGCTTCATCATTTGTTCTGAACGAGCGATGATAGGCCCCTGAGAATTTGGTTACTTCTCGCGAGCAATCCTCCCATGTTCGATAAACACTTGATCGTCTACCAATAAAAGCAACATAGTATTTACCCATTACATCTGAGAACATATATTTACCCATGTTTAGTGTTAGCATAAAATAGTTAGCATAAATTTATGCGTTGAAGAATAGTTGGTCAGTAAAAGAGATATCAGTTAAATGATACTATTGAACATTATTTTATGATATGAAGTCAATGAGATTGTGCGTCCCACATTCTATTTATTATATCATCGCAAAAAGTGTTCATCCACTCACAATTTACAGGAGTTTGAGTGTTATGAACGTCTGGGTCTTCTACTTCCACTGACATATCACTAGGTGGCACGATTCGATCTTCTGATCATTCATAAAAGAATGGATCCTCACGATCATAAGTCCTTACATAATTGTGTAGGACACAACATGCAACAACTATCTTACTTTACGTTTCTATAAGAAACCTCGTTAGGACTTTGAGAATTGGGAAGCGTTGTTTTAATACCCCAAATGTCCATTCTACAACATTTTGTAGTGACGCATGTCGTTTATTAAATAGTTCTTGGAGAGTCGTTGGAGGGTTCGAGGAGTTAAATTCTTTAAGATGGTATCGCACACCACGATAAGGACTGAGAAACTCGCGCATATTCGAATATCCCCCATCAACAAGATAATACTTTCTCATCGGTACATGCAACCTTTTGTCCTCTTGATAGCGCACTTTTGAGGACTTTCGAGTCTGGTGAAGAGCCCTCCCATCCTGACAGTACATACTGGAATAGCATGTCGAAGCTCACTACACACAACATGTTTTGTGATGTATATTGGTGGCGATTGCAATATCTCTGTGAGTCTATCCTCAGAACAGTTACATCTACATGTGTACCATCAAGGGCACCTATCGTGTCCTTAAATCACGGATAGACCCATGGCTTGTTCAATATCTCAAGGGGGGTGGTACTTGTTGCTTGCTTAACCAACTCAGGATATAACTTCAAAATTACATCAAACACAACATTGAAGTAGAAACTTATGGTTGATCCTGAGCGTTGGAATCTATCTTCTACTACGCGATTTTTCTGATTTTGGGTGACGCTATACAAATATATTGCTACCTGTTCCTCGATCATCATTTTTCGTGAATCATGTAGCAATGTCCTAACTTTGAGGGCATTGCACAAGCTTAGGAATGCGTCTTTGTACATGCGGAATAGCTCATAGGCAATATCAGGATGCCCGTTCAGGGTTTCTTCGATATACAAGGGACCAGTGAGGATAGAGGTATGACGTCTCTGCCTCTCCACTTTATATATCCTCTTGTTATAAGTTGTCGCTGCCAGAAGCGCACCGATTGTAAGCATTCCTATGATTGCATCATTGGACAGGGGGGGAGTCATTCCTGCATACAACAATGGAGTACTATTAATATATTGAGTAACTTACATGCAACTGATAAGAAATGAGTACTATTAATAACTTGGTGGCGATTTACAATTACAAGACTATTGGTACGGATGCCACTGCCTCCCAGTCAACGTGAACAAATACCGTTAGTGGTGTGCAGGTTGCATCGCCAATAATGTCTGAGTGATGCAAGACGAACTTTCAGTAACTCTAACAGTAACATCAAAAAAGATATTATCGTCTATTAAGTTCATTTCCTTCATCTCTTTCAAGACCTTCATGAATGAATCCATTGGGTTTGTTGTGATTGCAATTTGATTTATAAGACCGTCAGTCGAAAAATGAAACCCTCTTAGCTCATCCAAAAACCCATCTTCACTTCTGTTTGCCTTTCGCTTTGTACCCGATCCAGTAGAACGTTCTCGACTTGACGATGGGCGTACGGTCGGGCTCGGACCACTTTCAACTGTGAAGAGAGAGTTAGCATTGTTGGGCATCTTTGCTTCGGGGTCCTCGAATTAGGGATGGTACGAGCCATCATCGTTAGAGTCTCCCAATTCAACGACGGGCTCTTCATAATGGGGGTCTTACGGGTGAAATTCTCGTGCCCCAGTGTAGATCATATTGTCACAAAGGAGGCACAGGAGACCATAGTCTTGCACCTTCGTATTTTTGTAGTTACTAGCCCAGTTGGTCCTCTGAGAATATATAATTACTCAAATAATTAGGTATGTTAAATTTCTCTCATTTTAAAATATAAGAAGTATGTAAAAACTATGACTTTTATGCATCTCACTGGTCGACTCATAAAATTTCTCCATATATCGTCTTCGGCGACGACCATCATAGCATCTTCATCCCACCCAAAGCCACTAGTAGTTATGAGCATGTGCATTTGTACGTATTGGTTCCTCACGGTCCTTAGGTGGTTGTAACACTTGTCCTTCGTTAATTCTTCAAGTTTATCCTCAAAACATGAGTGACACCTCAACTTCAAGGTCATTTCGGGCCAAAATTTTTTACACCAAGTACCGTTTACCATTTTGCCCATATGAAATTGGTCCACAAGCTCATTTATATATACAATGTCCATATTTTCATCCCATATGAAATTTTTTCCTTTATCTTAGGAAACAGCTAGACCTTTACCCTTAGCCTTGCGACTACTCATTACTGTTAGAAAACATGTACTAGATGTCAATAGTGATCCCATCAGATTGTTCCTCGATAGTAGGAATGATTGTGCTCCCGAGTAATAGTAAGTGAGAATTGTTAATTTATCCAATTTCGGTGCTAACTAGACGGACGTTTATATTTATAGTTGGTCATGTGGGTGTCCCATAATCCCATGTTCGATTGGGACCGCAAGCATGGGCTATTTTCTTTAACTGCGAAAATAGTTCATGCTTTACCAACATAATGAGATGTGTAAGTACCCCAAATGTCCTCCGTAAAATGTTCACACACACAGTCCTAACTTTATACGTCTACAGTGCATATTATAAAAATATTACAGTGTTGAAGAAAGGCAGCCCAGATTTTTGTCTTAACCCACCTGCTAAAATGAAGGGAAGTGAGCTTTGTTTCCGAAATCCCACTTCGTATGTTGCACCACAGATTAACTATAACTAATTACAGGTAGTATATACACAATTATTAACTAGGTAATGCAATGGTCACCAATTAAAGAATCACTTTAACATATAGTATATACACATAATTCAGAATATAATTAAAGCATTCTATTATTGTATCTTAATTTCATGGTGAAAAAGTTAAGTATATTTCACGGTAAAATTGTGCTAAACCCTGATCACTGTGACAAAAAATATGGGGCTTTTTAATTTTGAAGACATAATAATTACTGGTATTTGATGGCTTCATGCAATTCATTAAAAAAAATTACATTGATATTGAAATATATTTCAAAACTTGGACTACATTCCTATTGAAGTATGTTTCAGGACTTAAATATTCAAAAACATTACAGTCTTATCCCAGTCTGATTTGGTTTACAATAAAGAGGTGATCTCAGTCTGATCTGGTTTACAACAACAACAATAACAACAACAACAGATACTTTACGGTTCAAAATGTGTGACCAATGGCAGATTATATGCTGGGCAATTTTAGGCTAAAACTGTCCAAAATAGGGCCTTAAATCATGTCCTAGGTTTCATGAAACTGCTAGATCAGTTTCAATTGCAGCTGCACAACTTCTACCAAACAAGTTTGAATCAATCATCTATTAAAGCCAAAACAAAAGCACTGTACACTTAGGAAAAAAATCATAAATGAGCCTCAAAGCTCACTACCTATGGTCTTTAGAGTCATGAGTTGGAGTTCAGCATCAGTCATTAATCTCAAGTTCAGCTGGCAATGAGTTCCTATCAACAGTTTGTAGTTGAGTGATTCATGGATGCATCAAAATCTATTTATGTTTCATTTCTCTTGTCCACAGAACTAAATTAGTTCCCTTCAATTTGATATGTTAAGCTGAAAACACTACAAATATAAAGTTTCTAATAAATTTTTTTGTTATGAAGGTCAAATTGGTCCTACCCAATTCAAACTAGCATTATACAAGCTCAAATTGGTTCAACTGGCATAATTTAGTATTATTATAAATTTCAATGTGTGTGTGTGTGTGTGTGTGTGTGTGTGTGTGTGTGTGTGTGTGTAAGAGAGAGAGCCCATGCTTATAAATTTTTTAGTTATACTCAAATTGGCTCACTGGCTATGGACATATGCAACCAAGCAATCACCCATATTGACCTCAATTGAACTTATGATTCTGCTGCAAAAACTAATTGAACAGGCTAACCACTGCCATGAATTATTTCTCATTAGTTGATCTTTTCCACACCCTATGAACAACACTAGATTAGTAGGGATCATTGATCTCATAATCACCAAATGGTGTGGCACATATCCATGACCGATGAAAGTGAGAGGTACAAGGCTCCTTTAACAAGTCAACAGAGATACTCAAAGCTACAATTTTATGGCACCAAATTGACAACCTAAATTGGACAAAACAGTGTCAGCAATCCTTAGTTATACTGGCTCCATGGGCTTTATAATCTTGAATATATACATACGTTGTTCACCACAGGGACATATCCTTGTTTCGTTCTGGAAAACCAGTAGTGTGTCAAATGCCAATAGAAACATAATATTTGTTGCACTTTTACATTAAAAAGCAATTGAGTAAACTACCAAAGTTTCAGCTCCCAATGAAAAATTGAGCTAAAATAGGTCCATTATTCTCATCAACAGAGACTTTTGCACAATTGGTACTTCTGTATGTTTGGTCAAGCCATCCGTTCTCATTATGTATCAGATAAAAAGGGGAAAAGGTCATTGCTTCTCATAACTTCTTTAAAAAAAAAGAACTGTTGCTAGTGCCCCAGCCAAAACAAAATTTCTTATGGTTGTTCCAATTTTAGCGAAAGCTAACTGAAATTGATAACAGAAACTAACAATGTCTGCAAAATCATTTTATCAGTTCCAACATGTTGATGAGCCATAGTGAATACAAGGACTCTAAACTGAACAATAGAACAATCCTCTCCAACTTTTAGTAACCATTTAATTAATTTAAGTAATCAGTAGCTAAAATCTAGTATTGATGCATTACTAAAAGCTTCTTATTATACTAGATTCATGGCTACACAAAGGTATAGATCAGAAGCAGCTGGAATCATCTGATGTACCAGTGAGAAGATAAATGGTCTCACTGATATAATATTAGTGTATTCTTGACCACAAAAATTCACAAGGAAATCATCATAGGATTCTAGGAAACTCTTTTCCCTTCACTTTGTACTTTTTCGGTTCTTTCTTAAATTATCTTTGAGATACACACACACACACACACTACAGAAATTATGTTGATCCTTTTACCTTGTAATTTAGAGCTGGTATTAGGTAACATATCTGGTTGCCAATAATGGTGATGCGGGTCATCATTATGCAAAAGTGGCACCGTTTTGGCACCACTTGTTGCCATGTAGTGCACGGGCCAATCTCTAGATCAGATTCAATACTAAAATTGCATAAAAAAGCCATCTCTACCATGTGATTAAGTGCCTACAAGCGACAAAAAAAGAATGACTAAAACAGGTAGGAGCAATCACATGGTAGCCGTTCATGTTTTGGTGCTTTAAGACTATTAATCATATGATAAGAGAGTTTTTTTATGCAATTTTGGGCGAATTCCAATCTAGACAATGGCTTCGTGCACTACATGGCATTACGTGATGCCAAAATGGTTCCATTTGTATAGAGTTGATGACTTGATCATAATTGTTGGTGAGCACTTTGGTCACCTAATACCAACTAAATAATTTAATTTATCAGGTTAAGAATATACTCTAATTGTTTGAAAGTAGCAAAGCAGAATCAAACATAATGGAGACTATTTCTAGTATGGGCAACTAATTTTAAACCTTTGTTTTCGGCAAGTGATTTTAAACAAGACTATTAAATGACGTTACAATATGAAGTGAGAGTTGGAACTATTAAATGAACTATTACTTGTCAATAAAATAAATAAATAAGTGATTACACTCAATAATAATAATAATAATAAATGATAGGAACCCAACTCCTTTTAAATACTTAATTAAATCTCAATGTTAGGACATTCAACCATTGTAAGGACCAAAAGCAAAAATAACCAACCTATGATGTTACACTTAAGAACCTAAACTATACCTAATCCAACAATCCCCCTCAATCCATACATAATCACCTAGAAAAAAACTAAGCATGTAAACAATGTAAGGGCTTCTAAATTTTGAAGGGCTCAGTCAAATGGACTCAGCCAAATGGACTCTGTTTTGGTCACAGAAAATATACTAACATCCACAACCCAATTAGAAGAATGAGCTGGGTATGGCAATGAATAAAAATAGAATCACATACCTATAATTAGTAATAATAATAGAATCACATACCTTAACAGAATTAGAAGAATGAGCTGGTTATGACCATGAATAAAAAATAAAATAAAAGCCTACCAATATTGTTGCTTCACATACCAAAAAGGAGATGGATCGGATGGAAAAACTGTGAAAAAAATGAGCAAAGACAAAGAAGACTTACATACCAAAAACAAGCTCAAAGGAAATTTGATCTTTGGGACTTTGAAGGGTGTTTTCACTGGCTGGGGGGGAGGGGCATTTATAGAAGTACATCTTGCCCTTCAACAGCCGATAGCTTCTGCATAGCACAACAGCTAGAAAAGGGGCCGGTTGTAGCAACTAGATCAGGGGCAACTATTTCAAGTTGCCCATGTGAAGGTGACAGTCCTTCTCTGTTGCCCATGTAAATGCCATAAAGAACTCCGGTTCGGTGCAGATCTGAGGCAGCTTCTCTGCATCTTGTCTTGTCCCTTCATGGTAGAATGGGAAGATGAGAAAAGGAGCTTTGATAACTGTAGATGAGCAGAAGTTGGCTGCTCTGTTTTTGTAGATTTGGGAAGAAGACAACGGACAACTAGTCACTGCTTCGAAATGGCAAACGAAGCCTACCAGAAGTAGCCGTTGGAGGTTGTAAACCTAAACAAGTTGAAGGATTTTATATGCTATTTTCTAGAAGAGATGTATACACCGAAGGACTCGGAAATAGAGCTTTTCCGACTTTTTTGCTTGGAAATGAGAGAGGAGCTAAAACTCGGAAATGGCTCGAAAAGCTGTGGGTCCCACCTCCATTGCCGAACGTAGGAAACTGTTGGAAACGATGGGTTCCAGTTACTTTCCGAGACAAAACTTGGTTTCCGACCCTTTCTGGCTATTCGAACATGGCCTAAGAGTTGGCGTTAGGTACAGGGCATCGACTCCTTTGTATCATATGATAGATATATTTTTTTTACCCTAATCTTTGCAACCATAGATCTTTAGGTCCAGGGGCGTAGCCAGGAATTTTTGTTGGTGGGAGCTACAAATGACAAAGAATCATACTCAATAGAAACTCTAGAGTTAAATGGGGGCTTGAGCCGATTTAAGGGCTTCTACATCATATATTTGGAGGTTTATATACAAACAAAAGTTGTATAAGAACTATACTTGATAGAAATCTTGGAATTAAATGGGGGCTTGAGCCCCCACACCCTTCTATGTGGCTATGCCAGTGTTTAGGTCATAGTCTTCCAACCACATAACACATGCTCGTCGCCTAGAGCAGCCACTTAACTAATACCAACTCTTTGGAGTAAAATGTATTATGTGTTTAAAATAATTGAAATTTCACAACAAAATTACTTTCTTACCGGTGTTACCGCTAGAATTGGAGCAAATTATTTATTTTTAGCTTGAAAATTTGAGAAATTCTAATATAACTTGTTTGCTAAGTGTCATGATCGCCTTTACCCTTTAACCAAATACTCACCCTAAGTAAATTAGGATTAATAATATGATTGCCAAATTATGGATTAGGCTCTGACCACCCCATTTTAAGTGCATAGATTGTCATTTTTCGATTTAATACGGACAATTGTGAATGACTGTTGGATGATTCCCCAAGACCGATCGAATGATTTCAATTGAATCCAGATGAAGTTGTTAAGATCTCCCTCAATTCGCGAAGAGCTTGGTAAAAAGACTCTAAATGACCTTAGCAAATTTAGAGGTAGAATCACGAAAATCCATATAAGCCAATCAAGTCCTAGGTGATCTTGCTGAATCAGTTCAGATTCATCAAGTTCAGGTTGAGTCTATGAGAATCTCATATGAACTGTAAGAATTTTATTCTGAAACGAATTGAGCTGAATTTAGGGGGAGCTAAGTTGGTTCATAGAGACCAGGGTGAATCTAAGACTCAGGTGAATTCATATAAATTCAAATGAATTTTCACAAATATTTAATTAGGGGACGGAGTTCCAAAATTCGAGGTGAATGCATCAAAATGTAAGTAATGAAGACTAGAGGTGAATTCACTGAAATCGTATACACGTTTCACAAGGATTTCATGAATTTAATAAACACTAATCCTGAAAATGTGATGAGATAGATTGAATGATTGAAAATTAAAGAAGACGAATAACTAAAAAGCAACCTTGTTGCACATGGGACTAGGGAGGCCTAAGAAACTACCACAATAGTGAAGATTGCGTGTACAACTTACACACTAGGTATAAGTTATACACGTTATCTATTGATTTATGCTTGGTGGACTTGGTTGATGTAGCAATTGAGGTTCCACACTCTTTATGATCACCCTGACCTCTGACGCAACTCAAGTCAGGTTGGGTCAAAAGTTGAATCGGGTGGGTAGACCCGACATGACGCGTATATTTCTACATAATGTCAAGGAAAAAGGGTTTTGAATCATATCGGGTCAGGGCCGCCAAATTTGTAACCCAACCCGACCCATAGGCAGCCTATCGTATGATGGAAAGCATATGCTTCCGTTTTTCTCTCTCTACATAGCTCTGAGAGAGAGAGAGAGATGGCTGACAAAGCAAGCCGCGGTTTGGTGGTGTACGGAGATGGGTTGATGCCACTCATCTCTGGTTCTCACGCCCATCTCCACTCTCTGGCCTCCAAAGCTTCTTGTGGCTTCTTATCCCTCCCACACTCTCCTCCTTCCGGTATTTTTTATTTCTCAATTAAAATACTCATTCATTTTCTCTCTCTTCTTATTTTTATTTTTATTCTAATCCAACTATGTAAATTCTCACATCCATATTATAATGAATGGCCCTTCCAAATAGAAACTCAGATAAAAATTTATGAAAACTACATGCAAATTTTATGCTCAATTCTTCAACCTTTTTTTTTTTTTTCGGTGTGTGCAGAGGTGGGGTGGTCTGATAGATAAGTTGGGATTGGACCTTCTGTTAATGTTTATATCCACTGGCATAGACACAAAGTTGGGAATCAGGAATTACTGGCAATGGGCAAAAATTTGTGATTCAGTAAAAAATTTGCAAAATTCAGAAATAAAATCTAGAAAACTACTGGGATTCGGACAAAAAATCGCAAATCTGGGAATAAAATGGTGAATCCCAGAAAAAATGGAAGGAGTTATTCGACATATGAAAGTTAGGTTAAAAGTAGAACCCAAAATGAAAGTTTAAACTAGAGGCTTATAAAAGTTAATTAGTAATGAACATTGTTACATTTCATGAAAAATTCATGATTAAGATGTAAAATTCACGATTTAAACAAAGGTCGGCAAAATAATAAATTACCTGATATTTTTTTCAAAAGTTTGCAATTTTAACTCTACTTTAAACGATCACAAAAAAAAAGGGAAGTTTTGTGATTGTGTGCAGAAGTATCTTATAGATATTGATAGATGACACAAAAAGCTATATTAAATGTAATCCATTGGTTTTGGTGGGGGGAGTGGCCTGATGATTTGATCCTAAACTCGAAAACAAATGAGATTTCATGATGCGGAATTAAAGCCTACACGCCGAGATCGTGGCCGGATAAAGAGAAAGTAGACCCGCGAATGAGTTTTCAAAAGACCCGTTAAAGAGTCATCGTTATGCGACGAACGTCTGTGGTCTTAGGACAACGTCCGTGACCCAAGCATGAACATCCGTGAATTGAACCTATTCTAGTTTTGTGAACATCGTCGAGGGCAGACATCTGTGACTTCATGACGGATGTCTGTGATTTAGCGGCTGCAAGGAATTTTGACGCGAAAATTCTGAATTTTGATTTTTAGTTGTTTTAGGACTTTCTATTTTTGATTTTATTGCTCAGTTAGGGTTTCTAGCCTATATAAAGGCATTGTAAAAACAATTTTAAATAGTTAATGAGTTTATGAAAATTTGAGATTGCATTTTGCATCTTCTGAAAGAATGGTTCTTTCGTTTGAAAAATTGTGATGAGTTTTCTAGTTTGAAGAGTGTTCTTCATATCCATTGGTGCGAAGCCAACAAACCTGTTTTGAGTGATTCCGAAGATCTTCTATCCTTATTCTTTTTTTTATTATTTTTTTTTATTGGGAGATCGAGAACCCTAAATCCTATCGTGCGGGATTTTACGCTACTTTAGGGTTAGCCCCGTTCCCGTCCTGCATCATTTCCCACATGTATTCTATTAAGATAAAAAGTGGGTTATTTTGTGATTGCCACTGGGTGCTCGTGAACTCATGGAGTGGAAAGCTTTATGTTTGTTGGAAGTCAGACTGCTGACATAGTAGCCAACATTTCCATCTTGGGCCTCAAACAAAGTGAATGGAACGAGCACCCAACGCCCGCCAGATGAGATCTTGGATATACTTACCAAGGACCATATGAGATCTTGGATATACCTACTAGATGAGATCTAGGATGTGCATATCACAGACCTTTACTTTATTAGCTAAAATTTTCAGATTTTCAAATTTATTTATTTATTTTATTTCTCCGCCCAAAATAAAAAGGATGGATACGTGGTATGAGGCAAAACTGACAATAGTAAGGTGAAAAGACCACAAAATGAAGTATTATCAAACTTATTAGTCGTGATAAGGTCTATTACATTATAATAAAAAGACTAGAAACAGGAAAATTCCTTTTGAAGGCCACATAATTCGTACACATTCTTTTAATGTTTTCTATGCTACATTATGTTAATGTGGACGTATCCTTTTCATGATTAAAGCAAGTGATATATATATATATATATTCTGGCCCATATTATTCTTTAAAGAAAATTTAAAGTTGGTTCACTTAAATCTGTTACATACGGAGGGATTTGGGAAGATCCCGCACAAATACATTGATGTATTCACAAGTAAGAAGTTTTCACATACCTTTAGCTGGCCCTTCAGGACTTGGGTGTATAAAGTTATGTTGGAGCATCCCAAGCCCAATAAAGCTCTTAGAACTTTTTTTAAATTGGAATAATGTGGTTTCTGATTTTTCTAGGCTTTTGTTTTTTATTTTTTTATTTTGTTGCAAATTCTCAGGAAAAACTCAAATCAGGTTGTAAAAATTCAAGTGAGTTGTTAAATTAAAAGCTGGTTTACGATTTAGAGACATAAATTAAGTCTTTACCAAGTCGAGTTGACTGTTATTGAGTTGAGATTGCCGTATCATTTTTTTACACTTTGATATATAATATACAAACAGATCAATTTTTTATATCTAATTATATGTTAAATATAATATAATAAATATTTAATATCCCACTAGCTTGCTTTTAAGGCATACATCTGAGTTACTTCTGGATTGAGTAAGAGTCTCAAATTCCAATTCCATATGTGCATCAGTGGCTAGACTTTGTCATATTGGCATTTGTTATTTGATAAAGAAAATCATGTGGCAAAGGACTCAATCCTGTAATTGAAGTATCTTATCCAATTCTATGACTTAGCTGATTGATTCGAGCTGTCTCCGAAGCTTTTCTGATGAAAGGAAGGCTTTGCCGACTTGGCTGAGTTGAGTTGGAGTCAACCCGAGAGTCGATTCAGTTTCAAAAGTGGCGGAGTTGCACTTGTAACCGAGTGTTTTGTCCTTTTTCTTTGCCAAATCAACATGTCATAGACTTCTAGACTACCCTTCTCAAAATTTTATTTATAATTTTAAAAGAAAATATAACTCTCTACATAATTTCAAAACAATAAAACTACTCCCCAATGACGGTAAAAATGGTTCGAAGAGAATGTGGTCCCAATTGTCCCATCTAGAAATCGACCACATCTTTCATGCTATAACAATCCTTTATGAAGAAACATAATCTTTCGTAATGTAATATCCAAAAGTGCTTTCAGTCTATGTAGCTCCAAAATGTTTTACTTTGGGACCGACTCTGCTGACCATCTTTTAAACACCAAAAATGGTGTTTAAATGATCTTACACCATCAATGGTTTAGGATGTTGGTGATCCGTACTGTCAATGTGATAGATCATAGATTGAAGTGCAACAGGCATAAAATTGTGTTTTTAGGGGGATTTAAACCATCCGAAAAATGGACTTTGATATCGACAGATATTTTCAGTTTTAAGGGCTGCTGTTAAAGTTCATCAATCGGATAGTTCACATCCACCTATAGGCATGTTTCTTTGGGCTGAGACATGTTCTAATGATAGATTGCTACTTGGACAATTTAGAATGATCAAAGACATTCACCACATGCCACAATGATAATCACACTTCAATGGTGTGAGATTAAAAACCCAAATTTAATGGTATCTGATCATTTAAACACCATTCTGGTGTTTAGATGTAGTTCAGGAGCCATTATCCCTTTTACTTTATATTCCCTTTGCCTTTGAAGAGAGAACTAGCATAAATTCACTTTCTTGGTGTGTTCTTTGGTGACAAATTTTTGTTCTATTTGACTATTTGTTGTGGTTTATCCAATTGGTCTTGCGAAGACAGAAGTAGAGAAGCTCTTCTCCAGATCGTTCATAGAGCTAAACCCTAAACCGTAGACCCATCCTTCCTCCAGTTTTTCTCAATGATCTCGTGGTCTGATTTGAGGCCTATGACAGGAGCATGCCCCTTTACATTCCTCAAGTAACTCTTGTAAAGAAATTCGTCAAAAGCATTCCTATAAGCAGGCACAATTCAATACTTCCCAAATTTCCTTTTTCGATGAAGATGTTCTTCTGAGGCCTTGATTCTGAAGATTCTTTCATTTCTTTCCTTACAGTTGGCCCGTGACACTACAAAAACATATCTTCCCATGAACAAACTGCTAAGTGTCTCCTCTTTGGCCTATTCCAAGCTTCCTATAAGCCCATTAAAGAAGTTATGACATTAAAACTGTTTGCAACGACTATTAAAAAAGACCATATTATTCTAATCCAAATGCAACTAACAAACAAAGACTGCAATTAACTAATAAACACCATATTACTCAAATTCAAATTCAATTAACCGGATGTTTTTCAGTAGGATGTCCACAAACACAGCACAATATCATCAGGTGAATGCTTCTTCTTTGTAGTTACATTACTGTTCTTTTGTGTCTTAACCACCAAACCAGTCAATATTCCTAGGCAAATTTTTCTTGGTGGAATTTGTTTACCTGTCTCCCTTCGTTCTTCTTTTGATTTGATTTTCATAGATCCTTTTTTTTTTTTTTGTCAAATCATTCTCGTATTCTTACACTTACCTTGCGTACTGTGTCAAAATTTATGACCACTATCTTTTTTATTGTGGAAGAAGGAATTATATATTATGTCATTCTTTGTTTGCATGCATGTTAACGGGACGCAACTTCTTACTATGTTGAAGGTTGTTCTCCTTGAAGTTCTTACTCTGATAGTAATAGCCTATATGAATATCTTGTTGGAGCTGTAAAGAAATGGCGAGGGAATTCTCCTAATTAATTTTGTTTCCTTAAATGAATGATGCTTAGGTATGGATACTTGGAAAGTCAAATTATGTGATTGTGCTCTATTTGTAAAATTTTGTAAAATCGCTTTGGAGTGCTAGATATCAATAGGTTCGACTCAATTGTATAAGTAGGAAACAAAAGGTTGTAATTGAAAGGATCAAACCTTGAGCAAGTAACTGTGACAGCGAATAATGATATGATCGAAATGGATGAAACTAATGGTAAAAATTTCTTTGAAAGAGCAATAAATGTTAACAAGGTGCTTGTTTATGTATTAATCACCATAACTGTTCCCATACTTGTTGACAAATTCTACAGCCCATTTCCCTCTAAGGAATGTTTCCATAAGAGAATTTTGGCTATGAAGGTAAACCCAGAAGCTCTCCCTTATAAAAAGTTGACCTATCTTGGAAGTCCATAAGAATGATACTGGATTCAGGAAGAGGAGAAAAGTTTTCAACAAAGTCATATAGGAGCCCCCTCTATCAGCAGGTATAGGTTTTAGGGATGCTCATGTAATATTGGCTATATTTGTCTCAAATGGGAGGGGCAGATACGTTGGATTTTCAAGACTGATGCAGATTTTTGTGTAAAATTATTGGCTGATTCATGTTCCTTTGCAGGTAAGTCTTGAACAACTATGCCTCCTAGTATTACATGAGGGGGTACTAGCACATAAATATCCCATCTCCTATGAATTATTAGCAAGCCTTGTCCGGTTTTCCTTGGATATTATGAAAAGGAAAGATAGATCTTACTTGCAGGCCATGATGTGGCCGCCACTGGTTGAATGCATCAATTATCTCATCTTTTGCTATCTCTGCTTATAGGCAATGAAGGCATGGTTTAAAATCCTTTTGAGTCGTGGTAATCCTTGATAATAAGAAGGATATGAAAGCTGCAACGAGTCAGAGTAAGAAAATTCACTCGAGAACTGAGTTAGTTTTGGAAGTACAGTCATCTCTTGGAATTGACTTGTTGTTTGCTCCATGAGATGTATGTGCCAAAGACCTACTAGTCGATGGATCTACTGACGGCGTGCTTTCTTATTAATTGCACCCCATCTCTAATCTTTGGAAGCCATACTCCTTATCATTCTCTTTGGCTAGAAGATCCTATGTTTCTTGTTGAGCCATCTGTCTTTGACTACACTTGCTTTGTCCAGGATCTTCGTCCAACTTGACAAAAATTGGATGATAAGGCTATTGATGTGTGTTTGTGGGCTATTCTAATGTTCTAAGGAATGTTGCCGCTATGATCCTCATTCACATTATGTTTTACGTCTATGGATGGGATGGTACCTTCTTTGAAGATTTTCTTATTTCTCTGAGGACCGCCTCTCTCTTACTCCAACTCCTCCTTTACCTACTCTCCTGGATTCGCTTGCTCCACCACAATAGTAGCAAAACAAAGGGGTAATTACTTACGTTCGACGCAAATGGCATGGTCCTCCTACAATACCACTTCCTCCATCCTCCCAACCAATGGCTTCAGTTAGTACTCTAAATCCTGGAATTATTGTCATTCTCCTTGGAGTCCTACTGTTTCTTCTTTTTCTGTAATTGACCTTGACTTGCCTATAGCTCTTCGCAAAGGAGTTCAAAAGTGTGTCGCATATCCCCTTGCAAAATATTTTTGTTGCCAAGATTTTTCCCCATTTTACCTTGTTTTTCTCCCTGTTATTAATATTGAGGCCATTCCTTGTCCCGTTCATGTTGCCTTGACCATCCATCGTGGCGAGCTTCTACAGTAGAAGAGATGGAGTGATGTGGAATTTGGGTTCGCATGCTCGGATCGAAGCCGGGTCTAACAAAGACGAGCAACCCAGAGAAAGTAGACATATAAATGATCCTTTAAAAGACCCGTGAAGATGAGTCCCCACCCCAAATCGCTCGAGCGACGAAAATTTAGAGTTTTAGTTGTTTAGGATATCTATTTGTGGCCTACTTTAGGAATACTTTCCTTATTTAACCTATTTAGGGGTTAAGCACACATATGTGACATTTGACCATTAATTTTGACACTTTTAGGGCAGCCCTTGGAAAAGTGGTCATAACTTCGTCAATACATGTTAGAATTGCATGATTCCTTTCTTGTTGGAAAGCTACTTCAATAAGCTTTCAAACAAACAAATATCGTGTTATTTGTATACCATTTTGACCCTTCAAAAGTGGTTACGTAACAGAAAAACGGGATTAGCGGTGAAATAAATTGTGACCGTTAGATTAAAAGTTTTAATGGTTAGTTAAAAGTCTCATTTGAGTAGGATTAGACCTAATTAAGGTTTCAAAAGTCTATATAAAGCATTGTAATCTCTTATGAGAAAAAGTTTATGATGAATGAAAATTAAGGTTGCTTTTGTGTATCTTGTGAAATAGTAAATCTTTCGTAGAAAATTTGCGATGAGTTTTTGCCTTTGAGAAGTGATTCTTCAAAGTTATCGTTGTTGCGAAGCCGATAAGCCTCTTTGGAGCAATTCCGAAGATCTTCTATCTCTTTTTTCTTTTATTTGAAGCTCGAGAACTCTAAGTATCAATTTGGTATCAGAGCCAGTTCAAACCTCAACACATGAAGTTGGTTTCGTCGTGAGTAAAACATCGGTTTTAGAAGTCCTTCGCAAGTTGAAAGATCCGATGGCCAAGTATGTTTAGAGTAACATTGAGCGGAAAGTTTGATGAGGTTGAAAAAACCTTATACGAAAAGTTTGGTGGAATGAGGAAGATTAAGTCGGCGGAGTCAAGGGTTATTGATCGTGTTCCCGTAAACCCTATACCATCGCCTCTTGTTATTCATAATCCCAATCCCTTACCTACAGTTACCGAATCGAACCGAACGTGTATCAACCGATCTTCTACCTGAACCCGTGGTTAGCCCTACCGAGGCTGAGACCTTTGAAGATCCCGAGATTGATGACAAGCAAGTATCCGCAATGAAGTCTATCGGTCCCATGACCCGCAGGTTCCAGGATCGTGTTGGTTGTGTATTGACATCGATTCCTGTCGATGTATCAAGGATAAATCGGATCTCGCTTGAGTTAAATCCAGTTTATTTGTTCATGCCGTGTCCGATCGAGATTCCCTATATATTTTTCGTGACCTCCGCGATCAAGATCCATTTCAACCAAAGTTCGAGCCCGAATTTCTTCAAAGTAGCGGGGAATGATGCAAAATTTGGGTCCACATGTTCGGATCGAGGCCGGATTGAATAAAGACGAACAACTCAGAGAAAGTGAACATATAAATTGACCTTTAAAAGACCCATGAAGACGAGTCCACGCCCCGACTCGCTCGAGCGACCGGAATTTAGAGTTTTAGTTATTTTAGGATATCTATTTGTGGTTTACTTTAGGAATACTTTCCTTATTTAAACTATTTAGGGGTCAAGCACCCATATGTGACATTTGACTATTAATTTCGTGGGTTTTAGTGCAGCCCTTAGAAAAACGGTCATAACTCCGTCAATACATGTCGGAATTGCATGATTCTTGTCTTGTAGGAAAGCTATTTAAATAAGCTTTCAAACAAATCTAATATCGTGTTAATTGGATATCGTTTGACCCTTCAAAAGTGGTCGCGAAACAGAAAAACAGATTAGTGGTGAAATAAATTGTGCCAACTAAATTAGAAGTTTTAATGGTTAGTTAAGTCTTATTTGTGTAGGATTAAGCCTAATTAGGGTTTCAAAAGTCTATATAAAGCATTGTAACCTCTCATGAGAAATAGTTTATGACGAATGAAAATTAAAGTTGCTTTTGTGCATATTATGAAAGAGTGAATCTTTCGTAAAAAACTTGCGATGAGTATTCGCCTTTGAGGAGTGATTCTTCAAAGCTATCATTGGTGCGAAGCCAACAAGCCTCTTTGGAGTGATTCTGAAGATCTTCTACCTCTTTTTGTCTTTTATTTTTGTTTTATTTGAATATCGAGAACCCTAAATCCTATCGTGCGGGATTTTATGCTATTTTAGGGTTAGCGCCGTTTCCGTCCTGCATCATAGAGACTCTGAAAGTAGTCACACATGGAAGATGGTTCCTCTTCCACCAAGGAAGAAACTGTTGGTTGCTAATGGGTGTTCGATGTGAAACACAATCCAAATGGGTCTATATCTTGGTATAAGGCTCACTTAGTCTCAACAGTTCACCAACATCTAGCATTGGTTATGAGGCTACCTTTGCTTCAGTCGGCAAGTTAAAATATGCCCATGTTCTACTTGCTCTTGCTGCCATTCTGGATTGACCTCTCCACCAGTTGGACATTAAGACTGCTTTTCTCAACGGGAACCTCTTAAAAGAAGTCTCTATGGATCCCTCACTCGGTTTCCCGCTTCAAGGGGAGACAAGGAATGTTTGTTGACTGCATAAATCTATCTATAGGTTGAAGCAGTCACCCAAAACGTGGTTTCAACGTCTCAGGTGGTACTGTTATGGATTTGGGATTTCAGAGGTGCCGCTCAAACCATATTGTCTCATCCATTCTTGTACTTCTGGTATCACTATACTACTGGTGTATGCCGATTATATTATTCTCACTAGAGATGATCAAACTTTCATTATACATGTGAAACTCTATCTAGGCTGCAGTTTTGAAGTAAAGGACATAGTGTAATAGTCTCACAATGGAGACGGAAATGTTCAGAGCCTAGGCTATAAGGTGTATGCAAACCTTATATGTCATGCGCGGATTTGGTGGGGACTTAAGAATAGGGAAATGTCCAAAGCCTGGGCTATATAGGCCTGGGATAATGCAACCGGTGGCGGGGATCATCCCTGCAACCACACCAGCTGGGCATCATGTGGCACCCATGATGAGGATCGGGTGCCACGTCGACTTGGATAAGATCGATCAAGTGCCGCAAAAAAAATTTGGGCACGATATGATAAATATCCACCGTTGAAATGTGTCAAAGGTCGATAAAATCAACGCACCAATTTTATGGGGAGTCACCTTATCTTTGACCCATCAAATGGAGGTAAAAAAAGAAAAGTTTTTTTTTTAAATCACATGCCCCATTGGTGATCAACCCAAAACGGGTGTTGTTTTGGGTTTATCATGCCATGTGGCATGTGATAATGCACTTGGTTGCAGTGATCCATCCATGCAACCGGTTTCATTTCCCCTCCACTCATATATAAGTTTATATCTGTAGATACATAATTTTATGTTTTCTGGTTATCAACTTAATTGATTAATGCCTTGGAAATCAAGATCTTAGAGTGAAGGAGAATGTTACCTTTTTTATCTTCGGAAATCATTTTGGCTAGGAACATATTATTTTTTAAGGCATTCGTTCAATTTCTTGATACTGTATTTTGTTAGTTCATTTTCTTTTCTAGCAAATTTGGTTGGGAATGAGGGGCTGGTGGTTGTCCCTTTCTTTTTTCTTGGTGTAACATTAATGTTGATAGCAAAATGCTTTATATGTTTGCCAATGGAAAGTAGTTATCTGAATTTTTTCCCAATACCGGAGAACGTAAAAATTACCAAATTTTCTTATATCTCATCTATTATTTTTGGGATTTACTTGATTTAGATTGCAGAAAGCGAGGATGAGAGAGTGGTTAGAGAATTAGCACAACTATTTGATGCACATGATGATTATGCTACATGGGTAAGATTCATAAATGGTTGTCTATTACATTCTTCATAGAAGCGTGACTATAATATAAATTAAATCTAATACAAGCTATTCTTTGTCATTCAGAAAGAAAAGGTTGACATAAATTCTAATTTAGAATGCCAGAAGGAATTCTTGGTGCGCTCCCTATCTGAGAGGTACAATGGCTATTTCCAATATTGTCATTTATAAGATATACTTTGAGCATTGTTCCACACCCATTTTTGTTACTGCTACACCACTTAAACACAGAAAATATCGTTGACTGCTTGAACCAGGCAATATAGATCGTTCTTGGTCCCAATCTTCCACACAATAGATCTTGAGATCATTGGCCTACCATCAGATGGTCGCCTGTTGATTCCCCATGGCACACATCCCAAAAAGTGAACCTGAATCGTTTTTTGTCGTATACTACGATCGTCAACTTTTTGGAATGTATGCCACATGGAATCAATATTTGACCATCTGACGGTAGGCCCATGATCTCAAAATCTTTTGTGTGGAAGATTGGGACCAAGAATGATATACATCGTCTGGTTCGAAGCTGTCAACGGTATTTTCTGTGTTTAAGTGGGTGGCGGTAACAAAAATGGGTGTGGCAGTAACAATGCTCTATACGCAATATGATGAGTAAATAAAACCTTTGCCCTTCTGTATCGAGTTCCAGGTTTATGGGAATGAGGGCTGCCATTTTCACGACTAGTTCACGTGCCAGATCCTTTGCAAGAGACCTTGGTCTCCATGTCTTACAATTTGATCAGTTCAATAAGAATAATGGATTCTCTATGGGTTCAGAATTACTGAGGTTCCTTGGGTTTCAAGAAGGGGAGGTTTCAGAGGCAAGTGAGTTTGATTTAGTGTTTGTGCACATAGGAGCTGGCCAAAAGGAAAATGAACTAAAAGACAAGGTTATTGGCTTTGATCTTGATTGGATTAATGCGCTAATTGGCGGGGTCATGCAAATAGCCCAACCTGGTTCGGAAGTCGGGTCTCGTTTGCACCTCTCTCTTGTGATGAGCTATGGGGATGCTTCCGAGAACGAGAATCAGAATTCTTCAATATTGCTCTCGCAAATGGAGACAAACTCCTTTTTTTCTATGCTTTGCCCTGGTCAAAGTTTCACCATGAAAGGAGGGAGTTTATTGAAAAATATTAGGTATGCTATAAGTAAGCATTTCCTTTTCTTTTGGCCGCGTTGCTACTTATTTTGCAGCTCTGGCTAATTCGTGCTCAGCAGGCATCATTCTCCAATGTTGATTGCTCAATGGCAAGAGGCAGTAACTCGCAGGGATATGGCTGAGACATTTTCTTTCAAAGAATTTGTGGAGGTATGCGTGTATATGATATACTTTACCACTAACTTTTGGTCTATTGAATTATGGGTACCTTTAGATTTACCCACCAAATCTTTGAGTTCACCCACGTTGAAAACCCACAGACTGCTTTGAATCAGATGATGGAGATCGTTTTTGGTCCCAATCTTTCACACAATGGATCTTCAGATCATGGGCGGACCATCAGACGGTCATTTTTTGATTTCACGTGGCACACACCCTAGAAAGTGACCTTAACGTCAAGTGGAACTCATCACGCTCAAACCTGATTTTAAAGTCACTTTTTTTTGGGATGTGTTCGAAGTGAAATAAAACAAAATGACCTGATGGTACGCCTGATCATAAGATCCATCATGTGAAAGATTGGGACGAAAAAGGATCTCCATCGTATGATTCAAAGCAGTCAATGGGTTTCTCTGTGGGTGAAGAGCTCAAAGATTCTGTGGGTGCAAATTTGGTGCTTTAATTAATAACTGTATATGATTTACGTCAAAATTGACTTCAAATATTTGTACTTTAGCTTGAAAATGATCTTATCTTTACATGATGCAAGAATTTTTATATAATTGATAGGTCTGATCCGTTGACAGTTTCAATAAGTTTCTGCTTTCTGTTCACTGAAAAGTAGTCCAGAGTTCGGGCAAATTATTTTGTCTTTTGATTAATATCAAATAAAATTTGTGTGGGCTAGCATAATATTACATAATTAGTGATATTAGAAATTGGAAACAGTTTCCAAGTCGTTCCGCTACCTTCGACTAGAGTTCAATTCATTTGAAATGTATCTTTCATGATATCAATGCTTGTTAATACTGAAATGTGTATGCACGTGCACACAGATGTCCCTATAATGAAACTTGTCAATTATAAGTCTGACAGTTAATTTCAAATTTTACCTGCAAAATTTTATTAAAAAATATCTGTAAAATATTTTCATGTATGTGCAAGAAATTGTAAAACTAGAGTCAGGAAAATCAGTGATGTGTGTGCTTAACTCTTCCAAAATTTGAGAGGATTTGACTCATGCAGAAGAGAGATTCCACAAAAAACTTTCATCTACAGACCTCATTCTGCTCCTTTAAGAAACAGCTTCAATGTCTTTAAAGCCCTATCATTCTGGTCCTTCAAATTTTGTTTCTATGCTGAAAAGGTTTGCATATTTCCATTGAAAATTTCTCCCCTGCACTGCAGCTGTTTTATATGGAATAACTCACATTCACAAAATGAAACATACAAAGAAAAATCAGCAACAATTAATATAAACATGCAATGAAGAGAAAGCTTAAGCATCACATCAAAGTGTAACATTCATGTTGATGCCAGTAATGACAGCAAGGTTGTCAAATCGTGTATCGTAATCAAGACTTTTTCTTATCGTATTGTATCGAGTATCGTAAGATACACTTAGATTCTGAAAAATATATACGGAAAATCTATATATATATGATCATTTTTGAAGTACTAAGTGTCAAAGACACTCATTCCATCATCTTACACATTGGAAATTAGTATTTAAATCAAATAAATTCGACAAAATATTTCTTTGGATTGATTTATCAAGTGGAGATAAAAATTCCGTCACATAAAATCATGAAATTTTTTCTCCCAATTTTACGCTATATTAAAAAAAACCCTACAGCTGCACAAGTGTAAGTGTGGTGTGAGTGTGTATTATATACTTCTGTCATATAGTTATATGATGTGCCTTCAAGTCCAACTTCTACTTACAAAAAAAAAATCTATACTTTTCTTGACGTTACAAGTTTATAATCCCACAGTTTTAAAATAAAACTGTAAAAGAAAAAACTCTCAAGCCTTCTTCATCTCTATCCCCAATATCAACACCAACATCTTTGTTAGCAGTTAATTTATCATTTTTTTTCTTATTTCTCTTCCTTCTCATAGACATCTTCTCTCTTTATTCTTGTCATTTTTTTCTTTTATAATTTTTCTTAGATTAGAGTTAGGATAAATAAGTGATAATTTTTTTAATTAAAAAACTAGTTATAATCGAAATCACATGTATCATTCATTTGTATCGTGTATCGCAACTTATCGTAATATATCATATCATGTATCGTTAGATATGGTTAAAATAAGGTACATATCATAGATACATATCATTTTCTATAATATCGTGTATTGTATCTAGTATCGTATCGTTTATCGTAAGAGATTGACAACCATGAATGACAGAATGTCGAGTATTAAGGCCGATGGAAGTGTGGTAAGATACCATGATAGGCTGAGGACTTCAATCAAATTGGATGATAGAGCTATCATGGACCTTAATTCATGGGATGAAATCAGTCCCCATAAAAGGCTATGTTTGGATATTTTCCAGGAAAAATGGTGGAAATGGATTTATAGATCCGAGGATTCCAGCCCTTTGGGAATCAATAGGAATTCATTATTTTTCGGTGTTTGGATTCAGAATTAACACCTAGAAAATAGAAAGGGAGCACCATCATTGGTATACATGTCACACACCCCAAACCTTGAATGTTGTGTGTGTGTGCGTGTGTGTGTTTGTGTGTGTGTGTGTGTGTGTGTGTGAGAGAGAGAGAGAGAGAGAGAGAGAGAGATTTTTCGGTGTTTGGGTTCAGAAATAACACCTAGAAAATAGAAAGGAGCACCATGTCACACACCAAACCAAAACTTGAATGTTGTGTGTGTGTGTGTGTGTGTGTGTGTGTGTGCGTGTGTGTGTTTGTGTGTGTGTGTGTGTGTGTGTGTGTGAGAGAGAGAGAAAGAGAGCACCTACCGTGACTTCGCGTGATTAGTTTTGTCGCGAAAATCACAAATTTTTTTTATTCTAGCTAGGGGATTTTGTGGTTTCCAAAGGTGAGGAAAACAGTTTCATTTTTCCGCCGATTTCCCGCTTCATAATTTTGTTGCCAAATGTGAGAATTTGACATATTTCTTTCCGATCAGTTCCTTTTCTTTTCCCCCTATCCAAACAGGGTGTAAGTAGTTTTGGTTCTTGTATTTTCACAGGATTAATGATCACATGCATGCAAAAAATGCTTTTATGCGTTGTAAATTTAGTTATAAACACTTATTGAGAAACCTCCTTAAAGGCACAAATAAGAAGATTTTAAGTTGTGGATGCTTGCCATAGAAGTTATCTTTGAGTTAAAGTAGGCTCCGTGAGGTAATACCAATATTTATTTGGGATTAGATACATAAAATTATTGTGGAGATTGTTATTTATGATCTGACACTATGATCTCGATAAGCAGCAAATAAAAGAATTTCTATCTGAGACATACATAAAATGAAACATCTATGTATGCTTTTATATTTCTTAGATATAATATTGGAGACATATATTGAGAGCAAAGTTGCTGAGAAAAAGTGTGCTGAAGAGGTGTGTTATGGAGAATTACAAATCCATTTTGTAACCATTAACATCTACAATCAATTTAGAGTTGATGAATGGAATCTTTTGAAAAATGCAACCAGATACAAACACCAAGCAAGGAAACGGAGGCAAACTGCCGGACCAGCGAGAGAGAAGAGAGCGAGGGAGAACAGGTGAGCTCGCAACCAGCCAAGCCAGACCCCGAAGGAAGTCTGCTCAAAGGGTACCCTGCAGATCAGTGATTTCAGCAGAAATCCTTGATGCACCGGCTTGGGTCCTGCGCTCTATCCACTTTTGCGGCAACCCATTCGACCATGAATTAACCGAAAGTATCATCAGCTTTGGTCCCTTCTATGATGCTTAAATAGGGGTGGAAGTTCGGTAAACCGAACCAAAAGTGAAACTGAATTTTCAGTTTTGGTGTCGGTTTGGCCAAAACCGAATCCGAACCGAAATTTAGCGATTTCGGTTAACTGAAATCTGCAATGTCTGAAACTGAAAGCAAACTGAAGTGATCCAATTTCAGTTTTGGTCCGTTCGATTTTTGTCGTTTTCTATATATTTTTTATTTTTAAAGAGTTTTTTTCCCCTACTCAACCGGTTTTCGGCACCCAAAACCAAAACCGAACCGATCCAACACTGGTTTCGGTTTTGGATCAGTTTCGGTTCAGTTTCATCGATTTTTGGTTTTTCGGTTTTTTTTGTCCCACCCTTATGCCTGAAGATTTTCTCATTCCTCTCGGGCCAAACCACCCACCATACCGCTGGAAGAGCAGCTTCTCGGAACAGCTTCTCCATAGCAGTCCACTTGATCCCCCTCTCCAACAATTAAACAACCCTGCACAACGTTCTAAGCATGGACCACCTGACCCCGAACACATGAAGAACCCACTCCTTAATCTTACTAGAAAGTTCACAATAGATGAACAGATGGTTAACTTATTCTTCCAAATTCCTACACATGACACATAAAGTCTGAAGATCCAAACCCGTTTGATCAACCGTTAAGATTCTCTCCCAAGCTGCAGTCGAAATGAAAACCTGAATTCTAAGTGGCACAGCCACCTTCCACACACTCCTCCAGCCTCTATCAACCACATCCTTGTACTTGACTTTTGTAGGTGACATTAGAGTTAATAAATTACGGTTAGGGTTAGTTGGAGGAAGGAAGAAGAAAAAGAAGAGAGAGAGAGAGAGAGAGAGAGAGAGTCCTGCTGACCTTTATTTTAAACCAAAAGACTAAAGCACCCTTACATACATTATATGCACACCAACATATTACTCACACAAACCACAAGTAAACTATATATCTATGTATATGTGTCCCAGTACTCATCTCTAAGCACATTATATAAACTTCGCACATGGAAATTCTCCCTTCCTATCCGGCACCCTCGCCCTCATATCGGCTCTTGCTCTGTTTGGAGGTCAGCTTCATCATCTCTCAATTTCTCGTGGAACTGGACGTCCCACCTTATCAGCCCATTTGATTCACGTGCTATCTCCCCGATATAGGCATCCTTAAAAATTTCCAGAATTATTTCATCACTTTAATGTGTGGTTAAGGGTTGAGGAGCCAAGCTAAACCATCCAATGGCACATGCACTCAACTTTTCGCTATTGCACCAACATCATTCATGTGATGAGCTTCCAACCATTCGATCGTTAGTAGGTGTTGTGTGATGGCCATGTATGATCATTTAAATCACACAACCATCTTACACCTAAAATTTCTAATTGGAATCTCTTATTTCAAAAAAATTCAAAAGATTTCAAAGGAAAATATCAAATGGTATAATTTTTATGAAATAACGTAGGCTAGATTTGATCTTAGCCATGGCCTTGTCATTATAAGCCATTTGATGGCCATGCATGATCATCAAAGTCACATGCAATGGTCATCATAGCTCTATAAAGATTCCAGTTCAAAGTTTAATAGGAAAAATTAAAAAATAAAATAACCTAATGCAAGAGACTATGGTTCCTACAAAATCAAACTAGAGTTTGCATAAACTATCAAACTATGACTTTACCTTGATGGTAGGTCCAAGAGCTTGTTGTTTTTATGCTATTTGATGGGCTAAAAAGGCCAACACTGGGATGATCTCAACTTATGTTAGACTAGAAGTGGAGGGGAGGATATTTATGGTCATGGATTTGGGTTTCAAGGGTTGGATAGGTGGCTAAGGGAGCTTTGAGAAAGAAGCTCTAATGGAGGAATTTGAGGAAGAAGGGGTTGGAATTGGGTTGGGCATGTGAGAGGAATGAAGGAGAGGCTTAAAGCCTCTTTGGGAGACAAGCTTGCCAAGTGGCAAGCTTGGTCTTCCCCAAGCTCCACTCACTCTCTTAGACCTAAGTCAAGGGCCCACCTTGACTTCTCTATCAACCCTTCAATGGATCCTCATCTTGCTTTCCAATGGTTTTGGGGTCCTTGTTTGGAGTGAATGTCTATCTCTTACTAGATCTTGTGGTGCATGGCTTTAAAACCATCTCACACCCTAGATTTCCCCAAGGTGGATTTAATTGTATGAGATGTTTAAGCCCATGGATGGCTAGGATTGCATAGAGAAAAGAATTATTTTCTTGTCTAATTTATAAATTAGAAATTTTAATTTATAAGAGCCTTAAAGATCTATCTTATTTACCAAAAATGCCACAATCACATGTATAGCCACATATATCCTAAGTGTTAGTTAATTTAAGTCCTTTCAATTTTGTGTCTATGTTTAACCGGCCTTGTGATGGCCTTTAAGATGGTTGTGATTTCATCACCTCCGTTGGTGATAATTTGAGATCATCGCCATCAATTTGGCTTTGATTAATGTGAGAGGTGCTATTTGAAAATTTCGAGTGGGGGTGTTCTTAAAGGTGATAGATTCATGGTGGGTGCCCTTAAGGGTGCCAATCATTCATTGTATTCATGTGGGTGCTCATTGTGGGTACCCTTATTTAAAGGTTGCGTGCACAATGTTAGTGTCAGTGCCCACAATTTAGGGAGCCCCAGTGTTGAGAACATCAAGATCAAGAGCATTGGATTCGGGCCGAGAGATTGTCCAGCAGCAGAAGAAACGGAAGGGAGCATGAATGGAAGAGCCGAAAAGAAAAAGAAGAGCGTGAAAGTGGTTAAGAGCTCAAATTTGAAGGACTGAAGAGACACTCAGTCGATCGATCGATCCCAACCTTCGATCGATCGATCGATTGCGGACAATGAACAAATATTCTTAGGCGCAATTATGTTTCTCAGTCGATTGATCAAGCCAGAATTTCCAATCGATCGATTTAAGTACGTGGCTTAGAGAAATTTAATTAATTTCCCAGTCAATCGATCGACTCTAGAATCGATCGATCTCACGGATTTTGGCAGAATTTTGTTATTTTGGTCAATATTTCCTTTTTAGTGTTTTATTTGCTTTAGGATTCTTTTAATTTCGTATTAGGGTTTGGTTAGCCTATTTAAAGGCTTGTAAACAACACTATTGGAGTTGATTATTGAATGAAAATTTGAAAGCTTGCTTTTGTGCAAACCCTAGAAGACTTATGAAGAGTTTTCAATCGAAAGAGCGAATCTTTCGAAACCTGAGTGAACCTTCATTTCTCGTGTGACTTGGTGCGAAGCCAACGTACAACGTTAGTGAGAAGCCTCGGAATCCTTAGTGTGAAGCGTTGAACCTCTATCTTCCTATTCTATCCTTTTCTCTATTTATCATTTGGTAATATCTTTCCCTTGTGATAAATTCCAAAAAAAAAAATTCAAAATATTCTTAGTTTAAAACTTTTGATCTACCCCTTTTTTGATAAATCTAATCCCTTGAGCCTTCGTTTTCCCAAACCTTAGAGGAGTCAAGAGACGACACTATAATTGTCGCTTGATGCCCTAACCTAGATCGAAACTCGAATCCTTCATCGGATCCAGTTTTCTAGATCAGGAAATTTAATGCATGCAAACGCTAAAATGGAATTACTCTAATTGTTTTAATTGAATTCATTAAATTGCTTTATGTGTTTGGGTGATTTCGATTATTTCAATTATTCAATTTAATTTGTGGTTAATCCCAAGTTCGCATCATTTAAGGTTTAGCGCTTGTCCTGCATCACCCGGTCTCGGGTTATCCCCTTTTTAAGCTTTTAGATGGGTCAGGTTTTGGTCAAATGGTTGACCAGGCCATAATTCGAGGGTCAATTACCCCCCCCCCCCCCAGGGTTAAAAAGAGATTTTGTCCTCGGAATCAAAGTTAGATAGGGAAGTTTCAATTTTAGATGGATTTAGGGAGAGTTTCGTTTCACCGATTCAGGAAGTTTTGATGCCCGATTGATAATTTAGATCTATATCAATCAAAGAATTGTGAGGAAATTTTTCAAAACTTCCCTATCTAACTCTGATTCCGAGGATGAAATCTCTTTTTAAGGGGGTGGGGGGGGGGAGTAATGTAACAACTGACCCTCAAATTATGGGTTGGTCAACCATTTGATGAAGACCTGACCCATCTAAAAGCTTAAAAAGGGGATAACCTGAGACCCGGACTCCCTAAAATGTGGGCACCCACACTAACATCGTGCACCCAAACACCCTCTAGGGGTTGGCGCGGTTGGTAGGGGACTTGGGTGTGTAAATCGTGAAATACTCATTACATGGTGGGGGCGCGGGCATTCCTTAGGGATTAGTCTAAGCATAAGCTTGGGATTACCGTAAGTTATAAAAAAAAACATTGTGCACCGAAACTTTAAATAAGGGCACCCACATGAATACAAAGAAGGCAAATTTAGAAAAAAAAAAAGGGACTCTAAACAATTCATTTTAACCTATTATACCATTTCACAAAGTTTTAGGGAAAAGGGATTGACACGGTTTTCAAAGGTCCAGAAATGTGATTTGGTGTAGAAGTGGAAACAAGGGTATTGAAATTACTCACATGC
The DNA here is from genome assembly GCA_021018995.1 of Chloranthus sessilifolius. NCBI lineage: Eukaryota > Viridiplantae > Streptophyta > Magnoliopsida > Chloranthales > Chloranthaceae > Chloranthus > Chloranthus sessilifolius. The sequence continues at coordinate 22,079,749 of CM037586.1, forward strand.
CTTTCTCCAGCTCTATTCTCTCTCTTTCTCTCTTCTCTCTCTCTCTCTCAAAATGAGCAAGATACTGGAAAAAACAAGTTAAATTTATGAAAATGTTTAAAAAAACGATAGAAAAATCCATCTTATGAAAACTCTTAATCAAACCCTAAATATGGAAGAGTTGCAGCTAGCAGAGAGGAAGGACAGAGATGCAAGTTCATACATCTCAAGAACAGATGGCCTCCATTAATGGTGAACCTGAGAGGGTTTTAAACCCAAATAGAATAAGATCTGAGATTATTGACAAGATGAAAGATAATAACTAAAGCAAAATCTCTTGAATAAACTCTAAAATTATTTTTAGTGGTTTTCATGAATAAACTTCACTGATTTTTCTTGAACCTCCATTAATGGAGGATGTAATTCTGTTTTATTTTTAGTAAAGGATTTGTTCCAATAATGGAAGGAGAAAAGTTTACAAACAGTGTGTCATTGTTAGTGTTCCTTGAACCTCCATTAATGGAGGTTGTAAGGGTTTTCTTTTAAGGATCTAGTTCAAGAAGAGAAGGAGAAAGGGTACTACGGTAATTTCACATATAGGTTTCTTGTTTAGAAACACAAAAAATCATGTGAATCCTTTTTCCTAGAAACTTTTCGAAGTAGTATAATAGCCTCAAACTTTTTAAAAAGAGTCTTTGTTTTCTAAAACGCCCTACAATGAATGGTTGGCACCCTTAAATGCACGTACCATGAATCTCTCAACTTTAAGGACACTCCACTCGGAAATTTTCAAATATCACCTCTCACATTATCACATTAATCAAAGCCAATTGACGGCGATGATCTCCAGATCATCACAAGCGGAGGTGATTGAATCACACACCCATCACAAGGCCATTCAAACATTGACACAAAATTGAAAGGACTTAGATAAACTAACTCCTACTTAGGATATATGTAGCTATACATGGGATTGTCACATTTTTGGTAAATAAGATAGACCTTTAAGGGTCTTATAAATTAAACTTGTTAATTTATAAATTAGAAAAGAAAATTATTTCTTTTCTCTATGCAATTCTAGCAATCCATCGACTTAAACACATCTCATACCATTAGATCCACCTTGGGGAAATCCAGGGTGTGAGATGGTGTTAAAAGCCGTTGGAAAGCAAGATGAGGACCCATTGAAGGGCGGATAGAGAAGTCAAGGTGGACCCCACCATGCCATGCGCCCCTTGACTTGGATCTAAGAGAGAGAGAGAGAGAGAGAGAGAGAGAGAGAGAGAGTGAGTGGAGCTTGGGGAAGCCCAAGCTTGCCACTTGGCACGCTTGTCTCCCAAAGAGGCTTTAAGTCTCTCTTCTCTCCTTCTCTCCTTCATTCCTCACCCAACTCCAGCCACTTCTTCATCTTCTTCCTCAAATTCCTCCATTAGAGCTTCTTTCTCAAAGCTCCCATAGCCACCTATCCAACCCTTGAAATCCAAATCCATGACCATAGATCTCTTCCCCTCCACTTCTATTCTAACATAGGATGAGATCATCTCAATCCCAGCCTTTTTGACCCATTAAATAGCACAAAAACAGTAAGCCCTTGGATCTACCATCAAGGTAAAGTCCTACTTTGATAGTTTATGCAAACACTAGTATGATTTTGTAGGAACTATAGTCTCTTGCACTATTATTTTTATTTTTATTTTTCCTTTTAAACTTTGAGCTGGAATCTTTATAGAGCTAAGATGACCATGCATGCGACTTTGATGATCATGCATGACCTACAAGGACAAGGCCTTGGCTAAGATCAAATCTAGCCTAGGTTGCAAGGGTCAAAAAATCGGAAAACTGATATATATCGTCCTGGCCTTCAAGACGATATGTATCGCGTATCGTCCGATACATTCAATGTATCGGCGATACATTGACATTGAATGTATCGGTTTAATACATTTTTTTTTTGTATAGTCCAGAGAACGGGCGAAATCTTAGGATATCGGGCGCTATCTTAGGATAGTGGCCGATATTTTAAGATATCGGCCGCTATCTTAAGATAGCGGCCGCTAACTTACCGCTATCTTGAAAAAAAAAATAATAATAATAATTTTTATTTTATTTTTAATTTTAAGTTAGTGGCCGCTAACATACCGTTAACTTAAGATAGCGGCCGTTAACATACCGCTAACTTTTAAAAAAAAAAAAAAAAAAAAAATTATTTATTTTAAGTTAGCGGCCGCTAACTTAAGATAGCGGTCGCTAACATACCGCTAACTTAAAATAGCGATCGTTTTGATATATATATTTTTCTCAAAAAATTAAAAATCAAATTATCGGACGATAATTTGAAATTATCGCCCGATAATTTCAAAGTATAGTCTGTATCGTCCGATACGGGCGATACATTGCCCGTATCGGATGATAATTACCCTATTTTTTAGGGGGTACGATACATCGGGCGATACGTATCGATATCGGACGATTTTTTGACCCATGCTAGGTTGTTTCATAAAAATGATACCATTTGATATTTTTCTTTGAATTTTTTTGAAATAAGAGATTTAAATTAGAGATTTGAGGTGTAAGATGGCTATGTGTGTGATCTAAATGATCACACATGGCCATCGCACAACACCTACTAATGATCAAGTGGATGGAAGCTCATCACATCCATGATGTTGATGCAATAGGGAAGAGTTGAGTGGATGTTCCATTGGATGGCTTAGCATGACTCCTCAACCCTTAACCACACATTAAAGTGATGAAATAATTATGGGAATTTGTAAAAATTTGGTTGTTTTAATCGTATTTGATCAAATTTTTTATGGTACTAGATCTATTTTCGAAAGCTCAACCGATTTAGACTTTGAATTGACGGGGACATTGACATTGTAGACATCGGATACGTACCGTTTCACGTGTACCGGCATCGGAAGAAGTGGAACGGAAACGGAAACCAGAACCAAACTTAAAGAATCTGCGTATTGGAGCAATGCGCAGTCGATCGATCAATTCCAGGCTTTCGATCGATCGACTGTGGCCAGGAAAACTTATTTTATATATATATATATATATATATATATATATATATATATATATATATATATATATATATATATATATATATATATGCTTCGATCGATCAAGCACTCTTGTCAATCGATCGATTGTTAGTGACCAGAGAGCTACATTTTATATATATATGCTCAATCAACTGATGCTTCACATCGATCGATCGATTTTTCATGAAAATGAGTTCTGTCAGAATTTGAAGTTGAGTTTTGAGGGCATACTTATCCTTTTTGATTATTTGTTTTAGGGTTCTATTTTGTTTTAGAGACCTCCTATATAAGGTTATTAAGAAAAACAATGTAATTAGTTTTTTTATTAATGAAAAGAGCTTTTGCTTGTGTGCTTGAGATGAGCCTCAACGAAAAGTGAATCTTCGCTTCTCGAGAAGGGTTTGGTGTGAAGCCAAGGGTGTGAACCCCAAAGTCTATCTTCTATCTATGTCTTTATCTTTTTTTTTTTTTCTTTCTCTGCTTTGTTTGATCCCATAAACCTTAAATCTAGCTGTTACCTTTTCCAAAATCCCCCAAAATCATAAACCCTAGCACCCATCAGAGTCATTGATTCAAACCTATCTCATAAATCCAAAACACCGAAATTCAAAACCCACAGATCCATCAGAACCATTGAATCAATCTGATTTGAACCCTAGATCTCATACAAGCCGTTAACCAACCCGAATCAGAACCCCTTAGAGGACTCATGATTCCATCATTGAATCCCGAGCGGCGCCCTAATCTGGAATAGCTAAAGTTCTACCTCTAGGACCGATCTACACCGCTAGGCTAACGGACCGGACCCTACTCGAATCAAGTGCGATTCTCCAATGGAAAACTATGAAACCCTAAGGTATCCGCATTATTTTCAGGTTTATTGTTTAATTAATCTAATTTAATTTCGGCAAATCATCACCTCATAAGCATTCACATAGTTTAGGGTTTTGTCTTGCGTCATGAATACTACTATTATAGTGTAAACTTTGTATAGATGATAGTAAAGCCTTTTGCATAGTTTAATTCGCATGAAATGCTTGTAAAAATTTAAGTTATTGTATAATAGAGCCACTGTTTGATTAGCATAAATCAATTTTGTTAGATGCATATACTTATTGTTGTAGAAATTAGCTCTCATTAGCCTATTTGAGGCACATATTCTAAGTAGATTTAATAGTTTGATTAGATGTTATTTATTTTATATTTTCATCACTATTATTCTCTGTAATATGCTGAAATTTTGATGTAAATTTTTACAAAATGGATGGTGATCGATCGATTAGATTGTTGGTGCTCATGTTAGTTAGTATCATGATATACTAGTTTAGTATTGTAGTAATAAGGTAATAAACTTAATTGTTAAAAATGAGTTTTGATATGTTTTATTCTCTGGAATAAATGATTTCAAACTTAAAATAATGGCTAATATTGATTTGATCGAATGGCCTTACATGAATTGATCAATCAGCTCAAAGATGTGCAAGGTAGACTATAGGGTATTTCATTACGATTGTGGTGAAAATCACCAATGAAATAATAAAATATGATCAATTAAAACTCATGGCTGATCTGGCCATGATCACTGATGATCTAGATTTGGTTTAGAAAATTTAGTGGTGATAGATGTGCCTCTAGGCACACCCCAGTAATTGCTAAGTAGGAACCTCAGAATTTTTAAATGCCCAAAATCTGCAATTAGGCACCAAATTAGATTAAAAATAATCTTAGAAAAATTCTGTAAAAATTAACAAGGTTGCCTTAAAGGGATCGCTACAGCCCTGTGAAATCTGCTCTCCAAATTTCCTGTGATTTGACCTACACAGAATTCGGAGCACACAGATGTAAATCTCTCCAAAACTGTACCTGAAATATGTGTCCCAATCAGGCCGTTATTTTATGTGTCAAAATTCCCCAAAAATCTGTGAAAAATCTGGGATGTGATTTCACCAGTGTTCCATTACTGTGTCAAATTACAGCCCTGGATTCAGTATGGTTTGACCGGTAGAAAATCTGGATACCGAGAGTGCAGAAATCGTGTCGCATGACACACATAGTGACCACTGCGGACAGCCGATCAGATGGTCCAGATTTCATCCTGATCCTAACATTTTTATTAAAGTAAATTACATAACAAAATTATAAAGGACTTAAAGAGCTTTCCAACAAGCTCTCTTGTGCCTGTTTTTGATATCGGCACGGAAAGTTATGGCCCGATTACCAGAGGCCTTAAAATCTGGTCTGATGATCAGTCAAACTAAAAACACGTTAAAAAAATCAACAGCCCTGATCAAATCTGATCGATTTTTTGAGTGCCACTACTTGTGAAAGATGAGGCTATCAGTCCTCTTTTACTGGTTTTTGGAATCATTAAAAAATTCAATGGGGATTGAAAATGGTGGCTCGATTACCAACAAGGGTCTGATGCCCTTAATTAGAACTGTAAATTTTACAACCTAAGAAAAAATCTAGACTTTTCATCAAAATCTGTGATGTTGCGATCCCCGATGATCACAATCAAATCTCAGCAACCACTGATGACTCATGATCAAATGGTCCCATGATTGACCTTGGTTGACTATGTCAAAAGATTGACTTTTAGAAAGCCCAAATGCCTACATGCCTAGAAATGGACAAAATAGGGTCTAGAGACCCGAATGCTCGACCCGTGGACCTACCAATTGTAAGCTAGGGTTGATCTAGGACCTGATGTCCTGACCTGATAACTGATGTAACCAATGCTATTGGCACCCCTTTTTATTTCTAGGAGCACCCACAATTGGATGTGAATCACTCCAAGTAACCTGACTTTATTGGGCACAAAGCCCAATTGGACCCAGCTTAGAAAGGTCTAAGAGGCCAATATAGAATAGTAATGGACCCGATGTCCTAAAAAAAAAATGTGTGGACCATTACTAACGATACCCACGAAAAATCTAATGACACCCGATAAGGAATTTGTGGATTTCCTTAAAAACCCGTTAACACTATAGTGAGGCCAAATAAGGCCCAACTTATGTGGCCCAATGGGAAGGATACAATTTTATTAATAAATTAATATTGTAGTTAAATTGGGTGGCCCTATTACTAGAGGCACCTCAGAATCTAATAAGACACCCACATCATAGTGGGGCCTTTTTTTCTTGGAACATAAGTTTAAGTAGGGTCTAAGCTCCAATCTTAACCCCATTAGACGCCCGTTAAAGGACCCAAATAACTAAAGGAAACTGTGTTGGGACTTAGTACCCCTAAAATAGAGAATTGGTGTACCTAGCTAACAATACACCGATAAAATCTAAAAGGTACCCATTGAGATTATATGATCTAATTTCAAAAGTCTAGGAAATTGTTGAAACATCCACATAAAATATCTGTTGGATCTATTGTAGCCTTGGTCAAATTTTGACCAAATCACATATTGAATGGTTCTAGATGAGTCTACTAATTAGTACTAGTGCATTTAGGAAAATATTGTTAAATTCTCTCTCTCTCTCTCTCTCTCTCTCTCTCTCTCTCTCTATATATATATATATATATATATATATATATATATATATATATATATATATTCAGCTTCAGATTGGGGAACCATTTTCTAAGAATCAAGGAGCGACTCTGATAGACCATATAGCAAAGTTCAATTATAATGGCAATCGTCATTTTTGTTGAAATGGGAGAACTGCCACATTTTGGCTATGGCAATTTTCAAGCCTCGATAGTAGGCGCCTCTTACCGAAGAGGTAGCCAAGCGGAGTGTGGCCTTGGCGTTCTCTTTGAATTAGGAAATCAGAGACCTTGATCTTGGCCTGGTTTTGCATTCATGAAAGTGCACAAGCTTACAAGAAAAACCTGGCTTCTCCCAATGAGTCTTGCATACCCCAAACCCTAGAGGATCCTTTTGTAGACACAAAATTTGGTTCAATGGTTGTTCATTTAAATGTGAAAAGCGCATGACAAAAGCACACATTTGTGAAAAATAATTAAAAATGAATTATTGTTATTATCACTTTTTTTTATGAATCTAGAATCATGTATTTTAAAGATCCATGAATACAGCCTGTTAAATTTTTGTCGTTTTATTGGCTAATCTGGTGGTATCGTATATAAGATAATGGCATGTGATATATTTTATAGGGATAATAATGCAATAATCCTGCTGAATCTATTTCAAAGTTCCATGAATCAAGAAGATTATTCATGGATTGTTCACATTATACAAGTTTGGAACAAGATTAATTAAAATATCCCTAAAATACTTTATTTTGTAACCATCCTAAATCATCCCAAATTAATCTTGATCAACTCTGTCGATCTAACATTCTGTTTGTGTTTTACTAGCAATAATCTTGTAAAAATTAGTGTTAAGAAGCCCAAAACTTTAAACTTAAATTTTACTGCAAAAAATAGTAAAATGAGGAAGTGCCAAAACAATCCAGTTCAGTTTTAATCGGAAGACTGAGTCGCACGTGCAACTCTTCACTTATTTATCCATATCACATGGTACCAGGCATGTGACCTAAACTGTCACCGGTAATAGGTATACACCATCTAGTCTGATATGATGCAAATAATACGGACACATTATCTGAGATTTTATACCATGTTAAAAATATTCTTCCATCTCAAGGCAACCGCAAGTGAACAAAAGGACATACTTAGATGGCATTACTTTTTGTTGTGGGTTGAAGTTTCCAAGGTTCTAGAGTGCCTGGTTTCTTGGTATTACCATTTTTTTTAATTGATAACGAAAGTTCATTAAAGAGAAAAGGAACAGATACATATCGGGGGAGGGTAGTGAGAGACTACCCCAAAAAGAATGAAAAAACCAAAAAAAAAAAACCCACCTCACCCTGACAAACCCACAGACTAAAGGCAGCCCACAAAGCTCCGGGAACACCTAGTCATCAACGAAAGGGTTAAGGGTTTAAAACCAGGATATCCCATTCATCTAGACAGCAAAGATCGCCAATCTCAGCTCCCTTTTGGCGAAGTCTGATCCAGCTAAGCACGAAGTCTCGACCCAATTTACCCACAAATTTAAACCGCCTTCCTATTATGTGGAAAACCATATTATTTTTTTCCAACCAGATAACCCACACAACAGCATAGACACAGATTTTCCAAAGGTATCCTTTCATATCCTCGAAAGAAGTTCCATCCCATTACACAACATTTTCTCCATGTTCTCCGGAAAGACCCGACTGCCCTTAAAAGTGAAGTGCTGAGACCCCCCCCCAGATCTGCGTTGAGAAAGAGAAATGGATCAGGGTAAGCTCAATGGACTCTTTACCCTGTATGCAAAGATTGCACTTGTTACCGGCATTGACACCCCTCTTAAGTAATTGATCGATTGTCATAATTCTTCTCAACGCAATAGACCAACCGAAGAACTCAATTTTGGGTGGAATATTAAATTTCCACAACTTAGTCCAGATCTGACCTCCTGTTTGGGTCTCTGCGATGAGTTTGAATTAGGTACATGGGCCATGCACCATCAGTGGTACACGGATGAATCTCAGTCTGCTTGCACAAGTAATCCTTGGGGAGACACAAATTTCTTGCATCCATGAAAATCGCGCAGGTATTCTGTTGACCATAAAGATGAAATAAAATTGGTCTGTGTAACACTGGCAGTGCACGGTCCTGTCTCAGCATGCATGTCTGGTGGTGCATCCCTACGTATAATTTAGCCATATTGTTGACTCCTTGTTTCTTCATCTCCATGTTGGACTTTTTTTTTTTTTTTTTTTTTTTTCTGATCGGTATGTTTGATTTTTCAATTTCTTAAACAATAATTTTATCATGTTCTTCTCTCTTTGCAAAATTTCTGAGTCTTGTAATTTGTTCTTAAACATTGCAGGGTGGGGCGAATCTTGCAATACCCGCGGACCGTTTTCTGCATGAGGTGGCATTCAAGCTTTGGAAGGCACCTAAATATGGAGCATGAGGTAGCTAAGGGCTTTCTTAGTTGATCAGTTTCTTGAATAAGACAACCTAGCTCCTCTGATTGGAACAGGGAACAAGAGCTTTCCAGCATGTCAAAGTATGTTGCCATCTATATTCTCATGTTATTATTATTACTGAAATTGATCTTTTAGAGTCACTAATTGTCCTATTTAACCAGAAACACTTATGCTATAGCTTAGTGTGTGATGTTTTTGCATTCCACACACATGCATGATCATGTGGATGCAAAAAAAAAAAGAAAAACTAGTGAAACCTGTTAACAACTTAACATAACTAATAGCAGCTTTTGTTTGTAACGTTTTCAAATGAGAAATTAGATGAAATTGATTCACACATTCATTGTTCCTCTTGTTGCTTTGATGCCTGCTTGGCTGAACAATTTTAAGTAATTTGCAAAAATTAGAGGCCTGTTTGGATGCAATTTTTTTTTTTTTATGGAGATAGATTTTTTTTTAAATTGATTCTTAGACTTTTTGTTTTAGGACCCGACTGACCTTCATTTAAACAACAGAATGGTGTTTAAATGATCTTACACTATCAAGGGTTTAAGATGTGGGTGATCCTTACCGTCGAAGTGATGGATCATAGATTGAAGTGCAACTGGCCCAAAAATGGTGTTTTAGGGAGAGGTTTAAACCATCCGATCTGTGGACTATAATATGAACCGTTGTTTTTAGTTTTAATGGCTGATATTGAAGTTCATCAATCAGATGGTTCACACTTCACATCCACTTACATGCATGATTCTTTGGGCTGGGATATGTTCCAATGAGATATTTCCACTTGGACAATTTTGATTGATCACAGATGTGCGCCACATTGCATAGTGATAAATCACACTTCAGTGGTGTGAGAGATAATCATTTAAACATCGTTTTGGTGTTTAAATGTCAGTCAGGAGCTTTTAACTTTTTTTTAATGAATATAGGTGTTATAGAACTCATTCTAAATTATAAAAAAATGTCGGTCAGGAGCTTTGAACCCTTTTTTAATGAATATAGTTGTTATAGAACTCATTCTAAATGATAAATAGGAGTATACGCAAAGCTGAATTATTTGCCTTTAAAACTTGATTTTCAAGAATATCCTCTGAGTTCCATTGCATAGAAATTCCACAGAAGCTCACGAGATAAAAGGATCGCGTCTTGAGTATGGAACCAATATGAGCAAGCAACCAATGCATCCTTGGAACCTTACGTAACTGTCAATCCAGAACTGGGGGAACGTACGTAGCACTCCCTTTTGATTATCCATGGAGTATTCCCGGCCACAAGGAGTGGGTCCCACCCTCCTTTAGGCAATTTTAACCACACAATCTCCCACCTGAAACTTATGATCGGTTTCGTGTTGATCGTGCCTTTGCTTCTGCTGCGTCTGCTTTTTTTTTCCAGAGTATAAGCAACCTGCCAGTGGTTCCGCCGTTGTCCAGGAAACAAACGGCTTGCTAACTGCTACCCACACCGTACGTCAGCGTGCCACTGTGCCTGGATAAAAACCTGATCCTTGTTTACCAACAACACATTGTCTAACCAAATCAAATTCTCTCCGCTTGTCCCTACTTTTGATTCCTGTATCGGGGATCACAGTTGGGGTAATTATTGCTTGGAGAAAGATGGCAACGGAAACTTAAATAACCTGATGTGTTGCAGCTCCCACCACACGTAGGCTCCTTTGATGAAAGTTGTCTGATGTTAACTTATGATGCTTCGAAGGAACACCTATACCTATTAGAGAGGATCTTTGTATGACAAAATTGGACAAGTTTCAAAGGATTTGAAAAGTTTTTTGGGAATCCAAATGAAGAAAGTAGACTTTGTCTCCATGGTCCTTTGAATTGTGGAAGAGGCAGGAAAACCATCTTATCTCAGTTTTATCAGTTGGAGGATACAGTGCCACAGCTTCAATTTCCTGATCACTAGTCTCTAGGGCATGGCCACTTTAGGTTAGGGAGCAGGGTGATTATAGCTTCTCCACATCCCTAGCGCACTGCCCTCCTAGGCATGCAGCACTAAGTAATCCAAGCCAACCCACTTTCGTTTGTTATTGTGGTGGATAATCATCTTTCTTAGAGGTACTGCATACAAGTTACAACTCCATGAGTGAGCAAAATGGAGGTTGCGTTTAGGCCTAAAATCCGACGATCTGGAATTCAAGAAAACATTTCCTTAGTACCTGGATTTGGTATTGGTAATTCCATAATTTTTTGATTATATATACTATGCTGGAGAAATAGCCCTATAAACTATTCATTGATTTAGTCTTTGACATCACCTATCTGAAGCTAATCTGTATTGATTAAATTTGCTAGATTTAGGAATCCCATCAGTTTCACATTATTTGTACCATGCTGAAGGGAATATAACCCTTGAAACTATTCATTGATTTGGTTTTCTACATTACCTTTGTATTGCTAGAAATCTACATTTTGCACTGTTAGGATACCGGAATTTTGGTAGAGTAATTGGCTCTAAATAGAAATCTAATTCTACTTAACCAGCGGGGGGTTGGCGGAGTAGCCAGGACCACGTCTCAGGGAGCGGAGGTTCCGAGTTTGAATCCCACCCCATGTTGGCAACTCGCAGGATTTATCCCTACTGACTGGTGAGTGTGATGTGTGTGGGTTGCACGCACTGGGGAACTTAGGTGGGTGCTCTAAGAGGCCATATTCCCACTTATTAAAAAAAAATATATATATATATATATATATATATATATATATATATATGGCCGATATGATTTGATGGTTTGGAGCATCTGATAGTCGTAACTTTTGATCTGAGTTCATGTCAGATGATGTCCTGCCATTGATGGTAAAGGAGTAATTGCACATGATCACTTTTAAATAGATTATTTCATGAGCATCCACCATGGGGTGGATGGCTTTGAGCAATCTAATTCATCAAAATGGTAGTTCATATGTTGAGCTAAATTAGGCCCGAAAATCACTCATTGGAGGATTTGAACCATTGGATCTATGCTTCATAAAGTGAACAGTTCATATATTTTTAGAAGTTGAGATTAAAGTGCCCCAATCGGATGGTTATAATCTTTTAATAGGCATGATTTTTTAGCTGAGATATGTTTCAATGATGGGCTGCTAGTTGGCTTGCTTGAATTGATCAAACATATGTGCCATGTGGCATGAAAATGGGCGGCCTAAAAAGAGAATGATTCGAAAATAAGAACCTCAAAAAATATATAAAAGAAAATTTCAAAAGGCGAGTCACCAAAGTTACCAAAGTTAAAGATAATTAGAAGGGAGCCATTACTTGAACTCGCTTTTTAAGTATTTGCATCAAAGTTAAAAAAAGACTTTGTATTTTAGGGACGTGACATGTAACAATTCAATCTAGACAGTATGATTTAAAGTTCATGATCTATAGATCCTTAGTGGATAAGATTGTATAAAAGAAAATTTCAAAAGGCGAGTCACCAAAGTTAAAGATAATTAGAAGGGAGCCATTACTTGAACTCACTTTTTAAGTATTTGCATCGAAGTTAAAAAAAGACTTTGTATTTTAGGGACGTGACATGTAACAATTCAATCTGGACAGTATGATTTAAAGTTCATGATCTATAGATCCTTAGTGGATAAGATTGGCACGAAACATAATCTTTATCATGTGATTAAAAATAGTCAATGGCTATTATTTGATTCAACCGTTGACAACAATAGATCATATGATAAATACCGTATTTTGCTCCAATCTTATCCACCAAGGATCTATAGATCATGAACTTTAAATCAGACGGCCTAAATTGTGATTTTACATGTCTCTAAAATATAGTCTTTGTATAACCTCGGTGCAATCACTTAAAAAGCGTGTGCAAGTAATGGCTGAGTGATCTTTATATGACGTTTGACCACTTGAGTATGACCTAGCATGCCTCAAAATGGAATTGGAAAGCCGCTTAACCACACAAATGGAAGTCACCTTCAATGATACGATGTTTGGGAGCCAAAATCTCCGAAAATATTGAACGCCTTGGTGAGCAACTCTGAGTTCAGCTTCATTGTTTGTGCAATTACTATAATTGGAGCTAAACTTAGCAATAATATTACCAAGGCAGCTCCTGATAACTCCCCTTGGCCACGTTTGATTTCCAATAACGTGGCCGACGTGTTTTAACCCTCATCCTTATATGTAACGACAAGGGGATACGAGGCCCTCCGCTCGTATGTAAAGCCTCCTAAGTGTAACCTAAACAAGGCGAAAATGCATTTTGTTAAAGACAACGCAAACTAGACTCAGGGCAACATTATCCGTTATAACGGACAAAATGCGTTCATTTCATCAATTGAAATATGACCTGTTACCCAATTCCCTTGACCTGAACATGAACCCGACCAGTTAAAATACCTTGATCTGGACTTGACATGTACCCGACCTGCTAGTTTGACTTGGACCTACACCCAATCTAAATCTGACCTAGACCCCGACATAATTGGACTTTCAGGTTTGAACTTGACCCGGTAACCACTTTTGTACCTGATTTGGACCTGTTATTATGTTTTATAGAAAACAAGTAGCGGGTCGAGTTTGGGTGAGTCTTGGGTATAACTTGAAACTGACCTGTTTATCTAATATATCGAGTTTTTAACTCGACTTGACCCAACACCCAAACCTGTCTCGTAGTACGTCGAGTCTGCGAAACTTTCTAGGTCGACCACTGCGCTTGCATCACTATCCCAATCTGTCATACATGATTCTCTCCTTCTCATTTTAGGATTAGTTTTGACCAAATCGGAGACCCAAACTTCACTACTTTGTGTCAACTAGTAGGAAATGGAGCATAGTAGGAAATCGGAGACCCAAACTTCACTACTTTTGTCAACTAGTAGGAAATGGAGCTCGTTTATAGTCCTAGGACCGTGATCCATTTCAACATACCTAATGAGTTGATGGCTTGGACTCCTTAAAAACAAGTGCCATAAGCTGAGAAAAATTGGAGTCGTCAAGTCATTAATCCAATCAATAAACGAGCTCTTTGAGACATCTAAGCCACCAAATCTCATGTCAAGCTGATTTTTTTTAGAGGGTATCTTTATTTGCACCCATCGAAACAATAAGGGCACCATATTCAAAAACAATTGATTGCTTTGAATCAAATGATAAAAATCTTTTTTAGTCACAATCTTCTTCATAATGGATCTTGAGATTATGGGCATATCATCAGTCACTGATTTCAAATGGCGCGCATCCCAAAAATTGGCCCGAAAATCATGTGATACATATCATGCTCGAACGTAACTTTTGGCTCACTTTTGAGATCCATGACGGAATAAAAAACCCACCATTTGATGATACGCCCATGATCTTGAAGATCCATTATACGAATGATTTAACGAAATATAATCTCCATCATCCGATTCAAAGCACTCAAGCTTTCGGTTGTGGTGCCCTTAATTGATCCCGTTAGTGCAAACCCACTCACCAAGTCGCGGTTCAGCAATAATTCGGCAAGGTTAAAATGCAAAAAAATCTAGCAGATTCGACAAATTCGGGGAAATTTTTGAAGAATATTTGGGCAAAAAATAAGATTAAAATATTAGAAAAAACCACGATTTATTGAAAAATCAATAAGTATTTGTGAATTATTCGTGAAGTTTGTAAATTTTTAGAAAACATTAGAAATTTTTAAATACTTATGAGCAATTCGTGATTGATTCGTACAACCTTAATGCCTTGTTTGACAAAACTAATGGAAATGTCTTTTTTTTTTTACTTTACATGGGCTTGTAAATAAAAAAACTCATGGGAAGTTTTATTTTTAAAATTTTACAATCGTTTGATTTTATTTTTTTCAGCTGTTTGGCTACATTGTGTAAAATTATTTTCTGAAGGCAACATTCTTCACACCATGTGAACATGTAACCTCATCCCATCTCATCCGGCCAAAATGCATTAATTGCTTTAAATTAGAACATAAAATTTTTTTTGTCCCAACTTTTTACAAGATGGGTCTTGAGATCATGGGCATACACTCAGATCGTTTTTTATTCCACATGGTACAAATCTCAAATAGTAACTCTAAACTCGCGAGACATACATCAAGCTCAAATGCAAATCATGAGTTATTTTTTGGAATTTGTGTCACATGAAATAAAAAAAATCGATATACCCATGATCTCAAGATGCATCATCTGAAGATTGGGATAAAAAACAATCTCCTTTGTCAGATTCAAAACAGTCAATGCATGTTAGCCGGAGGAGATGGGGCGAGGTTACGATTTTATAGTGCAAATAAATAGTACGATTATGAGGTGAGGTTGCATATAAACCATCTGAAATAAAGGCCATGATCTACAGATCTACGACACAAAAGAGTAGTGCAAAACTCAATCTCTATCATATGATTCGATACAATCAACTGTTGAATCGGATAATGGCTTTGGTGCAAAACTCAATCATATGATAAAGATTATGCTTAGTGCCAATCTTTTCACTTATGATATTTAGATCATGGCCTTCAAATTAACTAGCTTAGATGGTTGGGTTCCATTTATTGGCGTTGCTGTTTATGGGGACCTATGTTCGTGTCCATGCGTTCTTAAAAAGCGCTCACGTCCCAGACCCCTTGAAGACTATTGATTGCTTTGGATCAAATGAGGGTGATTTTTTTTCACCCCGATCGTCCATTGAATGGATCTTAAGATCATGTAACACTTATCGGACGGTCAGTTTGTGATTCCATGTGTCCACAGTCCCCAAAATATGGCCCTAAAGTCATGTTTGAGCATGATGTGTGTTATTTGATTGAAGAGTCATATTTTGGGTATCGGCGATACAGGAAATTAAAAATTGACCGTCAGATTGATGCACCATGAACCCAAGATCTATTTTGTGGAAGATATTTATTAAAAAAGATTTTTATCATCTAATCCGAAGAAATCAATGTTTTTTTAGGGGTCTAAGATGTAGGCGCTTTCAAAGAACGCGTGAGCGTGAAGAAAGAGGTAATGACATGTGTGCCACATCAACAAAAAAATTAAGCGTTTAATGATAAGCTCATAGTCTCAAGATTCATTATATGAAAAATTATGGTGAAAAAAAAACTTTGATCGATTGATCCAAAACAATCAAACGATTTTAAGCATGAAATATTTAAGTTGAGAAGAATGAATTTCGGGTTATAAGGGTGGCTATCAAAATTCCTCTAAACTTTTAACTCATGTCCTGGGCAGAAAAAAGTTCCAAAATTTTTATGTGAGTATTTTTATAAAAAAAATCTAGTTGGTGGGTCCCACTACATTGTCAAATACTTGCATATTACATTTTTGTGGGAAATTTTAAATTTCCAGCTATATTTTTTTGCCAAACAAGGCATAAAAGTTTGTGAATTATTGGTAAATTTTTCAATAATTTGGGGAGTTCGGTGACTCTGGGTGCTTCAGATTTTAAGCCGTCTAATGCTTTAGTCAACTTTTGCACAGAACCAGGTGGCCCCGAAGTAGTATTGTGGACGGTGCAGCTGACAAACCATTGATCCCTATTTTAGGAACCCTTGGAATTCAAAATTTCTTCTATCTCTTTTTGACTTGTTTAAAATAATGCTTTAGAAGATTCCGAGAGAAGAAGCATAAAAGCGTCCACTTGGGTGTGGCTTTGGTTTCTTTTGGGCAGAGATGGCCCATCGCTTTAAACGTCTCTCAAATTTGTAACAACCCACCCAATTTCCAAAGCACTTTAAATGGTGTACAAGTTTATTCAGCAATTGAGGTGCCCCCACTCATCAATCCCATCAACTTGCTTGCCCTAATCATTTCTTACCTCTTGATTAGGCCTTTTTCATTTTATTTTTTTTATTAGTCTATATGTCGGACTTCAAATGACTATAAGTCCCGTAGTAGTGTGTCGACTTCTTTAATGCGCATGATGGATGGACGCCAATTATAGACTAACTCTTTTTTCCCCTCTATTAATGAGTGTTAACCTGTTTGATCTAGCAGTACGGCATTTGAGCCATCGGATATTATCAAAAGTTGACTATTTTTTGAATTACAAGGGCTTCTAGAGTTCGAAATGAGGTGGTTTGTGCCATTTAGTAGCCCTATTTAAATTTTGAAAACATATATATATAATGAGCTTCTTATATGGTTAAGTCTCCAATTTTTTTTGTTATTTTTGGCTAGTGATACTACCATACGACTTGATATTAAGGGAAAATTTTGTTTACTTCTTTAAATCACAAGATTTAAATCGTTTTTGCACCCATCTTCCATATAATAGATATATAGATCAAGGGCCTACTATCAAATGTTCAAATGTTGTTGATTCACATTCTCTTTTTGGGATGTGTGCCACGTGAAATCAACATCTAATCGTCTAATAGTAGGTCCATAATCTCAAGATCTATTGTGTGGAAGATTGGTATAAAAAACAATCATAATCTTCTTATTTAAAGCCGTCATAAGGATTTTTCTTTTATTTTAGCGAGGTGGTCGTAATATAAAGTAGTGTGATAGAAACACCATCCTTTTATTCTAATATGGTGAGCTCAAACCTGCGACCTTGAGATTGAATTAGGTTGCATTATTGTCAACCTTCCATTACTACAAGTCCAAGGCCCACAAGCCTACAAATTATTATTGCCTACAAGTCGCAAAATATATGGTAGAACAATTATTAGCATATTTTTAACCATTGTATTCCCATCATCAGAAATCCTGGCTACGCCCATAGATGTAGGTGACTCACTTGCATCGTTTGGGGTCTGCGACATCTAAGCCATCAAATCTAATAAAATGTTGACACTAACGGGTTAGAAGTAGGGATTTGGTTTTACTGAATCAAACAGAAATCGGAAATTTTAGTTTTCAGTTGAGCCTAAATCAAAACTGAACCGAAAAATTTATGTTTGATATTTCTTTTCAATTTTTCGAACTGAAACTCGAAAAAAATTGGTTTGAATATGTTTTATTTTCCTTAAAAGCCATTTTCAGGTTTTTCAAATTTTTTCCCAATTTTCTTTGGTTTCCACCACCTAAACCGCACCAAACCGGAACCGGTTTGGTTTGGTTCAAATTCAAATAGAATCGGATCGGTTCAGTTTGGCCATTTTTTCAATCGGGTTTGGGCTTGGATTAAAAACTTGTATGCCTAGATAGAAAACTTGTATCCCTCGATAGGGGAGCCTAAAAATATGAAAAAGTCAGCATCTTTTGACAGTTGATAGCCCAAGCTGACCCTGAAATGCTAGGATATGGCTGTCATAATCAGTGTGACCAAATACTCCAAGTTCTTTAAAAAGTGGCATTACATAAAAGTCGGTGGTCATGTCCAATTAGAGGAGACCCTGATATATGTTAAAGAGCATAGAAATCCGTCCATAGTTAGATCTTTTTAGGTGTATTGAGTTCGATTTAGTCGGTTTTGGATCAAAATCATAAATCAAATTGGTCCTAATCGGTTTCTAAATTTTCAAATCAATTCAAACCAAATCATCCAACTCTTAAATCAAATCAATCCGATTAGATTGGTTTCAGTTTGGTTCGATCAGTTTCGATTTTCTTATAAGTTCTCCTTGCACATCAAAATTTTCTGAACTTTTTAACCAGCTATTTTATAAGCTCTACTTTATTGCTTTAGGATTTAGAAATAGGCTAAAGACAAGGGTAGAGTTTTATATAAAAATATACATTTTACTTAAATGTCCTTTAAAATCAATCAAAACTCCCGCCGATATATATATAGTTCGGTCGATTTTAGCTTGGAACCAATACTAAACCAACTTTTCGATTTTCCTTTTTTTCAAATCAAACTTAAACCGAAACCCATCCGAATCAGACCACACCTGCAAATCGAACCACACCTGGGAGTTCGGTCTGATTCGGTCGGTTTGGTCGGTTCTGTCTAAAAATGCACAGCCCTAGGTCTTTTAATGCCACTACAAACACTTCCTATTCAGGACAGCAGGAGTTGTGACCAGAACCAGTATTTTTCGCAAGAACTATATAAAAAGTTATTATATATATATAATACATATATATTGTTTAAAATGCATTTTATATGTTTTTGTTTTCCATATAAAACACGTTTTAAATGAAAAAAAGTTTAATTAAATATATTTTTATAATTTTATTAATTGTAATAGATATTTTTCCTTTTTTCTCATACTTTCCGTTTTTTACCATTTTTTCGGTATTTTTCTTTTGCCATACTCTTCTAGTACTCTATTTCCCCTTCTTTCCCTCTTTACTTGCCATTTTTTACCAAAACCTTCGCGGTGATCTAGGGTCAAAACAATTGACATTATAATCTGACAACCATCACCGTTGATCACATTGCTTATCGTAAAAAGACGTATAGTTAGATCATCGGTGGTGCAACTTTCGGGCAATGACAGGTCAAAAAGTGGCGATGATCGGATTTTCAGTTTGGAATGATATGTGTGTTGCACCATATTATATAGCGTCACCATCTATGTGATCTCATCAATGGAATAAATAAGGCTTCTTCTTACCTAATAAAGGAAATGAAAGAGAGTTGCCACTTGCCAGTGATAGTTACAAACAAGTGATCCAGATTCCATAGATTATGCATCTTTATATTTTATTATTATTACTATAATAACCAAGTTTGACTTCAGCAATCGTTCGTTTGAGTGTGAATTCTGTTTAGTTCGTATAAATACGAAGAAGATTAGGAAAGAAATTCAGAACAAATCCGGAATTATAAAGATAATAATAAATTATTAATATAGACAAAAATATATGTTAATATATTTAAACTAAAAAATTATATGTTTAAACAATAAAATAAGTGTATTACACAATCCGTATATTAGCAATTTACCATCATTAAATTAAAGCAAGTATCAAAATCATAAAAATTTGGAAAAAATGGTTAAATTCATTAAAGGTGAAGAAAATTAAGAAAAATTCATTAAAGTGAATATTTAGCATAATACACTACCTTTTCGGATCATTTTTCCAAAATTTTGATTAATTGAGAGAATTTTGTAACGTGAATTACTACTATTACCATCAGGAAAAGAAAACTACAAGCTACAACTTGCACACGAGTTTTCACTGGTACATGTAGTCAGGGCCGGCCCTGACATTTTAGGGGCCCAAGGCGAGTTCCTAAAATGGGCCCCTATTTCCAATTACTTTATAATATATAAAAAATTCGCCACAATTTTTTTTGACAAATAAAATAATACTCATATTCTATTTTACTATATATAATTTGAAAATGTAATTAAGAATTTAATACAAGTAAATATTAAAAGAAAATGCAATACTCGTAATGCAATACTAAAAAATTTCATTTAAATATTTCTCTTCTCGCATTTTTAGCGGCAAAATCACTGATTAAAGTTGTATAATCAATCTTATCCACCATATCATTTTCAATGGATAACATAGTTAATCCATTTAATCTTTCTTGTGACATCGTTGATCGAAGATATGACTTGATCAACTTTAATTTTGAAAAACTTCTTTCACCGGGCAATGGCGAATCGGTATAGTTAGCAGTATCTCATAAGCAATCCGGACATTTGGGTAACAACCTTCCATTTGCTTCAAATAATTTAACACTTCAATCGGCGTTTTCACTTCTTTCGGCAAAGTATCTTTCAAGACGTTCAATTCTGAAGATAAATCTAGCCCATCAATATCAACATGTTGTTCATGTTTAAGAACATGTTCAAGATTTACAAAAAGTCTTCAAACATTCTTCACGACCAAACTTAACTTTTTAAATCAAACAAAAGTCCAAAATGTTGCTCATATATTTTAAACTGTTCAAACCTATGCTCAATTGATGAAAGACCTTGATCAATAATATAAGTGAAGTAGTTAATTCTGAATGATTCTTCAGCTGACTGTGACACTTCTTCACTTGCATCCTCATCAAATTGTCTCTTTCTCCGAACAATGTGCTTTTCACGAAATATAGGCTCGATCCCCATTTGAATAGCAACTTCTTTAGCTTCAATTAAGGCCTCCGTAAACCCACTTTCTCTATACCTTTTAAAATAGGTAATGAGCCCTTCTAACTGTTGGATAGCAATATTAATATTCATACTTTCTTCTTGAAGAAACTTGCTAATGATATTCACAAAGAAAACAATACATTGTGCCAAATAATCATAGCTACTAAAAACTCATAGCTCTCAAGTTCATTTGTTGCGAGGGATTGGGCTTCACTAGAACTTTTACTGTCATTTTCACAAGTAGACTCTGCCAGGATAAGTAAAGCATCTCTTATTTCTAAAGCTTGATACCTTATTGCTTTAATACTTTGAACACGACTCTCCCAACGTGTTTGTGATAACTTAAGCTGTAAAACCTTTCACATTATCTGTTAAAATTTGCCACCGCTTTGTAGAGGATGAAAAGAGTGTGTATATACGTTGCACTACGCCGAAAAATGTTGAAGCTTTAGAACAAGAGTTCGCCATGTCAGAAAGTGCAAGGTTTAGACTATGACAGCCACATGGGGTGTAAAATGCTCTAGGATTTATTTCAAGCAATTTTTTTTGTACACCTTTGTGTTTTCCTTTCATATTGGATCCATTATCATATCCTTGTCCTCTTATATCATCAATATTAAGTTCAAGAGTCTTCAAAACTTCTACAAGAATATTAAAAAGCCCTTGACCTGAAGTATCACTGACTTTCAAGAATTCTAGAAAGAACTCTTTCACTTGCATTTGACTCGGTGACTCATCAACACATCTTACAACAAGAGACATTTGCTCTACATGGCTAATATCTGGAGTGCAATCAAGTATTATCGAATAGCACTTTGATTTTTTGAATAATTGTATTTTTGATCATATCCCCCATCATTTGTATTAACTCATTCTGAATTTTGTGACTTAGATAATGATAATGAATTTCTTTATTTTGGACTCGTCGAAGGTGCTCTTGCATTATTAGATCAAATTCGGCTATCATTTCAACTATACTCAAAAAGATTCCATTCCTCTCTTGATAAATCTTTTCATTATCCCCTCGAAATGCTATATTCTTGGATGCAAGAGTCTTCACGATGGAAACAATCCTTATCAACACACGCCTCCAATGCTCTTTCTCTTTCTTTATTTTTTCTTGGACCTCTTGATCAATTGTCTCATTCTTTCCCAATCTCAAACTCAACTCAATCCATTTGCTCATGCTTGTAATATGTTCCCTAGTCTTTTCATGACTTTTCAATCTTTCGCTTATATTCTTCCAATCATTGAATCCTTCTTTAGCCAATTGAGTAGTCATTCCTTCCGTGAAAAACAACTTGCAACTGAAACAATAAACTCTTTGACTAGTATTTGAATATACTAATCATTTTCTATCATTCTTTTCTCCATTTGCTAATTGTCGCATGTAATGAGAAGACGAGAACTTCCTACCATAAATATTTCTCGAAAAAATTTGATTCTCATCTCTCAAAGGACCCTTCTCTACTAAGAAGTCTCTAAGACTCTGTTGGACATTGTTCCAATTGCTTGGATCATATATATTTAAAGGCAAACATTCCCTATCATCAATCTCATTCTCATTTATATTTTCTTCTTCACCATCATATTCTCCTTCATTCACCAAGTCTTGGCCTTCATATTCTTCATTATTCTCGTATTCTTCCTTGTTGCTCAAGTTTTCGAGCTCGCTTGTTTACTACTTCCAAAGAACTTATAAATGGCTCCTTCTTGAGACTGAATAAATTTTTCTATCTTTTGCTTCTTTCTTCTTTTCTCTGCTCCAGAAGGATAGCTTCTATTTGACATGATTTCTCAACTACAAACGTGAATTTAAGACAAGGATAAGTTGCTAATACTATATATATAACGATGCATTCGAAAAAAAAAATTCATTTCTCAAATAAATGAATATTTCTTAAAGAAACATTAATATCTATCATTTAATTCTCGACATCATAAATAAATTTCTAAATAAAAATAAGGGCACTAAATTGTTAATACCATATGTATAAACATATTTCCTGAAATGGGTTTAAATTAACTCCAAGATAACTAACTTTAGTTCTTTAAATTAAAGAAGATGGTAAACGTACTAGTCAAAAAACTCGACCGTGTCCACTAGATGTACTAAAAGAGGAAGATCACAAAGGAGAAGAAAATAACAAGAATATGGACTAACTTTGCTTCAGTCACCATCAACCACAGAAAGAGAGATCAAATATAGAAACGAGTTTTCATTTAACAAATTTCATAAACCAACTTTTACATACACTTTCAGCCATATATATATATATATATGAAATTATCTATCATACAACTTAAAGAAGTTCCCTAAAATAATAAAAGACCTAGTTTCTAATAGTAAAATTCAATGAAATTAGTGATCAACTTCAGATCAAGTCTAATCGGGTCGGGTTTCGGATGATGACAGATCAACCTTGCGTCTGAGTCTACAACATCTAAACTTATGTTTAGGTGCCACATAAACTTATGTTCGGATTAAGACTATTAGCGACAGTTTTTTGTTAATAGCGGCAGTTTTTGGCTGCCGCTAATAGTCTTATTGTTTGTAGTGCTCACCAAGCTATTATACTTTGTGTTTCACGGCATCAATGGGAAAGATCAATTTATATTCTCATCAATCAGGTCAGTTGGGTCGATGAACCATTTCTTAGATGGAGGAGTTGATATAAATATTGAGTTGATCAATGGTTGTAACACTCGATCAATTCAAAGAAAAGCTCATTCTGTTGAGAAGTGGGCGACCAATAAAATTGTAGGAATTATGTTACAAAATTCTCCAAATTATTTGAAATTTTTGTAAAATTCTCCAAATAGATGGTCTGCCAAATATTCACTTGATTTTTATACTCTCCAATTTTTTTTCAAATTTGACAAAATTTTCAAATTTTCATCATTGTGATACATGGGTTAATCATGTTATCTTTTATGATTATAAATTATTAATGCAGATTAGGTAATGCAATTTTTGTTTTATATTTAAAGACATCGTTTAACTACAAATAAGTTAACACTTGATCACAAAAAAAAAAAAACTTCAAATAAGTTTACACATATTTTGGGGCAATCGTTAGGTCCAACCAGGTTGAATCGGATTTCGAGTTCAACCACATCTGTAGCCTTTGGATATGGGAGAATCTTGAGTTTCATGGTTTTCACCATTTATATGATAGCGTGCAC
Organism: Chloranthus sessilifolius; assembly: GCA_021018995.1. Classification (NCBI taxonomy): domain Eukaryota; kingdom Viridiplantae; phylum Streptophyta; class Magnoliopsida; order Chloranthales; family Chloranthaceae; genus Chloranthus; species Chloranthus sessilifolius. Next base: position 22,103,871 of record CM037586.1, read on the forward strand.
TCGGGATTCTCCTATTCTCAAGGGCTATGAGTGTGGGTGAACTTGAAATCGATTCAACTGGTTGGAGTTCCACTAAATGCGTATACTTTAATAGTTTATTATGAATTTTTCAGAAATTTTGGTGAATCTTTCCCAAATTAAATCAAGCAAAACCGAATCGACACCTATAGAATGATTGATGAATCCGAACTTGGTTACTATATCCAATCCAAGAGTTGGGCGCATTGATTGAAGTGTTGGTATCGATAATCAAGTGAATCAATGTGTCTGATTGAACGACGAAGCAGGAAGTACAATAATGCATTACATATAACATAATGCCTCTTTATAGTTACGCATTCAAATTTTTTGTACTTAGGAAGGTAATAACAATATGATTGTTGTTAATAAAGATCAATTGGGTGGCATTTCTGGGTCCATGATCATGTCGAACGAGGAGCTTGAAATCCGTGGGGAGCTAGAGAGAGACATCGAGATGGGCTTAGAAGGAGAGATCAAAGATGGAATTTACCATCTGGCTCTTCAACTGCATCGATTGTATCAACACCAAAAGGATAGGAATGCAAAACCGCAATCCGAAACGAAGACGGCGATATTTACAGAGATTAACAATTGGCAAATAGCAATCAAGCAAATAGCAATCAACAAAAACAATTGGCAATTTCTGATCAATTTTATCAACTTAAAATGAATAAAATAAAGATGAATCATCAACGAAATTTCAAAAAAAAATTGAACTTACGAATCAGCAACGGGATCTCAAACCAAAGACAAACCGGGGGCATTGATTAAAATGCTCGTCACCAAAGACCCTCGCTCAGAGAGAGAGAATCGGTTTGGGTTTGGCCCGCTTGGGTTTGGGTTTGGGTTTAGGTTAGACTTTAGAGAGAGAATAGCTGGTGGAGAGGAGAGCTGGAGAGGGTTTCGGATTGTTTTGGATGGGCGCTGCCCCTGCCACGCTGGAGCTTGGTGGCTGGTGGAGCCGTTAGCCGTGGAGAGGGTTTCGTTGGTTTTGGCCTTTTGGGTGGGCGCTGGAGAGAGGAAGAGGAGAGAAGGGGCCCTTTATATGCTAATAGGTTTTTTTTTTTTTTTTTTTCAAACCTAATTTTTGTAAAGACTTTTGGATTCCGGGGCCCCTAGAAATCGGGGGCCCAAGGCAGCCGCCTGGCTTGCCTTGGCCCAGGGCCGGCTCTGCATGTAGTTTAGAAAATGAAGAGTTGGCATTGATTGAGTTATGGCTCAGTTGGGATCCATTATCCTTTGTGAGGCTTGAGGTCATGAGTTCTAGACTCTACGTTTGCTCCCTCCCTTATATTAATAACCTATCTGTCATACAAATTTTGGGCACCAAAAACCTTTGCATCATGACAAAATTGCAGATTTCATCAGATGGGACAAAGTTTTGATCGACGGGGAAATTTAAGTGTTAGGAGAGTGGCAGGAGCGCTAGGTGATTTGATACTCACGTCACTTTTTGAGATGTGTGCCATTTAAAATTAACATGTGTATCGTATGATAAGTGCGTCATTGTCTAAACTTTTTTGGTATAAAATATTAGGACGAAAAACGATCACCATCATATGATTCAAAGCTGTCAAATACTATCTAAAATTAATGGCCATAAATAGTTACCTATAGGCCATAAAAAGAAAATCGCACTTATATTTGAAGATTTAAATTTTAAAATTAAACAAGTGTCCAACTTTATGGAGCCATAATATTTTATTGTCATCATCATCATCACCATACCCTTATCCCATTGGCCATAATTTCTAACCAAACGATCATAAAACTTTTGGAATCCTCGAAAAAAAAGAGCTAAATTTGATACGTGTTGCTTGGGATTATTCTTCATATCTCACTTGTTGTGGATACTTTTTTTGGTTAGTAGTCATTTATTTAGGAAGACTATAGTTGTGTTTGACAATTTGGAAATTAAACCTAAGAAATAAGATTATAGTTCTTGACTATTTTTTTCAAAATTGAATTCCTCTTAAAATGACATTTTTTTTTGTTCGATTATATTGTTTGGGATATGACTTCTTTGGAATTGGAGTTCTATGATTTAATTAATCTGTTTGGAAAATAACTTCCTGTAGAACTAAAAAATGATATTTTTATAAATAGTAAAATTTATATAAAGCAGTAAATATGTTGAGCATCTCAAAAGGATTCATTGAAATACGAAATGACTGAAATATCCTTCATTAATTAAGAGGGTGAAATTGTAACTTCAGAGAATTAATAGATGAATTTAAATTGACCTGAGAGTGAAACTAACTTCCATCCATGTAACCCACTTTACATCGAATGGAAGATCCCTAAACCCCAATCCAAGAAAAACTTATAATTGCAAAATCAATTCCAGTCTAGAATCTCTAGTTCTATATTATCTAGGGGTGTTATCGGGTCGGTTTTCATGTTAAATCGAAATAGAACTGATAAACCTTCAAACCGAAATTGAACTGATAGTTATTGATTCGATCAATTTTCGGTTTCTAAATCTCAAATTTTTTAATTGTAAAATAAAAAAAAAGCACGTGAGAGACTGAAGAATAAAGAGAGAGAGAGAGACACAGAGAGAGAGAGAGAGAGAGAGAGAGATTTGTTCTCTGTTGTGGAGTGTGGCCATGTGGGCTTGTGATGGACGGCACCGGCGACCGCGAGCGAAAGAACGGCGAATGGTGGCCGGTATGATATGGGACACCAAGAGTTTTTGGCTTTCTGGTTGCTTTAAGGTTTAAGGTTTATCCTTTATCTTCTAGTTTCCACATTTTAACTTTGAAGTTTCTACGTTTTAACTTTAAAGTTTAGGTTTTAAAAGAAAATTTTTTAATTGTAACCAATTATCGCATGCACCTAAGTAATATCCTATTATCAGTTTTTTATCGGTTTGGTTTTAGATTTTTTATGTCAAAATTGAAACCAAACCGATAACTCGATAAACCATTTTTCCGAAACCGAATCAATATGCCCTAAAAATTGAAAATCGAACCGAATTTTTGGTCAATTGAGTCGGTTCGGTCAATTTTCTGTACAACCCTAATATTATCGAACATATCCTAAAAAATGTTTGTTTTCATCTATGGACTCCCACTTTGGTGTGTGACTCCTGAGAAAAAAGGCAATTTAGATTATTTAATCATCTGCGAAAATTGTTGTATTATAGCTTCTCTACAAATGGAATAAAAAGAAACCTAGTTTTAGTCAAGGACACAAAGGTTGGGATGCTGGGAAGGGTGTAGTGATTAAATGTTGCACCTAAGAGATGAGCATCTGCACACAAGTTTAAGTGCTATAGAATAGATTTATTTTTTTGATAATATGGGCGTCTAGCAAGGATCGAGATTTCGGATTTCGTTTCGGTTTCGAGCTGGATTGAAACTGAAATTTTGAACAGAAATTTTCATTTCGTACATTTATGAACCAATAATATCGATTCTCGGTTTTGTTTCGGTGGTGATCGAAACCGATGCGTTTCGGCCGATAACTGGTGTCCAAGCCTCTTTGAGCACCAGATTAATCCAGAGGCATGTGCGCGCCCTAAGCTAGCACGTGCAGGGTCGATAGAAGATATAGTTCCCTAGGGTGGCCTCAAGGAGGGAATTTAAACTCAAATCTCGTGCTTCCTGAGACGGGTACCTGGCCGTTAGACCAAATCCTTGAGATTGACTAACTTAGAATTTCTTTAAAGAGATTGATCATCAACGATCTAACAGTGGCCAATAGTTAAAGGGTATTGCATTTAATCAATTAACCGTCCATTTTCATACAATTTGATTGATCCTAATTTTTTTTCTAAACTCTTAAGAAAGGATCATCAAATTGCTGAAATTTTGAAATTGTGAATTTAAGGTCCTTGAACGAATAACAAATTATTCCCCAATCATTGAAAAATTTGTGTTTCTTGAACATTTGCAAAATTTGTGAATAAGCCCTAAATAATTCATATTTTTTTAATAAATCATGGTCTTTAATATTTTTTAATTTGTTTCATCCATTTTAATCTTATATATTAATTTTTCTCTAATTTTCTCTTTGAATAATTTCTGCTTACTATGATTCCAAGGACAAAGAGGAAAGCCGTATATGTTCATATATTGATTATTAAATGTTTTATGGGCATAACCGTTATAAAAGTGTATATATTACAGTACAAAGGGAACAAAAACAGATGGACAGAAGCAGACCACTTTATAGCGTTGACAAGTCGACTCAAGCATGATCAAATGGTACAAAGCGAACTCTGCTTTGGTGCAGTGCAGCAACATGGTGCTCGCTACTTCCTATTGCCACCAAACATAGTGCTCGCTACTTCCTATTGCCACCAAAAATCGGTTGACAAATCCTAATCTATCTAACGGTACTGAAATTAGGAATTGATCAGATGCTTCAGAATGGTGGGTGTGCTATGTGCACCATTTGATGGTTAACACATGGTGGGTTGATAAACTAGTAGCGTCATTGGAAAAATGAAAGTTGTTATACAGCTATCTTTACCATCGGATCCCGCTGATCATCAATCAGAGCCATCGATAAATGGCCCACATTTCATATCGGCAATAAATAACAAATCAATAAAAAGGAGATGTACCCTGATCAAACGAATGGTTACGATCAATTAGCTAGAACATTTTGAAAATTATGCACCGGGTGCCTATGGACAGGCTAGCACACATGATCATCATGTTGTGATGGAGAAGCATCATTGACCGGTCATGATGCATATATAAAAAGTTCAAAATTTTATTATTTTGTATATAGTAGCCCAACATCTAGTCACGAGTCACGTGACTCTGGCTTTTTATATAGAGGGTCATGTGATTCTTGTAATTTTAAATTTGAAAGAAAGAAAAAAAAAAACAACAACAGTCAGATATTAGGCCTTGTCTGCTAACTCGATTTCTAGGGAATTTTTTGCTCGAAATATGAAATTTTCCAAGAAAACTCCATTTACAAGTATTTGGAATGGTTGTGGGTCCCACTTTTCCCCTTTTTTTTTTTTTTGAAGTTGAAAAATATAGCCCACCTTTTTTCTACTAAAAATTTATTTCCCCATCAAGTTTTCTAAATTATTCTAAGTTTTTAAAAATATTCGTAGAAGGAAAATTATTAACCCTAGGCAGTATTTTATAGACAATTTTGTGGACAGCTTATGTGGCGCAATAGGACTAGCTCTATTGCTTTGGCCCTACTGCACATGCAGCCAGTCACATCGTGTCATATAATCTGCCTGCAAAATTGTCTACATGGCTGGTCAACGTTTTGGCGAGCATTCAAATTTTTTGAATTTGATGAATTTTTCAAGTTGTTTTGAATTCTTATTCCGGGTGCTCGAGTTTAGAGCTACTATAATTGCTTCAGATTTTTAATCCGATATGACCATGCAAGGCAAGGTTTTACACCCGACCTATAACAAGTCTGATTTGGAGAACTTGCTAAGTTGGCTCGACCCAAGGATCAAAATTTTGGCCGAAATGATCAAAATTAAATCCTTTTTATATGAGGATCAAAATTTTGGCCGAAATTTTGGTCAAATTATCAATTTCGGTCATGTTTGAAATCAAAATTTCGGCCGAAATTTTGATCCTTGACTTGCCCCACTTGCATTCCTACTTTTTATGACGGGGGTACATGCTTTCATCATACTTATTATTTTTTATTTTGTTTGAAATTGTGGATGCATGTAGATTATTTAATGCATCTATTTTATTATTTAGAAATAAGTTTTCATTATAAAAAAGCTTATATATATATATTATATATTTAATAATTTATTATTTTATAAACACCGATTTTATTTTTCCAAAATTTCCCCTAAACATTTTCCAATTTATCCGATTTAAATAAAACTGAAATGATTGTCCAATCTGAACTTGAGTACTATAGTTAAGATGAATTAATTAAAGGGCAATAGTAAGGTCCAACCAAGTTTATCTTAAAAAAAAAGTCAAAATTAAGAAAGTCAAAATTCTCACATATTGAAGGGCTGGAGATGAGGTTGAACCCAAAATCCAATTCAACCTAACCATTGTACCTAATTAACTAAAGGGATAATGGCTCTTACCAACATTTAAGTACAAAGGGTTTATAAATAATCTTACACTAAGTAAATGCCACTTTCTATCTCACACCATTAATTTGTTCTATCTCACACCATTGAATTGTGATTTATTATTATGCTACACACATTTATAATCAATCTCAATTAATCATTGGAATGTCTCAGCCCAATGACATATGCCGATAAATAGTTGTGAACTATCTAATTGACAACTTTAATTTTAATATTTAAACCAATGATTGATTTTATATTTAATAAATTGAATGATTTAAATTATCCTAAAATATTATTTTTGGGCATGCTTGCACTTCAACCTATAATATATTACTTTATCGGTTCAGATCACTTATATTTAAATCATTAATGGTGTAAAGATCATTTAAGCAACATTTTAGTTTTTAACTGCAGGTAAAGGAGACGGTCCCTTAGTTAAATGATAGGAGTACGGTATTCAGGATGGGCTAAATATATTAAATACTGTTACCAATATCTATTTATCGGTACTGGCTCCCGCTTCCTCGGGAATCTCGAACCCTACTGAACTCCGTACAACTTTATTCACTGTACAGAAACCTGACTGAGTTTTTATTACGTGTTTTCATATGTAATTGTTGTGTATTCGTCATCTATAAAAGTCACACATCATCCTTTTTTTTTTTTTTTTTTATGGGAAAAAATAACACATCATCATCCCATGCCGTAAAAGTTGAGCCAAAAGAAAAAAAAGTCGGTGAGAAACTTTTGACCGTTGTAGTTTTGACACGTGCGCAGTACAGATGAGAGAGACTCAACATCCATCATCAGTACTTCGACCACACCACCCAATAAAAACTCAACCCCACAAAATTCCGAGCAGCGAGATATAGTATAAATATAATAATAAACAGATATAAAAATTATGAAACAGCAGAACGCGAATCCACTTTCCAGAGTTATTAGATCCAGATCCCACGTTCCCTCCAGCGCCGCCGCTCCCTAATTTAAAACCCTCCCTCACAAATTACCAAAACCCCATCATCTAACAGACCCTGGCGCACATGACCGCCGTCACCGTTGCTCGAAACTAACGTGCGCAATGGGCGACGTCAGCTGGACATTCCGGTCTTTGGTGTCGAGCGCCGACCGGAAATTCGCCCGGGTCCGAGACCTCCCCGTCCACGGCGGCCACCGTGGGCCTCACCACCACCACTACTTTCACAAAGTCTTCAAAGCCTACACGAAACTCTGGAAATACCAGCAAGAGTATCGGCCGAAACTCGTCGAATCAGGTCTGCAGCGGTGGGAGATCGGGGAAATCGCGTCGCGTATCGGCCAGCTCTACTATGGGCAGTATATGAGGACCAGTGAAGCGAGATTCTTGTTGGAGTCGTACGTGTTCTATGAGGCGATTCTGAATCGGGGGTATTTTGATGCGTCGAAGGGGGCGGTGAGAGATCTGGGACTCAGGTATAAGGAATTGAGGTTCTACGCGAGATTCTTGATCGTGTCGTTGGTTTTGAATCGGAAGGAGACGGTGAGAGTTCTCGTGGATCGGTTTCGGGTTCTTGTTGAGGAGAGCAGAGTGGAGTTTCCGGTAATTTGTTGGATATTTTTTTGGTTTGGTGTTGTTTTGGGTGGATTTTGATTGATTTTTGAGCTTTTATGGGAGTTCGATTACAAAGTGTTTTTTTTTTTTGGTGATTTTGAGTTGTTGATTGGATTTGGAGCATAGTCACAAAGTCTCGGGCTCCGTAATAATTCGGCAAGCTTAAGATTAAATAAATTCGGAGAATTTTTTTTTGCAAATTAAAAAATAAGATGGAAATTTTGAAAAAAATTTAAAAAGACTATTTATTGAAAAATTCGAGAATTATTCATGATTTTCACAGATTTTTCAAAATTTTGTGAATTATTTGTGATTAATTCAGTGTACCAAAGAATCGTGAATTATTATTATTTCTATAATTTGGCGAGTTTTGGAAGTATGGTTTGGAGAGGAATTAGGGCTTTTGGTGAGGATAGTGATGTAGTAGAGTGGAATTTGTGAGTGAGAGAGTAGAATGTGTGTGTGGATTAAGAATCGGGGTTAGAATTGTAAAAGTTTCTTTTAAGAAGATCTCGCCTGTTTGAATTAGCTTTGTTAGGAGTGCTTCATCATTGTTATTTTAGCTCCTTGTTGAGTTTATAGGTTCATGGAATGGAGCAATTGGACACTTGTAGTGTGTACTTTAGATAAGAAATGATGTTCTTTTTTATTTATTTATTTTTTACTTTTTTATGAGGCCAGGGACCATACAGCTGGGCGTAGAGATTTCTCTACGCCCACCATCAGGTGGCCATCATGTGGCGTCCATTGTGAGGATCGGGTGCAACGGCAACTTAGACAAGGTCGATCAGATCCCATTAAAAAAAATTGTTTTAATGACTTTTCCACCGTTAAAAATGTGTTCAAAGTTGGCGAAAATCAATGCACCAAACTTTTGGGGCGTTACCTTATCTTTGACCCATCAAACGGAGGGCAAACAAGTAATTTAAAAATAATAATAATAATAAAAAATCACATGTCCCATGGCTGATCAACCCAAAACGGGATTTGTTTTGGGTTGATCATGCCACGTGGCATGTGACCTGGACACTGGGCGCATAGGACATCTTGTGCACTCGGGCGTATTCTCCCCAACACCTTTTTAATTATGTGAATTAGTGTCCTTTAAGCCATTTTTGAAGAATTTTGATGAGGGAAGGATTTCGAGGTCATGCGTGTTGTATTAATTTTGTTAGATTCGTAATTGAGAGGCTAGAGCTGTCTTGGTTTTGTTAACCTGCTAATTTTCGATACAGAGGGTTCAATTATAGTTTACGGGGCAACTTATGGAAGTTTGCTTCAGTGATTGGAAAATGGTTAGGTCCAACTGGGTGAATCCTTATATCGTATTCAAGAGGTTTTAGAATCCTTCGATGGAAGGCATCTTGACGGGGAAAGTCCTTTTACGTTAACCTATGAAACTGAAAGATGTGAAAGTCAAGACCCCCTTCTATTCAACCGTTTTAATACCTGTTAAATCATACATTGGATTCTACCAGTTGGACCATACCTTACTCTCCCGTGAGTTCAATTTTAATGTTTTTTAATATTTTGAATAAGGTGGCAATATTTACTGATTTATATTGGGAAGGGCTTAGTAATCATGAAGATCTGTGAAGCATGAAATTTACATAAACACACTGTAAAATGAGAACAAGAGTGCAATGTTCTTTACTCTTTATGCTTTTTTATTAACTGGTAGTTTGGTTCATTTGCATCTGGTCTGGTGGGTCCTTATTAATTCCTGATTGTTAGGATTTGATAAATTTTTTTCATTAAATGTGAATGTGACCAAATTGACAACAAGCCACTTATTTATTTGCTTATTTTTCCCACTTTCTGAACATGTTAAATTTTGTTCATAATAATAAAAGATAGAAGAAAATACAAAGAGCCCAAGTGGGAGAAAAAATACAAGAAGCCACCATTTCTTTCATTAGATAACAAAATATCTTCTCACCATAGTTTCCTCCTCATTTGTCATAAATGACCATTTTCAAAGTTTTGTGCGTGTCTAAATAAACTACCAAGGTCAATAATTATATGCAAGTTGTCGGATTCCTTTGACTACTTATTATAACACTTATTGAGGTGTCGATAGTAGCACTTCCTTGTATAATATTTGGTCCTGAATTTTGTATTGTCCACTATAAAAATATGCATACATTTGTTGATTTTTATTGAATGTAATTGATATCCTTGTTGATATATGGTATGCCATTTCTCAGATTAACTATTTAATTGGTAATAATTAGCTGGGTAGTCTAGTACTTTGATTTCTATAAAATAAATAAATATAGGTACTGTTAGATTATTCAATTAAGATAGAAGTGTGATAACACATATGTCTAGAGTTTTTACTCAGGCCATCTTTAGGTACGCGTGACTCATGCAATCATCAGTTAATAATAATTTTTGAAACATGTAATATTGAAGAAAAATGTTTACAAATAGAGAAAAAAGAGTGTGAAGAAAAAAAAGTAATAAAATAATAATACTAAATAGAGAGGGACGCTTCTAGGATTTTTAATAGACTGTAGATACGATCTCCTAAATATTAGGAAATAATTTTATTTATAACTTCATCTACAAATTCATTGGCCAAAGAGTTAACTATGGTTAAATCAGAAACCAGGAGCATATCATAAATTCCACAGACCAATTTCCTAACTAAGACATTGATCTTTTCCAGCTCCAAAGGTTACACAACTACCCTTCTGATGATGAGGAATTGTTTTCAGAGCTCTATAAAGAAAATGGCAGGGAAGAACTTACCCAATCCACATCAGAATTGAAGAATGAAGCCTACTCTTATTATCCAATGATAAAGAAAATCGAGGCAACTCTCGAATCCATCCTCAAGTTTCACATCCACATTCCGGACCAAATTTTCACCATGAGGACAGATTGCATGGCTACAAAAGGTGTTATAGAGAATGACGCCACGGCAAGACATGTATTTACAAATTGGCAAGACATATTCCCATTGGTCGTTATCACCATCGGCCATACCAAAGGGATGTATAATTCTCTCCCGGATTTCCATTTGCAGGAGTATCTTACGGGTTCCAAGAACAAAGCTTCATTCCAGCATTCAATCCATAACAAGTTCATGCCGCCTACATCGATAGATCAACTCAAAACGTGAAGAAGATACAAGAAGTGCAAGATGGAGCACATAGGCAATGGTACTCAAAGAAATCCACCATATCTTTACTATTGGGCCTAGAACATAAGTCATTGGGCCAACCCAATGGGTTTGTACCTTAATTCCTTCAATTTGTAAGGATATGTGGCAGAGCAAAATTGTTCCTAAAGGACATACTAAATAATCATAAAAAATCACGCATGAAGGAAACCTACACCATATCTTATACAATTGTATTCTTCTGATGTGTGATTCTTTTGGTTGGTCCCGAAAGTTGAGTAGGGCCTTCTTTCCATGGAAGAGACCAGTAATACCCTCATTAGACACACTGATAGGGCTGATAGCATAGAGAAACGGGATATCGAGGAGAGCGTCAATTCCCAAACCATCAATCAAGATGAAGGCACCGAGGTAACATGGTCCTGATGTACAGACTTGGATACTATGAACCCATAGAGAAGCGTCTATGGGATGGCCGCCGGGTCCCAAAACCTTTTCATTGCTTCTCTTCTAATGCTTTTGTGGAACAAGTATTTTGGAGATGCAATTGTAGTCAGCAACTGAGTCGATCATTGCTCGTACCTTTGTAGGTTTGCTATCGATTTTTATGTCGATGTCAATAGGCCATGAATGTGTGAAGTGAGGTATTGGATGAACTTCGTTGTGCAGGGTCTTCTGGTTTCTTGCTTCTGCTTTGGTGAGTTTGGATTGTTGCCGTCTGTCAGCGGTACTCAGGGGAGTAAAGTAATAGCTCCTTCATGGATGGTGATACTTGACCCTAAAGAAATTATAAACTGGTCCCACCAGTGCCGCTCTTTTTCAGTAGGTTCTTCCTGGAGGGTCATAAGGTATTCATGGCAGGCTACCTCTTCGGGATTGCTGTTTGCAGCAAATGGGATAATGTCTTCTTCAGAAATGAAATCAGATGAAGTGAATTCAGGATCTTCATCTGATTCGTTTCCTTGTTGGAAGGAGCAATTTTCTGTTATTCCCTCCTCCCGGAGCTGCAAGAGGTTGTTCGCTGCTTCTTCTAGTTGTTGTTCATGACAAAGGCGGCTCAAGGCTGGGCCAATGCCTTCCATGGCAGTAAACTGTTCTGCCATGGATGCCAGGTGGGAGTTGCATGTGCCATCTTCTTGGGGATGACACTTCTCTTGATGGAGCTTTCATCTGCCCTGGGACCCGACTCTGTGCTATGTACTTCTTCATAACCTGTCTCAGTCATAGCCATAAAGGGGGATGTGTTATGACTTGTTTCTTCATATATTGAGCTCCTCCCAAGCTCGATCGACATCTTTCCTGGGTCTCTTTGTCGAGAAATGGACGTAGTGTCTTCTTCTTTTATAACATTATCAGAGATGCTTATTGAGCACATTTCTTGTTCTGGTTGTAGAACATTTGAGATGGGCGGGGAACTCCTGGAATGAGAATCAGACAGTTCCTTCTGATGGAATGCCTTTTGAATGGCTCCGTTAGTGAAGCCGAAGTCGAAGAGTGAGATGCCAATTTGGTGGATTCGACTGAGTTGAATCCATGTGTCCATAAGACACTCTCGTTCTCTCTTGGTCCACTCTGTGAACCATCATTGTTGTCTGGGCTCGCTTTCATAACAATTAAGTAGTTGTTTTGCTTTTGGGTTCTCGGAGATGGTAAGAGCTTGTCATTTCTGGAGGAGGTTGGTTCTCTTTCCTTCCCGTATCTTCCGTTGTGGGAACAAAAAACACTTTCTTAGCAGTCGGGAGTTGACCCAGTATGGTGTTCTGGCAGATGGGAGGGCAGTTCCTCTGTTGGTATGAGGATGTCCGTTGATAAGCACTGCTTTTTTGCCAAGCAGGTATAGTGGGCTGAAATGCCGAGGTGAGAAGATGGTTTTTGACATATGGTGGTCGGAAAACCCATCTTTTTGTGTGGTGACGTCGGCATTCAGTGTGAGGTGTGCTGGCAAGTACTTCAGCACAAGAAATATCACCCTTTCTGAACGAACTGGTTCATCAGTGATGCCTGTGATGCTGGTAATCATCATTCGTGATATAGGCATGGAGACTATCACACATCACAAGTATCACAAGAAGACCATGGTTGCTTATCTCTTTTCGTGGAGCTTGTAGAAGGACTATCGGCTGTAAGAAAAGAATCTTCCGCCTGGTTGTTGTCTGGCTGGTGACGGGGTAAATGGAACCTAGGAGGTTTGGTTGGAGAGGGATCTCTTTTTCCAGAGGTATACATTGAGACTGGCTTTAGTTTGTAAAAGTAGAAAAGGTATGGAATGGAGTGAATAAATCCTAACCTAAAGATGGAAATGTAATAAAGTATGCCAAATATATTAGGCAAATGACTATACTTAGATATCAGAAATATTTTCTTGCACACATAATATTTTATGTGTTAAATGTAAACAAGAAAGAGTGGGGATGACACTTACATGAGACATAAAAATATTTAAGAGAATATTGGCTAACGTAAATCACCTAGATTGTCTTAAATATAGACACACATAAAATGGTAGAGATTAGAAGGGCGGAAACACAAAAGAAGTGGCAAAAACAACGCTACTCAGACTTCAAGTTGGAGTGCTAATCAGACTTCACACTAGGTGAGACTCTACCAAGGTTTGTTTGGACAAAATATACAGGTACATGATCTTCTCCTGCAAAGAGCTAGCTCTTGCACACAATAAGAGAGATATCGGACTCCTACTCACACTAAGAGAGGGATACTAACCAGTATGGATTTTCGAGACTCATCAACACAACCAGGTTTTTGGTTCACAATGAGGATACACAACCAAAGGGGTTTTTTGGACTAAAAATAACCGAATAGAGGTGCTACTCACACTAGACCCTACTAGGGGGACTTTTGGACCAAAATACAACCAGGTTTTGGCTCAGGGGATTTTTGGGCTAGAAAAACAAGAAGGTTCTGGCTCGTTAAAAGAGGCCCTTAATGGGAACTTACCATAAGATCCACTAACTATTCTAATATTCACACTCCGTAATGGGCTCTGGCACTTAACCTAATATCACAAAAGGCTTTGGCTCATACGAAGGGAGACACACTTAGGGGTGTTTTCAGAACGAAAAACAACACCAGGTTTTGTCTCGTACTCCTTTCTGGTATCAGAGCCAAAATCTGGTGTAGTTCTTGTTCCAAGATCCCCCTAGGTAGTGTCTCCCTTACTGAGAATTCTTTTTCTTTTATCCGATGTTCACCCTAGGTACTATGTTATTTTGGGTACCTCTATTTGAGCCCATCACTTTACTGGTGGGTGCCTGAGCTAAAACTCGTCGATCGCCATAAATCAGATGATTGCGATCGTTTTTCATTTCGATCTTCAACACAATGGATCTTGAGATCATGAGCGTGCCATCAGACGGTCAAGGTTTTGATTCAATGTGGTACATCTACATATCCCCAAAAGTAGCCCTAAAATCACATGGCATACTTCACGCTCAAACGTGATTTTAGGGCCAAGTTTTGGGATCCGTGCCATGTGGAATCAATACCTTGACTGTTTGATGGCATGCTCATGATCTCAAGATCCATTGAGTCAAAGATCGGAATGAAAAACGATCACAATCGTCTGATTTAAGACGATCAACCGGTTTTAGCATAGGCGCCCACTAGTAAAGTGGTGGGCGCAAATAGAGGTACCCTTTTATTTTTACTTTCTCTTCCACTCAAACTTTTCCAAAAATGGCATCTGTACCCGATGACATAACTCAAGAAGCCTCAACCCAAGGATTCGCTACACTTTGCAGGTTTTCCACTGGTGACACTCCAAATGAGTCTACCATCATGCCATATGATGATACCCACCAAACGGCGAGAATTCCAGCATGGGAAGTTCCACTCTTCCGGAAAGCAAAAGATTTTGCTTTCTACCATGAAGAGCACTGTGAAGCCTCCGAAGTTTCACACAACTCTGATTTTTCCTTACACATTGGATGCATCAACAGATCCCTAAATACGACCACTTGTCATTCTTCCCACACTGAAACATGCAACCTAAGGTACCCACTAGATAGTCAAACCTCTGTTTCCCATCCCCTAAAATCTAGGCATGTCCAATTGCCCACCCCATGGAAAATCTAGTACCACCAAGCACCCCTTTTCTCTTCCCAACACCGACTATCCATAAACAAAAAGATAGAACGATGGAAGATAGATCTGGCTATCGACAACCCTCGCATGCTGAAACGTCCAACACTGTCAACACCCCAATTTCTGACACCCTTCCATTTCAATGCTATGGCCCCCTCCTACCAAGCCCACCAAGGTTTCTTCGCCTTCGAAAAGGAGTATAATGCCGTTCCTCGACGAACTCACTGACTCGAACACTTTTCTTGAGACAAACAAAAAGATCTTGTTCGCGAATGGAGAAGACAATGGGACGAAGAGCGTCTCCGAGTCCCCCGTCCTGACTTTGTCTATAAACCGAAACAACTAATAGAGTCCTGGAGGACAGGATGGACTACTACGAAAGATGATCCTTTTACCCATGTCTCAACGACAACAACAAACAACCGACAACAGATCCGCCTGTTGTTAGTGGCTATCACACTAACAATACTCTAGAAAAGTAGCTCAACCAAAAACTCAACTGGATCAGCCTCCTGATAAAAGCAGTGATGTCCAAGAGCTCACCACAGCAGTACAACATAAGCATTACATGCACCCATTTACTGCTGATAGAATCAGCAATGAACTCACTGGAGCAGTACAACATGAGCATGCTATGCCTCTTATCTCTTGCTGATAGAATCAGCAATGATATCCGAAAAGAGCTAGACAAGGCCGCTGACATCACCGACCCATATCTTAGGAATGAACCCAAGCTTCTACAAGGCGGTCCCAAGCATCCATCGAGGTTTCACTCCGAAGAAAAATTCGACTCACCAATTCCCCACGAATTACCGATTAGCAGTAGTCTTGGCATTACTGCCAACAGCTCTGCCACTAACAACTGTACCACACCCAAAGAAGTTCAATGCGAAAGGCTTCCTCACATCAATGCCTTGTTTGAATATACTCCTCCAGAGTATGATACGGACCATGAGTTTTTCCCGGTAGATAATTGTCAAACAAAGAAAATAATATTCTCCAATATGATCAAAAGAGGAATCTTGCCTCTACAACCTCTAGCAAGCAAAAAGAACATTTTAGCAGAGGTTCTCTTGAGTCTCTCAACTATTAAACTTCCTGCACCAATCCCGGCCATACAGATGAGGATTACAAAGAACTGAGCAGAATCTACCTGCTCACAAAAACACTATCCAATGTTCTCCTAGCTTGGTCAACAGCATTCACAGATAAGGAATTCCTCTGTGCCCTCCGAAGTGCTTTTACTTGAAAGATAGATTCAGAACTCGCCATCAATAGATCCTTTCTGGAGAACGTCTTAGGTGTACCGCAACTGAAGAAGATCGCTTCCTAAACAAGAGCACTGAGAAAGAGCATGTGGTTGAAAACGGAAAAGCCTACCAATAACTCAGTCCTTATGCAACAATAAACCAAGAGCGAAACCCAAGCCACCATACAAACCGCCGGTGCGAACTAAGCGCATGCCAGCAATGAGTCCCTCCTATCTGATCAAGCATACAAAAGAGAGAAAGGTTTCTAGAAAAGACAACAAGTATGGTATACGGAGGCATAGGCAGCCCACCGACCATTTTCTAGGGGAAAAACCTACAACAACAAATTTCACGAGGAAGAATGCCTACCCTTATAATCAACCCAACTCACGAGAAGTATCACTCTGATAGCGTGCCAACATCTCGTCCAAATAACGGGTCATCACTCAATACCATAGCAACCTGTTATTCCAATTCCTCCTCAAAGCAACTGAAGAAAAAAATCAAAAGATCCACATTCAGACAAACATCCCTGTAAAAATCTGTTCAGATGATTAGCCAGAGATTATTCTCATCCTGCCCAGCCAACAGACAAAGCAATGCTTGATGCTACCATTCACTCAGCCCAAGAAGAAGTTACACACCCCTGTCAGAACATCAGCTCCACACAGAAGGGCAAGAAAAGAACGGTTGATGCCTCAGAGGACCTTAAAAGGAAGTTTCCCTGCTCCATCAAACACCAGGAATGGATCATTCTTATTACTATCAATAATATTGGCAGAGAAGGCCAAATCCAGGCCATTATCGACTCAGGAGCAGATTTTAACAGCATCAAACCACAATTGATACCAACGGGACATCTCACACCTCACCAAGTCCAAGCCACGACAGTCAACAAGAAATCGCTTGATCTAGAAAATCAAGTGAAAGGTGTAACAATTGAGATTGCCTGCACGACCATTAAGCTCGATTGCATTATCCTCCCAGGTGTCGACTTTGATACCATCCTAGGACAACCATTCCTGTGAAAAGTTCATCCTTATGCCCTCACCAGCTCGGGAATTTCAGGAACGATCAGACAACATCAATTTTTTGTCCCATATCTATACACCCTTAGGGACTGCCCGCAACGAGCGCTCTCAATTTGTATGGTACAGACTAACCCAGACGACCATCACTATCTCGAACGAGACTGCAGCCTTGTTCTCTCATCACTCCTCGAATAAAAAATCATCCCAGGAAACACCTAGCAAATTGCAGAACATCTCCTCGGTCCTGGCAACCATGTCAGGAAAACCAGCTAAGCCACATGGCAACAAGCACATAAAATCGTTGAAGAAATCGATAGTGCATATATCAAACATCGATTCTCTCCCGAAGGAGAATACCCTTATTTGGTTCTCACTCTCAAACGAATGGATCCATGGCTAATTTGGAAACACCGCTGTAACGTTCAAGGCATGGCAGACCCCAAAAACTGGTAGGGAGTCACATGCAACTACTTCGAATACCAGAAATCCTTCTTCGAAGCATTCAACATAAAGAACTCCCCGATAAACCATACATGGTTTGTACTGGTAGGAAAGTCCTTCAACCCTCTCAATGTACCCATATGGTTTACCAAACGATGGTGCCCTCGTTATGGCATTCCCATCAATGGTTTTCCTGATAACCATGTGTCACGCCTCGAAATCCGATACATGATCCATTTCGGTGCATGAACGCATTTAATAATCAAAGCTCAAATAAAGGAAGCACTACAGTCCATTCTCATTAAAGAAATTCAAATGTACAGTTACTACTCCCCAATCCAATTACAACTCTTAATCTAAGGCTAATCCAACAAGTCTTCTAGGGTCTCTTCCTAGTGAGCAGCTCTTGAGTCACAAGGCTCGTATTCTGAAAAATTTAAATAGCAACAGGTGAGATGCAACTCAACAAATGACCCCCAAATATAACTATCATTTGCCTTTAGCGTTTACATTACAAATGTGTATAGTTTTATCATTTCCAAATGAGATAACATTGGTCATATAGAAATTACGACATTCTATATCAATACATGTTATGCAGAAAGGAAAACTTAACTTAGACTGACAGTGATACTACATATATTGTACAAGTTCTCATTAATAGCACAGATCCAAATGTGTTTTGCATTCACATTACTATTCATCTTGGACATCGATCACATTGGGTGGTTCCTTGTCTCTCAACAATCCTAATGTCTACTGTGCCGATCCGGTTAGAGAAATACACAGTGGACGTGGTTTACTTCCTGTTACAGAAGTACACAGTGAATCCGTTCGTCCCAATTACCACGCGGCCCCATGGGGATCTTAGTTAAATATCATATGCATACTTATAGAAGATGCAATGAAAATTATTACTTTTTTTACATTCACTGCCTTGGTGGCCATTATCACCTTTATCATTGCTTTTGTACATTTCTTCCTGTCTAACCATTCATTCTTGAAAACTGATTTGGATTTAAAGAATATCATAAGAGAAATTTAAAGAATATCATAAGAGAGACCTAACCATGATCCAAATCACTATGTGAAATTAGAATGCTCACTATTGCACACATAACATCAAAGAATGACAATATGTATACTTAAAATTTCACACTATCCAAGGGTTCCAGTTCATGTGTGTTGGTGTTGTAATGTAGTTCTACTTCTAATGGTGTAATGGCAATATAATAACACTACGATAAAGTACTCAATTAAAGGGTGATATGGGATAGGTCACTTGCCTTAATCGCTAGATCCAAGGGTCTCGGGCAGTGTGCGTGGAGTCTCTCTTTTTATCTTTCTCTTCCTATTTTCTCTCTTTTACTGCCTCCTTTTTCTCCCAAAGTGAGGCCCACGCAGGGTCACTCCTTGCGTGGATCCTACTCCCATTCTCTCTCTCTCTCTCTCTCTCTCTTTTTCTTCCTATTTTCTCTCTCAGTTCCTCCTTTTTTTCCCAAAGTGAGACCCACGCATGGCCACCCCTTGCGTGAGTCCCACGCAGGGTCACCCCTTGTGTGAGTCCCACTCCCATTCTCTTTTTCTCTCTTTCTCTTCCTACTCTCTCTCTCTCTCACTTCCTCCTTTTTCTCCCAAAGTGAGACCCACGTAGGATCGGTCCTTGCGTGGGTCCCACTCCCATTCTCTCCCTTCCTCTCTCTCTCTAAGTGTGACCCAAGTTCCTTATGCTGCATGAGTCTATCCCACGTTCCTCAAATCTCATTGGTTTGAGGGCTGCGTACGTGACAATCTTCACCACCTATGCAGGAATAACCGTCACATCTTATTAATCTGCGTGACACTTGAGACTCATGCCGCCCATTTTTACAATAGATCTCATTAAAAGAGACAGATCGTCGAATGGTAACTTCTAGTAACCACTGCGGAAACTCTACAAATAGCAGGTCCCCAATCATTTTCAAGGATCCAAAAATTCCACCTTGAAGCTTTGCCAAAACTCCGCGCAAACATCCCACGACATACCTTTCTCAAGGTATCCCCCTCTTCACTTTGTTGTTGGGCTTAGGTTCGCCTTTCATCTTTAAGTAGTGCCTTTTGAAGTTAAGCTTATGTTCAATTCAGTACAATACAAACTACAACTACACCAAAGTTGGAGGGCCACTATAGAAGTAGCCTATCTTATATTTATGTATGCCTGGTTCCACAGAGCCAGCCGGCTTGAACCCCCCCCTCCCCCCAACTCTTTTCTTTTGTCTTTTTCTCTTAACTTTTCGTTCGACACTTAAAATATACGGGCCTACTATTGGTCCCTGTCTAAGTGGAAGATTTCAGGTCACACGTAGGTTATGTGAGCCTTTTAGGTCCATGCCTAAGTCCCTTGTACACGAAGAGCTACACTTAGATTATATGGGTCTTAAGGTCCATGTCTAAGTCTTAAATTTGGGATTGCAATTAGATTATATGGGTCTTAAGGCCCATGCCTAACCTTCCTTGTATTCGTGTTGCATTTAGGGTATGTGGGTCATGACACCCATACCTAAACCCCTATATATGTGCGTTGCAAATACAAATTTAAGGTAAAGTTCTCATATATTTGGGTTGTGATTACGAAATAATCCAAATGTCTATATCAGGATTATCAATCACCATCCAATAAGATCAGGATCGCCGCTACACGTGATCGTCATTGCTTCGTGCGATCACGATCAATATTAATTGATCACCATTCCATGTGATCATAATCATAATCGTTTCTTGCGATCATGACCAACTCGAAAGGATTATTGACTCATATGGTTGTGATTGAAGGATCATCATTCCGCGTAAAATAATCGCTCCATGATCAACCATACTATTGTTGGGGTTTCCCTTGCGGTTCGGGCTATTGATCCTTTAAATTAAGGATTTAGACCTTAACCTCGAGATAGGAAATTCCTTTTAAAGGAAAGTCGGGTTTGATCTAATGGCGCATTTGACGCGATGATCCATCATGATTAGCAAAGATTTAAATCAAATCAATAGGCCCAGAGAACCATACCGGACCGAGGCCCAAATCATCCGAATGATGAGGCTTAAGGTCCGAATTGTAACCAGTTATTCTGGAACAACACCAAAACCATTTGAATTCCTCGAACTCAGGCTCGAATCATAATGGGCTTGTAAAGGGCATAGGCCAAAATCGATTATGAAAATTAAGCCCGAATTATAAGGAATTCCGTAATTTTGAGCAAGGTCGGACAGTTCTATACTACCAGAGTTTATGACCAGTTATAAAAAAGGGAAGTTATGAACCCAATATTTGAATTTGTATTCGAAATTCGACATCAGAAGCTCGTATTAAGGTTCGTCCACGAGCTTCTTGTGGCCATACATCTTCTTGCCTATCAATCGGATAGGTCCGGCTTTCTGTAGAGGTTCCTACATCCGTCGTCCTCTATTCCACATCACGCGGATTTCAGATGAAGACAAGATGCTGAGTATTTATCTCTTAACATACTAACGCGGAAGATAAATGCAATGATGATGATGCCGATGAAGGCCTAGAACCTAGGATTTTTGTTTATTTTCAAAGATGTAAATACGTCATTTTATTTCGTAACTTTTAATCAGAGGTATTCATTATTGATGGGAAAGGGGGGATATGGGTTAGAGTGCATGGATGAACTCATGCACTCGAATACTAGATCACATGCCAAATGACACGTGATCCCAAAACAGCACCCCTCTTGGGATCATGTGTCACATGACATGCTATTTATTAAAAAAAGTTTTAAAAATTAAATTTTTTGTTGGTCAAAATTGTTATGTACTTCCCCCCACATTCTGGTGCATTGAATTTTCTCCCCTTTGACCACATTTTGGACAGTAGATATACTTCAGATTGTGTCCAATTTTTTTGGGTGGCCTTCGATCGTCCTTGGGCAAGTTGTCATGGTACCTGATCCCTTGTATGGGTGCCACATGGACCCCACCTGATTCAAATCCATGAATCCACCATGCATTCCAACCCATATCCCCGGGCCTCTTATGGCTGTAATTAACAACAATCAAAGGCGATAATCGGAAGTGTTAAGTTCACCATTTATTATTAAAACCTTTTCCTAGCGAGGGGAAATTTGTTGCAATATGTTTGTGAATGAATCTATTTTTCTATGCAAATTTGTTGTGCACAGTGGTCAACTAATCCAAAGGGACACATTACAATATTAGTGATATCTAGTATTAATATACTTACTATGTTGTAAAATAGATTTTAGCTATCCGAGTTATATATTATTTTTGGAGAAGGTAATAACTGGCACTATGGATCAAATCGAACCGTCACAATATTCGGAAGAATATCAATGGAGAAGAAAAGGGAGATGTTATTTATGGAGTTGAAGTGGACATAGAGAAAGCGGGTGATGAGCTTTATTATTTCAGGTATTCAGGGGGCTTTCGTCCGTGGTAGACATCTTACGGATCTTGTGGCGGTAGCTAATGAGACCATTTACTCGACCTATGTTCAACGTAGGCCGGCTCTGGTTTGCAAGGTAGACATGGAGAAAGCGTATGATCGGGTAAGCTGGGGGAATTTTGACTATATGTTGAGAAGCTTGGGTTTCGGGGTCATTTGAAGGAAGTGCATGCGCAGGTGCTACTCGTCTTCGTGGTTTTCGGTGTTGATTAATGGCACGTCGGCCGGGTATTTCATGAGCTCTAGGGGCCTCAAGCAGGGAGACCCCCTATCCCCTTCTTTATTTAATATGGTTGGGGAGGCGTTATCCGGGCTAATCGGCCGCGTTAGGGAGTTGGACTTGCTTGCTGGCATTCGGGTCGGAGAGCAGGGCAGATTCATCACGCAATTGCAGTATGCCGACAACATGATTCTATTTGGGAAGGCTGATGTGACGGAATTCCACAATATGGCTGATGTGCTTTCAGTGTATGAGGCGGTGTCGGGTCAGCGGGTTAATCTCTGTAAGTCTACTGTATCTGGCATTGGGGTGGAGGATGAGCCCCTGACTACCCTGGCTGGTTCGGTTGGGTGTGGTATTGTGGGGCTGCCTATTAGGTACCTAGGTTTGCCACTCGGGATTAGGAAGCCCACGACTCGTGATTGGCTCCCGGTTGTGCAGCGTTTCGAGCAGCGCTTGTCGTCTTGGAAAGGAAGGTGATTGAGCAGTGGGGGTAGGCTTATATTGGTTAAAGTAGTGCTCTCGTTGATTCCTATTTTCTTCATGTTTATGTTTAGATGTCCCGCTAAGATTCTCGATCGTCTGGAGCGTATTCAAAGGTCGTTTCTTTGGGAGGGGGGCAGGTATGAATCGCCGATATCACCTTGTCAATTGGGGCACGTGCCAGCTGCTGATTGCTTGTGGTGGGTTGGGGATCCGGAATCTTAAAAGGACTAATTTGGCTTTGCTGGGTAAGTGGATTTGGAGAGCGGGAAGGGAGGAGAGGGAAAGTCTCTGGTGGCTTGTTTTCAGCAGAAAGTATGGGCTTTCCTGGGGGAGCTGGGGGATAGGTCTTTCTACCCACAAGAGTACCTCGCCGTGGTGGAGAGATATTTCCCGGGTTTGGGAGTCTATGGCAAAAGGGGTGCGATATAGTTGGGGATCGGTGGCTGGAGGTGGGACCGCTTAGGGATGTTTACTCGGATATCTTTGCCCTTTCGCTGAACCCGGGTGGTCGGGTTGATGAGTTTGTTTCTATCGTCAGTGGGAGGAGCATTTGGGATGTAGTCATCAGAAGGTGCCTCAGGGACAACGAAGTGGGGGGCTATTTGGACCTTTTGAGTCGGTTGTACGAAGCGCAGTAGAACAACTTACGAGCTGATCAGAGGATTTGGGCCCTGAATCAGGATGGGAAGTTCAATGTCAAAGAGTTATATCGTTGGATGTCGCGCTGACCGCTAATCAGATTCGGCAATTGGCTGTGGAGGGAATCTATTTCCCTGAAGATCCGGTTCTTTGTTTGGGCGTTGAGCAAGGATAGAATCCTTGCTAGGGACCAGTTGATTCGGAGGGGTAATGATGTCCCTACATCGTGTGTTTTGTGCTCCGATGGGGAGGAGTTCGTTGCTCATCTCTTCCTCCATTGCCGTATGGCTGATGAGGTGTGGGGTATCACTCTAAAAGTTTTGGTATGTCCTAGACTATGCCGCAGACACCTTATATGTTTCTGTTGAGCTGGGATGCGGTGAAGATGAAAGGGGAGGATAGGCGGCTGTGGAGGGCGATGATGTTTGCAGTTCTGTGGTGTTTATGGCGCGAGAGGAATGACAGAATTTTCGAAGAGAGCCAAACCGGTTGGTATGGTCATTAGGTCAGTCTCGGAGCTGGTTAGCTTCTGGGTCGCGCGTGGAGGGGATGGGGATAGCTGCTGCAACTTTTTGTGGGAACCGGGTTGAGGGGGCAATGCCCTCGGTGAACTGTGTGGTGGTATTTTTCTTTGTTTGTTGCTTTTTCTTTTGATTCCATGTCTTCGAGATTGTATTGGTTTTCAGCGCCTCGCTGGTTTTTAATATAATCTTTATTACTGATCCAAAAAAAAAAAGTGGACATAGATGGTAGTTGTATTTGTAGGAGATTGGCTGGCCCAAATTTCACGAAATAGGGGAATCTATTGGGGACTGACCTGCTAAGCAGTCGTAGATATCCTCAAACTCCAACGCCTAGTTGAATAAAACAGTAGTGTATAATGGGAGCAGAAAAAATGGTTACTAAGCATTCTCTCCTCTCCTCAGTAGGATGGGTCAAAAGAAACAACCACACCACAAATTTATTTAAAACAGTTACTATATATATATATATATATATATATTTATATATGTTTATGCCTTTTTCCTTTTCCTATTTCCTTTTGAATAAAATTTAATTTACCTTCTCAAAGATATAGGTTTAGAAATGAGAAAACTCACCATCCTAGTATTATTAATTAGGGATTTAATGTTATAAAACCCCCCTTTTTTTTTTAAGAAGAAAAGTTTACTGTTGAAAAATTGATATTTGAAAAATAAAAGGGCGTTTAGGGAAATAAATTGCGATCTAAAAAAGAAAATATATTTATTTGAGTTTTATCAAATTCTTCTCCAGCGGATCTTCCCATAAGAAGTCGCAAAGTGAGTAACTTATATCTCAGTGGAATTCATGCCCTTAGCAGGGGTCATTGTTTGGTGCGATGGTAAAAGGCTTGGGTTGTCATGCATGAAGATGCGGGTTCGAGTCCCGAGAGCAGTCACTTTGTGTGTAAAAAGTGAGGTTGGGTTTCTATCCTGTCCACCCGTCCCTTCCCCCCACCCACCCTGTATGTATGGGGTCATCATTGGTAATGGTAATGGACTTTTCTTTAATTCCATGCTCACGGTAGTTTCGAAGTGTCCACCAATATGTTCATGTTGTGACTGAGTTGCTCCAATCTTGGGGGTTGAATTTTTCCAATGTGCTAGGGAATCTTTTTGCCAGTCACTTCAAACTTTGTGATTTATTTTATTTTATTTTTTATCGGAAAACTGTGATTTTTCAAATGATCTAAGATGTATCTCAAATTCTCAACTGATATAAGAGGTAGAAGGAGTAAAGGTTATCATAAAATATTTTCTTGCTTCACAAAATAAAATATAATTTAAAAAATTAACTCATTCCTTTCCTTTGATGATTTCCAAGTGGTGATTGGAAACTTCTAGTTGTGACTTCAACTTGGAAAAGATGTTATCGAAGAAAAATTCCCCTTGAGATGATGGAATGACCAAGGTATCTCGTAAAAGGTGAAACGAGCCAAATAAAAGTGATGAGTCACACTATTCAGTGTAGTCGAAGGTGCACCTGAGGCTCCAAGGGTCCCTGGGTAGGAGTGGTGATGCAGAAATAAGATCCGAGTGTTGGAATCGTGGCCCAACTGGAAAAGGAAAATTAAAGAAAAAGTGGACTCAAAAGTAGGTCATTAAAATTCTGGAGTCTTAGGGGATTTAAAATCAATTTCACGGACGTCCATGAAATTCATCATGAACAACCGTGATTCCATCGATGACTGTCGGGACAGATGACCGTGAACCGTGAAACCATTGAATTATGAGATATGTACATGCGATCATTCGAATCATTGGATTACCAATTTCCGTCGTTGGATCTTCATCAATTTTATTTCGACTATTGGATCTTGACCGTTTGTGATTCACACCGTTGGATTGTTGATCGTGTGAAGGATCATTGGTAGATGCCTGCTCATTTGATTGTGTGGTGGACTTGGATTTGGGTCTATTAGTTTTCATAGGTTGCATTTACTTTATTTTTAGTGTTTTATGTTAGGTCTGAGGGATCAGGCACATATATGAGACACGTGATCATCAGTTTCATCACTTTCAGTGCAGCCTCGAAAAAGTGGTCATAACTCTTTCAATTCTCATTGGAATTGTGCGAGATTTGGCTTGTTGGAAAGTTACTTCGATAAGATTTCAAAGAAGACCAATTCCATGTCAATCGAACATTGTTTGATACTTCAAAGTGTTCGTGTTTGAAAAAATATGATTAATGGTTGAATTTATTGTGACCGTTAGATTTGAAGTTTAAATGATTAATTTAGGAATTCTAATTTTAGTAGTCTTCTTAGAGTTTCTTTACTTATTATAAATAATTGTAAAGACTCTTATTTTAGAGCAAATTATGATGAATGAGAATTAATGCAAATTTTTGCTTGAGAAAGAGAGATTCTTTCAACTTGAAGAGTGACTATTCAATTCCCCAAGTTTAGGGTTTTGTGCGAGGCCAATAATATCTTTAGTGAAATTCCAAAGATTTCCTTATTTTTCTTCTTTATTCATTTTTTTTCGAGAATCGAAACCTTAATCCTATCATGCAGGGAATACGCTATTTTAGGGTTTTAGCATGTCCATCCTGCATCAAGTGGCTTAGGCTGTATTTGGGTCCACTTTATTTCAGGAGACTCCAGCTCTTCAAGGTGCATTAATTTCAGCGGACTCTGCCTTCTCTCTACCATAGCAGGTTTTATTTGCTGTGACGGGAGCCCATTTTTTTTTTTACTTAAAACAGCTACTGCCAGCGCATAATGGGGTGGGAGCTTATTTACCAAATGTGCTTTGCTTAAAACTGCTCCCTGCCAGAGCCAAAGAACCACTCTTCGGCCCGGGAGAGCTAAGCCAAACACAGCTTTAAGCGTTAAGGTGCATACGGTGCATTTTTAGTTTTATATATATATATATATATATATATATATATATATATATATATATATATATATATATATATATATATATATATATATTTGTATTTTCATGTTAATGTAAAATGATCTATATCATTGTATTCTAGATATCTATTTATACTTTGTGACATTTAAATTTTTAAGTATGTTTCTAAATCAAGGTCATTATGTGTGAACAGTATATAAAGAACAATAGCAATCAACGTATAAAATGCAAAAAAACAAATAGACATCATAAACAATTAAATAGTATGTGCACTAAAAGAATCAATTTAACAAACTAGACTAGTAACTTTCTAAGTAGAAACTAATAAACTAAAACTAACAACTAACAACTGATGATAACTATAATCAACTAATGAATTAAGTATGTAAATCAAAGTTATTATGTATAAACTAAATAAGAAGAACCATAGCAATCAACAAATAAAACACCCCAAAACAAACAGACGTCATAAACAATTAAATATTATGTGCACCAAAAGATGCAATTTAACAAACTAGACTAATAAAACTATCTAAGTAACAACTACAAACTGATGGTAACTATCAACTAATGAATTAACAACTAACAAGTAATAATTAACAGTCAACAAAATAAAATTAAGAAAATAAATAAACATGCAATAAAAAATAATTTAACTAATTTATATCTAACAATTAACAAGTATGCATTATGTAAGTTAAACAAGTAAACTATCTATAAAAACTTAGTTATATCTAGGTAACATATAATTTTCTTATAATTTGAAAGTTAAATAGGATCTATAGCTTTATAACATTTTATCTTTGATAACTTAAAATTTTATTAAGCGAAAAAACAGAACAAAGGCCATCGTAAGAAACGATAGCCAGCTGTCACGGAGTCACTCGTTGCGATGTGCACTCGCGTGCGGCACCTAGCTTACCAAGCTAGGTCAGCCTAATAACTCACACAAAGTGAAGCAGAGTTAGGTCTCAGATGGGGCGGAGAATGCGATGCGCAGTGATGAGTAGAGAGCCGGCCTCCTTTCGGAGTTAACCCGCACCGCGGAGGTGGTTGGAACCACCCCAAACGCGATGGCCCTTGGCTGCACAAAGTGTGCCCAAGAGCAACTAAGCAACGCCTCCTGCGAATGCTTGGTTCGGATGCACGTGCACGCATGTGTTAGTATACCAGTACGCCCAGGCTAGTGACATGTATAGTAGTACGACACGTAGTAACTGAACTACAACCGGTATATATAAGGGTTAAACAGCACGTTGGAGAAAATAAAGAAAGGACCTCAAAGGTATTGGTTTGGCATACCACCATGGCACACGCCCCTGCCCATGGCACACAGTGTCATCCTCCACACTAATACGCCCACAAAGCCCCACGTCTTCCCCCATGCGGCCGTGTCGCGAACGGTCACAAACCCTTCATGTCACCATGCCGCGTGCCCTCGTGGCCCACAACCCACACACATTCAGAGTCTCTACGACACAACCCTCATTGCTTGGCGACGTGCCTACGATGCCCCGACTACATCCACCGATGCCTCCACGTGAAGCACAAGTGGCCCTGCGGCTGGCCCGGATAGCCACGCCGCGAGCCCACGTCACATCCTCCCCTACCCAGTTCCGTCGACGCGCTTCAAGTCTCCCTCAAAGCTGCTTGGAAGGATGGTTGGTCACTCTTAAGTTCCCAGGTATTCTCGGCCTCAGGCAGGCCCTTCCACTTTAAAAGATACTCCACAAGAAAATCATTCTGATTGCCATCTCCCTGGTTCCTGGCTCGGTGAACAAGGTTCTTCTCTACCTTTCTGTTCAGCTCTAAATCGCCATTTGGTGCGACACGAGTCGATAAACTTCTCTCGGGGTCCTCCAGATCTGCTCAATAAGGCTTCAAGCAACTGACATGAAATACAAGGTGTATTTTCAGCCAAGGAGGAAGTTGCACTCGAAACGAAACGTCATTGATCCGCTTCATGATTGGGAATGACCCATCATACTTACGAACCAGCCATGTGTGTCTTCTTATGAAAAACTTGAGTTGCGCAGGCTTAAGCTTCACCAGAACTTCATCGCCTACGTTCAACTCAATCAGTCGTCATTCTTGATCGGCCCACTTCTTCATTCGCTTCATGACCTTCTCTAGGTAGGCCCTAGAGATCTCAGTGTTTCTCTGCGACTCTCTTGCAAAATGGTAGGTTGATGGGCTTGACCCTGTGTATCCCATGGTAACGGTGTGCGGTGTTAGAGGTTGTTGGCTGGTTGCCAACTCAATCGGGCTCCAGTTCGAGGCTGAACTCTTCTGCAGATTATAACAAAACTGCGTAACGTCCAACACATAAACCCAATTCTTCTGGTTGACACTCACAAAATGTCTCAAATACTGCTCCAAAATAGCATTCACCCTTTCAGTCTGACCGTAAGTTTAAGGATGCATGCTGGATGAGAAGTTCAGTTTCGTCCCTAGAAGCTTGAATATCTCTGACCAAAACTTGCTAGCATACCGTGGATCTCTATTGCTGACAATCACCTGC
This sequence comes from Chloranthus sessilifolius, assembly GCA_021018995.1. Classification (NCBI taxonomy): domain Eukaryota; kingdom Viridiplantae; phylum Streptophyta; class Magnoliopsida; order Chloranthales; family Chloranthaceae; genus Chloranthus; species Chloranthus sessilifolius. The sequence continues at coordinate 22,133,181 of CM037586.1, forward strand.
GACACACCCCAGTACTTCACAACATTGCTGACGAACAACCGTGCTGCTTGCTCTGCTGTATAGTATATTGGTGCTGGAATGAATGTTGTATACTTTGAAAATCTATCCACAACCACTAGGATAGACCCAAGCTCCCCTACTTTTGGCAAAGCAGAGATGAAATCCAGGGAGACGCTCTCCCACAGTCGTGATGGCACTGTAAAGGCTGTAGGAGCCCAAACGGCTTGGCTCTCTCAACCTTATCTTGTTGGCATATCAGGCAAGTCCTGACATACTCCTCCACATCTTCCATCCTGGTCCAATAGTAACGCCTCTCTAACACGGCGAGCTTGCGATGAATCCCTGGATGATCCTACAATGTGTCGTGGCATTCCTTAAGGAGTTCTCTCCTAAGGTCTCCCATCTTTGGCACATAGAAACGACCCCCTTTAGTTACTAGCAATCCCTCGGTCCAGAGCCAACGCGTTCTCCCCTCATGTACTTGTTGTAGAATGGTCCTAGCTAGAGGTTCATGCTTCAAACCTTCACGCAAATGATCCGGGATAGTCGAACTAACGCGGCTAGCTGCAGTTTGCTCTTGAATTTTCAATGCTACTAACTCTGCTTTGCGGCTCAAAGCATTTGCGACCTGACTGGTCCTGCCATGTTTATACACCAAGTCCATATCGAACTCGGCCAGAAAATCCTGCCAACGGGCCTGTTTCGGCAACAACTTCTTCTGTGTTTGAAAGTAGCTTGTCGCGATGTTGTCGGTCATCACTAGGAACTTGGACTCAAGTAGGTAGTGCCTCCACGTCCTTAGACAATGAACTATCGTTGTCATCTCTTTCTCTTGAACCGTATATCGTCGCTCTGTATCGTTCAACTTTCTCCTCTCAAAGGCCACTAGATGTTCCTCTTGCATTAACACTCCTATGGCATAATCAGAGGCATCCGTGTGCACTTCAAACGGCTTGGAGTGATCAGGTAGCTTCAACGCGGGGTCACTCATGACCACCGATTTCAGATCCTCGAATGCCCTCTAGCACTTCTCGGATCACTGCCATGGTCGATCCTTCTTCAGCAGATCGGTCAATGGCGATGCTCAGTGTGAATATCCAGAGATGAACCTTCTGTAATAATTGACGAGACCAAAAAATGACCGCAACTCAGTCAACCCCTCTGGCACTGTCCACTTCTTGGATTGCACGAAATTTCTCAAGGTCCATGCTAATGTTTCCTCCCCCAATATGGTGCCCTAAGAACATGATCTGCTCTTGCGCAAACGAGCACTTCTTCCTCTTTACATAGAGCTGATTCTTCCGCAATACACTAAAGATGGTTTGGAGGTGGGCGAGATGTTCTTCTAATGTGTTGCTATACACGACAATGTCATCCAAATATACCACCACGAACTCGTCGAGGTAGTCATGGAACAACTTGTTCATCAAAGTGCAGAATGTGGCTGGGCCATTAGTTAGCCCAAAGGGCATCACTAGAAACTCAAAAGCCTCGTATCTCGTCACGTAGGTGGTCTTGCTCTCATCTCCTTCGGCGATTCGCACCTGATAATAGCCAGATCTCAAATCTAGCTTAGTGAAGTATCTCGTGCTGCCCAACTGATCAAACAAGTTTGCAATCAATCGCACTGGATACTTGTTCTTGACGGTGACCTTATTCAACGCCCTATAGTCTATGCATAATCGAAGGCTACCGTCATACTTCTTTTGAAAAAGGGCTTGCACACCGAATGGAGCCTTCAACGATTATACAACCCTGCTCCATTTAACTCATCTAACTGCCGACGCAACTCGGTGAGCTCGGGAGGAGCCATTCGGTAGGGAGCTTTAGCCGAAGGCTTCGCACCAGTATCCATTTCTATTCGGTGTCCATTGTTCTCCTCGGTGGCAACACCTTTAGCAACTCTGGCGGCATGATGTCTTCGAATTTCTTCAGTAATCCTAACACGCTTTCTGGCACTATTTCTGCTGGCCCTGTCGTGTTCTCTTCCATCAGTGTAGCAATGAATGTAGACTCTCCCCTCTTTAATCCCTTCTTGAGCTAGAGCACTGAGATAAACTTAACACCCTTCACTTCTTTGCCTTTCTGAAAGACAGGGATCATGCAAGGGGTCTCCTCCCCAAACATGCACACTGAACTAAGGTACGACATGGGTACGGCTTTAGCTTGGTGCAGTGGGTCTAAACCAAGGATAACTTGAAAATCATCCATCGGCGCGGCCATGAAGTGTGCTATTTCAGTCCACGGCCCTATCTTTACAGGTACGCCGTTTGCTAGGCCAGCAATGGGGCGTGCTTCAGAATTCATGGCCTTCATACGGCTGGAGTCTTGCTCCAGTTTCAGTCCCAAGCGACGTGCTTCTCTATCTGAGATGAAGTTGTGTGTCGCCCCCGTGTCAACCATGGCACGAGTATTCTTACCATTTATGCACACCTCAACGTACATCAATCCCTTCGGAGCAATTGTCTTTCCTTTCTCAACCTGCCCCTTTATAGCATTCAGCAGCCTGAGTGCCCCTATTCTTTATTTCCTCTGCAGTAATAGATGGAGGAGCATTAGTAGACGTCTGAAGAGCGTTCAAAGACTGTTTCTGTGGGCAATCTCTCACCCGATGTGGCCCTCCACACAGAAAGCAACCTGACTTCGGTGCATAGTTGGTTGACTCGGCTGACTTGGCATGAGACTCCTTCCCATACGGCTTCTTGTCGTGTGTTTCTCTTGCCTCCTTTATTTGCTTTCGTCTAGTTCTTCAAACCACCATTGTTCTCTTGTGATTTCTTCTTGTTTTGGTCCATCGGCCTAAAATCGGTTAATCATTCCGCAGCAGCTTGCGCGGGCGCAAGATCCTGTACCCCTCTCCTCTGCAGTTCTGTCTGTGCCCTCGACTTGAGACTTTTGAGGAAGTAGAATAGTTTATCCTTCTCGGACATATCCTTGATGTCTAACATCAAGGCAGAGAACTGCTTCACGTATTCTCTCACTGTGCTAGTGTGCTGCAGCTTTCGTAGCTTACGCCGGGCAATGAACTCGACGTTCTCTGGCAAGAACTGAGTCTTCAGCTCTCTTTTCAAATCCTCCCAGGTGTTGATGATGCAACGTCCACACTGAATGTCTTCGTACTGCGTACGCCACCACAATTTGGCATCCCCTTCAAGGTACATGGTCGCGATGACCACTTTCATGTCTTCTGTGGCGGGTGGCACGACACGGAAGTACTACTTCATGTCCCACAAGAAATTCTCTAGTTCTTTTGAGTCTCAAGCTCCCCCGTAAGATCGCGGCTCAAGTATCTTCACCTTATGTGGGGGAGCTTCGAGCTGCGGACCAGCCCCAGAGCCTATCGCCCTCATCAAGACGTTCACCTTAGTAGTCAGGTCTTCGATTTGTAATCGAATGGGCTTCAACGGTGCCCCTCGTGTTCTCAGTTAGGATCTCCACGTTCTCAGCTAACGTGGCGTGGTTCTCTTCTTGCCTGTTCAACCGTTCTCCATGGCCTGTTACAAGCGACACCACTGAATCCAACTATTCTATCTGAGCTTCCAGATAATCTAAATGTTCCCTTGTTGTGCGTCGTCTCGTATCCTCCCCAGTTCCCTCAGTGTCGGCCATCTCGATGGCTCTGATACCAACTGTTACGGAGTCACTCGTTGCAACGTGCACTTGCGTTTGGCACCTAGTTTACCAAGCTAGGTCAACCTAATAACTCACACAAAGTGAAGCAAAGTCGGGTCTCGGATGCAATGGAGAATGCGATGCGCAGTGATGAGTACAGGGCCAACCTTCCTTCGGAGTTGACCCGCACAGCAGAGGTGGTCGGAACCACCCCAAGCTCGATGGCCCTTGGCTATACAGAGTGTGCCCAAGAGCAACCAAGAAACGCCTCTTGCGAATACTTGGTCCGGATGCACGTGCACACACGTGTTAGTATACCAGTACGCACAGGCTAGTGACGCGTATAGTAGTACGACATGTAGTAACTGAAATACAACCAGTATATATAAGGGTTAAACAACACATTGGAGAAAGTAAGGGGAGAACCTCAAAGGTATTGGTTTGACATACGTCCCCTGCCCATGGCACATAGTGTCATCCCCCACACCAATACGCCCACAACACCCTACATCTTCCCCCATGGGACCGTGTCGCGAACGGTCGCGAACCCTACATGTCACCATGTTGCGTGCCCTCGTGGCCCACGACCCACACACACTTGAAGTCTCTACGACGCAGCCCTCATGGCTTGGCGACGCTCCTACGATGCCCCGACTACATCAACCGATGCCTCTACGCGAAGCGCAAGTGGCCCTGCTACTGGCCTGGATAGCCACGCCGCCAGCCCACGTCACACAACACTTACAAAAGATAGAATATACAAAAGAAAACGAAATTCAGATTACAATATTAAAATATTCAATGCATCAGAACTTCCCTGAGATGAAGGTCCCAATAACTTTAAAACTTTAAGTTATAAAGCTTATAATATTACAATTATATATTAATATATAACTAAGCTTGTTGATATAATTATGTAGACACAAAAAATAGCGTCTTAAAAAAAGGGAAGGGGAAAAGATGACCCACACAGTGTCAACCCTGCATGGGTCCCAAACCCTCTCTCATATATTTTTTTTCCCTTTCTTTCTCTCTCTATGACCCACGCACGATCTCCTTTTTTCTCCCCCTTCTTCCCCTCTCTATGACCCAAGTAATGAGACCCCTGTGTGGGTCCCCTTCTCCTTTTTCTCCTTCTCTTCCCTCATTGGGACCCACACAAGGAGGCCCCTGCGTGGGTCTCCTCCTTTTTCTTTCCTTTCTTTTGCTCGTTTTTCTCTTTATGACACCTACGCAGGGTGGACCCTACGTGGGTCCCATCCACTTGCTCTCTCTCTCTCTCTCTCTCTCTTCTCTCCTTTCTTTCATTCTCAATGAGACCCATGCAGTGGGTGGATCATGCGTGGAACCCATCCTCTCTCTCTATCTTCTCCTCTCCTTCTATCTCTCTCTATGAGACCCTTGCAGGGTGGACCCTGCACGGGTCCCTTCCTTTCTCTCTCTCTCTCTCTCTCTCTCTCTCTCTCTCTCTAAGTGAGACCCATGAAGGATCACCTATGTGGGTCTCACTCCATCCCTTCTCTTTCTTTCTCTATCCCTTCTACTTACTCTCTCAAATGTGACCCACGCAGATCACCCTGCAAGGGTCCATCTAAAAAAAGAAACTACTTATCTGCAGCCTGTCCTATGAATTTTGTTCTCAAAATTCGTTACAAACACCCCTAATTACTGAAATAACCCAATTTTCTCATGCTGTGTAAGTCTAACTCATGTCCTCAAATCTGATTGGTTTGAGGGCTGCATAGGTGACAATTTTCATCAACTACATAGAAACAATCCTCACCTTATCGATCCACATGCCACTCGAGACTTACACTCTTTCACCGTAGATCTAATTTGAAGATGGAGAGATCGTCAGATGGCAACTTCCAATAATCATTGCGGTAACTCTAAAATAGAAACCTCCCTGTCAATTTAACGGAACCGAAAATTTTATCCTGATCCTCTGCGGAAATTTTGCGCAAAGATCCTGCGAGACACCTTTCTTAAGTTCTCTCTCTTTACCCTTTCTCTCCTTTTACTTTTCTTTTAACTTCCGGTTTGACACTTAGATTATGTGGGTCTCTTAAGGCCCATGTCTAAGTCGGGGAATTCAGGTCACACTTAGGTTATGTGGGCCTACTTGGTCCATGCCTAAGACCCTCGTATACTCGGGTTACACTTAGATTATGTGGGTCTTGAGGCCCATGTCTAAGGCTGAAATTTGGGGTTACAATCAAGTTATATGGGTCTTAAGGCCCATGCCTAATCCCTTTATTCATGTTCGGGCTGCATTTAGGCTGTGGGTCATGACACGCATAACCCTATATATGCGGGTTGCGATTACAAATTTGAGGTTAAACCCATGTATATTCAGGATTGTGATTACAAATCAGAATGTCCGGGATATTAAAAATCCTCACTGATCACGATCATCACACTACACGATCATGATCGCAATCATCACACCACATGATCATGATCATTACAAATCATACATCTCTATGATTGAAAATGCTAATGATTTTGATGGCCAGCTATCAAAAGAAGAATATGGATCTAGTGTTCGAATTCACGTTCGAAACTCGACATCAAGGGGCCCTGCTAAGGCTCATCCACAAACTTATAATACCCATAATCCTTCATAGTTATCCATTAGACAGATTTGGTTGTCGGCCTTTGTTCCATATCAGGCAGATCTCAGACGAACAAAGCATACTAGGTGTTCATTTCCTAAGGTTCCAACATTGATGATGATGATGATGATGATGAAGACATAAGAACCTAAGAATCTGAACTATTTTCAGATTTGTATATTTTGTTTCTTTTGTAGCTTTTAATCTGAGGTAATCAAGTCTTTTTAATATAACTAATGGGGCATCGAAGGTGATACCCGGAAGTGTCCAGTCCACCATTACCAATAAACCCCTCTCTTGATGAGGAGAAATTTGATGCAATGTATTTGTGATGAATTTATTTCTATGCAAATTTGTTGTGTACAAACTAGAAACATTTATATATTTAAAATAAGGTGTGGGCGCCCTAGGCGGAAGCTTTGAAAAGTGTGCCTAAGAGAGAAAGGCTACCTAGATCCATGCCTGATGGCATCTGCATGTAACAGCCTCAAAGGAGCATGCGTAATAGGTGCACCTTGGGTCTAGCAGGTGCAATAGGTGCACCTTGGGCCTAGGCGCGCCTAGGTGCACCTTTGATTGGCACTGGCACAATTAAGTTGATTCAATGTTATTTTAACAATGTAATTTGAACGTAATACATCCTAAACCTCATCTTATTTATTGTCAATCAGATTGCATGAATTGTAATAACAAAGAAATTGGTTACGAATAGGAGCAACAAAAAAAAAGGTTTTATTGATAGAAGGTTAGGGAACTCTAAAGAATAGAGCTCTCAGCCTCACGATCGTACATCTTGACTAATATACCACACTGTGCGACTCAAAAATAGTATTTTTTGGGGATGCTTGTAAAAGGACCTAACAGAGAACATCCCTCTACTCTCTAGGGATTAGATCCGAAAGTCTACTCTTCTTGGGTTAGGTTTATATTTTCCAATGAGGTCCAAAATATCTTCTCATTTGACGGCATCATCATCTTTAAGAATCTGGTTTTGGAAATCTGCAATAAAAAATTTAATCACAATATTGTATATTGAATTAAACATATCCCTCAAAGCCTCATTACTCAACCAAAGGCTCTCCCAGAACCAGATTCTATCTTCCATACCCCAATCATATATGATACACTGGTTAAAATCCTTCTTCATATAACAAATGCCTCTCCACCAAGCAGAGGCCCTCCCATCTCTCCTGCTGATTCCCAACCCCCCTACCGATTATTACAACTACAATATTTTCTAATCAGAACCCGAACAACCCAAAGTCATTCCCTTTCCAACCCCATATGCCACGCCCAATTCCTCCCCAGAGAAAGTTTCTCTCAATTTGCTCAAGTTGATCAATCACTCCCAACCACAAGTCTCTCGGAAATGGATGACAAATTCCATTTCCAAAGTGCAAGCCTGTTTTCAAATCTTTGTACACCTGGCTCTTAAAGGGATGCACTCGGTTCCTCTGCCACATAGCGGAAGGCTGAGGTAGGTAGAAGGAAAAGTATTGACGGTACAACCAATATCACTAGCCAACGAAACAACTTGCCCTCATCCGCACCCACTCTCAACAACCTTGTTTTATGAGGTTTATTTTTTGCCCAGAACCGCCTCATAGATTGTCGAACTTCTAGTTTATCTCTGATGTGGTTTTTAAGAACTTCAATTTGTGTGGGTGCTATGGAAGGAACACATATAGTTTATATGCTGTAAAAGGGGATTCTAATTCTGGTTCTTGTTGTCTGAACGGTAAACTTCGGTCCCAATCACTTCCTTTTTCCAAGTTGGTAATTTCATATTTTTTCTTCGGATTATCCTTCATCTTATATGGTTTGATAAAATGTAACAATAAGCTTGACTTTGAATTTGTTTCTCTATGGATGGTCACCAGTTTGTGGAACATGATGAAATTTAAGTCGCATCATTTGCCAATTGGCCTGGGTGGCCTCTTTGCATGGCCGCAAATGTGCTATGAAAATGGTCAATTGACTTGGAATTCCGTCCAAAATCATGGTATGTGTGTACGTGTGTGTTGGTTGGTAGGGGGAGAGGATGATTTTCCGGATAATTTTTTTTTATATATATCTCAACGTATTGGCAAGGCCCATTTTGGATGACACATGTCTTGCATGCAAACAGATGCACTGTTAGAAAATGTTATATACTCTTCCATTTGTTATTCAACATGATTTCCATTGCGAACTCTCTTTCTATCTTTTCTTCTCTTTATAATGATATTTGGACCATTGCTGCTCAGGATACAAACTTCAAAGAATGGAAGCAAGTAGTGCAAGAAATTATCAAATTTTGGAAAGTTGATACAACTTTTATGGATATCAGGCCTTTGAGATATTGCATACTGTTTGATTCGCACCCGGCGCCCCTTCCACATCTGTCTGGTTTTCACCCAAGGAGGGTTCTAAAGCTGCAAGATGCATTGGTTACAAGTTATCGCCGTAATGAGGTGAGCTGGTTTTGTAAATTTTTAGGGCTCATGTAGTTGGAATACATCTAGTACTCTAAGTTACACATTATTTACACATCTTAGTAACACAATGCATACAATGTAAAGAGGAATGTTTGTCACTTATTGGCTGATTGTAAACCTCCAGGTCAAATTTACAGAGCTTACTTTGGACTCTTTCAGAATGCTACAATGTTTGGAATGGGAGCCAAGTGGATCCTTCTTCCAAATGCGTACAACTACAACTGATAATGGTGCTTATAGTGATCAGACTGGAGCCTCTGGATTGATTGATATAAACCTTGCTGCAGATATGACTGATCCAACTTTGCCTCCAAATCCTCGGAAAGCTATTCTGTATCATCCTTCTGTCACACATCTGATTGCAGTGAGTTCTTAAGCTCCAGTTTTATTTTTTCGCTCAAGTAGTTTGTGCCGTTTGCAGATGTAATAGAAATTTAGGAAGTGCTATATAGATGTATGCATGTGTGCACACAACTCAGGCTTCCTTGTACATGGGGAGATGACACTGACCATGTAATCAATTCTACATTCCTATTGTACATGAGGCACATATCTAGGTTGATCCATACCATTCACATGGTAGTTTATCTCTATGTGCGACAACCCAAAAATTTATCCTAACCATCTGATCCAATGATTTAAATCTCTGTTTTGGTTAGGTATTCGGCCCATACTGAAACTGTGTTGACTTAATAAGATTCGGTCAGGATGGGCTGAAGGTGACTTGTTCGAGTCATTGCGACTTGGCCGAGTTTTTAAACCTTAATCCAATCAAAGAAATTTTTTATGGTTGAATGTCCTCTCATTGCAAGCTCTTTATTGGATGGCCGCTAGATCATGTGATTCTGGTTTTGCTTTGTGCTATTGCACATGTGTGGTGGTCTGCCATGTGGAAGGTCCGAATCAATGTATGTATCCACACACACACACACACACACACACACACACACACACACATATATATATATATGTGTGTGTGTGTGTGTGTGTGGCTCGCCAATTTCATTGTGAATGTGCGTACCTTGATCGTACTGCAATTTTAACATATATAACTAAAAATAAACATAAATCTTACCTTAGCGAAAGGAGTGATTTTTGAGACTTGTTTCGGGCAATCCGGGACTTGATTCTGTTGAAAATACCCTTCTCTAGTTTGAAGATGTGCTAGAGGAGTGAAAGAGAGGTTTGAAGAGGAGAAAAGGAAAGAAAATAAGTAAAAAGAGTGAAAAAATAAAATTTTCGGGTGGATATATGGGGTTCCACTTTAAGTGGCACTTGTGAAATTACCGGTTAATATTTTCAAATTACCGGATGAGATATGGTCAATAAATTGCCCATTTTGTCCTGTAATATGGGCAGTTCAGAGAGGGGCTCAATACAGTCACTGTATCGAGCCGGAGCTCTTTGGAACCGGTATGCACCGGCCGGTACGTACCACTTTTGATCCATGATACTAACGCTAGTAGTAGGGCTTCAAAAAGCTTCAAACAAAATATTTCAGAACTCTATTAAATTCCAATACCACTGGTCATTAAACATGCCTTTACAATGCATAATTTAGAGATCCTATTTAAATTTAATAAAGAAATATCCTAATTTTGTTAAACAATAACATATAATTTTAAAATAAAAATAAATGTATTTCTGATATAAGAAATATATCCTATTTTCTAAAATAAAATAATACAAGAAACTAGTTCTAATGCAACTAGAAGTCTTTAAATTTGTCACTTTTAATGTAGCCTCCCAACCTGATCATAACTTCTTCAATGCTCATCTGAATTGCACGTTTCTTGGCTCGTTGGAAGGCTATTTCGATAAGCTTTCAAATAAGACCAATTTCATACCAATTCAATATCTTTTGATGTCTCACAATAGGTTAAACATAAAAGTGACGAGATTGAAAATTGAGCACTCCTTGACGGTCTGATCGGAGACTTTTCATCAATAAATTTAGAATGTTCTTTTCCTTTGTTTTTTTTCTTCCAATTCTTAAATTTTTTCTCTTCCTCTTTTTCTTCACTTTAATCTTCTCTATTATCTCTCTTTTTTTTCTCGGCTTTTTTTGCACTGCATCCTCTCTGGGTTGACTGAAACTCGACTCTTACGAGTTGTCTTGCACAAGCTGTCTACAAAATTACCTACATCCACTCCATCAGTCTTGTTCAAGTTACCAGCCAACCGTTGACGTTGTCAGTTATGTAATCTGGTTTATATTTGTTGTTATGAATATGCATCTTTTAGGATTGGCTAGATGCTTACATCATGATTGTGTATGTGCCTAACACCTATTGGTCTATGGCACTACAAACAACATGTTATCTCATGAATTGCACTCCATCTCGGATCTTAGGTGGTAGCACTCCCTATCATACACTTCGACCTAAAAAAAAACTATGTTCCTCCTTGAGCCTCGTGTTTTTGAATGCACATGCTTTGTTCAGGATCTTCGTTCTTCACGACAGAAGTTGATGATAAGGCCATTTGTTGTATTTATTTCGAGTATTCCGGTGTGTCCAAGGGGTAGGGGTATAGTTGTTATGATCCAAAGTCTTGTCATTTTTACACTTCCATGGATGTTACATTTTTCGAGGATGTTCCCTATTTTTTTGAGGATCGTATCACTCCTCTATCAGTCCCTCATTACCTTTACCGACTTCTCTAGATTTGCAGCCTCCTCCATCGCAACAGAAGCAATAGGTGATTACTTATGTTCAACGCAGATGACAAGATCCTACCTCTACAATTCCTCTACCTCAATCTTCCCAACTGGTGGCTCTTGTAAGTATTTATAGTCCTATGGCTTCTTTTTCCTCAGCTCGTTTATTTCTTGCTACTCCTTCCCCTGTTGTTTCCAATCCATTGACCTTGATTACACCTTATTCCCTTGCTAAAATATGTTTACTATCAGGACTGATCTCCTTACATGGCCTTTCTCGCTGCCAGACTGGACCCTTGCTCATACTGTCAGAGGCTCAGAGCTGCCTTAGATCACCCGTCCTGGAAAGCTTCAATGATTGAGGAAATGAAGGCACTTCAAGCCAATCACACATAGGAGAAGGTTACCCTTTTGCATGGGAAGATGATTGTTGGGTGTAAATGGGTGTTGGCAGTGAAACACAACCCTTGTGGTTTTGTTTCTCGATATAAGGCCTTGTTAGTGGTAAAAGGGTTCACTCAAACTTATGGCATTCATCTTTTATCCCTTTGCAAAGTTGACCTCCATGCAAATTCTTCTCTCTTCTAACCATTCAGAATTGTCCGCTCCATCAGTTGGACATTAAAAACGCGTTTCTCATTGGTTACCTTGTTGAAGAAGCTTTATATGGACCCCCTCCTGGTTGCTTCAAGGGGGAGACAGGGTAAGTGTGTTAACTTCATAAATCAATCTATGGTCTGAAGCATTCACCCAGCGATTGGTTCCAGCTTTTCAGTAGTATGGTCACTGATTTGGGTTTTCAAACGGTCACTCTGATTATACAATCTTCATTCACTCATACTCCTTTGGTCGTACCATTCTCATGGTGTACCTAGACGATATTATTCTCATGGGAGATGATCATGCATTTATTAGCCATGTAAAGTGCAAGCTGGGTCCCATTTTTGAATTGAAAGATTTAGGTAACCTAAAATACTTTCTTGGACATGAGATTGCTAGATCTAGGAAAGGAATATTCCTCTCTCATAGGAAGCATGCTATTGACTTACTCAAACACACCCGGATGCTTGGATGCAAGCCTGGTATCTCTCCCATGGACAAGAAAATCTAGCTACATGAACTTCATGGTGATCTGCTCTCAAATCCTCATGAGTATCAAATATTAGTTACCGATTGATCAATCTCACTCTCACCAAACCAGACATCACATTAGTAGTTAGTCTTGTGAGTCAGTTATGCATGCTCCTCGCAATTGCTCCAGTTCATCGCATCCTTTGGTGCATCAAGTCTAATCCGGGCTTTGGCTTGGTCTACCGTTCTCATGGGCATATGAGTACCTTTACCTACACTGATGCAGATTGGGCGGTTCTTTTACTACTACGTCCAGCTACTATGTCTTTCTTGGAGGCAACCTTGTTGCATGGAAAAGAAAAAAGCAATTTGTGGTTCCAAGTCTAGCGTCGAAGCGGAGTATTAGTGACCAGGACAAAAACGCTAAAACCCTAATATGCAATTTGGGATTAACTTTAAAATGAATTAAACAAGGAAAATAGTCGAAATCAGTCAACACATAAAATAATTTAATGAAATTAATAAAACAGTTAGATTAATCCATTCTAGCGTTCGCATGCGTGAAGATTTCCTGATCTAGAAAAACGACTCCGATGAAGGAACTCAAGTTTCGCTCTAGTTTAGGGCATCAAGTGATAATTGTAATATCGTCTTTTGATTACTCGGGGATTTTGAATGAAATAAAACTTGAATAAATGGTTCAAAAGGGGAAATTAAAGATATCAAGGAATACAATTCTTTTTGGGATTTTTATTCTTTTATCAATGGAAATAAAGAAA